>JAPDEZ010000004.1:0-1200000 GCA_027569385.1 Penicillium decumbens | reverse complement strand
ATGCTAAGCTTAGTTGCCCAACATGACCGAATCAAAGATGCAACTAGAAGACTGTGAGTGCTTATGGGCTTATGGACAGCTGATATTTGATTACTGACTGAGGCCGTTGGGCCGCAACAGGGCTGGATGACTTATGTGTCCGATTTATTGTTAACTTACCCCGCGAAGAGCTTGAATCAGTAGAGCGCATTTGCTTCCAAGTAGAAGAAGCACAATGGTTCTACGAAGACTTCATTCGTCCACTCGACCCCGCGCTGCCTTCCTTGACGCTCAAGGCCTTCGCCCTGCGCATCTTCCAGCATTGCCCTCTCATGTCGCAATGGTCCCATTACCACCATATGACCGCGTTTTCCGAGTTCCTGGCTTACAAAACTCGAGTCCCCGTTCGTGGCGCCATCATGCTGAATCAGGAGATGGACGAGGTGGTTCTGGTCAAGGGCTGGAAAAAAGGTGCCAACTGGAGCTTTCCTCGCGGCAAGATCAACAAAGGTGAACCCGATTTGGATTGTGCGATCCGTGAGGTCTATGAGGAAACCGGCTTCGATGTTCGTGCGGCAGGCTTGGTCAAGAACGAGGACAATGTCAAGTACATCGAGATTACGATGCGAGAACAGCACATGCGACTCTACGTCTTCCCGGGTGTGCCCAAGGACACTCATTTTGAGCCTCGCACCCGCAAAGAGATCAGCAAAATTGAGTGGTACAAGCTCTCGGAACTTCCTACATTGAAGAAGAGCAAGCAGCACGACGAGGGATTAGCGGTTGCCAATGCCAATAAATTCTACATGGTTGCTCCGTTTTTGAACCCTCTGAAGAAATGGATTTCGCAGCAAAAGAAGATGGCCTCTAAAACCCAGGCTGGCATGAACCCAATGGAGGGCTACGCTTCGATGGATGAGAATGGGCAGCGAGCTAGCAGGACTCCGGTTATTCCGAGTGATCTTCCAGAAGTGACCTTGACCGATGACGTGTCTCATATCAAGCAGCTGCTGAACATTGGAGCTATGCCGGACGCCGTGCAAGGCCCACAACCTGTGCAGCCCCCCGCTGTCGACAAGTCGAAGTCCGATGCACTACTTGGCTTGTTGAGGAGTGGCCCGCAAGATGCAGCTCCCCAGCTTCAGAACCAGGCTACGTCTATTCCAAATCCTACCCATCCCGGCGCACCACCTATTGCGCAACAAGCTCACTTCGCACCCGATTTCTTCCCTGGATTTCCTCAGCAACAGCAGCACGTGGCCCCATCGGATTTTGTTCAACAAACGTCTGCAGTTTTGCCACGTGGACCAACGCATTCAAATGGGCGCCCTGCCATTAGCTCTGCCCAGTACATCCTTGGTCCGGGGCTCACTTATGCAGCCCAACACGAGCTTTCTGGATCTGCTGTGCCTCGAGTTCCTGAAACGCCCGAGCCCAACTTCTACAATTATCACCTTCAGCCGGCGCCTTCCAATTTCGCACCGACGACACACGTCGCCCCATTCCAGGCGACGGGTGATCCTCAATTTTCTCAGTCAACTCAGCCATCTCAGGTTCCCGGGGCTAGAGTACCGCCGGCGAGAGAGTTGCCACGGCCAAAACTTAATAGCCAGACCCAGGCACTTCTTGATGTCTTCAAAGGCAATGCATCCCACACTGCAAAGAGCCCTCATGGTGCCCCATTGAGCCTGCCGGGACAAGAACAATCCCAGATTCGTAAGACGTCCCACCAGCAAGAAAGCCTTTTGGATTTGTTCAAAGGCACGCGTGCTATGCCGGTAGAGCTGGGAGGACACCCGGTATCGTCTGCCCCATCGGCTGAGAAGCGAATTCTTCAACGGCCATCACCGCACCCTGAGCCCAGTCTGCAGCGCGGAAACAATGCCTTGAGCGCTGCAGATTGGCCGGCTCAGGCATCGGCCACTCTTTCTGGCCCTATGGGGACGCCACAGCTCGACCCAACGCCCAAAAAGTCCCCTAAAAAGGCGACAATTGGGCCGCACAGAAGAAATCGTTCAGGGCGGCGGGATCCCTCTCAGCCACAGCAGCTGTCGTCCCCTATTACCATTCTACCGAGGCCGCAGTCGGCCAAGCGAGATACATCTACTTCCGTGCCCCAACCACCTGTGCAGCAAGTATCATCTCAGGGTCAAGCTTTACAGACCAAGGCCCCTGAGCCTGTGAAGCCATTCCAACCGCAAATCCTCCGCCGCTCCGATAAAGCCGACTATGAGGGTTTCCTGATGCATTCGTCAAAGATGAAAAGCGCAAGCCGCAAACCCAGTTTGGCTGGTTCGCAGACAAACACGTCGGAGCTGTCACCTCAAACTAGCTTCGATCGCCGACCCAGTCAGAATGCGGCACAAAAGGATGCACTTCTTGCGCTCTTTGGCAAGGCCGCTTCGCCTTCCCCCACATCGGCTGTTCAGCTTGATTCTCGATCCGCGAACCAGCACCCTTCTACTGTTTCCGGCCTGGTCAGTCCACTCTCATCCTTCCACTTGCCTAGCAATGGGGGATCCCTTTCTCGCCATGGCACACCTGCTGCCTTTGAAGGTGACGTGAAATCCGCCACCTCGAACCGCATTGCATCACCTAGCAACAAGGAGTTTTTGCTTGGCTACTTGCAAGGAGTTGCCAAGAGCAACGTCTGATCATTTGTTTCTTTGCCATCATGTCTTTTTGGCTGAACATTGTTCTTGTCAGCTGAAAGGTGAGCGCTTTATTCTAGAACATAATCAAAACAGAGCATGTAGTTGCTGCATATCTCTCTTCCAACTTTGTCCCTAAAGCTCGTAGCTCCGGATTCTGCCACTGTGCACCGCCTAACGTCATCGCCGGCTAAAAGAAATCCACCGACTCACATTGGTTGTTCCTCCGCCTGCCCTCAGCCATGATGCGCCCTCGCCTTTCAGTTTGTAGTCGCTGCCTAGCGCACGGAAGGCTCTATTCCACAACAGCACCCCGGGCGGAGCAGCTCCAAAATGCCCCCATCCCGCCACAAACCGGGTACGCCCGCCTCACGAACCGCGGTCTCATCTCCGTCACCGGCACGGACAGCGCAACCTTCCTTCAAGGGCTCATTACCCAAAACATGATGGTCACAAATGACCCCAGCAGAAGCATTCGACATACAGGCTCGTACACAGCTTTCCTCAATTCCCAGGGTCGGGTGCTTCACGACGCCTTCATCTACCCGCTCCCCAACCCCGACGGAAATGACCTCGAGCGGGAATGGTTGGTCGAGGTGGACAAGAATGAGGTGCTGAACTTGTTGAAACACCTCAAGAAGCACAAGCTTCGCGCAAAGCTGAAGCTCCGCGCTCTCGAGGACGGCGAGCGAACCATCTGGTCTTCATGGAAGGGTCACGCCGAGCCCCGCTGGGCCGCGTACAATCTGGAAACCGATACAGCGTCGCCATTTTCCACGTCTTCAAGTATTGTGGGATGCATCGATTCCCGCGCTCCGGGGCTTGGATCCCGAATCATAACTCCCGGCGCGGAGGACCTGCGCAGCCATTTGCCCGATGAATCACAGGTAGCTGGGTCGGAGGTGGAGTTGGATTCATACACCGTGCGAAGATTCCTTCACGGTGTCGCAGAGGGCCAGACGGAAATTATTCGCGAGTCGGCGCTGCCAATGGAATCCAACATGGACATGGCGCGAGGCATCGATTTCCGCAAGGGCTGCTACGTGGGACAGGAGCTGACAATCCGCACGCATCATACCGGCGTGGTCCGTAAGCGCATTCTACCCGTGCAACTCTATACCCAAGATCCACCTTCAGGGAGCGAGCCTGTATACGATCCTTCAGCTGAGCTGCCGTTGCCGCTCAGCGGATCAAATATCAACAAAGCTGGCGGCCGTCGTGGGCGCAGTGCCGGCAAGTTCCTCAATGGCATCGGGAACATTGGTCTAGCACAGTGCCGCTTGGAAATGATGACAGACATTGCCCTCACGGGCGAAGGAACTCAGTATACACCTGGAACTGAGTTCAAGGTCTCCTGGACGACGGAAACTGAGCAACCGGCCGAAGTCAAGTTGCAAGCCTTCGTCCCGACTTGGATGAGGGACTTCATACTCACTGGTGGAGCACACAAACCCGCACCGCAGGCTACAGATGGTGTGCGGGCACGCGGGTTTGTTGAGCAGTTGGGGGAGGAACAGGCGCAACGACGGACCGAGTAAATTGTCTGTGTAATATAATCTCATATCCCGATGTACTATATGGAACGGCTTTGTAAATATCCTATGTTCTCTATTCAACCGTTATTCAAAGACCACCATGTAAACTCCTTTTAAATATGCTATACAGTGCCCAAAGGGCTGGGGTATCTCTAACATGGTAAACGTACAAAAGAAGCTCAGGTCGTACTTCAAGAGCCATTGGCCTCCGCCGCATCGGCGGCCGCATCTTCCCTTGAGATCTGATCTTCAAGGGCCTTGCGCTCTTCCTTTTCACGCTGCACAGCTCTCAGACGCATAAGCGTCTCTTCCTCGAAGCTAGGCGCACCGCCAGCGGACGGCTTGAAAGACGATGCCTTGGGAGCATTCA
Organism: Penicillium decumbens; assembly: GCA_027569385.1. Classification (NCBI taxonomy): domain Eukaryota; kingdom Fungi; phylum Ascomycota; class Eurotiomycetes; order Eurotiales; family Aspergillaceae; genus Penicillium; species Penicillium decumbens. The sequence continues at coordinate 1,195,465 of JAPDEZ010000004.1, read as the reverse complement.
TGGAAGCTGCAGCAGAAGCAAACGAGCCGAATGTAGGGGCTTTGCCATCTCTCGGCGCGGGTTTCGCTCCAGGAAAGGGGAATGACGGAGTAGTGGATGTCGCCGGCTTGTTTGTAGATGACGGCTGTTCAGATGTTGTCGTTTTATCATTGCTGGTACCGAACTTCAGATCGGGTCCATTGCCAAATGCCCACGCCACCGACTCGACGAGAGCCCAGTCACCATAAGCCTGGCGGATCTTCTGCTTGCTGTCCAGCACAGCTGCATGGGCATGAACGATCGAGGCAAAGACAACGAGGCCAGTGCCGAGGGTGACTTTACTCTTCTTCCCCTCGACACGAATTCGTTTATCCTTGAGCATGACGGTGTGTTCAACCTTTCCAAATGGCGCAAGCAGCGACCTCAGCCAGTCTGCACCCAGATCAAGCCCTCTACCATCACGAACCCAGCGCACCTTGACCGACCGGTCCTCCTCCGAGACACTCCCCTCTTGAGGCCGGCCTCGCTGGCTATCCTGATCCGCCGGCTGTGCCTCCTCTTGCGCCTTGTGCGTCTGCTTATTCTCCTCGTCCATCTCACGCTGCCTTTTCTCTTGCATTGCCACACGTCGCCGACGCACATCCTCCTGGATCTGCTCGATCTTTCGCTGCAATTCCGCCTCCGCCGCATCATCCGCTGTACTCGACCACGGCCGCTTGACACCCTGTGGCCCGCCTCTCGAAGCTGCAGCAGCCCGCTCACCTGCTTCTAGCTCTTCGCGCATCTTGCGCTCCGCGGCATTCATCATGTCCCGCTCGCGCTGCTTGCGCATGCGCGCCTCGCGCGCATTGTCGTAGAGCTGTCGCACTGACGGGTCGGAGAGCACATCGTTGGCGATCTGGAGGAGATGGAATTTTTCGAAATCGGATTGTGTAGGGTTGGAGATCTTGTCAGGGTGGTACTTTAATGCGGTTCTTCGGTAGGCGCGACGGATTTCGGCCTCGCTGGCGGCTGGGGAGAGGTCTAGCAGCGCGTAGAAGTCTTGGCTGGAGGCGGCATGCACCTTGAGATCTTCGGACATTTTGGACGGGGCGCAGATGCAGCACCTGGTCGAGACGATGAGGCTTCACTGGATTTGGAGGATGGCGGACGGGGAGTTTGGGTCGGAGAAAGTTGGTGCGCCACCGCCCCGAGCTTTGTCTGTGATAGCTTTGAAAGTTCCCAGGTTTGATATGGTCTTTTGTTTAGAAGGTATCTTCTTTGCTTGTTTTAAACTAAATTCTCATCTTGTTTTTCCTGTTTTCAGTTCCAGAGTATATTCGCAAGCAAAATACATATGAGAGGAGAGGCATTTCCTTTCGTGAAATACCTAGTTAGACACCGTCGGATGAGAAATATACCTACCTAAGTATCCAAAATATATGTTCGAAGTATTTGATCTAAGCTAATTCGCATATAGTCCAAATACAATCATCTCAATAGGGTATTGTTACCTGATCATAGAGCTATCATAAGCATAGAATCTTAGCGTGCAACTACAATGGCAGGGTTGGCCTCAGGACCCCAGGCACATGTTCATCAAGACATCTTCCCCAACAATTCACATGCCTACACTCCAACATCACAATGGCATCAACAAGTGAAAGAACCGCAGTTGCTGAGCCAGGAAAGTTACAACTGGCCCTTGCTCTGGCAATTATCAGGCACAAGTCCCCGACTGAAGATCTCAAGGGTAAGCATCTATGCTCGAGTCCGTGGATCCATTCCAGCAAACAGCCTTCTGACAGTCAATTCAGAGCATATTTGGAAGATTCGAAAATTCGTCCGATCACGAAAAGAGACAGCTATTATTGCAGACGGAAAGTTCTTTGACAGTGTTTCCTTTTGGCAAAAGGCATACGAGGAGTCCCAGACGGAGCAAACGAAGCTCCTCAACACCATCTATGAGCTGGAGCAACGCAATCAGAGCCTTCTGGCAAAGGTGAATAAGGAATTCCCAGAAATCGAAAGCAAACCCGGCGCTTCGTCGAAAAGAAAGGCAGGCGGTACGGGCACTCTGGAGAGCTCAGACGCAGCGAAGAAAAGATCTCGAGGGCGACCTACAAAGAATGAATCAAGCGAGATGGATGAAGAAATTGAACGTGAGTAAATCTCTTGATGTGTGGAAATGTCCGTGTTATTAACCAGGAGTCAGCGCCGTCACTTATGAGACCATTGTATGCGCTGCAGCGAGCCTTGCAGAGAAGACGCAACGCCAGTTCCCTCGCCATCGACGCTGTCACCTTGTGCAAAGCAGCTGAGTACGAACTCCTGAGTGCTATTCAACGAGATATCCAACCGACGAACCCAGCGAAGCATGCCCAGAATGAGAAGACGAAAGTGCCGAGCTTGCTCGCTGTTATTCGAGGCATGGAAGTGTCCTTCCACCTTGTGCATAGATCCCTCAAAAGCATATCGAGTGCCAAGAATGGAAGTCAATCCAAGGGTCAAGTCACCTACTATCTTGTGTGCATGTTTGAGTCCATCATGACTGGACTCACCCAGCATTGTACCGCGATGCGTGAACAGAGAGTCCATGACCAGGGCCAAATCGTGCACCTCAAGCCTGATCAATACAAGAGCCTTGTTGATCTCCTGTCCACGATGATGCTTTCCCTGGACCCAAGTCGACGAGAGGACCAGGAGGTCATGGAGGGCTTTTTTTTCGTTACCCTCGACCGAGTGGGGAAGATGCTTGCTCTTTTCGTGTTCAACAATCTCCATTTGCCAACCAATGTCTGTCCAAAGCTCAGACCCCCAGATGGGCTGGCAGCAATGATCCAGGAGGGTGTATCCCCCCAAGACATTCAGCTCGAAGCGAAATATCTCATAACATTTCTGGATAACATTCTGGGTCCCGAATCTCCTCTGGCCTCTGATCGCTCGTCAATGGAGTCTCAATTTGTCCGAAAAATGAAGAACCGCTTACAGAAGACTTTGTTGCAGGCAGTATTTGGCTCCGATGACGAGTTATTCCAGGAAGGACTGGTGCGTCCTGCAACGCCACCTCCCCAGAACCGTGACACTCGCCATGTGGAGCAGCCGGAGTTCCCAGAGTGGTTTACGCAGGAACTTTGGAGACTGGTTGGCTGGGATTTGCTGCGCTCAACTCTTCCTTCCCGCTGAAGGACCATGTTTTCTTATTCTCTCTTTTAGTATTTATTCCCCCGGAGGCTCATTTTTTGGAGTTTGAGGACCTAGAGTTTTCATCTCGAGTTACGTCTATATATGATATGGTATAATATACCCAGGCAAGAGCAGCAGGAAGGAACTCGGCAGCATTCCCTAGTTTAAGTTGAGAATACGAGCGGCATTTCCTCCCAGGATCGCAGCCACGGAGTCTTTATCATCACCAAATGAATCCTGAATGGCCTTGTAGTTCGTCGTGACACTAGCCCATTGCTCATCCTTTGCATTTAGCGGCGGGAAGAAGGGATGATCGGTACCTATAAACATATTAGCTCAATTAAAACACCATCTCGGACTCGACGGGAGCCTCGGTCTTACCAAACATTAGACGGTCTGTACTCCCCCCAGCTGCTGCGACAGCCGCCTTCAAACCGGCCGTACCATATACCACCGCATCAAGGTAAATGTTACTCTGCAGAACATCCCAGATACTTCTCTGAGGACCAGGCGTAGAACCACCATTCGCGACGAAATGCCGCTCATGCATAATGCAGCTCTCGATCCGTCCCGCCAAGAATGGAAGAGTACCACCAGAATGAGCTAGCAGGATACTCAGCTTGGGAAAGCGGTCGAAGACACCAGAGAGCAGCATTCGGGTTACCGCAATGGTCGTCTCAAGCGGGAATCCCAATGCAAGAGGAAGAACATGTCCGTAGCGATTTGTTGTCTCTGTTCCACCAAAGGCCTCATCAGGCAGGCCATAGTGCGGGTGCAAGAACATCATCTGCTGTGTTTCCTCGAGCGCGGCCCAGACTGGATCCAAGAGAGGATCATCTAGACCGTTACCCAGTCCAGAGGTGCCCATAATTACGCCACGGAGATGAGGAAGGGACTTGATTCTTTTGATCTCGTTGGAGATCACTTCTGGATTAGGCGCGCTTAATGGCAATGTGCCGAAAGCGAAGAGTTTCTTCTGAGAGGATGGCGTGTCGCTGTTTACCTGTGCACAGCTAGATTCCAGATCGTCGTTGATTCGTTTTACCCATTCTTGAGCCTCGCTCGGGGAGAGAAAGTCCAGCCATGGATTTGCGAGTGAGATGACACTGCAGTCGATACCGTGCTGTTGCATGAACGCAAGCTTGACGTTGATATCATAGTATGAGGAATCAACCGGACGGCCTCGCTCATCGATTGGAATGGAGGGGTCGTCATCGGACGCTAAGATGATCAGACGGGGTGTTGCGCCGGCTGGATCATGGACATAGGGCACACTCTTGCGAGCGCGGAGCATCGCCATGTACGCTGGAGGGTATACATGAGTGTGGACGTCAACAACGAGAGAGCGCGACATGGTGAAAGGGGCTGCGATGAAGAGAGAAGTAAGCTACGAGGGACAATTGCAGGGTTATTTGGGTAAGTGAAAGAGATAAGAGCTGCAGATGCGGGGATATCAGGTACCCGATTCGGACATAACTGATCCCTTATCATGCAATTGGAACTATTTAGATTTATAATGGGTTTCGGTTATTGACATTCGTGAGACCATAATCGTGCGTTATCAAGATCCATTCGTATCCCAACAGATCTAATCATATCAGTTAGTACCCCGCATCTGAAATTCAATCAACAAATACCCCGGCGCCTATAACGTACAGGTTGACCCATTCAGAGCTGAGGACCAGCCAATGTAAGAGGCTCCTTGTTCGTGAAATTGGGAACGTCGCCAAGCACCTTCGGTGTTTCCGGGTCCTTCAACGCGTTCTGGAAAGCCTCCTCGCTTTCAAACACCAGCTTGGCCGCGATCAGGTACTTGGATGGAGAGCCATCGAAGCCCTTGGTGTATTCAATGACGTGCGCATCGATCAAACCGTGCTTCTTCCAGACGCTCTCAGCGAGGGGCATGTGGCTTTTCATGTAGTAGTCGCGGTCGAATTTGGTATCGGCCTCGTTGGGGTACAACACAGCAGCGTGGTAAGGCATGGCGACGGTTGGAATAGGAATGTGCAACCTTGCAAAGGAAGAGGATGGTTTAAATAAGCTGTCAAGAAGTCGAGAAGTGAAGAACTGACCCGGTTCACCCGGTGGGATCAACAGCTTATTAATGTTGCCGCGATGACCTCGGGCTCGGAGCAGCTTATTAATGTTCCTGACACTGTTGTCTTGGATTTCTGATTCCTTCCATGAAGCCATTCCAAGATCACCAATCGCGCGTGTGTCGTTCCTAATAACTAGTTAGTTAACTAGCTAAGTTCAATCATCCATGCGGCCAAAAACATCGTTCAGGATCACTACGCCCCCAAAACATGTCTCACTTACGGCTCTATAGCCCACAGCGGGGCAGCGTCTGACCTCGGGAAGTCTCCGTAGATATCTCAAAATAGTAGCGCTGCGGTAGACGTGCTACGAATAACTACTATTTTGGCATACTTACGGAGGGATTCCCTTACAAACCGGGGACGTCAGAAATAAACAGGTCCAGTTGTATGAATAGCCCGGCTTGCACAATAGTATCATAGTAAAACGTGAAATGTGTTCATTCTGTCGTGTCCAAATTATGCTAAAGGAAACAAAGTCCTAAATAGTCATCAAGCGCAATGCTAAAAAAGAATGCAGGGCAAGCTTATATCACAAGGACTTTCTACCTCTTCCTTCCATCAGCTCTCTAAACAGCAATTGTCGGCGCCAAATTGCTTGTCAGACTCTCCCTCAAATCGTCCTTCTCTGTGCTGTAGGTGTCTGGACTGAATATTGTCTTCCTGGGAACACGTTCTTGAGCGGGCCAGATCTCGTGGCCGACGGCCTCCTCCTTCCTGTGGTGTTCCATGACAACCTCGCGCACGGTCTTTTGGAAGTGGAGAGGACCTCTCTCCATCTCGGGGTGGAGTTGGCCGTTGACGAAGACGCCGGTGTTGAGGTTCTTCTGGGTGTGGATGCAGAGATACTTGTCCTCAGACATAATGCGCTTGTACATGTCGCTGATGAGGTTGAAGGCCTCATCAGTAGCGTCCTTGTGACGGTAGACCTCATAGCGCATCACACACTTCTTGGGGCCGATAGGAGTGAATCGCTGCATGAAGAAAAAGTTGGGACTGAGAGAGGTTAGTATTTGTTCAAAGTCTAGTGAGACTGGTTCGCTTACGAGATATTGAAAGAGGCGTTAGGCCAGAAGTATGTGACGGCAATTCGGAAGCCCTTGTCGATCTGGTCTTGTCGCTGAGCACCGTAATGTTGAATGTGAGCGTCCTTGGTCTTGACGTAGTAGGAGTTCAAATCGGCAATTGTGGGAATGTCGGGATGAGCGACTTTGCAGTGATAACACTCGTTATAGTTGTCGGCCAGAATCTTCCAGTTAAAGTCGCCCTCCATGTCCCAGGTGTGGTCAAAGTTGTACTCCTCAAAGTTGTAGTTGTCAAATCGGGGCTGCTCATCGACCCCGTCAAAGTCATCTTTCCAGGCAACCTCGGGGGTCTCGCTGGTGTCCAAGTTCACCCAGACAAAGCCGTTTCGGTCCATGTGGATGTGAATGGGGTAGAAATCGTCCTTGTGGAAACCGGAGATGTTTCCTTGCTGATCCTTGATGACGATGAACTCGTAGCCGGCAGCGTCATATTGAACCCAGTCACCGGGGTTGACGAGGCGGTGCTTGTGTGTTGTGAGAAGCCATTTGCGAGAGAAGATCGATCGTCGTTCCAGCTCGTACATGTCCTGAGAAGTATACCAGGAGGCCGGCAATGCCCGGACGGGCTTCTTCTCATCCTTGGCCTCGATGGCGGCGGCGGCTGTGGCAGAGGTGCCAAAGAAATTCCTCAAGAATGACATTGTGAAACCAAGGAGCCAAGATAAGGTCTTAGTAATTAAGTATTGAAGGAGGACTGATACTCTGAAGACTGGTTGCTTTGGAATAGTTATCTACACTTGAACTCAAAGACGGACTGCTCTTTTTAATAGCCATCGCGACCGCCACCTTGACACGGAGCTTGGAACGCCTTATCCGACCCATTACACGGTACATGGCCTTTCACACCCGATGCCGGTGACATATTGAGATACTCATCGCAATCAGGTGGCCAAGTTCAACGAGCATGATATCTGGGGACCGATCACCTGACCGGGACGGAAGGTACACAACCGGGCCGAATGGCGTGAAGATGAATAAACATCCCCGGCCAAAAAGTGCAGTCGAGTCCTGCCTACCCAAGGTTGGTTGCGGCAAGACGGACAGCTATCGGGTTCCCAACCACCCAAGCATCATCGACTCTCCACCCGGGATGGACCCGCCCCCGGTTCGAATTGTCCCACCTCAGGCTTTAGTTCTACCATAAATGGAAATGTTTATGGTAACTCATGTCCGGCTAAACTCAGTCGGATGCTCAGGCAATGAGCCGGATGATGTTTCTGATAAGCAATACGAATGATTAGACATATGTCCAAAAATGGCAACAAGTAGATGGGACTCATATCAGATGACTCCCTGGCTATAGGAGACAGTCGTGAATCAAATGCGTAAAGTTTGCGCAATACAAAAGTGACTGTTTTACGGTTTTGCGTGATGGAACTCTGGGTCAGCCAGCCGACATCTTTCAATGTTTTTGCAATGTAACCAGATGGGAGGCTAGGGGAGTATCCTCAACTGGACCATCACTATAGGTATTGATTTATTGATTCTGAAGAATGTGGGAAATGAGATCCCCAAGCGGATAGCTGTCCTACCAGAATTGATAGGACAATCTGTGGAGTACGGGGTAGGGTAACGGTAACCAAGCCACCATTTAAGAGGCAAACGAGACCTTTGATAGCTTAGTGGAAAGCCAATCAGACAACTATTAAGACTAAACAACATGGCCAACGCCGATGAACAGTGGTTGAGAAGCGAGCATCCACGGTTCCAGAACAAAGAGTCATACCATACAAGGCACTAAAGTTTGCTATAGATACGTCTCCGCGTACAACATTCGCTTTGTCTAAACTTGTCCTCCGAAAAATCAGTCAGGGTAAAGCTCTTGGCCGGAATATCACCTATATCATTATGGACTACTTTACTTGATCGGTGTTAGGCTCTCAGAGAACCGCGGCAGGGGAATGTCAGAGCCGGAAAAGGTTGGCTGTTGCGAACGGGAACCATCGGTAGTACCAACCGTTGTGGCGCCCGGCTCACGGTTCATGAAGGGCTGGAGTCCCTAGCCGTGAAAGTATCTGCCTCAAACCCTGCATTTGTCGCTGAAAGTCGGCATAATCAGCCGGAAACCTTGACATGCGCGGGACAGCACGCCAGGAGGAATGGGGACTATCTACAAGTCCCTCATGCTATAAGGGCTGCTTTTTTTCCAAGTAAATTGGTTGGATTTCAGACTTCAAGATCACGATAACGTGAAGGATCAAGACTTCCACCAAATAAGGAGTGATCAGAAATCCAAGAAAGACCGACGTGGTCGCTAAGCCTGTAAAGGGGAGACAGAAGGAGAAAATAAAGAAAAACGATGGTTGAATGAAGACCGGGCCTTGCCGTTGTGGTCGCTGTTCTGGGCCCGTCTCACAACATTCCAATTTTAAACTTCCCGACTGACTCAATCCTTTGTAGAAGGGCTTGCTTTTTAAAACCCTCCTCTTCTATTTCCTCTGGTGACGGTGCTGGAGTGGCTATGTTTTCGTGTCGCATCCATAGTTTGTAGGGCTAGACCCACCGACTTATGTATACATAAAAGAAAATCATAATGACATAAGAACCTTGGAAGCTACATACGGACATGTTACCAATATTACATGTACTGGTAATGAGGATCCAGATGACTTTCATTTCCATCCATGTACTCGCGGCCGGGAACCCAGGGTCGATGGAATATCAGCTACCTAAGTAATGAAGATTAAGCCTTGCTAACCTGAGAATAGCAGATATTTAAAACCTATACTAGCTGCACAACCATTTAAATGCCATCATCACGCACCCTAATCCCAAAATGGGAACCAGTGCCTTCAAAATCCCTACACGGAGAGATATCCAATGAAGGTTCCGTAAATCGTTTCTGAAAACACTGGATTCATTCAACCGTGGAAAAGCAACGTCCGGAATATCCTTGCCGAGAAAATTGCACAGAGGCTTCCATCCCAAATCCTTGAGATCGATTTCCAAAAGGCGATCAGGGGCACCATACGTCGAACTCGATCATAGTGCAGCTGATATGCAGCATGCATGATTTCCCGATTATTGGTCTTCTGCATGCTACACACCCCCAGAAGAGCCATGTACATCTTCCACACATTTTGACTGATTTGAATTCCAATGAACGGTTCCATAATGTTGCCACTCAGCCAAGCCAGTAAGCCTTCAGAGGAAGGAAGGATAAGCGTTTGCTCGAAGCTTCGCGCCCACGAGTCAAAGTCTCGATGAACCAGAATAACTTTGGCCTCTGGGAATTCGCGGAGTAAGGGTTCAGCAAAGGGCGTGACATCCGTGAGAGCTTCCAGTCTTTTCTTGTCCATGTGCGTCCCGTATATGTGGGTAGGCACGGGACGTTGTCATCTGCTGCGGTGCCGAGACCCATCCATTTGTCGGCGTCTTTTACCATGGCGGAGGAGTGAAAAACATCTTGGTAGCCAAGTATTGTCAAGGCTTCTTTGAGTGAGTGTGAGCCTGTGCGATAGAACCCGAGCGAGATGACTTGCTTGGGACGATCTGGTCCTTGTGCAAACGGCTTGAAAGCCATGTTGTCGAGTGAGGCATCCTCTTTCCCAAAAAATGCGAGGAAAGTTTCACGCTTATATAGCTGCGAGGTTGTAGCTGGAGGTTGTGTAACTTCTGGGGGTCTGATGCATGTCCGCGGGCATTTTGGATTGAAGACACCGAATTCGGCTCTACGCGTGCTGCCAAGCGATCTCTTCCTTCACACGCAAAACATCATCCAATTATAATTGAAAAGATAAACCCGGTATCGCCAAGGTGAGAGGACAGCATTGAAGACAGAGATGCATCGGATGCAGCCCAAGGCCCTCCCCGAGGCTCTCCCCGAGACTCCAGCTCACGTGTTAAGGAACATAAACAAATCCATCTGCAGCCAAGGACCACGCATCTTAAGTAGCGCCCGTATCAAAAGTTTCGGCAAATCGTTCAAGGGCAAGCTTGCTCACCGCATTCGTCCAATGCATATCAGCTTGAATTAAAATGTTACTAGTTCGCAGAGCCCGGAGTATCAGCCGGCCCGGATTACATTTTTGATACTTATCCTCGAATAACGAACTAGTTGGTAATAGTTTATCGGTTGTTACTTAACTGTAACTAACTGGAGATTTGAAGATTGATTGATAAGAAAGATTAGATTAAGTAGATAAGGTGAGAGGTGAGATGAGCTATTCCTATTGTGCATACAACTCGAACTCCGAGTTGCTTCCTGTTCCGAATCAAGCCCAATAGACCTACTATGTGGCCAAACAGTGACTTAGTTTTGTGTTTATGGTGGTTCGAAAAATAAGCTGTGACCGGGGAGGATGCTACGGAGTAGACGTGCTCTTGAGTATTGACTTGGAGATAATCCGGATATGTACTAGGTTATAGGGTGGATTCGGAAAGCGGGCCGAACAATGTGAACTGCGTGAGTACCGAGGAATCTAATTCAATTCTCCAGTATCAATTATCTACTGGGTTACTTAGAATACCATGGAGTGATATGATATTGATATCCCGCACTGAATGATTAAACGAGAGTAGCTAGAAAGAAATCTCATAGCTTGATCGCACTATCACTAAACCATATGAGGCGAGATCTAATCCGAGCTTATCTCTACCCTTATCTATCTACACTACTTCCCCTCTTCTATCCCAGCTCACCTCTTGCTTACCACTTCCATCTGTACTTGATCTTTTCATTTTGCCTGCTGCTGTGACTTCAATCGAGTGATATTCAAAATCGCTAGCACTGACAACAGCCGAGGTGGAATTTGCGCAGGATGGCGAACACAGCTCATGAACTCCACCCATCCGCCACCGCTGTGGAGAAGGACGATCTTGTGATACCCGTGAGTCCCAACTACTGCCACTTCTCTTCCGATGATTTCTATCAATAGCAACTGATCGAAAGTCTTCGTAGATAATCGATTTTGGTCCTTTCTTCTCCGGAACCCCTTCCGATAAGCATGCCGTCGCACTCTCTATCACCGATGCATTCAAGACCTCCGGTTTCCTATACCTGAAGGCACATGGCATCCCACCCTCCGTAGTGTCCCGCGTGTTCGCCTCGTCAGCTCGCTTCTTCGCCCGACCTCAGAGTGAGAAGGATAACCTAGGCTGGACCACCCCACAGTCCAACCGTGGTTACGTGGCTATCGGGCGAGAGAAGCTGGCCACTCTGGACGAGACAGAGGATATCGACATTCAACGGGGCTCTATCCCCGATCTCAAAGAGACAATGGAGATTGGTCGCGAGGGCATCGACGGCCTGCCGAATCAGTGGCCAGACCATATCGATGACGAAGGGAAGGATTTCAAAGAGACGATGCTTTCCTTTTTCGAGATGTGCAAGAACTTGCACAGGCTGATTATGAGTGCAATCGCCTTGGGCATGAATCTGCCAGAGCACTTCTTTGATGGATACGTGAATGACGGAGATAACAACCTCCGTCTGCTACACTATCCTCCTGTACGCAAGCAGACCTTTCAAAGTAACCCGAATCAGGTTCGTGCTGGGGAGCACAGTGACTACGGCTCGGTCACGCTGCTTTTCCAAGACCGGCACGGTGGGCTGCAAGTGCGCAGCCCCAAGGGAACATTTGTGGATGCCACACCTATCGCCGACACTATTGTTGTCAATGCTGGAGACCTGCTCGCGCGTTGGTCCAACGACACTATTAAGAGCACCCGCCATCGGGTCATCGAGCCTCCCAAGCCAGCGGGCCAGGACCCCGAGAACGATTCGTCCGAAACTTATCCCGCCCGTTACAGCGTTGCATACTTTTGCAATCCAAATACCAACAAGGTGATCGAGGCACTGCCGGGGACTTGGGGGGATGATATTCAGGTGACCAAGAAATACTCGGATATCACCACTGGGGACTACCTAGTTCAACGTTTGACCGCAACCATTTGATCCTCGAACTATGTGGCCATATGCACTTACGTTACTGGTTACTTTTTGTTTGATCGCGTTATTAGCTTGCTGCATCAGAGAAATATGTGTTCGTTGATATTCTAATCATCTATCTGTATCTATTCCGATCAAACAATCTTTGTATATTCCGATCTTCTATCTGCATCATCATATCTTTATCTATCCCAGATCCAACATCCACCTTTATACCTTGTCTATTTGCTTAATAACTGGCTGGCACCGAGGCAATACGGCCACCATCCGTAAGCATAATGGCACCGTTGATATAGCCGCCAGACGCACTGGACATCCAGACGATCAGACCAGCAAGGTCTTCCTCACTTCCACTACGAGTCAGAGGAATCAGAGAGGCTGGGAACGAGCCCTCCGAGACCCCATTGCCCTCGGCACCTTGGATAATCGCGTTGCCCATGTCGGAAGGATACAATCCAGGGGCGATGCCATTGACACGGATGTGGTAGGGCAAAAGACCAGTGGACAATGTTTTGACCGTGTGGGTTATGGCCGCCTTGGACGCGTTGTATGCATAACTGAAAGGCACGCGGTTGAAGCAGGCAATGGAGCTAGTGACGATCACCTGGGCACTCGGCGGAGTCACGACACCGACCTTCGGAGCAGGGCGTCTCTTGTTGGCGGCCTCGAGAAGGGGCAGGAATGCCACAATAGTGTAGTAAGCTCCGGTCACGTTTACATCCAGAACCTTGGTGAATTCCTCCATTGGGACGGAAAACAGTGCATCGCGGAATTCAGACAGGGACGGGACGGATCTGTCCGGCTTCGGAGGTGAGCGCATCATCGGGCCCATGATGCCGCTATTGGCAAACAGGATATCCACATGGGTTGTCTGAGCAGCTACGGCCGAGTAGGCTGCCTCCAGGGACTCTTTCGAAGTTACATCGCATTGGACGGGAACGACGATGCCGGATGGGGCTTGGGTGGCAGTCTCGCGAAGGGCATCTTCACGGCGGCCGAGAACGAAGATCTTGGAGGCACCGTTGATGGCCAAAGCGCGGGCGATAATGCGACCCAGTCCTTGAGTTTCACGATTAGCCGCAGTTCACGCGGTGGTGGAGATCGTGCTTACCGCTGCCTCCACCAGTGATGACCGCGACTCGGTCCTGGACTGAGAACAGGTTTGAGGCGTGCAAGTTCGACATGATGCGCTAGCTTGAGCTGCGTGATGAATACGATGAATATAATGAACGAGGAGTGAATGCGTGAAAGGAATTCGTGGATGGAAACTCTCCCCCGCGATGATGCTGTTATCATCAATTCCCCACTCTTGATCGGTCTTTTTCCCGAAATAGATTCAACATCCTCTTTATCTTCACCTTTTCCCTGATGAGCCGAAGAAACACCGATATTCACTATTCTGAATAAGACGGTCAACTGCAACTACGTATTTCCGAGAGAGTCAGTCAAGTCCGTTTGTTCCGACGCTTCCTAGGTTTCATATGGCGTGTCCGAAGCTCTAAAGTATCATGAATCGGCCAGAAGTCCGAACGAGCGACCAAGAAGCATTCAGGGGAGATTTACAATCACCTATTGAGATGAATAATCCGGCACATCGGGACTTATTCCCTGTTCCGATGCTGCATCAACCGTGGACGGTAACTCGACGTCATCGCTGCAACGACCCACGATCAAGGTACGAGAGAAGTGAAGAAAAAATGAGATCAAGGCAGATCCCTCGGTAAATCAGTCTCAAGGGCCCCAGGCCCCATATCGGCACTTCATGGTCGGCAAGTTCATCGTTCATCAAGTAGCTACAGTACGTACTTGACAATCCACACTATGATCACGAGACTCGGTCCGCCCAATATCCGAGTCTTGATTCAAGCTTCATCAACAATGCCCGCAAGGTCCCGCAGGCACAAGCTTCTATTCTCTCACGCCATGCCGGAAGCTACCGTCGAGGTGGAGCAAATGCATGACCACATTGTGGGCTTCCTAGCCTTCACCGACCAATGGTGCAATGGACCTCTTCGGCAAGTATCCAAGATCGATGGAAGAATACTCCATCTGTACGAGAGAAAAAGCTTAACTGAGATGACGATGCGCCATATCACCGTATCGGAATAATGTCCGCACGTTCATGAGCGGACGCTGATCTCACCGTCACTGTAGCCCACCTTCTCCATGTAGAAGCTGTATTCCGCCTTTGTTATTTGGAGTATCGCTGAGTTCAAGGAGATTGCCGTGACCCGGTCGTTTGCAGACTATAGCTCATGCTATGGATGGAGGACGCTGTGCCGCCCCCCAAAAACAATGGAGACTGCCCTAAGGGTACAGTACTTCCCATTGGACCTTGAAACAGGCTTGACTAGCCGACAATGGCAATGGCAATGACGATGACGATGATTTTCGTCAGTCTGTCTCAGTCCAGTGTGACGAGACCTGGTGGACGAAACTATATATGTACGACAGACGGTGGCCGCGCTTGTCCGGGAAATTCTCATTCCACCCTTCCTCAATCTTCAAGACCCTTTACAGCAAGGAGAGCCCCAAATTGAAGATATCTGTGGAGTGTCGATGGTTATCATGTGGAACAGCGTGCTGTTCCTGAGTGCGTTGGGCTCACTGCCCTTCGCCTCTGCATCTCCATTGGAGGCCCGTCAGGACACCACTTCGATCCCTGTGTCTACTATTACCGGGCCGCCTACTCACAGCTTCAAGTCCTCCCAGCCGCATACCCCATTTACCGGAACTCCGACGACTACTGGGGAGCTGTCTGCCACCTCCGTTGGGACAGGCATTGTCGAGTCAGCTAGTGTTGCTCCGGCGGAGACCACCTACCCTAGTGATGGCAAGCTTCACAATGCCCAGCCTGCTCCGTACGTCCCAGCGGGAGGAGTCGGCACCAACGGATCAATCCCTGTCTATAACGCCAAGAGTGACTTTGACTATGAGTCGTTGGTATGTATATTCTTGGTAATGAGTTGTGGTACATGAGAGGTTCGGTACTGATTATCATCGCTAGGCTCTTGCTTTGTACCAGGAATACATTGAGCTGGACCTGTTCAACGATGGCTTGCAACGATTCTCGGCTCAGGATTTCGAGGCAGCTGGTCTTAACGATGCTGACCGTAACCTGATTGGATTTATGGCCCAGCAAGAGGTTGGGCATGCGACCCTGATCAGCAACATGCTCGGTGCCCAGGCCCCCCAGATGTGCCAGTACAACTATCCGTACACTAATGTCCGCGAGTACCTCGACTTCTGCCAGAAGTTGACCCGCTTCGGCGAATCGGGTGTGTACGGATTCCTGGCTCACCTGGATTCGCGGGAGGCTGCTACCCTCCTCACTCAATCTATCACCACCGAGGCACGTCAGCAGATGATCTTCCGTCAGTTCGAGGGTCTCTTCCCCATGCCTGTGTGGTTTGAGGTCGGTGTGCCGCAATCTTGGGCCTGGACTCTTCTGGCTCCGTATATCAGCTCGTGCCCCAGCAACCAGACGCGACTGGCGTGGCAGAACTTCCCTGCGCTGCGAATCCTCAACCAGCCCACCCTTTCCAGTGATAACACCAGCAACGCCACCTTCTCTACCATGAACAACACTCTGGGAGCCGGCACGAATGTGGCCAAGAACGGCTCTGGTCCCGGCTCTTCCAACTCGAGCAGCAACGGCGGATCTCTTGTCACCCCTCAGAAGTACAGTCCACTCTCTTACCCCGGCCGCATGGTCTCTCTTCAGTGGGACACCCCAGGCAAGCCGGTCGGTCCCAACAACAGTTATGTGACATCTACTTCGGCCGGTAGTGCCAAGTACGTCGCATGGGTGTCGCAGTTGAACGTGACTTACACGCCTTTGAACACTACTACCGGTAACCGGGGCTTCACTTTCCAGCCTGACATGGAGACCTACCAAGGTGACCCGGCGATCAACGGCACCATGTTCATCGCCATCACCGACTCGGACCTGTTCCTGACGCCGTTCAACCTCAGCTCGATCAACCCGCACGTTGTTGCTGGTCCTGCTCTGTACCAGGCTGGATAAAACAGTCCAACAGAGGACGAGCCGAGAAAGATAAGTTGGGGAAGGGGAAAGGAGGGGGTTCCCAGTGCAGGTGTAACTTAGAGTATTTGATGATAGCTTGGAGGATAAAATATTGATTAGGAAGCTGAATCAATGTCTTTCTCGATAATTAAGAGACAACTGTTGATGTTCGATGCTTTTTGTTCTGATCATAGTTGATTCTTAAACCCGACTTATCACCGAGACGTCCGCAGTCCGCAGCTTTTTGCTGTCCAACTCCCCACATCTCCAGTTCTCCGCATACCACACCCTGCGCAACCTACATACACATGAATACACCAAGAAATAGGAAGCAGCGCCGTGCTGCGGCTGCAGCTACAACTTCCGCGCCATCGGAACCTGCAATTCCCCTCGCAACCCCACCACGCGACCAACCTCCAAAGACGACCGGCGAGCGAACATTATACGACATCATAGCGGAGCGTCAGAATGAGCTCCTGGGTCAACAGGCCGTGTCACAGGCTGCATTGGATGCGGCAGTTGACAAGCAGCAGCAGTCACAGCCAAAGGGGACACGCTTCGTAACCGTCGACGCGTCCGGGGAAGTTGTGGACACCGACAACGACCAAATCCCGACGATAGGCACACAAAAGATCGAAGAACCAGACAAGCCACTTCCTCCATTTATCGACACCATCCTACTCTCTCTACCCCTCACAACCCTCCATCTCACACTCGCCTACCTCGCCGCCCACCAATACGCTGAATCCATCGACCTCTCACGCCTCCTCAAAGAATCAATCACGATCACTCTCCCACTTCTCACATTCCTAATCCACTTCGCCCACGGCCATATCGTCCGATTCCGACTAAGCAAACGCCTACACTTCCTCGCCTCACAACCCGTATCCATCCTCCCGCTCACTCGCGACAAGTTCACATTCTCGTTTCTCCGTCGCTTGGTCTTCCCGCCTGGTCTCCGGACAATCGTGTTCCTCCCGGCGGCCTTGTTACTAGGAGCTCATCTGATCACTGTGACTAATGGAGAGCCGTATTACGCCGTTATGAAGAAGGCGCCTGCGTTTGGAACAATGTGGATTTGGTGCATTCTGGAGATGTCTTTTGGAGCCGCTGTTATTGGGGCTTTGGGGCCTTTGGCTTGGGGTGTTTGGTGGAAGGGGTATGGGATTGTATGAGCAGAACATCTTCGTATCCTCTTGGGAAACGAGAACATTGCATCTGTGATTGCATGGAAAGATAACGCAACAATTGGATACTCCAGTCCCAGCACGTCGTGAATCCCTGGCCAGACCTTCTGCAGCTTCTTGCCTTGCGGACTCGTCACCATATCGCTTGGCCATCTATTTGGTTAGCGTGGTTCCCTTACTGGATCGTGATGAAACATACTCGAAAAACAAATCTGCATTCCCGAGCTTGCAATATGCCTCAGGACCCAGAATGACTCCGCTCAGCTTCTCACTCCCTCCTCGCTCCCTCCCGGTCATTGGCATCCTCCATAAACTTGAAAAGTCCTGGCACGGGCTTGTCCGACCCATCGGAGCTGACTACGTTGATGATAACATTAGAGTAGCTGCTCTTTGAAGCTGATTCGACAAGTCCATCCGTATATAATGCATTTGTATCTTTCCCATGGGATGACTGGTTCTGGTATAATCTCCTTAGGTAACCTTTAGTGGATAATGCAATCTTTGCGGTAGTGCAGGATAAGTTGGCTTGGATTACTCGAAGGGAAAAACCAAGATTCTTCAAGACAAACCTTTGTCAGGGCTTGAGCCTGAATATTCCTCAAAGTTCAAAGGTCCGATAGGATGGGCCAGTGACTAGAAAATAAGGAATTGTTGGTTTAACATCAAGTTCCAGTTTTTCTTGGTATACAAGCCTCCCCAGTGGTCGAGTGGTTAAATACAGAATTAGGTTGACGGCCTGAATCGAATGATACCTCTCCCAAGACCTTCTGGACGTCTCGCCACAGGCGTTACTGTACAATGACTGTGCAGCGGGAGGTGAATCAGTGGTGGGAGCGGCCTAGCTAGCCCGGGTGGGATCGCCTACGGGCGGGATAATGACTCTTTTTTTCTCTTTTTAATCTATTATATTGAAGCTATTACTGCTATTATCAGATAATCAATTTGGACATCCTAGGCCTATTGTGGGGTAGTGAGGCCATCGCGAATAGGTGTTGTGAGTTATATAGTGACGCTAAGATATACAAAATTTAAGTCTCAAACTAGTCTAGCATGTTATATAGAGGTAATTTTATAGCTCTACCGTTCGAAACCAGGATGCGACTTAATTTTGGCTTTTCTTTGTCTGGTCAACGCGCTTAAACGATATGATATTATCGATGGAGTAGAAATGATGGTATATACCCATTCCCAATGACTACCTTGGAATTGTTCGATCAAATGTCAACTATGCAAAGGAGAGAATCGTGTTTATTCATTATTCATATTGTACAAAATGCCCCCGTAGACTACGTCTCAAAGTCGGAGGTCCAACACTCGGAAATAATATCCCCGTAATTTCGCATGAGCGATTGAAAGGCAACACCAGCCGTCTGAGACCCGCCAACAGTCACATTCAAAGAAAGGAGTCCCTTCATGAGACAGTCAATCTGGTGTGCCCATATCTCACGGCCAGAATCCCCTGCAACTCCAGCTGACTCGCGATCATAGGGTAGAGAAGTCTGTATAAGGATGATATGTTCCACGGCCTTTTCCAAGGCAGCAGCCATTAAACTCGGAGTAACGTGGTAGGCGATAAGGGGAACATCAGCGCTTAATCCATTTTGAAGATTGAAGGCCTCCTCAATGGGCAACTTGAGTACGTGCTCGATGGTTTGTGCAATCGACGCTGTTGCAGCTTGTCGGTAGGACTGCATTTCTAAGGTGAGATGATTATCTGTGACCGGTTGAAGTACCTCGGCAAAGATGAGTACACCAAGGTCCCAGAAGGCCATAAGGGAGACTGGTGGTTACTGTTAGCGAAAGAACGTCATCAATTTGAAGGGAAAGCTACTTACCCGAAGCAATTTTCGATGAAATAGAGAGGTTATGAAAGTTTTCTCTGCAGTTTTTCAGGAATTGCCGAAACGACTCATCAAACTTTCCAATGGCGGCCAGCGTTTCGCTGATTGACTCGAATGTCCCTGAAGCGAGATCGACAGCTTCGGATAGTTTCGGCAGAGCGCTTTTCACGTTTATAATTTGTCGCCAAACGCAGAACGCTTCCGCAGATGCCTTTCGACATATAGTTGGAACATTCAAGTCCAACTCTTGGGGATTGGAATAGAGGATATGCGTTGGAGTCGAGCCATCACCCGTGAATGCTAAGGGAAGTCAGTTCTTCCTTGTTACAAGCCATCATTAGAATTTCAATACCCGACTTACCATCCGAATGAACAAAAGGACCGGGCAATTTGCACTGGTGACCACCCAAGAGGGCCGCACCGGTATCACGAAGGTACCCGCACCAGCGGACAAGACTCGAACTGGCCTCTGTGAGGGCTGCATATTTTGAAAAGGGCCCTAGGGTTGTACAATATTGCTTCACAAGCCCATCAAGATCACGAAGCTTTTGCAAGCCTGTATCAAGGAACTCATCAGCTGTAGCATGTGAACGGGCCGATGTCGGAGTGACAATGCCGTTGAACATGAGGCACGCAAAGACGACGCGGAATGAGCGAACTGGGTCCGCGTCCTTAAGTGCTGACCGTGCTTGGGACCATGCATCAGTATAAATCTCTAGCGACGTATTCTTTGCAGGCTGCGCTCCATTCCAGTCATCATTTGGTAACCATTGCAGCGCAAACGCTCGAAATACCGACTTCAAGGCTGTATCCGACTTCTTTCGCGCAGCTGGGCTCAGGCGATTGTTGTAAAAATCACCAAAATGGTCTAAGAAACGAGCGCACCCCAACAGAGTCATCCTGAAATTATTATTTTGTGTGGGAATAATCGTATGTGCTATTGATTCTCTTGCGTCTTGGGTGTGGACGACTGAAACATGGGCAGACGGTCGTGGTGATGAGGTCGGAGATTCCGTAGCCGTGCCATCTATCAAGGCACTGAAATCCGCGGGTGATGATCCTTGAGAGCTCTCTGGACTGCTGTTTTCTATCTGATAGCGACTCCCCGTCGCATATAGATTGCAATCGTAGTCGAGGAATCGGGTCGCAGATCCTGTCACGATAGTATCAAATATCCGGATAAGTCGTTCATCCAGGATCCTGGCATCCATTTTCGAGTTCAATAGATGGACTGGATTGCGTAAGGTGCTCCCGAATATAGCATCTGCTCTATATTGGAATGAATGCGTCGCTTGCAAGCTATCCGGCAAACGAGAGATTCGACGTTCATTTTCGGCTTCGGATATTGACGTAGGTTCTGGAGGCGATATCGCATATGGACTTGTATTTGATTCGCCAGTCAAGGGAAAGGCAAGGTTGTCACCAATGTAATTGTCAATGTCAAAGTTGAACCAAGCTGCAAATTCGTCTTGTCCGCTCACACAGCCAGATGTCTGATCCACAAGATTCGCAGACAAATGGGATGCTGCCTTTTGTGAACATGTATCACTTTGGCCCGCATGTGGACTAGACCTTGGTGAGTTACGCCGTTGCCTCTTCTTTGGCCTCGAGCTTTGTTGGGATGCAGCAAATTCGAAGGTGCATGTATGACCTAGGCGCCTGCAATGTGTGCAGGTGCCGCTTGAATCATCTGATCCATCTTGAGAGAAGAAGCAGCGTCGCTTGGAGCGTCGGCAGGGATCGCAGCTGGTGTTCTGTCGCCGCTGTGGCTGCGAGGATCTGAACGCCACTTCAGTTGTGAAGTGGCCGGACATCATGTACCCATCAGGTTACACCGGCACAGACCAGCTAATTGAGAGAGTATGTAGACTTGAACAGCGTTTGGATGTGTGTCATGTCCAGGTGTTCTAGAATGCTCCAGGAGTTGTAGAAATAATTGGACTGAGTCGAGGAGGGTTCTCACGGGTATTACATATTGATGCCTCGTTGCCTGATAAGTGCAACGTTAACTGATTTATCAGGCATCAACGACTAATCTGTCGTTAACCCTCTACTTGTAAGTCCACAAGTCCAAGGGTTCTCACGAATCGATTGACTGTTCTTCTCATATGGCTCGTAATCACAACCGGTTCGCATTTCAGTAATCGTGGTATGAGTGTTGTTGAACATTGTAGGATACGCGATCTATAGATCTAGGAGCTGAGATAATCTGAAACAATAACTAATGTACGCATAAGGCCGCCCGAAGCTCTCAAAAGCCTCTATACTCTAAACACTCTCACCGGTCGCCCGACGAATGCAAGCAACGATGAAGTCTGGGTTACTCAGGAACGGCGAGTGACCCTCATCGCATCGTTCAACAGTGAAAGCACCCTCCCCTTGAGCAATCATTCTCTCTTGGTAGGAGACTGGCAAAGCCAGATCATTCCGGGTAACGATATATGTGCTAGGGATTTCGCGAAAAGCGGAGTAGGTAACAGGCACCGTCAGAGGACCCGTAGGGAATGAACCAAGAAGTTCGACCGCTTCATTCACGTCCTTGGGATCGCACCGATTGTAGAAGATATCACGGATGCCAACCTTGTCGAGCACCATTGCTCCATCCTAGAAAAGTCAACTTCTACTGTCATCCATGGCATATACTAGAAATCACGGATAAACTTACCTCAGTAAATCTCATAGCGTCATACTTCTTTATCATTTCCTGACGGCGTTGCTCAATTTCCTTTTCCTCCGGAGTCACCGGCACGATCTGGGCCACGTGCGTCTGTCCTTCTGGTAGTGCCATTGCGCACATGTAGAGCAGTCTAACAACGCCAGATTTCAGCCCTCGTTTTCCTCTAGCTTCCTTGCCCAGTCCTTTGACGCCCTCGGACATGGAAATGCCGCCAAAAGAGTGAGCAAGCGCGAGGACGTCCTTGCCAGCATCAAGGTATTCCAAAATGACTCTGCGAACTTCTTGCGCATCTTGTTCCCAGGTTTGATGGGGCGGGCTGGAGTCCACAGATGGAAGTGTCACAGCTGCAACCTCGTAGTTGAGTTTGGTAAGTCTGTCAATGAGATGTTGGAAGTGCTTGGGTCGATGCCACGCGCCGGGGATGATAATGATGGCTGGTTTTGCCATTTTGATTGGAAAGGAATATGCGACTGAGTGGTATGAGGATACAAAAAAAAAAAGGCAGATGAAGCACACTTAATCCCCAGGCCTCTGCGATCTCCTTGAGGGCCCACAATTCCTTGATATATCCAATCTCATTGGTCAATATCAGCATCGGCTCCGATGCCATCGGTTCCGCAGCACTTGGTCCACCTCCATCGATCTATGTCATTCATATCGCGAGCTTGTGGATTCGGCATGAGAAATAAGAATGGAGATTCAAAACAAACGCGTTTTAAACTATGCATAGTAGTCGCGCGTGGTATAGCCCGCCTGTTACAATCTATGTTGCACCATGTCACGTGGCGACATTGTCTGGTATGCAGCTGTCCTCTAAACGCGACTTAGGGGTTTGCAGATACATAGATCTGTAACTATGCTTTAATATAAGGCATCTTGGGTATTTGAATCTAAATTTTACTATAAGGCTGGCTGAACTTGACACTTCCATGCTGTAACTTGGCCATCCGTAGTTGAAATTTGTACCGATAGAGAATTGATCCGGTACCTAGCGAGAATTGACAGATTGGCCACCTGGGCAATAGAATGCTTTCATTGGGATACTCGTTAAAAAGGCTCGGTTGTTCATTGAAAAAGATGAAGTGTTCAAGCCTAATCCCTCAAATGTCGACTTGAAGGAGTCGTTTATAGAATAGGTTAGCAAGGCTGACGGGTGATGAAGATGATCCATTCTGTAAGCTAAGAGCTAGGAACTAAACTAAAGGGCGTGACTAAGCACCCGAGTGTACCATCATTGACCCCCCGCAGGAAGTTCTGGAAGTATTGGCTCCAGCAGTAGTTTGAGAGCTGGTAGGTCGCGTCCAGCAGACAGGCACCGACGACAGTCCGGTTGGTAAGAAAGGCAAAGTTGATCATGGGCTTAGGTGCAATAAACTTCTCCTGGATAGTATCCATGACTATGATCGCACGACTGGCTTAGTCAGAATACAAGGCACATGAATACATAACTATATCGATCTCTTCTTCCGTGACGCTCTACTCTCCTCTAACGCTCCTTCCCAAAGCTACGACAACGCTTTTACGACTTTCATTTCCTCTTCAACTCTCCAGCATGTCTCACTCTTCAAATCCAACCGCTTCGCACAAAGAGGCTCATTTGACTCTTCGTGAACTTGAATCATCCCCTCTCCGTGAACTCGATGATATGAACGAAGATCTACTTCCGATCCAACTCTCCGCTCAAAATACTCCAACCGCTGTACGCCTCTGGTCACAAATTGAAGAACTCATCAAACCCAACCTCCGAGGTCACTATCCCGATCTGCTGAATATCACTGATGTGAACCTACGACTTGGAACTCAATTACACCGAAGAATCGAGCAAGTCGGGCCGAAAGCACTCCGCTCATCCTTTGACACAAGCACTGGATGTTTTACGATTAAGATGCCGACTCCTGTTCACAACTGCGTCTGTCAGTGGTCGATCGACTCTATTGTTGAGTGGCGTGTCACCGGCCTTATTACCGCCGCTGAGAAAAATATACTCAACTTCACTATGGCAGATCGACTTGAACTTCCTAATGGTTCTAGTAAAGAGCCAGACGGTTTATGGGTTGTCGATGGCTTGGATTACCCGACAGTCTGTGTTGAAGTTGGGTGGAGTGAGTCACAACCCTTCCTCGAGAAAGATATGAGAAAGCTCTTGCTCGGTTCCCAAGGTCATATTTCTGTTGTGTTTCTCATCGAATGGTACCAAAGGAAAGCGGGAGTAGCGGGAAATATCCAAGTATGGCGGCTGGATGCCGCCGGAGTTCCGCAGAAAGACCGGGAGGAGATAATTTTCCCCAGGGCGACCACCACACAAGCGCCTATAACTGTCACTAGACAGGAGTTGTTCGGCTCGCAAATATTGCAAGGACGTCCTCCCACTGATGCCTTTCCATTCTCTTTGGATGACTTGCGTCATCACGCTAGAGTGGCATTGGCAAAAATGGGTCTTGTACCTCTCTAATTGTATTTGTACTTGATGGAGACTTTGCTTGTATTCATACCCTGTTAAGACTGTTGCTAGTATCTGTACCCTTTATGTTGGAACCTGATGGGATGATGAAAGATGATCCATTGAAACTATCGAAAGCTAGAACTAAAGCTAGGGGTGCTGACTAAACGTATGAGTCGTCAACTTGGTAACAACTGCCGCCGTCGAACAAAACGCGGCCTCCTGGCTGCGCATAAAATTCAAATTAATGGTAAAGGTTGTAAGCATGCTTAATCCATGTCCGTGCTTGGAAGGAGAGTATCATCGCCCTCCTCGTTGCGGGTTATGCGCATAGCGGTAAGAACTGTGTGTAGCCCGTCCGGAGGAATATTGGTCGGCTCTTCCAAGCGCGCGTAAAATCGATCGCGCATGGCCTGGTGGCTTGGGAGGTCTTGTGACATCCGCATCATCTCTTTATCCTTAAGCTCGAGGCCCGCGGTAGTAGCGTTCGACAGCGTTGGAACTGGGACATATACGGGCTGAGCTAGCTTGGCAAATGCTTCGGTCATTCCGATAGGAAGTGTGGGCAGCATTTCATGTTCAGTGTCGTCTGGTCCATCGACCCAGGGCCGTCGAGACGTATGCTCAGGATTGGACTTGCTGGTCTGGTCTGGTTCATCAGGCTTGGAGGTAGCGTCCCGAGAGGGTTCAGAGGCGGGGGCCGGGGAAGCTCGGCCCGCTGGGGGACAGAGTGAAATAGGATGTGGGTTAGAAGGCAGCGTAGGGCCTGGGTTAGAAACGTTGGCAAACTTGGCCCAGTCCTAGACTGTCTAGTCTTCGATGGCTGTTGACGCCGCCGGTGATATCGGAGTACCTAGGTCACTTTGTGTAGCTAGGAATGTGGAGTTCTAAATGCTCTTGCAATCCATGTCAGGTATACCACGCCCACAATTCTTTATATCGATTTTGTGGATTAAGGATCTGATCTTCTCAAAGCTTCACTGATCTTTGACGCGTCAAGCGCATCGTCGGAAGACGTCTCCCAAACCGGCCTGCGAGAACCTCACCCAGTGGTGCAACAATACAAGGTTCTCAGTGAGAAAGGTTTTTTTTTTTTTCCCCTTTCTCTGTACATGTGTTAACTATTAAGGTCCAGAGGGATATACATTCAGAAAACATCCTCAGAGTGATCGATGAACCACGGGGCAGTTCGTTGGGCCGGCCGTATTGGCTGGATGAGAGCATAAATGTACTCTCCACCGATACTCCGCATGAGAGACACGAAGTGTCTCATTTACTAGCTGTGGGGGCGAGATAGATGTCCACGTTCTACGAATACAGACTGTGCCGAAGCAGACTATGAAATTTTCCCAGCAGATTGCAGCACCAATAAACTTTAAATTGGATTGACCCTTTCTAAGTGGTCTTAAGCGAGCGCGTTTTTAACATGAGATGGGATATCAATCGGCGACTCGGTTTGAGAGCCCGCTGTGCAGTGAGAGACGACAGATTGATCTCGCGCCACGGGTCACTTCGCGGAGGAACGATCCCGCAGGGCACTAGCAATTGTACCCAATATACCGATCAGGAGACTAGAATAACCGCAGTGATCATTAGATATTCACCGTAGAAAGAAGCTTGGAAGTAGCCAGGAAAAACTGATCGCGCGTCACATGTAGGGACGATGAGAGATTTGTCCTGAGCCTCTGGGATTAAAGAACCCCAATAAGGTATGTCCATGTCCCCTTACTCCGATTGAGCCTGCTCAAAATGTCGGCCGAATCATATGCAAAAGGCGATTTCCTGCGCTTGGCACTCGAGACTCAAGCGCTGCGATCTTTTCCCTCTAAAGATCGTATATCCGCCAATACAACGAATGATAAGTCGTGGGAGTGTAAGGAGTAAAACTAACCCGCTCTGTATGTACGTGGGGGTTACGACGGCTCATTCGCAAGACATTCTATCGATCTAGTGAAATTGATGTATCACATGCAAGCAAGATAGATCGATCGATGCGCCTTTACCCGCACTAATGCAATTTTCACATGGATTTTTCTCGCTAGGGAACTAGACTCGATAAACTCTCTGTTTTGGTGAGGGGCATCTTTGACATGTCAGTAATTTTTTGAACAGAAATTTTCTGATCTGGTGGGGGATGTCTCACCCCGCCACCCCTCGACTGTATATGGGGTCTTTCTATCGACTCCATATTGCTGGCTCCGATCTCGGACTTTCAAATTCATCCGGATGCACTTTTTACCTCGTTATGCAGTATGTACGTATCTGTGAAATAAAAAGGGAAAATACCCCCAACCACCTGAAAAGATTTCCACGGAACAGAAAAGACTAAATGGCGCTTAGCAAAAAAATGCCTTGATTAGAATGCTTCTAGTCAAGGATAGAGTTTGAACAAAACTATCGGTGAGAGTAAGTATCCGTCTCTAGGGAAACCCCGCTCCTCATCAGCTTCAACACTGGTCCACAGTGCCGCAGTGCGCAATGCGCATGTACCCCTCTTCCAAGACCTAGAGCCTCAGGTCGCAAAACTAGGCGAGATGCCCCACTGGAATAAGCGACGGATTCCAAAGCTCCCTAGTACCGAGGATCGAGTACCGAGTACGTGTTTTGGGCATTAGTCGAGGCGAGGCATGGATATGGAATCGGCCAAACTTCGGAGCGGAGAGGCTGGGTAAACACAGATCGAGATCGGGTGAACAAACGGTAGACAATTGACAGCTGTCAAAGCGGTGTGGGTGCGAACGGCACGGTTATCAACCTTGTTGTTTTGGTTTGCTTTCCCCCTGTAATAAGATCGCCTGTATGAAAATCTTATTAATCTTAATCTTATAAATCTTGTTATTAATGTCAAGATGCATTAGCAAATCGTATCGGATACGGGCCGAGCCAGTCATGCGCAGGGCTGCAAGGGTGAACTGGGTGTTCGCACAAACCCGGTGGGTCAACAACCGAGTTCTCGGGCTGCGTGGGAAGACGCGAGGGGCTGCAGATCCCATGCAAGTATGCGTATTATGTGCTTGAATGGGCGGTGTGCATGAATCATGATGTTTTTTTTATTTTTTTTATTGGGTGTTTTACAAATAAGGGAATTGCTTGAACTTGGGAAATCAATACACAATTATCGTGACTTGGCTTGGGAAAGAAAAAAGGTCATATATTCGTGATTCCGAGACTGGCTTCACACATGTGAAGGCCCTATGTGCATATGGGTATGTGACCGCATCGAATAATCATAAAAATACCAAAATACCAAAATCGCAAATCGCATCGCAAAAAGTCCGCTCAGGCCGGTTGTCGAAGTAGAGGGAGGAGTGGCAGTGATGGAAAAGTGCCCGTCGACACCAAATTAAACGAATCGTAAGCGTAGCGTGCGAATGCCCCAAGGCAGACAACGACCCCAAAACGCCATGTATACCTAAAAAGAACGCCGAAACCCTTCTACCCAGAGTCCTGATAAGTCTCCCGAAAACAAAGAATAAAAAAGAACGCCTAAGGGTGCAGCTCATACTGTGACTCGGCCCTCGGGCGCGACTCCCAGTGGGACGTCGGCACTGGACGGTAGGGCTCGTCCCGGGTGTCTCTTTCCTTCAAATCCGGATAGGAGTGACGCGACCATTTCTCTGTACGAGTTCATCTGTGATAGTTTGAAACGTTGGATTTTGCCGCTGGCCGTTCGGGGGATTTCTTCGACAAAGAGGATGCCGCCGTCGATGGCTTTGTAACTTGCCAGGCGCTTGCGGGCATATTGGTAGACTTCGTCGGCCGTTACTCGAGGAATTGTGCTGTCGCGCGTGCGCACAATGAATGCGCGGGGCACTTCGCCCGTGCCGTCCCTTAGGTTCATACCAGTCACGGCGCAATCGCTGATTCCAGGGTGTTGAAGCAACACGGCCTCGATTTCAGCAGGTGCGACCTGCCAGCTGTAGATGAAGTCGGCGTCAGAGGGTATAAACTGAAATGCGTAGAGGGAAAGAAAGAAAAGAAAAGAAGAGAAGAAAAGTGAGATACATACCCTCGTACTTTGATGAGCTCCTTGGTCCGTCCTACTATGAAGTAAAAGCCGTTCTTCACGTAAGCCACATCACCAGTTCGGAACCATCCTTGTGCATCTGTGGCATCGTTGCGGCCCTTGTAAGACATGAGCAATCCAGGTCCGCGCACATACAGCTCGCCTGCACGCTCGTCGTTTTGGACCACCTTGCCCTCGTGGTCAATCAGGCGAACCTCGTATCCTTTCAGACGCGTACCGATACTGCCGGCATCCCCGCCCTGGCCGTATCGAGTCTGGAAAATTACTCCTACCTCGGTCATACCCCACAGTTGACACGCGTAGGCCATGGGGGAAAGACGCTCCCGGAATTGAGCCATGGACAAGCTATCAATAGGGGCACCGGCCACACCCACATAGCGAAGTGATGCCAAATATTCCTCAACCGGCAAAGTGGAGCGGTTAATAGAGTGGATAATCGCAGGAACCAGATAAGTCTCAGTAACCTGGAACTGGTGGACCGTAGCCAAAAATTGGGTAATTTCGAAGCGCTGGAGGACGAATAGCGGTTGACCATAGCGAACGGGGAACATATGAGTCCACAAAGCACCGAAAAGATGGAACATGGGCAATGACATCAGCCGACTGGTTGGGTACGGCACATCGTAGTGGATCGAGCGGTGATGCGACACGATCGCATGGTGGGACAGAACAGCCGCCTTGGGTAGACCGCCGGTACCGCTAGTCGAAAACATGGCTGCGGGTGTATTCTGCGCCATCACCGGGTCGGTAAACATAAGCCAGTCACTTTGGCCATAGCAGAGCAGATGGGCCAAATTGAGCTGCGTATCTTCCACGGTAAGGAACTCGGCTCCAGCCGGGAACCCCAGTTCGTACCACAGGAAGAGCTGAGTGCAGTGATCAATGGCTTGCTCGTCTACAAGGCATACCTGGCCTGGGTGGATACCCCGGGCAGTGGCGACTTCCAATACCGTCGGCAAGGCATCTCGAGTGGTGAGGATCATCTTGGGTTCCGCGAGTCCAACGATATGATCCAATTCTTGCAGTTGACTCTTAGGGTTGGACCCCATGTACACTCCTCCTGCGCCAATGATACCGAAGAAGAGGGCAGGGTAGAGGATCTATGGAAACCAGGCCGAGTCAGCATTTCCGGGTTATTTTGGACCAGTCCAAATGTCGACGAGGCCAACTGACACTGTTTCCCAGATGTAGCAGCACGCAATCCCCCTGCTGGATATTATTCGCTTGGAAGCCTGCGATTAGAGTCCGGACTAACTGCCGAAACTGGATGGCCGTGAATGAACGTGAGGGATCCTCGGCGTCGATAAACAGCGGCTGATATTGGTCATACGGTGTCGGGCCGCAGAAGGTAAAGGTCAACAAGTCGGTGTACAAATCGTCATGGAGGAGAGGGTCCATGGTGCTGGGCACCGACATGGACGAATCCCAGGATTCCATGATGAGGAGAAGGTAATAAAGATTGGTTAAAAGGCAGTAGGATATAGGGCCAAGTACGAATAAAGTATAGGTGGTGGGGGGTGTCAAAGGAGAATAAGATCTATGCGCGGGGGGTGTTATATAGGGAAATTAAACAGACAAGGGGATGTTCCCATCATTCTACGCAAAGTACGGAGTACCTATCTAAACAATTTGATTTCCCTGAAGCCAGACGGAGCTGATTTGGAATACAATGCTTAGGTAATGGGCGCTAGGCCGGGTTCCACTGTATTTTGCACTGGATTGACGCTGATAACCACCGGAAATGGTAATATCTGTGATGTATGAATCTAGACGTTGACAAAAGCACCATTGACCAAGTTTTCTCAACCATCGCATGACCTCCGTCCCAGTAGTGCATGTGTCATGGACGATATGATGTGATTTGAAAAAGATAGAGAGAACCAGTAATTCATGGCTCCACCGAACCTATTCCAAAAGCAAAATCCAAACAGCGCTAAAGTAGACTAAGATACTAGTGTCGCGCCAATGCGGTAATCCCTTGATCCCTTTGGTGATTGATCAAGAACTCAGCCACAAGCTTGGAACTTTCTCCTTCTTAGCGGGCCCTCCATCACGGTGAACCGGATCGACACCTGATCGTCTACGCGACTTCTCCATAACCTAAACCCCGTTTTTGTGTCGAATCATGACCGCTTTTTCTACTCCAATAGATCGCCCATCGATCCCGATGTGTCTATACCCTGCCCCATTGGTCCCAACGCCTTACAGTTTACTCTTAGCCCCCCACGAGCTGGATCTCGCACCGAACAGGGATGTTCTGACTGGTGTTCCCGACTCAACCTCGATGATGTAGTTACGGCTGACCTTCGTCTTTCACCTACCAGTCTGTCCAATCGTGTCCCTCCAGGACACTCGACGTTTTTCCCGTCCTTCTCCACTCATGTCATGTCTGCCTGACGTCCCGTCACGATATAGCTGTTCCCCTCTTTTCTTGCTCATAGTTCCGTCCGATATCCGACGGTCAGTTCTGTTCCCTTACAATTGAGCTTGCTGCATATCCCGGCTTTCCTGTCCCGCACCGGGTGGAGCATGATTAGCCACTTATCGACGTGCCCTTCACTTTCTTTGTGATTAACCCAAATCCCGTCTGTGCGCGAACGAGACAGCCCTAGATCTGGATCGACCAAGTTAGCTAGACCCCACGCGAAAACAGTGCGCTTCCTTCTGTCCAAGACGCTGCTGGCCCCACTCCGGTCTTCGGGCTTCAGGCGCTTGTTTTTGTTTCCATGAGTGTAAAATACACTGCTTTTGGAGGGGCCCCGTACCTCGCTGCAAGTGCAATGCTCGACTGCACGGTGCTGGAAAAAAAAAAAAAGAGATCCGAAAACGTCCATCGATAGTGCAGGGATAGCAGCTGCATGGCAAAGCGCCACGATCAGGTACAGGCTGTATATCCATTGTTCAGCATCTCGGTGGCGCTTTTGTCCAGCTGCTAGATCGGTATTGTTTTTTCCCAACGCAGTTGTCGGGTGACATCCGTCCGCTCCGATTGCCCGGTATTAGAAGTTTCTTGTCCGTTAGTGTGAGTTGTCAGGGCCCCTCATGCGAGCCTGTCCGATCTTCTCCGCCTCGCTGCAGGCGAGATCGCTCCATAGGAACTTGATCCTAGTGGCGACTTGCAGTAGAAGGAAAGATTGACGATCCTTTGGAGCCGGCCCGTTGGTTGGGTTACATCTCAACGAGCGATGAACGGTTCATTGTCATGCTTCCTTTTCCGGATTATCTCCACTCCATGGATGGGTGTCCATCTGTCCAGCTCATGTGTTACCTGTGATCACGGCTTCGTGCATACCGTCAAGTCTCCATGTAGACTCCAAGCCGCTTAGTGGATGGTCATCCGGAGCTGAACCCGGAGCTGAACGTAAGGGTGGAGGAGGTCGAGTGGGCGACCTCATTGGCAACGATTGCATCGCGCTAGGCTTTCGGGGTTCTGGACCCGGCATGGTAGTGTCATACACTTTTCTCAAAGCCTTGAAACTTTGAGCCGAGGAAACGGGTCCTCGGGCGGCCCAAAAAAAGAGGGAAAAAATTAAAAAAGAAGGAAAATTAAAAAATCAGACGGAAAACTGGGGAACAGCCAAGCTGTGACCGGCCAAGCGCTTTCCGGTTTGAGCATAATGATAGCTGTGGTGCGCGAATTTAGAAGGAGACTCTGCTGCGGTACTAAGCAAGTGGCAGCGAAGGAATAACGAGTCAGATTGCTGTCAGATCAACGGTGGGGACACGGACAGAACAGGTAGTCCGTGCTTGGTCGTTGGAGATAGATGCCCTCGTCCTCGTCACTCAAAACCACATGCCTGGCCACATGAGGCACACTATCCTGGTCAAGTTCCCAACTCACTTTGCCCGTTCCGTCCTCTTTTGAACTCTCCTCCTGTAAGACCATCACCATATGTCGGTCTCGGAGAAAAGCCCCATAAGCCAGTCCACGTCCGTGGCCCATACCGACATGGTCTCTCACTCTCATAAGCCCAGCGAGGCTACTCTCGTCGATGGCGAGACGGCCTTTGAAAAGATAATCAAGCCAACACCTGCGGCAAAGGGGCACTCTGCCAGGCCAAGTGAGGTCACTCTCGTCAATGGCGAAATCCCGTTCATGTTCGAGAAGACCTCGAAGGAGATGGTGTCGTCCGATTCGGGCTCTCCTGGACCAGATCTTGAGGCCCAGACGCCTCTACCAGACCGCAAGTGCTTGGCCTGGTTGAGGTACGCCATCTTGACGATTTATCGACGGCTTTTCTCTCTTGTTTTCCTTGCCAACATTGGTGTTTTTGTGTATGTGATGGTCTCCAACCGCAAGCTCATTGCGTTGGTGAATGCGGCTGCCGCCAATTTGTTGGCCTGCGGTCTGGCCCGCCAGCCTCTGGTGGTGAACATGATCTTCCGAGTTGTACTCTCAGTGCCGAGGTCGGCACCGTATGCTCTGCGCAAATGGCTGTGCAAGGTGTACCACTATGGAGGCGTGCATAGTGGTTGCGGTATCACGGCCCTGGTGTGGTACATTGGCTTCGTCGGTTTGATGTCGCAACAGTACTGGTCATCATCAGCTGCCATCAAATTCTCCGTCGCGCCCGTTACTGTCGCTTATATCATTCTTGTTCTGTTGGTGATGATCCCCGCTGTGGCATATCCCGCGTTCCGCATGAAGATGCACGACTATTTCGAACTCACCCACCGTTTTCTCGGGTGGCTTGTCATTGCACTGTTTATAGTTCTGTTGATGCTCTTTTCCCACGAGATCAGCCGAGCGGAGAACCAATCGATGGGCCGCTTCGTCGTCGAGCTTCCCGCCTTTTGGTTCTTGATGGTCACGGTGGCGGCCATCGTTCATCCGTGGTTGCTGCTGCGGAAGATCGCGGTACGGGCCGAGCCCCTCTCCACCCATGCGGTGCGTCTGCACTTCGACCACACCACTACCACTTTTGGCAAGGGCATCTCCCTGTCAAAGCACCCGCTGCGAGACTGGCATGGATTTGCCACTTTCCCAGACGTTACCTCGGTAGATGAGAACGGAAAGCCGACGTTCTCGTGTTTGATATCGAAGGCGGGCGACTGGACCGCCGAGACGATCAAGAACCCTCCCACACATGTGTATAAGCGCGGGGTGCTGATCTATGGCTTTGCGTATGCCATGCGAGTCTTTCGGCGCGTGGTAGTGGTCACGACGGGATCTGGCATTGGACCATGTCTGTCATTCTTGGGTGACGAAAACCGACCAGCCCTGCGCGTTCTCTGGCAGACGCGGGCGCCACTCAAAACGTACGGTCAGGAGGTGCTGGATCTTGTGCATCGGATGGATGCCAATCCGATCATCATGGACACCAACTTGATGGGGCGGGTCGACATGGTACCCATCGTGCAGCGCCAGTTCCAGGAATTTGACGCGGAAGCGGTGTGCGTGATCAGTAACCCTGTGCTGACTGCGAAGATCGTATACGAACTCGAGTCGCGAGGAATCCCGGCTTTTGGTCCCATTTTTGATTCTTGATAACTTTGTTCCTGCTGGTTACCATCTGCGCATTTTTAGCCTTAGGCCATATATCCTTGTCAGGCGTTCTGGTTTCGTGTTTGTGTGTATATTTTGATACCAGGTACTCGCGCTGCTTGCATTTTTGTCGTTTAATTCTCGGGGTTTGAGTCAAATTGGAAGTCGTTCCGAGGGGCTTATACCTTTTCCCCAGGGGTTTCAAGGATGGAAAGTTGGTCGTTTCCAAAGTCTTAAGAAGATTTGAAATACACTCAGGGGCGATAGAAAACCCTCGTGTTAGTTAGACAACTGATGCAAACAAAAAGAGTCCCGCAGTGTGAACCCGTGATAGTCCGTACATTGAATTCCAAATTGATCGACTCCACTTGGTGGATATTGGATTATCATTGGCTGTGGGGCACGCCCCTAGGATGTAGGTTTGTGTCAGAGTGTGAAGATGGCGTAGATGTGGATATTGGGCTTTTATCGTGGGTTTTTGGAGGAAAGGTTAAGAAACTGGGAAAAAGCTTGCTGGAAGAAGACTTACTGTTGTCCTGAACCAGCATAATCTCTGAGAACCGGTGAAGAGTTGGCAATGACCGGGGCCCCTTGATCATTTAGGTAGTCCGCCAATTACATTTTCCGTAACGATTGTCCGTATATAATTATGGCATGGTCGCATAACTTATGCTCGTGTTGCCTATTTGTGGATGCTTCGCTTAACTGGTTGCCTCGCGGACAATCGAGAAGAAACATGCAGAGGCGGGGTTTGCATCCGAAATGGGGAATGATGTGGGATCGACGGCGAACGGACATTATGCTGCTGCACTACGGAGTAAGCAGCGTTCTTTCGGGGTTCTAGTTGAGTCTACTTCATTCATCACCCAGGCAGTTGTTGTGTAACATCTTCCCAAGGCATTTAGGGGCATATACTTGTCTCACTGTCTATCTCTGTAACATCTTTCAATGGCATTTAGGTACATAGAAGGTTGTAAATGATATACCCAAGGATCAGGCCATTCCTGGCATTCTACAAGGTTGCCCAGTCGCTTCCAAGGTTTATCGGCCTGCACTCGGGTATCCCTCGGGATACGTTAACCATCATGGGTTTTATATCCCGACATGTTGACCTACATATGGGACTTCCTCTACCGCTTCTTGGCGTTCCCCTTGAGTATTGATGATCCGCTCTGGCCTTGATGGGAATCTCTATGTGACTATTTTTGTAGGGTCGTCTGATTAAAGCAACGAACATTCTTCCGGTCTCAACCGGTATAGGCTGATTATATCCGACATTTAGGCAATTCTCTCTTCACTCCCTCCTCCCTCACCGCTTCAGTTAATACCAGGAACAGGAATACGGGCCCCCGGGAACATTTGAGGAGCCAATCATCAATCCTTCGCACGCCCTGCATGTCTCCTTCCATGGTTTCCTTCTTGTCTTCATCGACCCATCCCAAGCTATAACTACCACCAAAATCAATAAGCCAGGCATCGCCCTTCGTATCAACCAAGACATTCTCGGCCTTCGCGTTACGCCAAACAACGCCTGCCTCATGCAAACACTTAACAGAGTCTTGTATTAGCATAGACCGGCGAAGCCGATCCTCATTTGTACAGTCGAACCAAGGCGCTATATCATTTAGAGTACCTTTCTTCTCAATATAGGTAAGAAGTAGTCCTACCAAACGTTCCCCGGGCCAGAGCTCTTCATCATCGAGAGGATAGTGTTGAAGAAAATCATCGTTATCGATGATCCGACCGTGAAGGCGACATATGCGTATATTAGCATTAGCAAGAAGTGGCTGACTTGCTTCGGTGTCCGCCGATATCTTCCCATATGACTGTAGCTCATAGCCATAGTCATATCCTCGGCTTTCCAAGTAAGCTTTGAAGAAGCACTCTTTATCATCCACGAGGACCCGAGATGGAACCCAATCCAACGTTTGGTCCAGGACATGCACTTGACGAGACGAGTATTTTTTGAGATTTGAGTTGTCAAGTAGCGGAGATAGGTATTGTTTAAAACCAAGTTTGTTTATAGAGACTCCCGGGTGTATTTATGCCTGCCGCGATATGGCCTCCTTGAAATATGGCTGAATGTCGCTACCATCGCCTACCCTTTCCTCGAGAATGAACCATGGCAGGTAGAGATACCTATGTAGGTACCACGTTGATTCCATCAAATTTGGGGCCATCTGAGTCATAAGTTCCTCAAACGGCCTTCTTAAGATGTTTCTCTACTTCAAGGTATTCTTCACCTGGCTCGTTCCTAGAGAAGATGTTGAGCGCCTTGTGATGCTGTTCTAAGACAGGAGGCGAGGAGGCGAGGAGGCGAGGATCTGTGGATCATAGCAGATGCGAAAGGCAGCGTCGCTATGGTGGACGCGTAGCGTAATTATGCTATTCAAATCGTAGTCCGCATCATGGGTAAAGTCGTGCGGTATCATGTCACTCTGCTTATAATTCTGAGGTTTTGCACTATGACCGGCCGGTTCTGTGTCCGATGACCAGCTACTTAGTAACTGCTGATTCCGGACTGAAATGTACTCAGTGAGCCTGGCTCTGAGTGTCCTCATAAAAGCCGCGACAGCTCAGATAGGAAAACCCCGGCAGAGGAAATCCTCTACATAGAGATACCTAGGTAGTTCGTAAATCACAGCGTACCTTCTTTCACTGAAGAATCTGCATGTTCCAGATGTCTGGGCCAGACACCATTCCAATGTTGTTGCTCCCAGATTCCAAGGTTTCAATAGAAGGTTTGCCTTTACCTAGGTGATTCGAATCCACCTATGCAAGATACCTACAAAGTAAAGACAATGCTAATGTCCCTCAAAAACCGATTTGAAGCCCTGTCAGATATGCATAGTTTGATTATTTCGGTTGACAGTGTAGGTATTCGCAGTCCTAGAATATCCGAATTCCGCTCCGCGGCCTGACCCACCCAACCTAGCTTAGCCCCCGCGGAGCCCGGAGATCCGCAAATCTATGACCCCTTATATAAATCGTGCTTTACCTCGAAAATACAACCTATCCAAATAAAAAAAAGACCAGAGATAAACCAAGAACATGTCCGAGAATCGAAAGGTGAGACAAAAGGCGAAACATCATGGTAGCCCTAGAGGTTAACAGGGTATAATCACAGGCAATCATCATTGGCGCCGGGCCTGCGGGACTAGCAGCTGCTCTGCGCCTCCACCAGCAAACAAACATAAAATGCACGGTATACGAGCTACGCTCCGAGCCCACGACACTTGGCGGGGCTATCGGAATCCTGCCCAACGGTCTGCGCCTCCTACACCGACTGGGTGTCTACGACGCAGCCGTAGCCCGTGGTTACAGTGGCACCAATCTGACACTGCACTCGCTACAGAGTCGTGTCGTGGGCTCGTTCGAATATGTTGG
This sequence comes from Penicillium decumbens, assembly GCA_027569385.1. NCBI lineage: Eukaryota > Fungi > Ascomycota > Eurotiomycetes > Eurotiales > Aspergillaceae > Penicillium > Penicillium decumbens. The sequence goes on along the minus strand of JAPDEZ010000004.1, from coordinate 1,158,179 downwards.
CTGGGCGCGCGAGCAAACTGGATTTGGATATTTGCGAATCAAGAGGACGGATCTACAGGATGTGCTTCTCGAGGCAGTTGAGAAGGCGGGCATTCCTGTTCACTTTGGGAAACGAGTGACGACTATCGATGATAATGTCGATAGGGTCAAGGTGGAATTTTCTGATGGGTTGACTGATTCTGCTGATCTTTTATTTGGTTGTGATGGTATCCACTCTTGTGTTCGGCGGATGTTTGTCGACCCGATGCAGACTGCGGAGTACTCGGGCTTGTCGGGGCTTATGTCTATCATCCCGGCGGAGACTGTGTCGTCCAAAGTTGTGGAGCAGATCTCGGGTCTTGAAGCTACCTTCACAGAGGAAGGTATGATGGCAATGACCCCGTGCACAGCTTCCAAAGATGAGTTGTTCTGGTTCTTTTCCAAGGAGGTCCCGCTTCCGGACTCTGGGGATAGCCGTGATGGATGGGAAATACATCGCAAAGAAGAGGTGGAGGGATTCAAGACCATGTTACTCGGAGTCTTGAAGAATGCACAGGGTGAATGGGGAAATGCGTTGAAACAGGTCGTCAGCAACACCTCTGTCGTCAAGTTTTATCCCACATACCGCCTTCCTCTGGGCAGGGCGTGGTTCAAAGGCCGATGTGTTTTGCTTGGTGATGCGGCGCACGCAATGCCGCCGCATGCTGGACAGGGTGTCTCTATGGCACTCGAAGATGTCTTTCTGCTTTCTCGTCTACTCGAGGATCGCACGCGCCCTTTGAGCGAGGTCTTTGAGAGATATGACGCGATTCGCAGGCCTCGCGTTAATGAAATCTTCAAATTGGCTGTGGACAATGGCCAGATGCGGAAGAAGAGTGGCCCATGGGGACTTTGGTTCAAGGAGCTTAAGATGTCTCTGATGTTGAACGTATCATGGGCCCTGGGACTGGATAAGAAGGGATTGGGACAAGGGCATCTGTCTTATGACATTGAGCAGGCGGAGCTGTGATGGTCCAATGTTTTTTCTCCTTTGCGATAGCATCTATCTCGTTTTTGTCTTTTTGTCTTTTTGTCTTTTTGTCTTTTTCCTCATTTCCTTGTCGCTCAGGAAAGAGCTCTATGAAGACCGGGCGAAAGCAAAGTCAAAATCGCGTTTCAGTCAATGAAATCTCCAATATGAATCTTAGTCAAAACCTTTGGGAAAATCCCATCGATACACACCCTTCAATAGGAGACTGATATAACACAGAGTAAACCCCAATCAAGCCTCGTAGTCAGTGCTCTACTTGGTCCGTGCTTGAGATCGCAGCCGCGCTCATTATGGATGCGATCTTGGCGATCGGGAAGCCAAGCGGGCGATAAGGTTGTGGCTGGATCATGGATTTTCCTAGCGCCGTGGGGCGAAGTCGTGTCTGCTTTTGAACTCGGATCTACCGTAGCTATGCGAGAGAATGGGAAGACGGACATGGTAGTCAATGCATTAGATACAGATAAGAGTATTAGATCCTAGCGGAATAACTCATGTTTCTAGAACATGCGGGGGAATCTGAATCCGAAAAGTATCCATAGAAGAAAAGGTATCCACAGTTGAAGCGAATGATGGGTATAGTGCAAAGGATGGAACGAAGCCGGTCCAAGCGAAGAGAAATGCGACCGAGCCGTGTATTCTGTATCTTTGCCTTCAGCCATGAAGAGCGTGTTTTCTGTTTTCCCTTTCCATCCAGGTATCACGAACGCCGCTGAAAGAAATCAAGCAATTGGAGGTTCATGAGTGATCGGGAAATTTATTATCGCTAAAATGTTGAATAACTGAGAAATGGCGAAAAGGGAATCTTTCTTTGGGTCGTGGAGATCGTAAAGTCATGTTGTCAGACCAGCAAATGGAAAAATTATTGGCGCGATGAATCGACGGATGGGGCGCGCGAGGGGGCGCGCGAGGCGGGTACAGAGGGACCGGGGGTGTGGTCGGTAACCAGGTCGTCGACTGTGAAGTGGACGCGTCCGCGAGAGGAGGGTGCGGGGGAGGAGTGCGACGAGACACTGTCGAGACGCAGTGAATCCATCCGCTCCAGCTCGTCGTACTCTGGCAGAGGCAATGGGGAGCCCCGGTAGTCTTCCATGACGCTGTGGCTGTCCTCGTCAAGCTTGGTGTAACCGGGCGGACTGGCGGGGACATCCTCATAGACCGGGGGCATCTCCTCGTCCCAGCTGATGCCGAGACCGCTACGCTCCGTAACGTGAAGGTTGAACTGCATACGGAGCACGCGTGCGGCACCCGTCGGGGTGATCATGCGAGTGTTGCGGTTAGGACAGAACTCCTCAGCCACGATGAGCTCGATGACTAGGTTGTGCTTGACCTCGAGACCGCCGGGGGCTTCCATGTCGCACACAGGATTGGTAGTCGGGTTGATGCTGGCCTCGAACTGCATGCCGATTTCACCGCCCGCGGTGTCAAAGTCGGTCTTCCAGCCTGTCTTCTCTTCGTTGTGGCCAATGATGCGCGTCTCCTGGTGGAGCGCCCCCTTGTTCTCGCCGCCGATCTTGTGAGAATGCTTCTGGCAGGCGATTGAGACAATCTTCTGGTGTTCTTCGATGCGCCACATCATCTTGCGCAGACGCCAGCGAGTCTGGGTTTCGTCGCCCTTGTCCACCACACCGCTCAGGGTCATCTCCACGGGGAACTTGCCGATGGGGTGAACAACCGAGGGAAGTGTGATACGACCGGTAAGGTTGGTGGGAGGGAAGATGCGAATGGACGACTTGTCGTTTCCGGGGAGCAGAGCGCGGCGGAGGGTCAGAGGTAGCTTGACGCTGAATTCCTCACCGGCAGTGCTCCGGGCATGGGCCAGCAGAAAGTATTCAATCTTCCCTAGAGCGCCATCACACGAGGCGGGCGATTGGCCCGGAAAGAGGTAGCTGAAGGGAAAGTCATGGTCTCCAGGAGTGAGCTTGAGATTTTCGGTGAGGAAATTCCAGCGAGTGAGCTCATCAGTGCGAGTGGCGCAGTTGGAGCAGTGGTGAGAAACAGGCTTCTTGGTGCTTGTCTTGCAGACGAGGCGCACGTCAAACTGGTCCAGGGTCACCTCGTTCGCCGATTCGGTGACGGCGATGCGCAGGCGGCCCGAGAACAAAGCACCAGTGGAGGTGGAGGGGCTGCCGTAGCAGACCAGAGGAGGCGATTCCACCAGGACGTCGAGCTTTGCAGAAGGCAGAGCCGGCTCTTCCTTACCCAGGCGCTCCTTGGAACGCCCAGCGCGTCCCAGGCTGCGGCGCTTTTCCTTGTCCTTGCTGTGGTCCCGGTGGGGGTGGATCAAGTGCTCCATAGAGAATGACAAACGACGCTCCGGAGAGCGAGCTCGATCCGGGGTAACATGTGCAGACTTCTTGCCCATCAGGTGTGGTATCTCGTGGACGGATGTAGTTGAGGAAGAATTGGAGTAAGTCGGGTTGGAAGCGAGGGAGGAGTGCAGGCCAGAGCCCCGAACAAAGTTGGGGATCAGACGGCCTGGCATCTTGGAGGTTGTGATTTGGTGGTGGATCAGTGGAGGCAATGAGGCAATGAGGCAATGACAGTTCAATGATGTAAGAGACAATAACTCAAGAAGCAGTGCGGTGCTGGTATAATAAAGTAGAAGAGTCAACAATCCGGTACATACTATGAGGCTAAAATTGGAGGGGTCAAGGAAACAGTGAGGAACGTTCCTTTACTTATGAACCCTCTATCATGTGCTATGAGCTAAACGGGAACCGAATCCGTGGAAAACTTCTAAAGACCAAAAAAAAAATTTCAGTAGTAAAGTGTCCACTCAGTCCCAAAGCAAGTCAGGTACGAGTCTGCCATTCGCTGTTCCAGACACGGAAAATATTAAAATATTAAAAAGAAGGTGGAAAACTCGGAACATTTGGTGGGGCGTTGCAAAAATGTGTCATTGTGATTCGAACTGTACCGTTTCGTACCGGAAACTCTGTTTCAGCGAAGAGCAACCAGTTATGTACACGGGAATACACCGCCCAAGGTCCTTTCGTAATTTGGATAATTATAGATCTGTTTCTCATGCGGAAATCATAGGCGCCGTCTCGGCTTATTTGGGCTATTCTGTCTCTTGACATGTCTCGACGCCCGTATTGGACCACGTCGGAATTTCGGCACCGAGACTGAGCCAACATCATCTCGGCCATAGCATGGATCGGAGATCGCCTGAACGCCAGGCGTGTTCCCCACATCCAAGGTTTGAGTGTGGGCATCATCTTGCAATCACCGCTCTAGACTCTTCACTGATGCCATCGAGACCGTGCGCAACCTAGGGAAATGACTCACGGTGGGCTATATGTCGGACGAGGATGTGATCTACTATACTCGGCCTTCGCATATGCCCGTGGGCAGCCTACGGCTATACAGTTGCTAGGGTGCTACCCCGGGTGATTGTCCATGCCATCAGCCACAAAGTCTTGTCTAGTCAGGTGAGCCATTTCCCCGGCTTTGTGTGCCGCTTAGCCTGCTATAGGTGACTTAGCACGTGTAAAATTTGGTATGATGATTAGACCAGTCTAGCGCCAAAGTGCGCGGGAGTATGAGGCTAAGCCGAGTACATACACAAAGAAAAGACATCAGCTACCACTCACCAGATTCATCACGTGTTGCAACCAGCGGCGAGACCAAGGGTACAATACTTCATAGATACGCGGACATACGGCGTAATACAATACATACATGAGCTAGTGGCAGATCTTCTTCTCTGCCGCTTTTCCGTTTCGGGAAACAAACGCGCACAACCCTGTGGACTCCACTTCGAAAAATTTTGCTCGCCGGCTTCGTCTGCACTCTGTTGTCCCATTTCGGATTAGCGGGTGACACGATCTCTCATGACCCCGCACTATGTTTTGCGGGGCATAGCAGCGCAATGGAGTTTTTGTCCTCTCAGTTGCATAGAAAATGATCGTGGAAACTTCACGATCAACCGTGATGATTCTAGCTCTGACAGCTATGTATTAAGATATGCTCCGTGCTCGTCGTCGCTATATCCAACGAATCATCAAACCCCCTAGTTACACTAATTACCTAATAGTTTCTGCTCTCCTGAGCACAGATACCTCGATCTAGGGACTTCAAGCTACTGCGTACAGCTGTCACATCGCGTCACATGGCCCATGCACTGCATGGCCTATAATCCCTGCAGCCCATGCAGAACACGTTTGGACTCTTTGACCTGGCTTTTTGGGCTCGCGCACCCTTGATTACTCCATGGAGCTCAAAGCATGATCCTGCGGTGAAGGTCCCGATCACACCATGATACTCGGCTTGTCGCATGGATTCGGTACTGGCCCCATGACCCTCTCGACGCGACCTGTCGATCTCCGTGGTCCCTCCCTCTTGACGCATTGCCGCTTAAAGTAGCCATTATGGACACGGGAGAGAGAAACAGCGGCAAATTCCGCTCACACATGCTTCTAGAAAGTATGTAGAAACCGGAGGAAATTACTAGAGACTGAAAACCCTCCGATCAGTCCTGATTCAACTTCTGTATTTACTTGCTCTGGCATCATCTTCCTGGGATCATGGCAATCAACCACGCCATCTCAACTCATTATTTTCTCAAATTGCACCTTCACTCGCACTAGTTACTCATTACCTACTGAATTCGCGGAAATCTCCCGTGTTCCCGCTAGGAACAGCAGAAATTTTCTGCGCCCCGAGTATACCCACCCTCAAAGTCTATACTCGGCCCGCAACAACGTGATGCTTAAAATCTCTGCCACTGGCCCGCTCTGCCACACTCGTCCCTGGTTTGTTCTGGAAAGGGGCTGACCGCTGTGTGGGTGTGGCTGTCCACCCGCGACGGGGCCGTCCCGACCATTGAACAGCGCCGCCGAGCCCCGTCCGTTCGGTGATAACTTTTCTTTTCCTTTCAACCCCGACGGGAAACTTGTAGGGCTTTGTGATGTTTCAAGATCTCCGGGCCGGTTGGAATCGGTTTACCGGGTGGATTTGTGCTGGGTATATTTTCCGGTCAAGATGATCATCGTAAAAGGTGGGTATCCCTGGATTCTAGACTTCCCTCTATAGATAATTTTAGGTCATTCCCGTACTTTTGCATTTCCTGTAGGTAATAGTGAGTTTTGAAGTCGCGGGTTACTCATACGGTTGACTTGTAGTTGACTAGAGGGTAGTCGGCAGAGTTTTCAATTGCTCGATTCTCCACTTAGCTGTCATTCTAGACTGTTTTCTACGGCAGGCGATAGGGAGCAAAGGGACATACTTCCGAGTCCTACGCATTAAAGGGACTAGTGTGTTACAGGAGACAGAAGAATATAAGGAAATAAGACAAAGAACACAATAAGCGCAAAATAAAGGTAAAGTAAAGGCAACGTACGAGATGAAGCAGTAGATATTGAATCCTGCTCCATTACAGGAAGGAAGTAGAAAGCAGATATGGAATCTCCCCTTAGGATCTCTATATGCTCTAGCGGAAAGTATTGTGGTTTAATATGGAGAAGAATAATTATGTCCCTTTGCTTTCTGTCGTCTGCCATACTATGTTCTATACTCTGGCGATTTGACTGATTTGGCACTTCCGAATGAAGTGGGCAAATGTGAGTTCAATCGAACGAGTCTACATTAGCTGCCTTACGAGTATTCCTAAGCTCAGCCTGTCATACCATTGAGTACATACCCGACTATAGGTTGAGACACTTTCCTAGTATCTCGAGCAGAATACAAGGAGTGAGATGTTCATTCTACTATTGCAAATAAATATCACTTCCAGACTCTTTATGTTACTTTAGACTTTGCGGTTGAGTTCTGACAAGCCAACAACTCGAATTGCAGGTTTCTTCGAACCAGCATCCTATGTACTAGGCTCATTCACAAATTAATGGACATGCCGATCATGAACATTGGTAGACAAAATGACATGAGACAATTCTGGCTATAGATGCGAAGCATAAATTCGTACAATTCGTAAAACAATAGAGAAGACTTACAACTTTGGACAAAATTCAAGTGAAAGTCGAAAGCTGCATGAACCCCTGACACGTGATCTGGGGGATCGCCCGGCAGCAGAATCTCAAGTCTGGGCTTCCCCTTTTCCCCGAAGAGCTTCCTGCCACCGTGTCTTTTTTTTATGATCTCCCAAGAGTCATAGCCATGGATCTGGTGTTTGTCTAACTAACACCCAGCTACTAGTCCCCTTTCCCGACACTTCCGACCCCGGCGCGTCCACCCAAAGCCAAAGTGGGATGTCCGCGCTTCCCCACCGTGCCATGTCTTGACTTCTGCAAGCTCTGATCCACAATTGACACCTCCCCAAGCCTACTCAAGCGCAGTGCGTGTGCGCCTAAGCCAACGAGAAGCATCGCGCGCTTTCACTAGGGATTGCTGAGAAGATAGCTTTCTCGTGAGCTTAACCGGGTAACCGAAAGGAGCTCCAGCATTCTACTCGACTCGGTATTCGCAAACCTCGCCTCTATCTTGAACAATGTTCTCCGATATTACCGCCCTCGTGGTGGCCATTGGCGCAGTTCTCGTCTTCTGGACTATCTCCTCGACCTCGACATCACCCTTTACCCGCTCATTCCCTCGACTCGTCAACAAGCGCATCTGTCTATTGATCGCCCACCCGGATGACGAGGCTATGTTCTTTGCGCCGGCAGTGCTCGCGCTCACCCAGCCAGAGCTAGGAAACCACCTGAAGATCCTGTGTTTCAGCACCGGTACGTCACAATGCCACAATCGACCCGAGAAAATACGTCTCGACTGGAGAAAACTAACCATACAACCCTCAGGCGACGCAGATGGCCTCGGCGAAACCCGCAAAAAGGAGCTCCAAAAAAGCGCCCTACAGCTCGGCGTCCGCGACGAATCCGACGTCTTCGTCGTCGACGACCCATCCCGCTTCCCAGACGGCATGAAAGAGAGCTGGAAAGAGGAAGAAATCACATCCCTCCTCGCCTCAGCCTTTGCACCAGACCTCGCTGCCAGTCTGAAGGGCAAAACACCCAATGCTAATAAAGCACCCACAGCCACCATCGACATCCTCCTCACCTTCGACCAACACGGCGTCAGCAACCATCCCAACCACCGCTCTCTATACCACGGTGCTGTGCATTTCTTGCGCACGCTGATGAAGGATAAAGCGGGGTTTGCGAGCCCGCTCACCCTGTATACCTTGACCTCGGTTCCAATTTGGCGCAAGTATGCGGGTGTTCTTGACGCCCCGCTCTCTATGCTGCAGGGGGCTTGTAGTAGTGTTTGGACTGGGTTAACTAGGAAGAAGAAGAAGGCCGATGATGGTCCTGCGCGCTTGCTTTTTGTTAGTTCGGTTGGGGAGTGGATGACTGCTCATTCGGCTATGGTGAAGGGTCATCAGAGTCAGATGGTTTGGTTCCGTTGGGGTTGGATTACTATCGGTCGGTATATGGTGGTTAATGACCTGAAGCGCGTGACGGTCTGATTAGGATATTATTGGGATTTGATCGAGCTGGTGGTATCACTCGGATGTTAATAACTCATTGTATTGGCTTACATGGGCATACCTTATCTTCGCCTGTACATGAATCGACAGCCCTGGAGGGCTTGATATGGTGTCCATGGCTTTTGTACACGGTTCCATGGAACTTACAAGATGTATTCCCAAGGTTTCAATCGGCATCATATTGAACATAGTTGCATCTGTTCCAACTTTAATTTAGACCATGTTATGCATTTTTGATAGTATGCTCCAAGTACGTATACATATCTCTAACGGATGCAAATACTCTCAGGGCTCGTTCCGCGTTGGAACAATGAGATACAAATCGACATAAAAATAGGGGTATCAACTGAACCGACGAAACAGGAATGCGTAGACACATCCAGCTCGCGATGATTTCAAATCCAGGACTTCTCATCCAGGAGAAAGATTCCCCGCTCCTTGGACTTCAACAACCCCAACGCAGCAAGCTTGCCATAAAACCCACCATGCGGATTCCTCGCCGTAGACTGCGGGTGATCCTCAGGATACTCCACCCAATTATCGCGCAACTTCTCCAACATATTCACAAACTCCGGTGAATTCGGCCGCTGGAAATTGAAAAGCCGATCTAAGGGTGCGAGCGTCGTATCCAGCCACGGATACCGCTTCAGCAGATCATTCCATTTGCCCTCCTGAGTCCAGGCCTCGTGCTCAGTGGGCTTGAACAACGTTTCATGATTCGTCATTCGTCGCACGGGGATATGTCTGCCGTAGTTGGCGAAGCCCCAGACCCGGTCCTTGAATCCCGTGCGTCCTTGCATGTCCATAATCCCGGTGTTTTCGTCGTAGAATATGCGTTTCCGGGCTGGGAGGAAGTCGCGCCATTCTTCTAGCATCTTGGGTCGTTCTTGGTAGAACCAGCTTTTGTCGGATGTGTCTTTCCAGTGTGGGACGCGCACTGTTACGAACAATATGCGTCCGAGGAGGTATACTTGTTGGTAGACTTCGAGACGAAGGATATCGTATGCTTGGATTGCTTCGGCGAGGATGGGCGATTGGAAGAGGGACGGGTCGGGCTTCTGTCCCTGCTTCTTTTGCTCTTCAGTTGTGTCCAGAATTGGTCTTAGACATCTGAGTACAACGGCGCGCGCTCTTTCCTGCTTTTGTCGGGTTTGACTCAAGAGGTCGTATGCTGCAGTGAGGTGGCTCTTGCAGTCTTCCAAAGAGCCCATGTCGATGCTGATATTGATCATGGAGCGCCGCATTTGTACGGTTGGTTGGACGTTGAAGGGCTCGGAAGTCATTGTTTCGAATATTGATTGTACCAACTGCATCGACACCGATCCAATGGTGTTGGCTTGTTCTGCGTGCGTGGTTCCCGTGGTATTGAATCTGCACAGCACGTACGCTCGTTCGAATATCTCGTACCAGACTCGAACCGGGATTGGAATGTTGTAAGAAGTGGAGATAAAATCGATCGTCCGAATAGCACCCGGAATATCGTTGTTGGTGCCGAGAGCATGGGCAATGGCAAAGAGAAGATTCTCGGTTGGGTAGAGCGCAGACCATGGTTCACGCGGCGTGGACGGCGGTATCTTTGAGTTATCCGGCTCCTGCTTGAGAGCATCGACATCGACATTGTAAACATTCTTCAAAACGTGCCTAATGCCCGGACCGTGGCCAACGCGAGCAGATGCAAGCATGACGTTGATGTAACTGCGCTCATCGGCAGGATGTCCGTTATCGAGCATTTCGTTGAACAGTTTCAGCACCATTTTTCGCACACTTTGTTTAGCGGTACCATATCCCTGCCAGCCGATATTGCGATTCTCCTGGCGCCGCTTGTAGTAGTGACGGGGAAGGATTCGCAGCCGATATGCCTCCTCGCCAGTATAACAGTGGTCCCATACGAGCGCTTCCATGTAGTGGTTATAGCATTGCCCATCCGGAATGACACCACAGTCGCTCATGGAATTCCAGATATCATGTGCAAGTGGCCCGTTCCCCATGGACCGCGCGCAGTCCAAGAGATGTGTGAATTCCGCGAGATCTAAAGAGTGGCCTGCGGAGGTTCGATAGCGGGTAATTGTGAGGAGATTTTTAACAAAATCATCAAAGATCTCTTCGACCCGTTTCAAACCATTCAATAAGGTGGACCAGGAGTGTAATGGATGGTGGAGATTGCGGAAAGGCTCCACAAAATGAGTGGGGGACAGGCGATGGAGCGCCTCGAGGAAAACGGTTTGGGGTAAAGATGCGACCAGACCCGGCGACCGTGGGTCAGTCATTGCTATCATAACTTGGTCTGGCTGGCCATCTTGAAGCACCTGAAAGAACTTGCTTGCGTATTCTGCTTCCTCCCCCGGTGAATTCCAGGTTGGAAGGACCACGCCGTGTTCACTACGTTCTGTCGCAATTGACTCCGGGCCCTGAGTTGTTGCGTTGGTGCTGGCATGTCTGCCTGTTGCTACACAATCTTGGAAAGAGTTGCGCCGTTGAGGCTGATGTTTCTTGCGGGGTTGAGAAGCATCCCATTGTTGGATGTGTGATCGAGTTGAGGACGAGAGGTTTCTATGACCGGTGAGATCTAGAGGCAGGGTTTTTAGACTGCTGTAAAAGCATTGTTTAGGCCTGACCGGTCGCGAATGAAGCCAGTGGGAAAAGCACCTCCCACCAGCAAGAGTAATTCTCCGCATGATAGGTAGAGTGTGAGAGAGAAGGGTGAAATTGTAAGATGCGAAGAGGAAAATGAACAGGGGCTAGCAGATGAGGGGGTGCATCAACCCCGGCTTGTACTTGCTACTTTGCGATGCATTGTTTCATGAGGGGCGGCCGGGCGACGGTCAGACCTTCCCCCAGGTAGCAGTTACTTGCATAAGTCTAGGTTACTGGGGACTCGACACTGGATAATTTTTGTATGGGAAGTTGAAACTGTAATGTTATTCTGTCCATTACTCTAGTCCAGTACTCTCTTCGAGCAGATCTACACCTTCCAAGTCCAAAGTATACATTTGACAAGTGGAGGTGCGGGTAACCCCAGATTTGGCCCAGTTTTGACACATTCTACTGCCTCAGGCATAAACTGGGGTATCCGTGCTGACTCATCCAGATTGCGCTAGACCCAATTGAGCAACCGACAGAGCTCGCGCTGATTTCCTCCCGCCCGCGTCTGCTGTGTCCAGATCGACTCTGTGATTCCACATCTCCACAACTCAAGATGGCCGACATCGAGGATGCAGGCACATCCGTCTCCGAGCCTTTGGATCTCGTGCGCCTCTCGCTCGACGAGATTGTCTTTGTGAAGCTGCGCGGCGACCGTGAACTCAAGGGCCGCCTTCACGTGAGCCCACCCTATCATGCAATTGCCTGACCTGCCTACTGATTGTGATGACTCCCTAGGCATATGATAGCCACTGCAACCTTGTTCTCGGCGATGTGGAGGAGACCGTCTACGTGGTAGAGGAGGATGATAATGAGGAGGAGACCACAAGGGTAAGGAATCCCAGGCATCCCAGGGTTCTGTGCGCTAACGAGGGACCTTTACGGATAGACAATCAAGAAGCAGGAAGAGATGCTTTTTGTGCGAGGTGAGTCATGATCCGGTGAAGTCCACTGGATCTGCAGATGTTTACTGATGGCTTCCAGGTGATTCCGTCGTCTTGATTTCCCCACGGGCCTGATCGGCCCACGAACTGATATAGGAACCGGCGTCTGGCGAGCAGCTACTATTGGGGAGGCAAAATGAGATACCATCCAAATACCACTCGCATAGATATGAAACCATGAAATAGCGATGAACGAAGGCTTTGTCCCGTCCGTAACTCTCCATAGCAGAGCCGCAAGACTGATAGCACTGGGACTCCACTGTTAGTCACAGCGCTTCTTTCACTTTCTAGAGCGAAACACTCGACGAGACACTAGTGGCGCAGCATAATGGGAGCAAATGATGCGTAGATGAGCGCAGCGCAGATATGACTCAAAGCAAGTGACTCGAACCCCAGCTTAAAGGTTATCGATAAAGCTGCCCCGGTCTCCCTTTCCTACTTCTCCAGTCCAAATTTGAATTTGATTTTTCTTTTTACTCTTCTTCATTAACTACTGTCTCCTATCTAACAGACAGAATAAGAGATGATCACTCGAATACACTTCTGAACTGCGCCAGAAATAAGGCGATCCGATTTAACCCCATCCGTAACGTCACTACCCAAGAACGCGACTTCACCATCGGTCAACCTTGAACCTACCAACTCCACCGAAACATGCCGAACATCACAAGATTGAACGCAGAAGAGAGGAGACGAGGCGAGATCGTATGTGTTCATTGGACGGGATGTCTTCCCTAACTCACCGGTACTCCAGGCTCTTAGCGAGTTCGCCGAGTACGCCGATAAGCAGCAAGCGACACGCTCCGCCTACGTCAGCCCCCGCGACAGCGAACACTCTGCTGACGCTGCTGAAGTGTCGCGCGATGTCGAGGATCATGCAGAACTCGAAATTCTAGACTCGCTCGGTCTGTCCGATGCCCCGCGCCCCGTCAAGTTAAAGGACCTTTTGCTCGGAACGGGAGAGACCCCCGAGGACAGTCTACAGGAGCTGGGTGAAATATTACAACTACGAATCGATGAAGGCCATGGAGAGACCCTCTTCGATCTGGGACTTGAGGACAACGGGGATTCAATGGGCTTCGACCTTTCCCAATGGGAAACGGCACTCAAGCGTCTGACCGAGGCCGCCGAGAGCCTCCCCGCACATTGTCGTGTTCTTATGACCTACAATGTTGGCGGTGAGAAAGAGTCACCGGTGAAGAACGAGCGAATAACTGGCGCCTGGGGTAAGATCCTCATTCGCCAGGATGTTACCAGTGTGGAGGAAGTGGGCGAGGTCCGCATTGCAGTCGTGGGCAATGTCGACGCCGGAAAAAGTACCATGCTCGGAGTTCTGGTAAAAGGCGGGCTTGACGATGGTCGGGGTCGTGCCCGAGTCAACCTCTTTCGTCACAAGCATGAGATCGAGAGCGGCCGGACCAGCTCCGTGGGCATGGAAATCATGGGCTTCGACAGCCACGGCGAGATTGTCACCAATGCCCAAGGCCGGAAGCTGTCCTGGGAGGAGATTGGGAAACGCTCGGCGAAAGTGATTTCCTTCTCCGATCTGGCAGGCCATGAGCGCTACCTGCGCACCACCGTCTTCGGCATGCTGAGTAGTAGCCCGAACTACTGCCTGCTGATGGTGGCGGCTAACAATGGGCTGATCGGTATGAGCCGTGAGCATCTAGGAATTGCCTTGGCTCTGAATGTGCCGGTCATGGTGATTGTCACCAAGATTGACATTTGTCCACCTCAGATTCTCCAGGAAACCCTGTCTCAGCTGGCCAAGATTCTCAAGTCACCCGGTGCACGCAAGATTCCTATCTTCGTGAAGAACATGGAGGAGACCATTAGCACGGCGACTCAGTTTGTCAGTCAACGGATCTGCCCCATTTTCCAAGTGTCCAACGTCACTGGCGAGAACCTGGAACTCGTCCGGACATTCTTAAACATTCTCCCTCATCGTGGACATTACGATCAAGACGGGCCCTTTGAGTTCCTTATCAACGATATCTTCTCCGTCCCACACGTAGGCACAGTAGTGTCGGGTGTGGTCAAGTCGGGTGTCATCCACGCAGGCGACTCGGTGGTTGTTGGACCCGACTCTCTTGGCCAGTTCACGACTACGACAATTAAATCCATTGAACGAAAACGAATACAGGTGAATGCCTGTTCTGCAGGGCAGTCCGGGTCCTTTGCGCTGAAGCGTGTCCGTCGCAAAGAAGTTCGCAAGGGCATGGTAGTCTTGAGGAAAATGGATAATCCTCCCAAGGTGTATCGGGAGTTTGTTGCAGAAGGTAAGTTCACAGTCCTATCTACAGGGATGAAGGTTGATGTTGACATGGATTCAGTCTTGATTCTTTCCCACGCTACCACTATCAAGCCTCGATACCAGGCCATGCTCCATGTAGGCGCCGTTAGCCAGACCTGTGCAGTCATCGATATAGACCGCCCTTTCATTCGAACTGGTGACCGTGCTCTTGTAGCCTTCCGGTTCATTCAGCGCCCCGAGTTTCTGGCACCAGGCGACCGAGTACTTTTCCGAGAAGGCAAGACGAAAGGACTTGGTATCGTGAAGAGCATTGGCTACGACCCCGCACAACCCTTGAGCGCCACAAACACTGATACTACGTGACTTGTTTTTTATTGCTTGTGTTTTTTGTTTTATTTTTCTATTTTTACATTTACATTGCACGTGGCATTTACACTTCCCACACGTGACATGACGTCAGATGATGCCATCATCGAATTCAGTTTCCAAATGCAGTTAATCATCGATTTCCCCCGCTGTGATCCGGATACCGTATGTATCCTGCGGCTCCACTGACGTAGTTTGTTGACCGGGACTTAAGAAGCTCGACTTCCGTAAAAGATCCTCTACCAATTTCTTTCATTTCAGTACATCGACTATCTTGATACCCTGCCCTGCTTTGTACCTTTTACTTCCCTACAACATACCACCCCACCAGACAACATGGACTCAGTCAACAAAGCCATGAAC
The DNA here is from genome assembly GCA_027569385.1 of Penicillium decumbens. NCBI lineage: Eukaryota > Fungi > Ascomycota > Eurotiomycetes > Eurotiales > Aspergillaceae > Penicillium > Penicillium decumbens. Next base: position 1,143,162 of record JAPDEZ010000004.1, on the reverse strand, counting down.
ACGGCCTCGCACGTCATCTGGGGCGACAACAATGACCAGTCCCAGAGGGCCGAACAATCCCACGAAGAACCCCTCTCCGGCGTACAGGGCAAGGGCATCATCAGTGACCCATACGACGCCGGCAATCGAGACGGTAAGTCCACGTCAATTCCGTCCAGCCCCAGCCCAGCCATATCCATTTCATATCCAATTTAAACATAACCATACATCTGGATGGATGCCTACCACGAACTGAACAAGCTGACGAAGCCTCAAACTCTAGAGCAACCCGACGCCCCTGCCTCGGAGGAGAACACAGCTCCACAGGAACCTAAGCTGGAAGGCCGTTCCCAGAGTGTGCCCAGCTCTGCGATCGATAACGCTTCTCCCACAGCTACTGCGGGTGCATCCTCCACCAACGCTACTGCCGATGCCACCGCTGCGAATTTGTCTTCGGATACTGCAACTGCAGGCTCAACCCCCAATCCGGTCGAAGACACTAGTGCTAGCACCAAGGCCGAGGATAAGGAGCAGCGTGAGACCGAGGGCACCCAGAACAACAACAACAATGACAACGCCAACAGCGAAAACACTGAAAACGCCGAGGACGCCGAGAAGACCCAGGCGCATACGGACGAGGGCCGTCGCGGAACGACTGTGATTATGGAAGATCACGGCGTTAGCAAGGAGGCGCTGAAGGGGCCTCAGGGTCCGGCGCCACACACGGCGGACGAGTTCGAAAACGAGGAGAAGAAGGGGGGTAACGATGCGCAGCCCGCTGAATCGAGTGAGTTAGCCCTTCTTAGGATATCCCAAGATCTCCAAAGGGACAACGCTAATGATGATATAGAAGGCGAGTCTGGTACTTCGTCCAAGGGTAGCGAGAAGTCTGGCAATGGAAAGCCCGGTGCCATGTCGAAGATGAAGGAAGGTTTGAAGAAGGTTGCCCACCCGCGCCATGGTTAGAACCTGAGTTAGGAGGAGTGTGGACATTCAGTTGCTTTGATGTATATCAAGTCGGGCTCCTGATTTCACTTACGAATGATGTTCATGATGTTCTATTCCCTCTCCGTCAATTTCCAAGGTTGTAATGTATTAGTACCCAATGGACGAACATTTGCAATATACTTTGGAATTTTGGATTTCACTTCTATCTTCTCTCTCCATGGTCGACGACAGTGAGGAGTAAATGTCTAAAAAGAGAAAATCCCAAAACACTCCACTATACATAGAACCAGCACAGTACCAAATCCAACAATGATGGGGTATCAAGCAAAAAAGTGACCTCCCGAGATCCGACACCCATATGTTCTTATTCGAAGAGCATCTTCAACTCTGCAATTCTGTCTTTCCGCTTATCTTCTTCAGATTCATCGCCACCGACGCGCAGTCCGAGCGAACCGGCAATATTCATCTTGCGCTCTTGGATGCGGAGCATTCGCCCCTCGATGGAATCCTTTACCACGAACCTGGTTACTTGGACATCCCGCAATTGGCCCATTCGGTGGACACGGTCAATTGCCTGGGCTTCGATGGCGAAGCTCCACCACGGGTCCATGAGGAAGACGTTACTTGCTGTCGTGAGGTTGAGACCAACACCACCGGCACGGAGAGATATGAGCAGGACCGTAGGCCGTGACTCGGCGGCTTTCGAGGTGGACGGACCATTTCTGCGCTGGAGTTCTTCGTCATCGATGATATCTTCAGCGTAGGTTTCCTCTGTCTTGGAAAACTCTGCGAGGACGGCGGCGCGTGCCTTTTGAGGCATCGTGCCATCGAGACGGACGTGTTTGATGCCCGCTTTGGTCAGCTGCGGACTGATGAGGTCGAGAAAAGAGGTGAATTGGGAGAAGGCCACTGTTTTAGTCCCAGGCGGGACGCGAGACAGACCATTCAAGAGAGCGTGGATCTTCGCAGAGGTATGTGCCGATGGGGATCGAGGGTAGATTCGACGCAAAGAGATGCGCGGCACCGGTTGTGAGCTGGGTGGTGTGGCAGATGGGGTCCCCTCGGGGAGGGTATGCATCATCGGGTGCTTAACGACTTCGAATATGTCCTTGTCATCGATAGGGGCACGACACGAAAAGCATCGAGGCTGATCACCCTTGTTGATGTGGTGCCGAACAAAGTCCTGAAGGCATTTCTTACATGCACTGTGCCAACATGCTGTCACTGCGGGATCGATCATCGGCTCTTCACAGCAAATTGGACACTCTCCGCTCGAGTCGGTCTGGATCTGTCGAAGAGCATGGGTGGTGAACTTGACAGACCGGTCCTCTGTCTCCGCATTCTCATTTGCAGCGGTGAACTGATCAATGAGGTCCTGGAGATCCATATCATCCTTCATTGCGTTGACTGCATTGAGGGCAGCCGCGGCAGTCTCTTCATCTGCAACGATCTCTTTTTTGCGGGTAAGGATCGGATGACAGCATGTCTGCCGAAGCCGCAGAAGTTGTGCAAATATGGTTGAGTACGATGAAAGAAGAGTACCCTTTTCGACGTTGTCATTGTAGGTCCTCTTAGCCCGGGTATAAATGCAGTCGTAGATTTCTCGCTCCTGGTCGGAGAGTTCGACCTCTTCGATAGTAACGGTTCGTTTTGGTAAGGGAACCAGGGGCTCACCTTCCGGAGTTTTCATCGTCTTGGTTCTTCGGAGCACAAGAGGTTCCAAAACACTCTGTACCACATTGAGAGCGCGAACGAATTCTTTTGACTCGAACGGCACCGTGATGAAAGTTCTCCAGAAAGAGAAGTTACTCCATGGCTCAACCTTCAAGAATCGCACCAAGCTGAACAGATCTTCCAATCGGTTAACGATGGGTGTGCCAGTAAGGACCCATCGATGCTGCGCCTTTAACTCGTAGCAGGCCCTCGCCGACTTTGAACGACGATTCTTGATCAGATGCGCCTCGTCGAGGATTATGCGAAAGAAGTCAACGGAAAACAGCCCGGTATGGTTTGTCATTGCAGACGATTGAGAAAGTTGGCGGTACTCGGACAGCACGACACCATAGCTGGTCACAACGACGTTAGGAGCCGTGGAATGTTTCGACTCGCAGCATAGGTCTCGAAGATTCACTGCCGTGTCAGCACCATAGTACAAAAGGGTTCGCATCGTCCCGGGTTCCGAAGCTTTCAACGCCTCACTCTCCCACTGTGAGAGCAATGACGTTGGGGCGACAACTAGTGTAGTATACGGAGCAGGCACAACACCAGCAGAGTTGGGTAGACCGGCGAGATCATTGACAGAAGTAATTCCATCCAACACGTGAGGTTTTGGCTCAGTCTTGTGAGAGTGTATCAGACTGAGCATCTCGATTGTCTTTCCTAGTCCCATCTCATCTGCCAAGATACCGCCCAGGCAATGTTGCTCCTGGGTGGGGAAGTCGACACTCAGGTCACCGGAGTAAGGGTTGACGTAGAAGTAGTCGATGCCCTCAATGATTGGTAAATCCTTATCGTCAACATCCTTGGTCGGCCAAGTGTACTCCTCCCATAGCGGATGCATCGAGCGCTCTCGAGCTTCCTTCTTGTCCTTCTCCTTCGATAGCATCCAATAAAGGGCTTGCTTTTGATACTTTCGAAGGTCCATGGTGAACGTGGAAGGTGGATGGGCCTCGGGCATATTGAAATCAAAGGATTGCGCCTTCCGATACAGTGCATCTAGCTGGTCCTCTTCGAGTTCAGCGCCTTCATCCTCGGAGGAGTTGTCATTGGGGTCTTTGTTTGAATCTTTGCTCGGTTTTGTCTTCTCCTTCTTCACGCCCTCGTACTGCTCGGTCATCTCAGCAGCCCGGAGCAGCCCATCTTTCTTGTGCTTTTCGGTGGTTGGGTTGATCGAAGTGGGCTGAAGGCCGATTTCGTGGAAGAGTTTGACGAGAGCAACCTGCCGAAGTCTGAGGTTTTTCTCTTCCGTGCTTTCTTTTTCCTCAAATAAGCCCGTTGATCTGTTGTCGTCCGCGACCACGTCGTTGAAAACACCACGCTGAAAGGCTTCTCGCCTGAACAGGCACCGCAGCTGCAAGTAGATGGTATCGTTGACTCGGACCCTGTCGGGAATATAGACACAAACACCCTCAAACTCACACAATTTCTGATCAATTAATGTGGAGACCCATCCAGCAATATCATGTGGGAGCCGTCCAATCTCCTGTCCCGCGGAGTTTGTGAATCGTGTCAAGATATCACTCTTGTTGTTCGTAATCATCTTCCCGTTTCGGCCACGCTTCACGGCTGGCTGTGACCTGGCACGTTCGATCTTGACGGGGTTTCCATGCTTCAGCAATGCTGGTCCACTCCGCGTTGCCCATGCTCCTACGCCAAATGCTCCGATATACCTCGATGGTGGCTGTTTTTTCAGGAGAGTCTGTGGTTCGACCGGCGCGCTTTGATTGACCGTCTCGGAGGGCGGATCTGGCGGTCCTCCCAATGCTTCATGACCGATCGGGATATTTGCTCGGAAGGGACGTGGGTTCGGGCGAAATGGGTCTTTTGCTGGCTTCTTCCATGATCCATCAAAGTAAATGTTGACGGCTCGTTCGACATTGCTGGAAGCAGCGCTCTGGATGGTTTTCAGGGAGTCGAGAGGTAGTCGCTCTCCAATGATGTTTGTGAATAAATCGACATCGAAGCCGTTCAATGTTGGAAGCTGGGTCGGCGTATCGGAGATTTCTGCCTGGGTCGGTTCATTCTGGGGGGAGGTCGGCGCTGGACCCTCCGGCGGACCAGGGTCTCTGCTTTCCGTCGTCACGAAGAGTTGGTCTGGCTGGGTTGGGTTTGCTCGCGGTGTCTCGATAAATGAGTCGCAATATTCAAGGGGATGAGGCTCTGGTTTGGGGCAGTGACGGGGTAAGGACGCGTCAACAGTCCCTGCGTTAAAATCGGATGAAGCAACAGGGCCTTCGGCAAAGAACCGTTGTCGCTTGGCCGGTCTCTGACCCAGATCCTCGCTCATACTCGTGGCTGCGACATGTGTTCGAATGAACAGAAAGAAAAGTGAGTTGGGGAGACGCGCCGGCAAAACGCGAAATCACGGGATCTACGTCAGCGACCCAGAAAAAGTCCGAATTCTACTACATTCAACGGTTCTGCGTTCTTGATCATTCTAAGCTTAATCAATTACAAGTCTTTATCTCGCAATCACATAGCTATGTTTCTGCAATAATCTACGCCTTGGTTGCCTTAATTAACTAACTAGTTAGTTAACTGGCTTATACTTGCGCTGACACACCAGGCTATGGACCAATGCGATTAAGTGGATTACATCCGCGCTCGATTGCAACTTACCTTTCTCCACATCCTTCGCCTCCCTCATGTCCTTCCTCAGAGGAGCCGCTCGTCCATGTCGAGCATCGGCAACATGGGTCTTGTCCTCGCGACAATTACATCCTCAGAAAGCGCTCGTCAGTCGGAGTCGACCTTTCTCCTCCGCCTCCGCCGAGGAAGTCGACGGCGCACATAAATATTGTGTCGGTTTACTCTCGTACGCCTCCCCGCCTTCTGCTGAATATCGGCCCTTTCAGACCTAGCCTATAAATATGGCCTCTGTGACAGGCGCTGACCCCGTCACCCTTGACACAGAAAATACGACCGACCTTCCTACACCCTAAGCACCTTCATCCCGCCCCACGCAAGATCCTTCTACATCGCCCTACGAGCATTGAACGTCTCCCTCTCCTTAATCCCAGACACAACCTCCTCGCCCACAATCGGGCTAATGCGCCTGCAGTTCTGGCGCGATGCCGTAACCAAAGTCCTAGCTGGCTCGCCGCCGAAAGAACCCGTCGCAATCCTTCTGGCCTCCGCCATCTCCGATCTTGATGAGCGCACACAAGGCCAGGCCAAGATAAGCAAGGGCTGGCTTACTCGGCTTATCAACGCAAGGGAACAAACGCTCACAAATGACCCATACCCGAATATCGCCGCCCTCGAATCTTATGCCGAGAATACCTACTCCACCCTTATGTACTTGACTCTGTCCGCGCTGCCGATGGCGTCTGTCACCGCAGACCATGTGGCTTCTCATATTGGAAAGGCGACAGGTATTGCGGCTGTTCTGCGTGGATTGCCGCTTGTTGCATTTCCGGCGCCGGCGGCTAGATCGCCCAGTGGGGGCTCGGTGAGTTCTGGTCCCAGGCAGGGAGCGGTCATGCTGCCTCTGGATATCATGGCGCAGACTGGTGTTAAGGAGGAGGAGGTATTGAGGCGTGGAGCCGACGCTGAAGGCTTACGAGATGCGGTCTTCACTGTGGCTACGCGGGCGAGCGATCATTTGATCACTGTGGAGCAGATGCTGAGCAATCTCCGGGCTGGCAAAGATGTCGGACACGATTTTGAACACGAGGGAGAAGAGGGTCATGAATATAGTCATGATGTGCTGGGGGGTGCTCAAGCCCGCGAGTCACCGATTGACGAAATCAATCGAGCCTTCGGCGTCTTTATGCCGGCGGTATCTACACGCCTGTGGCTCGATCGGCTGCAGCAGTACGATTTTGATGTCTTCCGTCCAGAGCTACTGCGGTCGGATTGGAAGTTCCCGTGGAAGGCTTACATGGCCTTCAAGCGGAAGAGTATTTGAAGAATGATAGGAGACCGTGTATAATAACATGTACTATGTATTGATTCAGCAAGACCTCATGATGAATGGTCTAATAATGTACAAAAAGCAATTTCCACACTCCAGAGTTCAGGGTATGAAAAGACCGTATATACACAGATGTCACAATCAAGTGAATTTCCTCTCTCGTCTCTGCTTTCTCGAGCTAGTAATAAGACGTCTCTGGGCAAGCATGACTGCGTAGCGCTGGATTTTATCACGCCTAAGATAGAATGGTCAGCACTGTCGGGTCCAATCTGGACGCCGGATGCTATGACTTACATCAATAAGAAAGTAGTCACCACCACAAATGGTACTGCAATCTTCCAGAAGTATCTGTATGGAATTAGTATTTGATCAGGTGTAGAGCTCACAATATTGGTCAGACATACGAATCGCTGTTCTTGATACCATCAAAGTCGGTGAAGTTCATTCCAAAGTAACCCTAGGGCCTCGTTAGAATAATGATACAAAGCCACAAGGTTTGTGCATACCGTCAAAAACGTCATCGGGAGATACAGACAGGTGACGATCGTCAGTTGCTTCATACTCTCATTTTGATAAGCACCTGCGTGATGGTCAGTCACGTTTCATCAGAGAAGACTGCATATACTCACCGATAGTGTTGAAAATAAGATCAATCATGTTATCAGCGGCACGTCGCATCTGATCGTACCCTTCCACAATAGTGATACAATGATCCAGGACATCACCCAGATACGTATGGCACATGGTGCTGATAGTGACACCCGAGCCTCCAAGACTCTTCAGGTTAGGTGTCGTAGTTCCGATATGGGGCCCCAATTCGAACTCTGCCGGCGTGGCAGACGGGCTGAATGCGCCATTTCTTAAAGTTCCAAGACCAGGGGCGCCGACGGGTGCAGATCGGTGGTCACGAAGGGCATTGATTACAGCCACCATCGGCTGCATGGAATTGCGAAGGATAGCGATTTCGGAGGTCAGGATATACAAGCTCTTCGATTGGTCGATGTCCGGATCCGTCAAGACCTCCAGTTCAAGGTCTCCAATTGCGTCTTGGTAGGCCATGGTGACAGGAATCGCAAGATCGATGACAGCATCTATAATAGCTTGCAGGAGCATGCTGGCATCACATGACTGTCGAAGAATGGTCTCGGGTGAGGTCAGGCGCCGCACGATGGGTGCCTCGATGTCATCTGCACTGGTCTCGAAAAAGGAGGTGACGGTGTTGTCGGCATGAAGGAAACATGAAACCTGCTCTAAAGTAACACAGAGTCCTTTCGCTGCGAGTGCGGCATGACGTTCCATGAACTCGATCCGATCCTCGTTCGGTCCACCGCGATATCGCTGGAGGGTTCGAGCCGTGGCTCCCGCTGCATTGGCCACATTTCCGAATTGAGATGCGCGATTTGAAGAAGGTTTACCTGGGCCAGGGCGGATGCTCGCTCCCAATGTGGCCTTGTCGCGTTGTTGCCGGCTTGACGGTTGTTTGAAACGGAAAATATCCTTCACTGCCTCCCAGATGATATGCCGCTTGGTGGGCCGTTTCAAAGATATGGAGCTTTTGTCACTGACAACCGAACTCTTTCTTTCCTTGGAATTAGAATCGCCGGGCCCACTTTCATCTTCGGAATCGGAGTCGTTGCTCTCTTGTTGAAGTTTCACCAGTTTCTGCAAGGTCAACACGATAAAGGCGTGGTCGGAGTACCAGTCGACCTTGGTGCGGTTTGTTGTGTGGACGACATCCTCGACCGCCAGTCGATGTAGCCTCTTGTGGTTACCAAGAATCTTGATCACATCCCAGCTCAGCCCATTCACGTTAATCCATCGGCATTGTACCCAGGGTTCACGCTCGCGCGACAGGAATTGTGCAAGGGTATCGTTATCGAGTTCGTATTGCCGCATTTCATTCTGCGAGAAGTCCACCACCGTGATTTCGCATTGTCGCTGTAGGTCGCCAGGTACGTTCGACGTCCATTCGGAGCTGTATGGAGGGAGGGGTTTGGTTGGATCGATACCGGGTTCTGTGCCAGGCTGCCAGTGGGATTCGTGGGCAAAGCCTTCTGGGTGGTAGGAGCGGGCGGTGTTCGAACGTCGTGCGCGACGTTTGGTGGTATCGCTGGAGTTGACTCTTGCTGCGGTGGTGAAGGCGTCAGGGAACGCATCAGGAACGGATCCTTCTTTCTGCCCCGGGAAGACTGGAGAGCTGGGTGACACGTGCCCGGCCTCAAGGTCTGAGCTTTGGAATTGATCGGGTCGAAGCCCGTCGCGCTGCGCGTAGTCCATCGAGTGGATGCTCATCCTGAAGATCAAGCAGCTGCGGGCGCCGTGGAATTTTGGCTGGGCGGTGTACGATCATTGACAATGCCAAATGGCCAGCAGAGATAAGGTAACAAAGAGGTTGCTTGAAGCCATAGACTGGCGAGGTGCCCATGAGCGCGCGATATCAGTCGAAGTGCTTATCACGGCAACGAGACATGCTGCATCCTGCGGGGAAGTGATGTTGCGGGATGATCATCGGGCCGCACTCCAATCAGTGCGAGACGCAGCTAAAAAGAAGCTTGAAGAAAAAGTCTCAGGAGAGAAAAGAAGACGGAGATGAAGATGGAGATGAGGAAAAACGAGGACAAAACTTGGAAGCCGAGGGAGCCCAAAGGTGGACCAAGAAATTAGACGCACGACCCCTTCAGGTTCCACTGTTAGACCCACAGGACGTTATTCAACTACGCAGTAATGATAGTTACCACACACTGCAACTAACTAACTAGACACCCGACTTCCAAATCCTCTAACCTTTGTTGAACTGAAATTTCCAAACACTGTCTCCAATCTCCTCCATATCGCTGTGTGAAAGGGTGAAGTCGGTCTCCTTGCCTCGCTTGTCTCGAAGAAAGATGTCGCGGAATTGCAACGTAAGTTGTCCTTGGATTCTTGGACAATTGGGGCCCGGATTTCTCACAATTTCGATTTTCTGGTTGGGATAAGGAATTGTTGTGTTGCCAGTCGTCGGGAGGACCCATTCCTCGATTGCGATTCTGCCATGAGCATGGACGGTGATGGTAAGCGCGGCTTTGACTTCGCCCTTGGATTCATTCAGCCAGAAAGCAACATCCTGCTGGAGTTTGGCTCGTGGTTCCGACCACGCGACTTCGACGGCCAATGTTGGCCATTTGGTGGACCTTGGAGCAGGCGGATCTCGTGGTGTCCAGGATGAATCTGCCCTTTTTGTCCTGGTGTGGCCTCGGACTGTTCTCGTGGAGGTAGAGCTAAGAGGAGTGTCCCTGACTCCGTGGGCCCAAAGGGTGAATATGACGTCAAAAGCTCCAGCCGCTGTTGCGTGTTCGACCGACTGCATCTTGATGAGGACGTGGTTGGACGAGTGATCGTAAGTCTCCCATGATTTTGTGAGGAGACTTTCTCCGGAATTCACGAAACACTCCAGGAAGGAACGTTCATCTATAGCAAAAATTAGATAAGGGTTGGGTCGACTCTCATGTTCGGATCGCTCGCTCCACTGCTCCAAGATCTGAAGACAATGCTGGATCCCCTCATACTCGTATCTTGGTGTCGTAAAAGGAAGAACATCTTCGTAGAACATAATGCCGTAGTTAGACGACGGATTCAACTAGGAGGATGGCAACAGTGGATCCAAGCAGTTCATAGACTTTGTATACGAGGCGAGGGCGGTCAGGGGTGGTATTCACCAATAGAATTTCTGAAGGTTCATACTGGTCTTGACGGTAGCTAAGTACGACTGATGATTTCTGTTTGCCTGAATATAGACAGACGCGTAGCCCCCTTTATATCCTTGCCAGTAACAAAGCCAGGAAGATTGAGTCGTACATTCATGTTTGTACACTATAATCATAGTGGCCACTTCAACGCCGTCCCAATGCTATACCGCGATCACTCCTCATAAGACATATACCGCCCAGCTATTCGTACAAGATAGTAATACAAATAAATACAGAGAATGGAAGACAATCAGAAGGAGATGTGAAGCAAGGGAGAGAGGAAGGGAGGAAGAGAGGAAGACTAAGCCCGGGCCGAAGGTCGTGGTTTCCAAGTGGTACGGTTGTAGAGTCCTGCTTGGGGTTGTTTGTTTCCATGGGAAGCAGGGCGAGGTGGGGTTCGGAAATCGGGGTAAAGTCCGGATTCCATGTCCATGAGAACTGCCCGCTGGGGCTCTGGAGATGCCCAGCCTTTGGACTTATCCCGAGATTTGGTTGGGGCGGAACGCGATGGAGAGTGCTTGGAGGCAGCGGCAGACTGAGTCTTTTCTTTGATGATTTCTCGAAGCTCTTTGTCGTCTTTTGTGATCTGGGCCTTGATGAAAGCCAGGTCATTAGAGGCTTGAAGTGTAGACATGACTGACTCCCGCGGAGTGTATGCGTACTTTTCCGGGGTTGGTGGAGACGTGGGCTTGATAGAGGGATCTAGGAAGGCTTTTTGACCCATGTCGAGCAGTTTGGAAATATCCACGGTCTCGCCATGGGGGATCTTGTGAGGATGTGAAGGGGTGACGCAGTCCATGTCGACCTCTTTCCGAAGGACGTGGTCGATATCAACGGCCGAGAAGTAGGCGCAAGATTGAGGGAGGTCATCAATGCCCACTTGCTGTGAGAAGATGGCCCGTGTCCAGACATTGGCAATCTGTAGAGCCAGCGCCACACGATACTTATCCTCGTCCTTGACCAGGTATCGGATTTCATCGTGGACTGTGATGGCCAGTCGAGCTTGAATGTTGAATCGCCGGATGAGATAATCCATACTGACAATCAGCAGATGGAGATAATCGACACCAGATGATTGGATAGCCCAGTTGATACGAGACGTCATGAAGCTGCCTCTATTGATGAACCGCCTCATAAGCGCCTCGGTGATTCCTGCACCGAGGGCCGGGGTTCTGGGTCTTTCCTGGTCCGCAAACTCTTCTAGCTTATTGAAGACAAAGGATTCCGTGCCACCACGCCAGAAGGGAGCTTCACTCAGAATACGACGGGAGGTGCGTGTGCCCTTGGTCTCCTTGTAGAGGCTAGCCGCGGTCTGCTGTGTTTGCTGCTCGGTCAAGGATGGGTTGAATTGTCGAAGAAGAGTAGCGGCGAACTTGACACCGGCTCCATAGATACGCCCGTAGTTGAACACCTTGGCATCATTGCGGGAAATGCCCAGAATCTGCGCACTCCGGGAATGCAAGTCGGTTCCTTCGGCTTTGGAACCTTCCAAAGTCATGAAACCAATCGCGTTTCCTCCGTGAATTTGGAAGGAAGCGTCTCCGACAAGACTGGCGATCCACAGTTCCTGAGAGTCTACATCGGCGCCAACGAACGCGTAGCCTGGGGGCGCCTTGATCATGGCCTTGAGCTCAGAGCCAACGCGGTTCGCTTTCGCATTACTCGCGGTGAGCCATGTGTTCTCCACGGCACGCCGAGTGATAGTACCCATAGGAATGATCTGCGGCAAGATAAATCCCACCCGGTGCTCGGACTTGTCGTTTGCCCGGCGGCTTTTTTGAATCTCGTCCTCGTAAACCACCATTTGGCTCATAATGCGGTCCCTGGCACTGATCCAATAGGAGCAGGAGGCATTCATATCCAGCGCTTCCTTGGCAAGTTCGAATTGAGATGACAAGATTCCCCGCTCAAAGTACCCCATATAGCCCTTGCCCAAAGGATTGGTGCACCTGGCTTGCGGTCCATCCTTGTGCGGAATTTTGAAGTATGTGTTCTTTCTGTCGTTCTGAAGTTGTTCGTTCTTCTCTTCGGTCATGTCACACATAACCACTGGCTGGTTCTCAAACTGTTGAATCTGGTCACGGGGAACCCGAAAAGTCCATCCATACTTATCAGACCAGATGAGAGGATAACCAGCCCATGATAACTTCAGCAGAATGGGCGCAATCCTAGTGCGCACAGTAAGGTTGATCTCCGAGTTACTAGTGGGAAAAAGATCCTTGTACCATTTGGGCATCCCAGGTTTCTTTTGTCGTGCTGCGGGGCGAGGAGGGTCTCCCTTTTTCTTTCCTTTGACCATTTTGACCTCCTGGCCAGACCAATCCAGCTGCCGTAACCAAGGATCATTTTCGTACACATCCGGCTGCTCTTTCACTTCCAAAGCTTCGTTGCATAATTCAACCAACTTCCGTTGCACATCATCAAGTCGCTTATGGTACGTTTCCTCGGCATTGGTGAGGTACTCCTGCCAGGTCTGATCGACAGGAAGGATGACAGAGGACAGGTGTCGGAGAGCGCCAAAGCTCACGGGGTGCGGACATGTCTCGAGGAAGTTGGGGAAAACTTTTCGATAGACGCGATGGGTAATGGAAACATCGGCAGCGCAGTAATCAAGAAGTTCATCGAGTTTCGTCAAAAGAGTCTCCCGATCAAGCTCGCCAAAGAAGTCTCTTTGTGCCTTGTCAATTGTGACATCACAGTGAAACTTGGCCACGTCTCGCAAGGAGTTCACAGAGCTTCGTCCTACCCACAGCTCTTCCTCCTCTTCTCTCAACATGTTGCTCTCGAGCAGCGCAGCCAGTTCAACCGAATTATGGTCATTTGCAATCTTATCCCGGAGATCCTTGTTCTTTTTGTGGCGCATCCATGTCGGTCTTTGCTGCGAGCACATGCCATTCACAGCCACATGAAGAGACATCGTATCCATAAAAAAGTTGCGAGTCTGTTGCATATCGTACTCTTCCAGCACTCGAGCTCGATCGTATCCAATGTTATGACCGACGATGATGCGTGATTGAGAGGGGTCTCCCAGTGGTACAAGGTGACATTGTTCTTTTGATTCCCCCAATAGCCAGGGAGATATCCACGCATACCACGCAGTTGGGCTCACTGCGCAAGCCATGACTGCAAAAGGATGTTCCTTGTACATCACCTCAGTGTCGAAAGTGAGCATCTCCTCGTTAGGAGCATCCACTGACTCCGAGGAGCCATCGGGGTAGTATTTGGTCCATCCACTGCGTCTAACCCATTTTCGTGGTTTGGTCGGACTCGTCACTGCGGCATATGACTTGGCATACGTCAGGTACGGCTCAGAGGCGTCCATTCCAAGCTTGTGGAAATGTTCATCTAACGTCTTTCCCTGAAGCTGGGGTAGGTCGAAAGCAATCGGGTCGGCACCACTTTGGGATTTTCCAAGGAGTTCATGTCTGGCAAGGTGGTCTCGTGACAGGGCGACGAGCTCCGGGTCTGGCGTCCGAATTCTGTCCGGGAAGACTTGAGGATGCACATAGTCGCTAAGCTGCTGGACTCCGATGTCGTTAAACCTAGAGGAGGCGGGAACTATCCGGAATTAGTATATGCGTGTTCTTTGGTCTGCGCCAATATCCTGCGGTGTTAAGCATACCTGAAAGGGATCGTTTGAGAGTAGGCTCATCATTGACAGCTGTTGAGTAGCATCTTGTGTATCTCACGGAAAATTGCCATCGTTGCGGATGTACGGGAAGTGCTGGTCGCAGGCGCAGGCGCGCCGACCTCACAACACCCCTAGAACAAGGAGTGCAGGAGGAGTTCCAAGATAGCATTATAAAGGTGATGGTATGCCCAAAATCAGCTCATGATAGCGTAATTGATTGCAGCCGAGAAGGGGCCGCGCACTTCGAAAAGAACAAGGCGAGGGGAATAATAATCATAGGAGCAATTTCCATATCATTGCCTATCGCAGCGTCATGCCGGTGCCCGGAAAATAAATTCATCCGGTAAATCTGACCGCCTTCCAAAATAGACCCTTATCGGTGGCAATCACTTTATCGCATCTTGGACTGCTATATACACCATCTCTAATTTTCTACACGACTGAGGAGACATCCGATTTTACAATGAGTCGCCGGCTCTCTGTCGTTGATCTTACCTCTGCGCACCCGATTTCCGATCGCCGCTCTTGCACGTCCCTTCCTCGCGTTCAACAACCGGCGGTAAATCGGGCGAGGAGCGAAGCAACGCCCCGCGGAATCAAGCGGCGACGTGGAGATGATGGCTTCTGGAGCCCAGATCCATCAGGTAGCTCTCAAGAGAGAGAACAAGAAGAGGAAGAATATGTCGAGTCCGTTGACCTGACAGAATCCGAAAGTTCGCTTTCCAAAGCGCTTGCCAAACAACGGGAGGACGCGATCAAAGCCCAGCAGTCGACCGAGGAAGAGAAAAGTGGCTCTGTTCTGAGCGCATACAAGTGCCCAGTATGTCTGGAGACCCCGAAGGATGCAACCAGCACTGCCTGTGGTAAGTTCGGCCATAAGTGGTAACCCATGCTGCTCCGTCATTGAGCTGTTTCTAACGAAAACACCTATCTTTAGGGCACCTCTTCTGCCACCTCTGCATTGTCGAATGTCTGAACTCGACCGAACAAAGGGGAGACCCGAGTAAACAGATCCGGGGTACCTGTCCCGTATGCCGAAAGGGCATTACGAAGGTCGACAGGAGCGGACCGAGGAGGAGTCTCATTCCCCTGCAACTGAAGTTGACGACGAAGAAGCGGAGTTTCATTCCGCCAGCTCAGGCGTGAGCTCTCTTTATATCCTCATTTTTTGAGCATGGCATATCCAGGCGGCGTTCGAATTGCATCTGGGATGGTTTTTATTTCTATGATATCTCATGAATGAAATGATTTATGTTTGAATTATGCATTGTTCAGGCGCATTTGGCCTCTTTATGTGTTATCAATGCTATGCTTGGGGTTAGACACCATGTCTCGTCTCCCGTCGGGGATCGAGGGTATTTCTCCGGCCCAGACTACTGCCAACGCCTCCTCGGACCATAGCATCACCTTTCTTCCCCAGAACGACCTCGAGCGCCTGGATCAGTGCATTGGAATCATATCTCATACCGACGACGACTTCCTTGTCGTCTTCCATCGCAGTAATCTTCCGACCGTACAAGCGAAGGGTCTCAATCCCCATCTCTGCCAACCGTTCCCGGTCCACGTGAGGTGTACCAGGACCATCAAGATGCAAAATGTGAGTCACGTATGCAGTATACGGAAGAGGCGTATGGGCTCGAATAGTTTCTGGTGAAGATGGCGAGGTGGATGACCCGTGGTGCAGGGTAGTTCTATTATAACGGCGTCCACGACTTTGCTCTCCGGCGCGAACAATTGCTTCGACAAAGTCGGAGGCGGAGAATGGCTCGGATGGAGGGCCAGTCTCGCGATCCAATGACCCATTGAGAATCAAAATCTTGTGGCGTGCTGGGCTTGTCATAATGCTCTTGCCAACGCCACGGAGGATGATTGCGGGAATGATCGAGGTATAAAGAGAGCCAATGCTGTAAATAATGGCCTGCGCATCGCTCAGTGCTTCCAGCACGCGTGGATTGGCGGCTGGGCTGATTTCCTGGCCATAGGGGTTAATGTACCAAATACGATCAATCCGGCTGGGCAGATCTTCGTTCTTGGTTTTGCTAAAGGATATATTCTTGTTTCGGAGCGTGGCAAGAGAACCGGGGAGATGGTCCTCCTCATAGGAAACCGCATCCGACATATCAGACGAGTCCGTCTCGTCCAAGTCATCCCCGTCGGCAAGCAGCAAGCTTGGACGTCTAGACCGAGAGCCCCGGTCCGGCTGCAGTGCTGTAACTTCGCTGGGATGAGAAATGCTATTCTGACCGACAATGATGGATCCGTCGGCGAGGGTGGCGGAGATATGATGTGAGAAATTAGAATTGATCGCTGGGATAACGCGCACACTATCTGATTGCACGCCACAAATGCTGCCTAGTAGATAAATGGCGCTCTCGAAAGACCCGCTGAAGAGTCGCGCACCTGTCAAAAACAGGTTTCCCACACTGGCAGAGGTGAAGTCGAAAGTTGTTGACGGTGGTCGAGCGCGTTTCAGAATCTCCAAGTTGAGCAAGTTGAAGAAGGAGCGGATTAACTCCTTTTTGGCCGGGGCAATGCATTTCCAAAGGTCAGATGTGCCATCCACGATGGACTGCCATTCATGCGACGCCGCCGCTGCCTCGGCAGGCAGGCGATGGTTGAACAGAGTCTTGATCGCTGTGCGCTCTGAGTTGACAGGTGACTCAGGAATCAACCGGACCAGTCGACCTATCGTTATCAGCATTGTGTCGTTGTCGAGGGAAGGGATTCACTCACTTCGAATATCGCCGATTCCAGGGCCTCCGAAGATTCTAATCAGCTCTGAGGAGGAACCACCATTGTCGCTAATAGGAATGATGTAGCTGAGCAGGCAATCTTTGCTTTCTCGCAGGGCGTCGAAGACATCGACGAGGTTGTTGGCAGCGCTTCCGCCGGAGATGACGACAATTCCCCTATTGGATGTCGTCTCCATGGAGATGTCTTTCGCAATCACAGTCTGCCCAGATGTACGGCTAATTTGCAGTTTGCAGTCCCAAGCAATTATAATTATTCTCTGCAAAGGTTTCCAAAGTTATCGAGGTCAAAGGAATGTAACGTGTTTTTCGCGATTGATGTCGGCCCGCGCCAAAGCGAAACTCTGGAAGTCTGGAAACGCCACGCATGCCAGAACAATCGTAGAAACTCGCATCGCTAGCCTTGAAACATATATGTACCTAGGTCTGTACATAGGTACAAAATAAATAAGAACAATGAGTCATTACCTACACCTAGAGCAACCTGGACTATTCATCAGCAGCGGGCTCGTCAACAGGAGCAAGTTCATCAAATGCGGGATTCTCAACAGCGAAGGCTCCTTTAGCATTAGGCCCATCAGTTTGGGATGAGTCTAGGGATTCGTCTATTGGGATGGATTTTTCATCATCTGCATGACAGTGCATCTGTCCGTCGTGGCTATCCCCGTCTTTCTCTGGGGAGACAAGAGTAACTCCAGCATCATTTTCGTCACCGTATTGTCAAGCTGGTGATCCTGACCAAGGATATCATAAAAAGCCTCTAGATCAAAGTCCGAAGTGCTAGACATTAACGATTGCTGGAGGTTTCTTTTCAAATAATCGAAAAGCCAGGCTTCGTCCTTGGGAAGCTTTGACATAACTTGGCTGATAGCCTGCAGTATATCGGACATGGTCATTTCTTGCCCACATTCTTCTATGTATCTCATAGCAAGAGCCGCAAGAGCAGGAAGGTCGTATGTTCTCGCTGCCTGGTAAACCAGGACGCTTCTTTTATATTCCCTTGCCATAATGGATGTGCACTCGTCGAGTCTTGCGTTGAGTGTCTCGTACCTTCCCGAGCATAAAAAATGCAAAAAATGCGCAAAAGTATGACCAACATCTTCATCAATATCAGGTAGTGACATTCTTGTACAACACAACACACAGGTGACAAGGGGAAGACAGACACGTCAGATACAACTAGTGGGCATAGTTGTCTAGTTACTTTGACTGAACCGAACGAACGCCCTCACTCACCTAGTTTTGGCTCCATCCAGATATGTTCTGATATCTCCAGTGGGTGTCAAACCCGGGAGACATGGTAGACGCGATGTCTGGGTAGAATGAGGAATGGGAAATCTCTATGTTTTGCCCTTGTCGCCCCCGCCCCTTCAAGCCTGTTTGTAGTCCTGGTCATTATGCAGCATATCACACTTTATCACATCCAAGCAGGACGGCGGCGCCTGCGCGGCCCCTACCTTACACGACTATCACCAATATAATTGAAATTCCTTCTGCGTCAGCCTGAAGTAGAGGAATACAAGCTATGGACAGGTACCAGGAACGGTTCGACAGCTATAAGCAAAACCCGCGGGAAAACGGAAACAGAATCATGGTAGCTGGCCAGGGTTAGTTCCCATCATATAGTATGGTCACAGGTACCTAGATGCGGATGGAAAGCATGGCGGCCATGGAATAGGCCAACTCGCCAGATCCCCTGGAGTATGTCGGGTTATCAATGACCTCGGGAGTATAACTCCTTCAATCGATACAATAAAATTAGAACTACATCTCCGGGTAATTCATCGAAGTAGTCCTTTCGAGAAAAATGGTCGTGACATACATATGCAATCTTCGCTTATATACATTATGCAAAATTTACATGGAAAAATATGGAAAGCTGGATTCATCACGCATAGGCTGCCCAACCTGTAACAATATTAGCCTGCGAGCATGCCTGAAAGTAGATCGAGGTTACATACCACAATAAAGAACGGCTAGGTTCTTCTCATCAGTCGCCTGCTGAATCAACTCATTGACAGTAGCAGTGACACTCAGAGTCTTGCTCAACTTCTTGGCCACCACCGTCAAGGCTCGGTCAGCCTCACTGGGTTCATTTGTCGAGGATTTATCTGCCACCCCAGGCAAAACGGGTGGTCCTTCGCTTGTTTCCTGGTTGTTTTGCATCTTCTTCATTCGCAAGGGAGAAACGGTCCAGCTATACAGCGGATCGTAACGGAGCACATCGAGGATGGTCATGATACTATATGACTCTTGTCGGAGTGCCTCCAGTGTGAACTCGCAACAGCGGCGGAACACGCCCTCGGTCTTCGTAATTCCGAATCCATCGACCAGATCTCGCGTGAGGCGGAATGGCACCACTTCTGGAACTGGGAGGATGCGACCCTGCTCAAAGGCAACACCCAGATCGATGTGAACGACTTCGCCTGTTCTCACGTCCAGCAAAATGTTGTGTCCATGTCGATCACCCAGGCCCAGTATGTGGCCGAGAATGGAGATAGCTGCAGTACTGCGGGTGTACGACAATCTCTTGCTGAACCAATCGTCTGGGTTGTTGAACCTCTCCATGAAAAAGTACTTCATCACCGGGTGGAAATGTTCAGTCACCTGCCGATAGGTCCTGACTCGTTGCTCAAATGATCTGGTCTGGACGTCGGCGATGTGCTTTCGACAGGCATTGGGCTTCATATCCTTAGGGAAGTATCGTTGATGTGCGGGCATGAGATAGTCATGGAGAGGGATGGTGTGCGGAA
Source organism: Penicillium decumbens (assembly GCA_027569385.1). Classification (NCBI taxonomy): domain Eukaryota; kingdom Fungi; phylum Ascomycota; class Eurotiomycetes; order Eurotiales; family Aspergillaceae; genus Penicillium; species Penicillium decumbens. The sequence continues at coordinate 1,123,741 of JAPDEZ010000004.1, read as the reverse complement.
CAAACTCAATGATTCCTGCATTGAATGTCAAGGGGAGAACTTTGTATGTTCGTATTCCCAAGTTTCGTTGGCGAGTAGGCTGGTGATCTTTGAGAAGACTACTGACTTGCTCAAAGACTTGCTCCATGATTGCATCCTGACGCAGATCATCGTTTCCTCCTTTGTACTGTATATGTGTGAGTGTTGCTTCACTTTTAGCAAGGTACAGAATCTTACCAGCTGCTTATAGTACTGGCCATTGGTGGCAACGCAAGTCACGATTTTGGGAGCACTGACGCCTGATGCGATCGTGAAATCGGGAAGAAATTTTTGGATCGAAGGGACATCGCTATAGTCACAGTCGACACGCAGATCGATTTTCATGGTGGGCGGAGGAAGCCTATAAGTCTCCACGTCTTTCAAAAGACGATCTCCCGTAGAGAGCTTTCTCAAAGGAATCTTGGCACCTGTCTTGTATTTGTTATCCGGCTTATCGATTGCGAAGCGCACGTAAGTGATGTTCATGTTGTGAACGGCGATCCAAGTAGTCCCTATATCCTTGTCGTTCTTCAAGCGGTCGACAAGCTTGTTGGCAGCTCGGAATCGAGAATGGGAGGATGGATCTTTGCCGCCCTTGGATTTGCTGCTGGCAAAGATTTGATACATGCCATGGAATGGATGCTCTAGACAGATCCTGAACACTAATCCTGTAAGCAAAGACTGGAAATCATCGGAGACGTCGAGTAGGCGCGAGGAAAGTTGGTTCATCAGGGGTGCAAATTTCCGACTTGGGACATCATTAAGATATCGCTTGACAGCTGTGCTCGCAGTGTTGCTGTCTGATTTATCCAGCCAAAGAGCGCAGAATCGGAGAGCATCATTGTTGTAAGCATCGCTCTCCCTCAGAGCAAGCAGGTAGTTTTCAAGACATTGTTGTAAGAAGGCCTCTCGGCTTCGAAGCAAACGCTGGTATTCACGGTCGTCAAGGTCAAACCACTGCTTGGTCTTTGCGCGGAAGATCTTCAAAGACTCTCTTTCTCGGCCCTCGGCAGTCTTCATCATATCTTCGAGGCCCTGTATTTCTTTCTCCTTGCGGTCTCTAAGCTGTTCAACTCGTTTGAAGTCTTCGAGTCCGTCGGGATTCAGGAGCTGCTGGTCACAGAATGTAGCGAATCCGTGATAGACCCTTCCGGCTTCTTCACCTTTGGAAGCCCCTTTCAGCTCCTTTACCGCCGGGTATAGGTAGCCTTGAAGGATTGATTCGGGTTTTTCTAGGCGTGCTTCGGCCACGTAGCCACCCTAGAAAACAGATTGTTAGCTACTTTAAGACTAATTGCAGTACTTGACGGCATACCAAGGTAACAAGTAACTCGGCGCGACTGATTGGAATTGCTTGCTTGTGCAAGTCACCTTGTCCTTTCAGGTGTTGTAACATCCGAATCGACGCGGTCATTTCGCCTTGGTCCCAGAGAACATTCGCGAGGTCAAACTTCGCAGCCATTTCAATATCCATGCCTAAGTCCGCACATGGTTCAGCAAGCTTCGAGAGAGTGATTGCGGATTTCAGCGATGCCTGGGAGACACCATGATTCCTCGTAATCTCCAGCGATTGTCTAAAGACATTTGCTTCAAGGAGTCGCGATTCGCTGGAGCTCAGGTTCAGCTTCGATTTGAGAAAGTCATTTTTTCTGATTGATGAAAACAGAGCCTCGTGCCAACTCAAAATTTCGCCAACCTCATGATAACTAGTTCAGTCAGTATCTATACCGAGTTCTAGATTTAGGTGCCTGGTACGTACCTTTCCGTCTTCAACCACTTGCTCCTTGCCATGATGGTTTTCCACGATTCCTGCATTGCTTCAGGCGACGATGATTGCAGGACATCACTTATTTCAGTCATGATTCCCAAAGCGCGCATCGAAGTTCGCAGCTTTATCGCTGATGGACCGGTCTCGACGAGATTATTGAGGGTGTTCAGCAAACAATCATCGATACAGCAAGCAACCTCCGACCAGGAAGATGACGTATCCAAGCTTTGAAAGGCGCGAAAGACTGTCGCTGATGGCGAGTAGTCCAAGGGAGATACGGGAACATCCCACTGTTGAAGACTTGTTGCCGCCTGCAACGTGCTATCAAAGGAAAGGGGTGATTCAGTGGAGCTTCCCAAGGCAGACAGCATCGTATTGGCAATACCCTGCAGATTGGTCGAATTTAGGGCCTTCAAAACACCGTAAGGGTTCGCCCTTTCAGATATTTGAACCTCGCTGTCATACTGTGCGCTCTGAAAGAGAAGATTCTTGAAATCGGAGCTTTCGTATTCCAGTCGTTCCATTACCGTGCTCAAAGATGAACTTTGCTGAATGCCGTAAAATAGATCCGGGTCATCAATGTTCTTGAAAACGTCGTGGAGTAGCCCAATAGGTGGCTCGTATTTGGCAGCAACGGACGAGCGGCGCGATCCTGAAACGACTCTGGAAGCTTGTATCTCGAGGAAGAGAAGCGAGGTCTTCTGCAAACCACAGCGGTGTGCAGCCGCAGATGCCTCCCCGAAGTCAATATCGAGCCATTGGTCACGTTCCACGATTGTCGATTCCTCGGGCATGGGCTGGTTCCGCAGGTACAAGATGCAGTTGATAACAAGCCGGGCATGCGGAATCGTCTCTTCATTGACTTGTGCCAGGATTTGCTTGAAGACGTCGGAAATAGATTGTCGAATCTGGCCCCTTTGATCACTCTCCACTAGCAAAGCATCGTGAACTATGTATGGCAGCAACTGTACTGCCAATTCAGGAATGACTGTAAGAACCTTGCGCAGGGCACCAAGAACAGGATCTTTCAAGGTGTCGTTTGACAAAGAAAGGCAGACATTACGAGTCCATTCGGTGACGTGTAAGCCAGTTGCATCAGCCTCGGCAGTGTTGAATAGTTCAAGTTCGGACGCTGAAAGTGGAATTTGAGGGCATGTGTAAGGACTCCAGAAAAAGGCCTGTATGATTCCTTGAGGAATGACGTTGGCGCATCCTTGAACTTCTGGGAAATTGGTGATGTTGCTGAGAATGACTTGTAGAGTGCGTTCAATGAGGCCGGTCTCGAGATGATCTTGAATTTGCAACTTCTCACAGAGCACTTGCAGAATTTTGGACTTTGAGTAGCAAAACGCATCATATGGTGCAATAGTAGTTGGATCCTCGAACAGTGAAAGGTCCTGCTCTCGGAGCAAACTTTCGTTTATCTTCCCAGAAGCTGCAAAAGAGCGCCCAATGACTCTAGCAGCCCATAATCGATACTCGGCTCCGCCGTTGAACTCGTGTAGTGTACGCCACAACGAAACAATGTGAGGACTCGAATCAAGAGCATTGTCGGAGGAACTGGTGTTGCCATCGGCTATCTGCTTGAACTCGGGACACAATAGCGAGAGCACAACATCCGCTATCGGCTTCTGGAGCAAAGTGATTTCGGCGTCCTGATCTTTAAGCACTTCGAGCACCAAATCTTTCTCAATTGGGCCACTTGTTGACCGATTGGGTGCTGACAATCGCTGAGCCAGGTCCATCATTCGAGAGTATGGCTCATGGACGTTCTCATGCCACCCCGAGTTGCGACATCCTTCAGCGAATTGCCAAAGCCACTGGTGGAAGCTTTTAGCGTTCGAAAGCGCTGATTTAAACTGGCTTTGCTGTGTGGTGCTTTCCAGCGACAACGAGAAAAGCTTGCGCAGGGTCAGCGATGTCGAGAGACAAATTCCCGCCACAAAACCAGCATCATCCACTAGATATTCCTTTCCACCTTCCAGCATGTACCAGAAAACCCCAAGGGCATCTTCCGAGCAATGGACATCACTCAGAAATGGACGCAGGGCATGAAGCAGCATTTCAAGAGGATAGCCGTTGAGCATCACAGGACCACACAGGCAGACAAGGATTCTGATTTTCCGAATGACAGAACACGTATGAAGAGATCCAAGGGCGGGATGTATTGTTTCCAGCAACGACCGACAGACATATGAGGCCAGTGCTGGAGTCCATATCGATTCCAGTTCGAATCCAACTCGTTTGCAAAGAAAGTCAAGCTCCTCCAGAAGATAGCGAGCCCGAAACGAGGGCTGATGATTCGCAGGTAGGGAACTTTGAGCAGCACTTTTGCCAGTAATCGTGTTCTGGATGTCTAGTGCATACTGGAAGCTTGGCCGCTTCAAGAATGCTCGTTCGATCTGATCATACTGATCCAGTGACTTGAAGAGGGTGGCGATAATTTCAGGGAAATGCCTCTCAATATTTGACATGAACCCGTGGGCACCAAGTAGCTTTCTCATTCGAACCTCCACGCCCTTGGGCTGGCTGCCAGGCTCAGGCGGAGTGGTGATGTCCCACGCGATACAGTAAGCCTCGGCTTTGTAGAAAGATGTTTCCAGGAGTTCGGCATGCGGGATGTTGAGATAGCTTGCAAGCTCCTGCATTTCCGACTCTTTGGCGCGCATCATCATCTGCCCAACTACCTCATCCTTCACATCAAGCAGCATTTCTTGAAGACTCCCGTAATCAAGGATACTGAATGGCATAGCAGTCACGGCCTGGGTTTCTATCCAGGTGTATAGTATTTGAGATGCGAACAGTCGGAATAGTTCTCTTCCATCGCGCAAGCTGAGCGCCTTCGATACAGATCTCATGCACTTTTGCGCATATTCGAGAGACGTCGGTACCTGAGCCGGTGTCTCGAACATGTGGTAGATGCATCTGCGAAGCAAAGTGTGCCAATCAGAGGCCAATCGGGATAAAACAAAAAGGCGAAGTGCAATACCTTCAACCCAGTCTGGGTCTCTAGGCAAGCTTCCTAGCACATCGTCAAGGATAGCATCATGATCCCTGAGAAGGAACCGCTTAAACAAAGAAGGTATGAAGCCTGCAACACTAAACTTGACTTGCACATCACCCGCCTGGAGAATTGTAAAGAGGCTTGTACGCGGCGACGGAAATGATTGTTCGCTGCCGTATGAAGGACGGACATCAAGCACAGCTTGAATAAGATCGGATAGAACGATATAGACATTTGGAGAGGCTCTCTTTCTAACCAGCAGAGCCTCCATGAACCAGCTGTACATGTCCATGGCTGATTCACACAAGGCTTCATTCTGCTCGTCTGTCCAGGAAGTAACAAATGCGGCCATCATGCGGATGCAGATACTGTGAGAAGCCTCACATCGCTCCATTTCATATGACTGAAGACACTTTTCTCCCAGATCCTCCAGTATACGAAGCAGGTCATCCCGGTCCATTTTTGAAACGGCGCGATAAACCTCAGGTAATACACGTTGTGCCGCTAACAGGTCCGCTTCATCCAGACTCGTAAGATAGTCGATGAGCCCTGAAGAAGGATTTTCTGACGAGCCAGTTTCCGTCTGCGTCCTTGAAAGAATGGAGATCTGAATAGTCACACACCGCTGGAAAGTGGTAATGTTTCCAAATAGTGCAAGAGATTCCCGGTTCAGAGAGAGGATACTCTGGTCGGTTGATGAATGTTCCCCCTGAGCTGTCAACTGATCATCTAAATCCATCAGGTCATTCATCGCGGCGCGGTCTTGTTTGGAGTCCTGGCGGAACCTTTCGAGTACTCTAGCAAGAGGAGCGAGGAGTGACGAAATGCCACCCCAGACGACAGAGTGAGCCTTTGGCGCCGGGGATATGAATGGCAGCATCGTCTCAAGACAAGGCTGTAAGGAACTTGATCCGTTAGCCGCGAAAAATTCACAGATGTCAATCCACATGGAATGACAACTCCTGCGGATTTCTTGCATTCGTGGTTCCAGCTGCTGAGGGAGACATGCCCCAAAAAGAGCAGACACTGTACAAAAGGAAGTAAGTATTTGCAGGATGTCTGCAGTAATATGAAGCGATCGGTCTTCAGTCAATGTCTTCCATGTTTGAAGAAATACCTCAGACTTTGATCGCAAGAGTTCTAGGATCACTAAATCATCGGCGTCCTGTCGTGTTGATGGCTCTAAGCACCATGAGCTTTCCAGACTCCATGGATCGGAGTCGCGAATAACAGACCCGATGTCGAAGAGGTACTCCAAAAGTTCTCGGTTTTCATGAAAGAAAAGCCATGCTCTTGCTACGGGTCCTGTAGGTCCTGTTTCTTGAAGGCAAGGAGGCTTGAAAGGTCGACTGGTGCAAGCCATGAAAATGTTGAGCAAGTCGAATGGGCGTGCAAACATAGCGACTTGAGCTGTTTGAATGCGGTCGGTGACTGAGCCTGCGAACCATACCATGAGTAACTAGAAGCATGGGTGAAGCTGTTTGATGAAGAGCATACCAATAGTCCACGCTTCTCTCAGCCAGCTACAGATCTGCTTTGAAGCGTTTTGTGCTGAACCGGGACTCATTTGTGTTCTCTTCCGTGCTATTAATGCCCAAAATCCCAGCGATGCATCCGATATTGCAGAGGGACCATTCAGATTCGCGGAAGACAGCACAGAGCGTATGGTCTCCGTCGCAGTGGAATACTCCAGCAGGTCAGCTTCTATTATGACGCCCATGAGCTTGCAGGCAGCTCTAGATGTGACTAAAGAAGAGAATGCTCGAGCTGTGAGGTCCACAGCTCGAGACCAGTGCTCTTTAAACATGAAGGATTTCGAATCAGGGCCGGCTGCGATGCTACTCCGATCAATCAATTAGCTTGCGGGCGAGGATGAGGAATGGCCAAAATTCACGAACCTTGCCAATGCAATCATCGTCCAGGAGGAAATAGCGCTATTTTCATCGATGATGTTAGGCATTAGTCGCCGAAGGAAAGACTCTTTCTTATCCGCGTCTATCGTGCGTTCAAGAAAAGGGACCAGTTGCAGGGCACAAATCTTCTGCGCACCTGTGGCTGAAACCGCATCTCGAAAGACATCCTCGATGCCGGAATTCAATCGCTGCCTTTTGCCCGAGGTCTCGCGAAGGAGATGTCGGTCTGTTGTGGGAGAAGAAATGTCTTCCGACAGCTTTAGCAGGTTTGCAATGACCCAAATCAGAGACCAGTTTTGTACTGATCGAGAGCCTCCTAGACGAGGTCCATATAGCGGCCGATTCTCCTTCTCTGTCGCCTCATAAAAGACAACATCGTCGACCTGCATCAACTCTTTCTCGGGGCGTCTCACGTATTCGGAGTGAAGAGAGTCGATAAGTCCCTCGATAGAGAGCTCCAACGGCTCAGATAGATCCTTTCGAGCTGCATCAGACAAGACCACTGTGCAATGCATCAACGTCACAAGTAACTCGTCCTTCAGGCTTTGGGCCTTAGTAACCCACAGGCGTCGAATTACTTGGATGAGGCGCAAAAGAGCTGATCGAACCACTTCAGACTGATCAAACAACACCTTTGAAACGACTGTATTGATGCTACTGAACGCAAGCTGGTGCGCATTCCCGGCCACCGTTGATGGGGATTTAACAAACTCCACGAGCCCATGAAGGATATTTTCGGCTGCAACCTGAACTGGAGCACTGGGGCTTGCAGTCAGAAGCTGAATACACAATACAACCTCTCCAATGGCATTGCTATCGCCCACATATTTTTCTCTTGATGCTGGAGCTGGAGTCATCCTTGACGGAGTCGAGCGGCCATCGCTAGCATCCAGTAGGTCTTCGGCGGCAGATCGATACCCGGTGCGGATGCTGAGTTGACTCTCGTCGCTCTCCTGAAGATTCAATGCAGTAAGACAGAACTCGATGAGTTTCTCCCATTCTCCATCTCCAAGGTGCTCAATGTGGGGTGGGTAGCGAAGCAAAGATGCCAGGCATTTGGTGTAGTCCACGCTCAGAAGCCCCCAGAGGCCTTCTCCGGGGATCGGTATGGTCTCGGTAATATGATCAATAATGAGACGGACGGTTTTGGTTCTGATATTCCGCAGGAAGGTGTCGACCGCAATCCGAACCACCGACGCGCATGCTGAGAGCCGTGCGGTAGAAGGGCTCTTGGATTTCGACCGTTGGGCTCGGGTGTACACCGATTTATCCGAGGCGACGAGTCGAAAGAGTGATTCGAAAATCTTGTAGCAGGCCTTGTCATTGAGATCTAAACTAGAGTGGCCCAGTTAGACGTTAGCTGGCCGTCGATAATGATCTGCGCAGCGAAGTTCTTACAGTTTGGAGCTCCGTTTGTTCTGTTGCAAGATGTGTTTCAAATCTAATGTGTCCATTTAGCACCAGCCTTTCAAGTGAGATATCTCCGACCGACCTGCTAACCCATCCGTTCGATCCTTTTGCTTGTCCGAGGCCAGAAGCCCGAGTACTCGGTCCAAAGAGATCTCACTCATTGTGGTGAGCGAAGCAAAAGCTCTCGTCGAGCTTCCACAACAAAGGCAAACCGACCATCCACGCGTTATCTCGGACTTCAATAAACCATAATGAGATCGACAAGTCGTGACTTGCACCGCTATTGACGCAGTTGTTTTTGTGGAGTGGCAGTATTGCCAAGAAGATGACCGCCCGGAATTTTGATCGCTCTCCGCCTTTCTGGAACAAACAGAGCTCTGAGCTTCCCTTCCCACCTTTCTCACCCCGCGCCGACATGGCAGAGCTCCACGATAACCTGGCAAGCCTTCGTGGCCTGTATCAGGATCTCTCTGCCATTACGGACTCTCCCTTTCCGAGCATCGAGCGGCTGTGTCTCGAATTGGAGTCCCATATTCACGACTTTCGAAAACTCCTAGACAAACCCCCAAAGGCCAACAACAGTCGCCAGAAGGTGCTCTCAGGTCCGTATCTCCCATGTCTACTATGGCTTTTTTTTACTGTGGATGTGAAGCATGCTGACCTAGGATGCAACAATGTAGGGAAGATTACGATCGAGGATGTCGAATATGAGATCAATCAAGATTTCCAGCAGGGCGCGTTGCAGCTGGCCGATGCGCTGAATCTCGACGAATTGGAAGCTGCAGTAATGTTCTTTGCGGCCCAAGAAGATTCGCAGGTGTTAGATAGACCTCCTGTGATTACAGCCATCATGCGATTCCATGAGCGTCGGCATTTCCTTCTCGAGTGTTTACGCCTTATTTTCCGCGAATCCTACGAAGTCGAACGCGAAGATACCCAAGCTATCATGCAAGAGACACTCGCCCATATTCTTGAAATCAAGGACAGTCCTCTGCGAAACGCATCAGAATTCGCTAGGAAAGGCCTGAAGTCAATGGAAGAGATCGAGAAATGGCTGTCGCTTCTTAGTGACCAGGTTCAAAAAGCTTCGATCGTCGGTGAAGAAGGAGATCCGGACGTCATGGAGGCCATCGAGTATCAACGTCACAGTTTGCAGCAACAGCATGAGTCGCTTGGCGCCATTCTTTTCTACATGTTCAAGGGCACATACACAAGCCAGGAGGACTTCCGCGTGCTCATCACTCACTTGAAAAAGCTGGAGCGGTTTGACAGGCTTTTGATACACTATCTTCCAGTCACGATCGCTTCCTTTGTTCAGCACGGTTCTCCGGAAGGGAATGGTTCGCAGAAGGATGCTAGGGACCTAAATTCCGTCATTACCACCGGCAAAGATGGTCAGAGTTGGAAGCTGCCAACCTTCCATGCTGCCATAATTGCTCTGTGGCTATCGGTATACAGTGGATGGTACTTTGATGATGGCCCGATTCCGGGAGTCGATCTCGAGAAAGAGGCTGACCAACGGACGAAATCGTTCATGACCGCCCTTGATGATGGCGGCCTTGACTTCATGCTCGCCATTTGCTCTTCTGTCAACAGCGAAGAGTGGGCTGACCCCGCACGAAGTGAGCTTGTGTCCTTACTCCTAAGGGAAAGCGTCATCTCGCTACCCGAGGCTAGCTCATGCGCTGTTTATATGAAGGAGCTTCTGATGGAAAACTTCGAGGTTTTCGTGGAGTCATGCATTGCGAACATGCCCGACGCAGTGCGGAAGCTGAAGTCCGAAGAGGACACTCAGCGGTTGGAACAAATCACTGCTCTGAGGGATGGTCTGACAGCCAATGTCCACCGCGGCTTAGTGGAGGCTCGAACTCATCTCGAGTCCCTTTTGATGATCATTTCGTTCGCCTTCGAGGGTCGACAAGAAGCTGCTCAGGAATTCTGGGCCGATCCCGATGGAAACCTTTACGGGTTCCTCCAGTGGGCCTCGAAGCGTCAAACTGTTCCTCGGGTCAGTGCCTTCTGTGAGATGCTCTGCTCTATCTCGGAGGGTGAAGAAAACGCTGCAGCTGCAAACAGATTCTTGTCTGAAGAAGACAAATTCATGGGCTCCAAGCTGAAGCGTTCCACTACGATGAACTGGACACAGATGTTTGCCGAACTAAAATTGTACGCGCGTCGTGTTACTGCTGAAAAGTCGGCCACCAGCAGTACTTCCCAAGGGATGATGCGCGCTCGAAAGGCAGAGCCCGTGGATATGAGCGAGCCAGAGAGCCCGGTCATGCTGACCTGCTATCTTCGCCTCATGGGGCATCTATGCAAACAAAGCCGGGCCATCAGGGAATGGATGTTGCACAATGAGTCTTTCAAGGTCGTTGAAAACCTCTTGACATTGTGCAAGGGGCCGATACCGACTCATCTCAGAGCCACCACGTTTGCCACACTTTCAGCCTTGATGACCGATAAAACCTCAGCTCACGGCAACGAAATGTGGAATTCCCTGGACCAGTATCTGTCCGGTGTACTGCCTCCTGTTCAAAGCAATAACAAACCACCATCCCCCCAGCAAATGGTGTGGCACGAGCAGCAAACCTTGCAAAAGATCGGTGAGACCTTTGACCAAACCAATGCGTTCATTCTTCTGGTCAATACACTGGTCATGCCCGCTTCTGATATCGCTGGCAACAACCTGGCTCTGCCATTCCCGGAGACCTTGGGAGCAACATATCGCATGCCCGGAATCGAGCCTTATGTTGACTTCGTTTTGGGTCACGCATTGTCTCGCAAGGTCCAGGACCTCAATGATTATCAATCCCGTCGTCTGACCTACAACTGCTTCGAATTTGTTGTGGCAAGCTTGAAAAGCTTCAGTGAAGATCTTGTCACTGTGCTTAGCCAGCCTTCCCTGGCCGAATCCTCGCCAGCTACGTCAGTCCTCGTTACCTACGTTCGTCTCCATGCATTTGCTCGTGTGATGGAATGGCTTTTCAATGAAGATGTCTTGAAGGCGCTGTTTGCAATCAGCCAGCAGGATATCGCTGAGGTTGCTCAAGCACCGTCTGACTCTGTTCTAGTCCTGACCTTGCTTCGCAGCATCGAAGTGATGAACCTGGTCATGGATCTCCAGTCGACATATTTTAACATTGTCAAGCCTTTGGTCAAGGCCCATGCTGGGCCTAACAGAACCAATGTTGCAAACTCATCACTCGCTTCTTTTGAAGATAGTGTGCTGAACAACCTGACACTGGTGCCCGCTCTTTGCTTGTACTGCGGTACAGGTCACGAGCAACTGACCGTCACCTCCATGGCTTTGCTGGAGAAGCTTACGAGCTCTCGCAAGTTGAACAAAATGTCGTCGCCAGAATTGCTCAAATGGCAATCTTCCAACAAAATCGTTGAGGTCCTTGCGAGTGAGGTGGATGTTGACAGCGTATCCCGCTCGCTGGTCTCCCAGATGGATCCAGACCCGAGAGAGTTGGAGTACGGTGCTGAAGCAGCAGGTTATGTTATCCGAGAAAGCCTTCTAGCTCTCTTAAACAGCTGTCTGTCGATGATTACAGACCGTCCTACTGTTGCTCATCTCCTCCTCGGCTTCAGTTGTGTGGGCAATATTCTCGATGTCCCATCCGAGGGCTTGTTCGCAAATCAGATGTCTTTGTTACATGCCATCATTAGGTTCTTGCAGCAATACCCCGATGAAGTGGGTGGCAGCATCACATCATGGACCGTTCATCTCAAACGCATGGCTTTCGAAGTTCTGAAGCATCTCTGGTCCTCGAAGCTGGCGACTTATTTCACCCTTGGGGAAATGCGCGCTCAAGGCTTTCTGATGAGTATGTTTGCAGGACAACCCATCGTCGGATCGAATACTGCCTGGAATGGGCTATCGATCGCAATGGACGAGTTCTGGTTCTCTGATGCTACCTCGGCCTTGGCAGAGTTCCTCCTCTACCGCAGTCATCTATTTGCGTACGCTGCAACTGAGATCCGCTCAGCGGCCAAGATCGGCTCCCCAACGCTTCAGACAGAAGTTCTGTCAACGTTGCTCGGAAACTCCATCCTGGATAATGGAGAATCCATCAACAATCCTTCTGTATTTGACCTGTTCGACTTTGCGGATCTAGATGTCGGTCGTGAGATCCCTGTGCCTGAACTAGTTTTACTGGATCAAATCGCTGTCGAGGCATGTGCGAAGGAAGAAGGTGACTCATTGATTCTTTACAATGTCCCCGAGGTCGATGAGTTGATTAAGATCCGGAGACAAGAGTTGGCGGCCAAAGGGCCACTCCGCCCTCAAGATGAGGAGTTGTTTCTAATAGAGGCGGACAATTTGAAAGTATTCCTTATCGCCACAAACCAAAGCCGCCAGATTCAACGCAACCGGTACCTTGCCCTCCGCTCTTGGGCTGAGCTCATCACGACAATAATCACCTGCTCCATCATCGATGACGCAAGCAGACCGACCTTCATACTTCACGCCATTCAAATGGTTCTCCCCAAGCTCGAGACTGCAATTGACAACGACTCACCCGAAGCCATTGAATTGGCACGATTGGCCGAAACATTGGTTAGCAAGCTTGCATCCGACATCTCTGTAACCCCTGTTTCTCGGAGTGGGGATGTCATTGATGAGAAACTCCATCAACTTTTCCAAGTCTCTTCTCGCGGTATCACACTGGCCACAGGCAACGTGGCATTGAGAGAAATTCTCTACAGCATTTGCTCTCTATACGTCACTCGCATCACCTCGTCGGATGAGACTCACGATGGCCTGCGGCGTCATAGCCAGCAAGTTGTGAAGGCATCCGGGCCTGGCCTTATTGAGATCATCTGCGATGATGCCTACACTGGTCAAGAAACGTGTCGGGCTGCAGCTCTACTGCTGCTGAACGGTCTCGCTCTTCTAGATAGCCGAACTGACTGTGTCCTGGCCGAGTCGATCTCCCAGTCCAACTATCTCAGTCTCTTCTTGGATGCCGTCAGATCATTGCCCCTTGAGTTGCAGAATGCCGAGGCAGCAGGTATGTTACAGCCTCTTAATACATACGCTTTCAACATTGCTAATTCGTTTTCTGTTCCAGACACCGTTGTTCTGCTGGCATACTACGAGTCTTTGTTGGCCTTTCTCCAACAGCTTTGTCAGACTAAAAATGGGGCAATCTCAGTCCTCAAGTCTGGTCTTTTTGAGTCAGTTCGCGACTCGCAGCTTTTCGCTGCTGACCCGGATATTGGCATCGGTCTGTACACCCTGTTTAATACTATGTTGCTACAAAGCATATTTGCTGATATGAACAGACATTGACAATCCCGATGCCCTGCGAAAGTATTACGATCTCCTCCTGTCCGTTATTCGCGTCATCGTCTCGGCGGTCTTCTCCCGCGGGGTCCATAATGAGCAAATCAAGGCCCAGACAGTGGCTTTCATCGCTGAGAACCGGCCATGCATGGTAGGAATCTTCAAGCGATTTGCAAAGATTGGAGGTGGCGCCGCCGCCGATCATCAAGGAACTCTCTGTGAACTCGTCAAATCGTTCATGGCTCTTGTGGCCGCCACCGATTACCTTGAGGTTTGTTTCCCCTACGGTTCTTCACAGGTTGTGTCTCGCTGACTTTGGCACAGTTCGAGGATCAGGAAGTGCAGCAAAGCACTCGGCCTACGCTATTTTCATGAGCTTTTGGATTCGGGGTGGCATGGCATGTAACATAGATGTGTGGAGTGTAGGCTTCTTTTAGGAGGTTGAGCGATTTTCAGACTTTTTTTCATAAATGCATCCCAGGTTAAGCTGAAACCTTTGCAATTTTCAATGTTTCAAGACACATTTCAAATAGGTAGCAGAGTGTTCTGAGGTTCCAAGGCTGATTTATACCCTAGATGAGGTCCCCAGGCGAAGCCATCCTTGATATTTCTCATGGGGGATTGGTCGATTGATTACCGCGGACTGATTAAAAACCAATATAACCTTGGAATGTTTTATTTACTTGGGCAGACCCGGCCCATCAATAATCCACAAGTAGAGAATGATTGAATAAAAGGAAATTAACTATTCCAGGGTGTCACGTGCCGGCGTAATCGTGAAGAGCCGGAGCTCCTATCTTATCGCCGTGCGGAGCCAAGTTCGAAGGGAGAACAACGTCAATTCCCCTCCACAACACCCGAACTCCGCTTCTTCCCCCCTCCGCCCTGGTGGTGATGCTCATCGATCCTTGAGATTTCTCACTTGCTACGAGTTCCTCAACTAGCATCGGATTGAACCGGGTAGATGCAGCAGCACTCGAGCGGCGACACCGAGAGGAGCGGTAAGCGCAAATCGATCGGCAAGAGGAAGCTTTCTGATCAAGGAGAGCCATCGCAGCCGCAGTCACAAAGGACCATCTCTGAGCTCTTATCGAAGAGCCGCACGCGGGACAACTTGCCGTCAACCACTTCCCCGACTTCCAAACGGTCCCGTTTTTCTCTCTCTCCTTCGCGCTCCTCTTCAGCTCACCCAGTCTCGCCCACCAAGATGTATAACTTCTCCGGTTCGCCACCCAAGAATGGCGCTGCCTTCGGTCGAAGCATATCTGCTTTGAATCCCCCATCAGTCAAGTCGCAGGCCTTGAATGCGAATGCGCGCCAAAACAATTTCAGTCCCCATGCCGGTGCCAAGAAGCTCGTTGTCAAGAATCTCCGCACAGGACCTCGGGTCACTCAGGAGCCATATTTTGACAAGATTTGGGCGCAACTCGACGCAGCCTTGTCGGCCATTTTTGATGGCAGGAAGCCGGATGTCTCGTTGGAGGAACTGTACAAAGGCGCCGAGAACATTTGTCGGCAAGAGCGGGCCCCCATACTGGCCAAGAGAGTCCAGGAAAGATGCAAAGACTACGTAGCTGGACCATTACGCGACAACTTGGTGACAAGAGCAGGCGGTGGGGCCAATGTCGATACATTGCGGGCAGTGATCGAAGCATGGTCGGCTTGGCACTCACGACTAGTAAGTGGATGGCACTTATCAAAGACATTACATAGGAACTGACGGGTCCAAAGATTACTGTTCGCTGGGTATTCTATTATCTGGATCAATCCTTCCTCTTGCATTCCAAGGAATTTCCTGTGATCCAGGAAATGGGCCTAATTCAGTTCCGTTCCTACGTCTTCGCAGACCGGAGTCTCAAGCCCAAGGTACTACAAGGTGCTTGCGACCTCGTCACCGCGGATAGAGGTGGGGAAGGCTGTGGAATGCCTGACCCGGGTTTACTGCGGGCGTCCATAGATCTTTTCCATAACCTCGATGTTTACAACAGTGATTTCGAGCCGTTATTTATCAATGAGACTGAAGGGTTCATTGCTGCATGGGCTCGGAGGGAAGTTGCAGGGTCCCTGGCTTCATATGCTGAAAACAGTCATGCCTTGATCGAACGTGAAATTGAACGCTGTGCGCTGTTTTCTCTCAACCAGAGTACAAAGCAGAAGCTATCCGAACTTCTGGATCGAATTTTGATTTCGGAGCAGGAAGACGCCCTTCTTGCAAAGAGTGAGGTCCTCGGCTTGATGAGATCGAGCAATAAGACCGCCTTGAAGCAGCTCTACAGTCTTCTCAGCCGGAAGGGTCTCACCAACAAATTGAAACCAGCTTTCAATAGTTTTATCGTCGAGGAAGGCTCCAATATCGTGTTTGATGAAGCCAATGAACCAGAAATGGTCGTACGCTTACTTCTGTTCAAACAGCAGCTCGATGCTACTTGGGCGGATGCGTTCAATCGGGATGATGATCTGAGCCACGCTCTTCGTGAGGCTTTTGCCCAGTTCATGAACCTCGGCAAGAAGACTGAATCCACCGGTGGCACTGACAACCCGAAGACCGGTGAGATGATTGCCAAGCACGTTGACCGACTGCTCAAGGGTGGTTTGAAGGTGACGGCAACTGGGGCAGCCGGCCAGGAGGACGTTACCATGGCGGATGAAGATGCCGAGATCAACAGACAACTTGACCAAGTTCTGGATCTGTTCCGGTTTGTGCAAGGAAAGGCCGTTTTCGAGGCGTTTTACAAGAACGACCTTGCTCGGCGTTTGTTAATGGGCAAAAGCGCAAACGACGACGCGGAAAAGAGCATGCTCGTTCGACTCAAGAAAGGTTGGCGCACAGTCATATTCTCCATGATTATTCAAATTCTAACCATGTCCCAGAATGTGGCTCAAGCTTCACGCATAACCTAGAGTCGA
Source organism: Penicillium decumbens (assembly GCA_027569385.1). Taxonomy (NCBI): domain Eukaryota; kingdom Fungi; phylum Ascomycota; class Eurotiomycetes; order Eurotiales; family Aspergillaceae; genus Penicillium; species Penicillium decumbens. The sequence continues at coordinate 1,107,428 of JAPDEZ010000004.1, read as the reverse complement.
TGTTCAAGGACATGGATGTGGCGCGCGACGAAATGGCAGCCTACAACGAGGAGAAGAGTACCAGAGGCCGTCCATCTGTGGATTTGAATGTCAGCGTAATCTCTGCTTCCGCGTGGCCATCCTATCCCGACGTCCAGGTGACAATCCCACGGATCGTTGCATCGGCACTCAGTGATTTTGAGAACTTCTACCACAAAAAGCACACTGGTCGCAAGCTTCAATGGAAACACCAGCTGGCGCATTGCCAACTGCGCGCTCGTTTCCCCAAGGAGACAGTCCCCAAGGATCTGGTCGTCAGTTCCTTCCAGGCGATCGTGCTGCTGCTATTCAATGACGTTGCTGAGGGCGAGAGCTTGAGCTATGAAGATTTACAGAAAGCGACTGGACTTTGTACGTTTTCTCAGTGTGCTTTGAGTGAAACGAAACTGACATTATATACAGCGGATCCCGAGTTGAAGCGAACTTTGCAATCGCTCGCCTGCGCCAAGTATCGAGTCTTGACCAAGAATCCCAAGGGCAAGGAAGTCAACACAACAGATCAGTTTTCGTGGAATGCAGGATTCACCGACGTTAAGCGGCGCATCAAGATCAACCAGATTCAGCTGAAGGAGACCAAGGAGGAGAACAAGACGACGCACGAGCGGGTAGCGGCAGACCGGCACTACGAGACGCAAGCAGCCATCGTGCGGATTATGAAGAGCCGCAAGACGATCAAGCACGCCGAGCTAATTGCGGAGGTTATCGAGGCCACCCGGCACCGCGGCACACTCCAGCCTGCTGATATCAAGGCAAATATCGAGAAGTATGTCTCCATGTTTTTTCTCGTTTGGCGAAATTCCCCACTGACCTCGTTTCTCTGCAGACTGATCGAGAAGGACTACATGGAACGGGTTGAGGGCAACAAATACAACTATGTGGCATAGAGCTAGTGTATTTAATATTCTGCATTAACCGGTTAATCCGTCGGGGCGAGTGCGTTGAATTGCCGTGACTCGTCCCTTGATCCCAGGCAGATACTCCAGTCTCAGTAGAAATATGCTTTGTGTCTTTCCAGTCCGATGGAGTATGAAATGTTTCCTCATCTTTTTCTGAACAGTATCCTCTGAAGAGGAAGGCACTGCGATGTGCCGAATCTGGCAGTGCCGATGTTGACCGGCGGTACGCCGTTATCCCCGTAATCTGTTATGGTGAGCCGAGTCGCTCAGGGAATGCCGTGACATAGGCCGTTCGGCTTGCGGGGCACAATGTCCACATATTCGCCTCCAATAGTTGATATTCCTTCTTAAGATGGCAAGCCAGCAAAGATCGACCGTAGGTTTGCCACTGCACTGTTGTCTTCCGAGGAAGCTACGCACCAACAGCTCTGAGGCCAAATAAAAGTGCTTCTAACAGGGACCGGGAAGTGGGCCAATAGCGCCGATTTCGTATGTCATGATAAGCACCTTAAATATGCTCTTTGGGTCATTGAAGATCCGGACCGTTTCGGCCCACTCCTGGGTAGTGAGCTGGGAGTGAAAGACACGGTCGTCAATCAGCAGGAGCTGAAGGGCGATGTCAACCATTCACACGCAATGTGGAGTTGATCCCCCGACTAGAGCTTCTGGTGGGCTCTTCCCTCTGCGTGTAGGGGCTCAACAATCTTTGCCTTCGAGATTTGATCTATGATCAAGTGCAAAGCAGGGGACCCTTGCACAAGGTACCCTATCACCTATTGTGTAGTCTTGGGGCGCGGCTTATCTCCCTTATATTGGAGTTCCACCTACTACGGTAGGCGACAGAGAACAAATGGACATGATTATTTTTGGGTCTTATGTATTAAACAAACCAGTGTGTTATTGAAGGTGGAAGCGACTCGGTCGAGAGTGATCCAGAGAATGTTCAAATATAGACTCGAGTTGATGACATGGGCGGTGTAGATACATGTGCAGTGCCTGGCGGGATCTCCACACACGGTAATCCGAAGCTCTCCGTTTCAGACCGAAGCAGCATGAAAATTGTGGTTCGTGTGTTCATGTGAGCACTGGAAATGAAAATGTGGGCTTTGCGAGAGTATAAAGTGGGAAAGCTCCCTTCCCTAGCTAGTAGTTTCCTCTTCTCTCTCCTGTTGTATACATTGCGACTTCCTAGCAGCTACTAGCTTTTCCTCTCTCCTATTGTATACTCCTCCGCTCTACAACTCTCCAGTGAGTCCAATTCTGCTTTACCCTGGTAGCACCGAATTACTCGGTATCACCATATTATCATAGCTGCCCTAGCCGTCCTAGCTGTTCTCCTATGGAAAAGACAACCCTCAATGGCCCTCGACTAACGAAAACCGTAGCTGCGTCAACTCCCCACTTTTTCCCCGCCTTCCCTCTCGATCCACAGCTCGCCGACTGAAGCATTTCAGCTTTCCCGGGAACTTATATTACTGTTGCTGTCACTTTTGGGAACCTCCGATTCTGCATATACAGCGAAATCTCCCGGTTCATTTTCTGTACCAAAAAGAGGGCAACCTTCACCATGCAGAGTATGTACTAAATTGACCAACCTCCAGTTAATAGCAATATGCTAATACTCACCAGCCAAGCACTTTTTCACCGATCCGACCCATCTGGTCATGACCGCACTTAACTCCATCACTCTTACCAATCCGTCCCTTGCATTCGATGCCGAGCACAAGATCGTCTACCGCCGCCCAGATGCGCCTCGCAAGGCGAAGAAAGTTTCCATCGTCACCGGCGGTGGGTCAGGCCATGAGCCTGCATTTGCCGGTTACGTTGGTCAAGGTCTCTGCGATGCTGCTGTCGCTGGTACCGTCTTCGCTTCTCCCTCCGCTGAGCAGATTCGCAGAGCTGCAATTGACCGTGTCCCCACTGATGCCGGTGTGCTGATCATCCCCAACAATTATACCGGTGATGTGCTCAATTTCGGTATGGCTACGGAGAAATCCCGGGCTGCAGGTATCCGCACAGAGTTCTTTGCGATCAACGACGATGTGAGCGTTGGCCGTAAGAAGGGTGGCAAGGTCGGTCGTCGTGGTTTGAGCGGTGGTGTGCTTATCTTGAAGTCAATTGGTGCTTTGGCTGAAGCTGGGTAAGTTTCTCTGCTCTATGTCATCTTGAAGAATGTTCGGTGCTAATTGGGTCATTTAGCGGCTCTTTGGATGAGGTTTATGCTCTTGCCCAGCTAGTCAACGACAACATGCTCACCATCGGCTCCTCTCTGGAGCACGTCCACATCCCTGGTCGTGGAGTGCCCGAGGACACCATTCCGCCCGGCCAGATCGAGATCGGTATGGGTATTCACAATGAGCCCGGTTCCCACCGTGATAAGGCGGACCTAGTTTCGGTGGTCTCGACTATGCTGAGCCAGATGCTTGACGAGACCGACCCTGACCGCGCCTATGTATCCCGTAAAACTGGAGATGACTACGTCCTGCTGATCAACAACCTCGGCGGTGTCAGCCCGCTCGAGCTGTCCGGTATCCTTGACGAAGTCCACCGCCAGCTTGTCCGTGATTATAAAATCAAGCCCGTTCGTGTGATCCAGGGTACTTTCCTGACCAGTTTGAATGGCCTGGGCTTCAGCATCTCGCTCCTGAGACTGGCTGATACCGGCCTCGGCCCCGGCAAGTCTATGCTCGAGCTTATTGATGCCCCCGCTGAGGCTTTGGGCTGGTCTGCTCCGATCCCCACTTCCGTCTGGGAGAACCGAATCGACACCCCGCCGAAGGTCCAGAACTCCGACTTGGCGGAAAGCGCCCCCAGCAACGTGAAGCGTATGTTTCTTTCAAAATCTCAAGCCAGTAGCCCAAGCTAATATTGCAACAGTGGACCCCGCCGTAATCAAGAAAGTACTCGGAGCCGGCCTGGCGCGCGTGATCAAGGCCGAGCCTGAAGTGACCCGCTTCGACACAATCGTAGGCGACGGCGACTGTGGCGTGGGCCTGAAGCGTGGAGCCGAAGCCATCCAGGACCTGCTGGAGAAGCCTTTGAGCGATGACCTCGTCAACACCATGAACCGCATTGTAACAGTAGTGGAGAACGTGATGGACGGCACATCTGGAGCGATCTACGCCATCTTCCTGAACGCGCTGGCCCACGGACTACGCGAGCAGGACAAGGGTTCCGCCCTCCAAGCCTCGACCGAGGTTTGGGCCAAGGCTCTGAAGCACTCCGTCACTGCCCTGGGCAAGTACACGCCTGCTAAACCCGGTGACCGTACCCTAATGGACGCGCTTGTGCCATTTTGCGATACCCTCTTCGAGACGCACGATGTCCGTGTTGCAGCAGAAGCTGCTCAGAAGGGTACTGAGTCGACGAAGAGTATGAAGGCTAGTCTCGGTCGCTCGGTGTATGTTGGCGGTGAGTCAGAGTGGATTGGTAAGGTGCCGGACCCTGGCGCCTATGGTCTCACTGAGTTCTTGAATGGAATCGCCGAGTCTGTCTAAGGACTGCCCGGGTGTGTCCGAGGTCGACTTTTCTACCTGTCTTCATAAACATCATAGATAACTAGCGTGATACCTGACCTCGGGGTTTGATGCTCGGTGGTCTTGTTCTTGTATAATTTGGTGATGATGATGATGATGATAATAGAAATCGGTTATCTTTGGTCCGTCTGAAGTAAACCTTAAGATGTAATTAGATTGCGAGCAGTGGTAGATGCATCCTATAAATGAATGAGAACACCATCAGGACGTAACAATCTTGGAATACCCGTGGACCTATACGACTACAAAATCCATTTGGACGAGACTACGGAATAAACAGAACTCGACGTTATGATCTCCCGAAAAATCAATTGCTAACCGCTCTGCTCCAAGGTAAGACGCCGCCCGACGCTCGTCTAAAAGAGCGAACTCATCGGCCCTAAACTGAAACGCCAGAACAAATCTTTTTTATCGTCCCCCAGAACGAAGAGAAAAACAAGATCGAAGATCACCGCACTCTCAGTGTCACCGTTGCGTACGAATGTTACCTCACAGAAACAAGGGTCAAGTACCCCGCAGCGGTGACGAGCAGAAGCAAGGGAGAGACGTATTGTAGAGCAGAAACCAAAAAAAGGGTATCGAAATCGATTACATGATGGATTTTCATCCCACCGGTATTTCAGTGGGTACGATTTGCGGTGCAGGGCAGGAGAGATCAACCATCCCATAAATCCAGACCCGGAATATCAGGGGAGTGCAACCTGGGCGGGACGGGCGTGCGCGAGATAAATGGTGCCGAAAAGCGCTCAGCTGAGCAGAACGAGGATAACGGAGTCGCCACGCAGGAACCTAAAATAAGATCAAGAGTCAGTATGACAGAAACACAAGATGAAAGCCACCCGATGTGCGGTATCGATAGCAGATAGCAGCGGAGGCCCAAACGTACATCTTGCTCACGAAGCGATCCTTGTTCACACCCTTGCCTTTGTTACCCTTGGGCTTCTCGGTCCACATCTCCTTCACGTTCTCGAGAACCATGTTGCAGTGTCGGTCAAAGGCCTTGACCCGAGCCAGGAGCTTGCGGTTGTTGCGGCAGGAGATCAGGACCTGCGTGTGCGTGCGGGTGGCGGTCTGCAGCAGAGACAGCGGGCCGGCGGTGAGCTCATGCTCCTCGACCTGAGCGACTTCATATTCCCTATGATACGCGATGCACGGTTAGTTTATGCTTCCTGTAGGTCTTTGGTGGCATGCATGAGGAATGTTGAGGATTGTCGGTCGGAGATGCGGGCTTTGGTTTGGTTTTGAAGCCCCGCACTTCAGGGAGGAATACGACAGGCAAGACGGTAATGATCCATTCGAGCGACCGGAGAGTTTGGGTTGTTCGAGACGGGGATGGGGTTGACATACGTGAGCTCGCTCTTCGGCTTGTTGAGCAGGTCTCTGTTGGACTTGAGGTCAGCTGAGGGAATATTACGAAAATGAATGAGTCATTGTGAACGCACTGAATCTTGGGGTCCGGAGCTGTCGACATGATGGGCGAGAGGTAAGGATATAAAAAGGCCGAGAAGCCCGCGGAACTTGAACGTCGCGTGAAGTTCGACTGGTCACGTGAGAGGCTGAGAACTTTGTGCCTTAAAAGCCGGGCGTCAAAGTGGGTCGTCACGTCTCACGTCGCGTACACGCTTGTTTGGGTGATCGTCAATAGCTTCACACTCGCGCATGCAAGGCTTCCTCTTAAACTCTCCAACCACCCCCTCCTATCCTCCTGCAGCTGCAGTTTCCGACTTCTTTCAATTGTCTTATTCTCTCTAGTCAATCCGAGGGTAAGAAGCGGTCTATCTTTTCTCCCCTGTCAAGATCCGCGGTTAACATTCCAGTCCTGCAGAACCTGCTCCACCACCCTGCTGCATAGCCTATCTTTCTCCCGGTCGACCAGATATTTATCGATATGTTTGGCTGGTAGATCGGCCCTGTTGCTATCTCACCCCTGCCGAGTGCTACGTGAAGTGCATAGTCATTTTGATTCCTCGTCTTGCCGGATTCGATATCCCACTCTCCCTTAGGACCGCCATCCTTGCCTCCTTATACACTCGACCGCCCCTACCTTTTGCCTCTTTTTCACCCATTTATTAAAATTGGCGATCCTTTATTTCTCGTGCATGAGGGTCAACCGACGAGTGATTGGAGATGGAATCTCAGGACGGAATCACCGTCCGCCCTATGAGGCGTATGGATTTTTCTTGCGTCTAGTATCAGGATCAAGGCTAAACTGATTCATCAACAGTGAAGGTTCTATACACGTTCGATAACGAAAATAAGACAAATTGTCTCGCTCGCTGGCCCCATGTTCTCGATATCCAGACTGCCTATCTCGATGAGCAAACCCCTGTCGGGGTCATTGAATTGAAGACATGTATTCAGGCAATCGTGTCCGCGAGGTCTGAACCCTTTCCCTTCGAACCTCCATCCATTGAGTGCTCATGTGTTTATTCTTTCGAAATTTAGCCCTGAATTGGTGGCACAGCTGGGGAAGGATTACACCGTTTACGCCTACGACTATTCGGAATATGAAACACCCCTAGTGGGACAGGGAATGCTATCATGGGTTCTCGCTTCTGCCTCGCCGACGCCGGAGGCCCCGGCTCACCAGTCCAAGACGATGGTTACTGGTCGCGTGTGCAAAAACCCGCTCGGTCTTTTCTCGAGAGGCGCCCAGGAGACATTGGAAGTTAAACTGCGGCTAGTGCCTGTGCCTACCGTCATGCAGAGCGAATATCTCGACAGCATGCAAAAATATCGAGAATTGAGCAATGTCATTCGTCACGACTTTGACGCTCAAGCGTGGAGCAACTTCGTGCGTCAGAATCCCGGTCTGCTGGAGTCTGCTCCAATGCAACAGCAGGACCAAATGCCTTCTCCCATGACGCAGTCCGGTATTGAGCGTTTCCACCAGATTCTGAGCGAAGGTACCACTCCACGGGAGTTCTCCAACTATACCACTGAATCTGTTCGTTCCTCGTCGCCTACACATTCGTTCGGCCCTCCTAGTCGAATGTCAACACCCGCCGGAACCCGCCCCTCAGGTCAACACCAGCAGCCTCAATCGAAGCAAAACTTTGGCCAGAGTGATATGATCCGCCCTTCGTCCAGTGCGTCCATGCAGGATAATGATTTCCAGCTTCAAGCTTTCAACACTCGTCCTCGGCGAGATTCCGTGCAGTCTGGGTATGGCAGCGGTGCGGATGATCTCGTGGAGCCCCAGCCTCGGAAGAGAGCCAAGCTTGTTCAGGCAGGCTGGCCAGGAAAATTCGATATGAACATTGAGCGGCAACCCAGCTCGCTTCGTGTTGCAGCTAGCACTGCTGCCTCGGTTCGAATCCACCGCCCTACCCCCGTCAATCCTGCTATTGCTGGAGACCATTCCAATGAGGAACCAATCCGTCCACCTACTCCCATCTCTCGACCTGAAGATCTGCCGCGTCGGGGACGACTTCAATCTAGCTTGCTTCGAGAATCTTCGACCAATAGCGCCACTTCATACACATCACCGTACTATAACAGTGATGATATGCTCGCGACAGACCAGACTGCACCCTCCCCTGATGATTCCCGCTACCAAGGTCTCTTCGAGCCTGCATTCAATATGCCATCTTCACCACCTATTTTGGAGGGTCACCGGTTCGCGCAAAGATCTAGCCCTGTCCTGCCTCCTATCTCCATGGATAACGACTCGGGCTTCATGAGCGGTGGCTTCGAGGATCTCATGGATGATGGGGCCCCTACCCCTGTGGAGGATGGTCATAGAATTGGGTCGCGCAAAGTCACTGAGAAGCGTTCCCGCCCTGTCCGATCTGCCGTCCAAGCCAGCTCTCCTGCTAGTGCCATCGAGCTCATATCGGAGAATGCCAATGACCCAACCATGATGAATGATACTCCGGTAGACCAGAACTCGAAGAGGCCACCGACTCGTCCAGCCACATCCGCTGGGTCGAGGCCATCTTCGCGTACTGGCGTCCGGTTGGCCCCGAAGCCATTGGCGCCGGCACCAATGTCACAGAGCGAGGCTGAGCAATTCATGAATTCAATTCCTGCTAGCGACCCCGTTGCTCCTACTCAGGCTCCTCCGCTTCATCACTCACATACCTGGACTGGGCCAATGAGTGACGCTCTCGTTCAAACGCCGAAGCCTTCAACAGAGATTGGTAAGCTTCGCAGCGGGGCCGGCGCCAAAAGGTCCAAACAAGTGCAGGAGCGTTTGGAGCAGGCCATCAAGGCTGGACAAGTTCCTCCCTACTGCGAGAATTGCGGCTCTGTTGAAACCCCGACATGGCGTCGAGCCTGGTCTATGGAGGTTGCCGGTGGTGAGGAGCTTGCAAATGACATGATGAAGGGTCTCAATATGCTATTTTGGGAATGCCAGGAACGAAATGAACAGGGCGAAATTGTCCGATTCAAGATCGTCAAGAAGAGTCTGGCGGATGAGGACAAAGGTTGGACGCAAGACCTGCTTTGTAACCCCTGCGGGTTGTGGCTTCACAAGTTCAAACAAATGCGCCCTGAAAACAGGTGGAACAAGGCGCCTGCAGAGAAGACTGGCAACAACAAAAAGAAGCGGTCCTCAAGAAACCGCAAGCAGAGTGGTGGGCCGCTTTCTAAGCCTTCTACCCGTGCTCGCAGTAATGGCCCGGCTACTTCCACTGCGGCATCCTCTCCAGCTCCTACTGAGGCCTCCTCTGTGCAAGCCGACGAAGGCGCCACTCCTCGAGTGGAAAACGACCAGGACTATTCGGGGGAACATCCCAACAAGAAGCGACGGGCAAACAGTGCAGAGCCCCCGCGTTCTTCGGAAACTGCCAAGCAGCGCTGGGAAGAGCAGGATGCTATGGAAGCTCTTCGCCGAGCCATCCAGTCCAGTCCAGCCCGGAACATGGAAAATCGAGTCATCCCTGCGCCCGATAATACAGCCCACCTTACACCTAAGCCTGTGCGACGGGCCCTTTTCCCTGCTGCCCAGAATGATGGTCCGTTGAAAGAGATGGATGCTTCGTTTGTGAACAGCTGCTCTCCTCGTCGAAGCCCCCGCATCGCTTCGCGTGGAGATAAACCGCCCCAGGAGAAGGAGAACCAGGATCCCACTCCCGGGGATGATATTGATGGCCTCTTCGAAAGTCCTTCTATGGACTTCGACCTGCCTGTCAGCCCGACCCCTCGGCGCCGCAACCATCGCATCAACGCAGTGAACGAGCGGCGTCATTCACTCCCTTGCAACTCGCCTACTGCTAATCGACGCAAGGAGGTCGGTTCAGACATGAACCACAGCCCGACTCGGTTAACTGCGGAGCGCCTGCAATGTATCCAGGAGGGACAGGAGCGGACAACTCCCCGGCAGCACCGTTCACCCAGCAAACATGCTATGCCCGCGCTTTCAGATCAGGGTCTGCACTCGGAAGCCTTCGAATCCCTCGATGGCATGATCCTCGACATCTTCGACGATGCTCCTGGCCAATCGGAATTCAACTTGGGGAACGGCAAACTGGGTGAGGACTGGGCTGACTGGCTCCCTTCGGATTATGTCTCTCCTTCTGGGTCAGAAGATGGCGCCGGCCCTTCAGAGGACCTGATCAACGCAATCCTGTCCGACCCAACCGTCATGAAAGGAAACCTTCATAACTCCCATTTCGATCTTTTCAATTTCGGTGACTCCGAAATGCCCGACTCGGGCTTCTTCAGCTCCGATGCTCTCCACACAGATTCCGCAGATCTGGCATCAAAAGCCCAGTCTGCCAAGGAGCAGACTAAAGGCCAGCAGTCCACCTCTCCTACAGCATGAGGTACTTCATGTCTGATATCTCTTTTCAATCCTTTGTCCTTTTTCCCTGTTTGATTTTAAGCGACGGCGTCTTGGTTGGGTGGCTTGATCGATTCATTGCATCCCGACCTCAATCTGGAGGCGGGTCTATGCTGTTATCTGATGAGATTTTTCCTCGTGTTTCTACGATGGACAGAAGACCTTGAAGGACTTGTCCATTCGTTATACCATCTATGTGCATGGCTCCGTTGCCGCACTTATATGGTTATTGCTGTCACCGAGTAGCAAGTTATGATAAAATGACGGACGAACAGAAAATCGAAATGATAATTCAAATACTTTATTTCAAAGCACGACTTAGTCGGAGCCGTCAAGGTAGATGATGTGAGCTCCGTTATGCGGAGGCTATGCCAATCACCCTCATCTTAGACTCTCACCAAGGCAGCATTCAAACAGGCATGGTAATAACCCTGGAGACTAGTAGCTACGTACTTTGAGAACTCGATGAGTCGAGGCTCATAGATAACGCGTTGTTTGCCTATACCTACCTACCTAGGTACACTCTTCGACTATTTCTCAACCTCTAGTTACTAAGTAGTCCTAGTACACAGTTACTAACTAGGATATTTTCCGGTCTACCCTTATTAAGGGGGTTGTATTATCTTTTATAAAGTACTAGGCACTATTGTGGAGTATATGCGCTTGTATTTATGATGCTCCAAGAAATGTAGAGATCCAATGGATACGGACGATATGCAGGTCACGTGCGCGACCTAATACCCGTGTACAGTATGACCTAGGTCTCGAGGACGAGCGACTAGGAACTTATCACTGACAAGTTCCCTCGCGAGACCCATCCGCAGAAACCATCGAACCAATATTAGGCGTAGCGGACGTCTCGCGCCCTAGGGCAGCAAAAAGGGATTACTCGCTTCAATTTTCAAGAGCCAAAGGCTAGAAGGTTCGGCCTAATCGAGTTGATTCCTAAGTAGTACGCCACGTAGAACAATTAGATCGTACCGCAAAAGAAAAGCTTTAGGAAGAAGCTAACGTGCCGAGAGCGGTTGAATATGATCTGGATGAAGGAATCCTTAGCTATTGAATATTCTCATTGCTGCCCCAGTTCCTGTCAGCCATTTTGGCTATGCTGCCCCAGTTTATGCCGTCCTAGTCCTCCGATGCAGTCCCCACAGTGTCACAAGGTTTATAGTTATATACTGCGAACCCCTTCCCATAACACATATCACGATGTCTTCTTCAGAGAATCAGTCTACGAATTCTAGCTCTTTAGGTAATATAAGTCTAGGCCTGATAGCCCTTCCCACTACCCACCGATTCCTGTTGGAGACTAGGCCGACACAAGATTGTCATTTTTTTGACGCGGGCTGGATATACAGAACCGTTCCCGGTAACGTTTAATGCTCTCTACACAAAAAAAATAACTGCATTTAATTTAATAGAGAAGAGTGATTGGATTAAAAGAATAAAAGCAAGACTAGGAGACGCCATAAGAGGTATCATCAACTCCTAAAGCAACAAGGGCGATGGGATCAGAAATAAAAGCAAGACTAGGAGGCGCCATAAGAGATATCATCAACTCCTAAAGCAACAAGGGCGACGGGATCAGAAATAAAAGCAAGACTAGGAGGCGCCATAAGAGGTATCATCAACTCCTAAAGCAACAAGGGCGACGGGATCAGAAATAAAAGCAAGACTAGGAGGCGCCATAAGAGGTATCATCAACTCCTAAAGCAACAAGGGCGATGGGATCAGAAATAAAAGCAAGAGTTGGAACACCGTACCCTCTGTTCAAAGAGGAACAAGAGATTGTTTGACCATAGCAGCTCGTGCCCTTGTGCGCAAGTCGTCTAGGGAGAAGGTGAACACGGTGGTTGGTGAACGTCCTTGCTGAAGGGCTGCGCCAAACAATTCCTGGCGTGTCAATGTGAATGGCGCTTGAGGCGACGAGGGAGGTCTCGGGAAAATTGCTTCTTCCCGTTGCTTTCTCGGATTGCCATTGGCATCCAGTTTCCACAACTCAACCGTCCCTGCAACACCAGCTGTCCTGTTGTACCATTTGATCAGGAACACGGCGGTAATATGACCTTGTCCACCGATGAGGAGTTTCCGCATGTCACTTTCAAGGCGGGGCTTCGATTCGCTGAACCCGACCTCGCAGCAAAGAGTAGGGAGATTTAGGCCATTGATGTTCAAGTGGACATCGGGTTCTTTACGACTGTTGGCAAAGACGCCCTGTGTAAGGGTAAGAGTGTCCGCAACTTGAGCGAACATGATGTCTGACTCTGGGATACTGATGAGTCCGGTTCGCATCCATTGATCTCGTGACAATGCAAACCACTCAAGGGCACAATTATGAACCGGTGTAGGCATCTTGATTGTGAATTCGCCGGTGACGCTATCAAAGGATTTCCGGAGTGCTCGAGATTCGAGTTGTTCGAGTCTCCGCCACAGTTGAATAGCGAGTCGCAGGTTGATGTCAGTGATCACGAGGAGATCGGGGTGGTTGCACTTGGGGTCAAGCTGGATGAGATTTCGGATTGTGGAGTGGAGGCGCACAGCGGTTGGAATATTCGCTGCAGAAACTTGGAGGGGGAGCAGGTTTTCGTTTATCTCATCGTAGTCAACCTCTGGGAGAGAGGACGTAGAGAAACGAGACTGGCGATGCGAAGAGCGAGACATGGTGAGAGAAGGTGGGAGAGAAAACAAAAATCGTCAAATGTCGTAGTTGTAGCTTTTTGGGAAGGAGAAACGTTGAAAAGTCACAGAAGGGGCGTTGGCAAAGAAGAGTAGGAAACCGCGGACACAAGAAGAGTAAATGAGGACTAGTCTACTTCCAGTTATGTGACGCCCATATATACAAAGTTGGGGAAGTGGGGCTGGCTCCCTTATATCTCAGTAAATTGTTCTTTTTTTCACCACCCCTCCACAATTACCTAGTGGTTAAGCCGATACGCTAGCCAGGCAATACCACTGGATGGTCGCGGCTTCGAGTCCTGATGTGAGCTCTGTTAATGGCTGAAAAGCGGACGATGGAGATGAACCATCACTCAGATAGACTCCGACAAGAGAGATCTTCTTTTTTGCTTTTTTTTTTCTCTTTTGACCCGGATTAGCTAGGTTGGACGGAGGACTGGTATTTACAGGAGAGACTTGTCTAGTCATCCCAGGCTCGTGGAAGTCGTGAAACAGCAGACAAATATGTAGGTAGGTACCTAGATAGTCATCCAATCCACGTTATAGTTCATACTATCCAGCTGATCGATACATGTACTCCCGAGGTTATAAACAAAAGATAATGGGATGCTCATACATGGAATGGTATAACTCAGCCATCGACGAGCTTGATCATAACATCGTGTGAAATATGCAAATAGCAGAAAAGTAATACGAACAAGACAACATTCCATCCCAGCGATATCCCCGAAATCCATCCACGACTGAGGTCTTTCATGGACGTCAATGCAGGATCGAATCGTTGCACTTGTTGTAGCCCATCTCGAACAAATATTGAACCATTTCTGCGTCAAATCCACCATAAACAGCCCAAAAATAACAAGGTCCACCAGAGGCTATGCATTCATCCCCATTGCCATGGGTATCAATTACTCGGCATCATAGAAAATCCCCTTAAAACGGTGCGTAGCTTCAACAACCTGCTCATAGATTTTGTAGTCTAGCACAAGATACATGTTAGTGATACCATACAAGCTGGACTCGAAGAAAGACTCACCACAATCGGCGGGATTACCCCAGTCCGTCGTTCCAAGCACCCGAATACCAAGACCCTACACCATCGTAAGCTAATTGTTCGAGATATACCAATGTAAGAAACCTAATACATACCTGTCCACCTTCAAGATCAGCAACCTTCCCCACAACCTCGACAAGCTTCCCCATCTGCAGATGCGAGTCCGGCTTCAAGATCAGAGTAACGTCGCCATTGCCGCCACATGTGATTGTCGCCATGTCACCACGGAGTGCGGTCACAGTGCCCAGCAGGCGGACGGTGTGTGTTGAGCGCGGGCCGGAGCTCGAGGGGTGGAAGGCGTGCAAGTGGGCGGGGAGGATGCGGGGGGTTTGAAGAGACATTTTGGATGTATCTAGTTCTCTGGCAGGATTCAGATTCGTTGGAAGGGTGTTTTAAGAGGACCGCTTGAAGTGTTTGAGTGTGTTGAGTTGACTTGGAGATGCCGGAGGCTTCTTGGGTCGACGCGGTGCGCGGGACGCGTGGGCACGTGATGCGTTCAGAAAGAGCTTAAATGCTCAGCTCAAATTGATAGTGTACTCTACCGAAGCCAACAACTACTCATTGAATAGTGAAATAGCATGAATTACATGTAGTGCAATCTGGGACATTCTAGTAATTTCACCTTCGCTTAGCCTAAAATACGGAAGTTGCTACCTCTCATATAGCATGCATGCTCAGTATATCGTCACGTGACACTATCAATTTCAACCCGGAGCTCTGCTTGCTACGTCAACGCTTCCAGCTCCAAGCTAGTGACACCCAGAAATCGGATTGATGGGCACAGCACGTTCTACTTAAGCAACCCCAATCAAGCTGGTCATACGCCGACCAACTCCAACAAGAACCGGGGAAATTCTACGAAAATGCCGCCTCCACTCCCCTCTCACCACCGGGGAATGACCGCGAACCCGCTCAAACCTGTGGGCCGCTACCGACCCGGAAAGCCAGTCGCAGAAGAGCCCTCATCATCAGAAGACGAAGAGGAAGAGGATGTCGAAGCGCAAAAAGAACAAGAACGGCGACAAGCCGAGGCGCAGCGCCGAAGACAACAAGCGCCCAAAGCGAGCTCATTCCCAGCGGCTGTAGCTCGAAAAGCCCAGGAAGAGTCCGATGAGGATGAGGAGGGATTTGAGACCGAGGATGACGAAGATGAACCGGCACCAGCTCCGAAAGCGAAACCTGCGCAGCCTCGGCCGGATCAAACAGAAACTAGATCCCAAAAGCCTGCTCCGGTAGCAGCGGCGGAAGAAAGTGAAGAAGAAGAAAGTGAGGAGGAGAGTGAGGAGGAGGAGGAGGAGGAGAGCAGTTCAGAGGACGAGGCGCCTCGGAGGATGTTGATACGGCCTACTTTCATCAAGAAAGATAAGAGAGGTAATACTGCAGCGCAAGGCGAAGGCCAGAAAGACACAGCGGGTATTACCGACTCAGCAGCAGCGGACGAAGTGCGTCGCGCACAAAGACAAGAAAAAGCAGACCAGCTAGTACGGGACCAGCTCGAGAAGGAAGCAATTGCGCGCTCGGCCAAGAATCGAGCCTGGGATGACGACGAGCTGGTGGAAGCAGATGAGGAAGCCGGAATCGATGATCGCGATGGCGTGGACCCGGATGCCGAGTACGCAGCGTGGAAGCTGCGCGAGCTGAAGCGGATCAAGCGCGAGCGCGAAGCCATCGAAGAAGCCGAGAAGGAGCGCGAAGAGATCGAGCGTCGCCGCAATTTGACCGCGGAGGAACGAGATCGCGAGGACCGCGAGTTCATTGCGAAGCAGAAGGAGGAGCGCGAGGCGACGCGTGGACAAACCGGATTTATGCAACGCTACTTCCACAAGGGAGCTTTCTTCCGCGACGATCTGGAGCGCGAGGGTCTGGATCAGCGCAATCTGATGGGACGGCAATTTGTGGATGAGACGTCGCGAGAAACCCTGCCTCAGTACATGCAGGTGCGCGATATGACCAAGCTCGGCAAGAAGGGTCGCACTCGCTATCGTGATCTCAAGACGGAGGACACGGGCCGCTTCGGTGATGGCTATGAGAATCGGCGGCGTGATAATGCACCGCCGGTTGGCATTACGGATGAGCGGTTCATGCCTGATCGGAAGGATGACAGGCCTCGGGTTCCAACAGGAGCCAATGCTAGTGCTGTTCAACCGAGACGGAGATCGAGGTCTCGCTCTCCACGACGGGACCGCGATGAGCGAAGTCGATCAAGAGAGCGTCGGAAACGCAGCCCTTCACCCTACGAAGAGCGGGACAAGCGCCGACGGGTGGACAGTTCATGATCAACCTTACCAAGCCGACATGCTTTTACATTTATTTTTGGCGTTGGCGCGGGATCTGAAAAGGTTGCATGGGTGGATTCAACTCAATGTGATATACTGGCATTTCGAGCAAAGCGATACTCCCTCATCTAGACCTGTATGGAATATAGCATCCCCTCACCTGGAGGGCGTATAATTGTTGACGTGAAAGAGATATCTGCCGATCCTATAAGGGGACATTTGTACATAGAAATCCATAGATATGGGATTTGGTATCCCGGCCGCGAATTGCCCTCATGCATGACTTCGTAAAGCAACCCCAGTCGGGATGGAATATATCGGCACACAAGCCGCAGGCTCCAAATGTAGCCCTTAGCGACGGCACACTTCTCAGCGCCGTGTGGCATCTGCTTGACTGGCGAGTCTAGACTGACTCGCGGGGTGAATGATCATAACCCAATCTTCGCTTATTTGACGCCATTCCGCTCAAGCACCTTCTCACGCTCCATCACGCTATCTCCAAATCGAACAAGGAACACAGTGCGGCTGGGCCACATCTCTGTAGGCTGGTTATGAGCCGATACCTTGGCCTCGAAGCCGCACCCGTCGCACACGCCCTCGATGATGCCCGCCACGAAGGCGGCGCAGTTGAGCATGCTCATCTCACGCGGTACGCTGATATATGTGTTGACGAGAGGGTCATTGTCGGTAATCATGTATTCATTGGGAGTATCGGGCGAGACGGAGTGCTCGAGGGCATCAGCGGAGCGCTGGAAGAGGAGGCGCCAGAGCGGGCCGTGGATGAGGTGGAGGAGGTTAACGATGCGCAAGGGGCGGTTTGGCGGAGATGAGGAGGTTGATGAGCTGGAGAGAGCTGAGGATGAGGTGGATGCGGAGCGGTAGAAGAGGAGGTCTAGCAGGCGTAGGCCTAGGGGATATCCTTGTTCATTTAATCTGGATTGTGGTCTGTTAGATGTGTGGACTTGGAGTATGAGTCTTGAGGCTGTCGCACCGTTTCTCCAGGTCTTGTATCCCTGTTACGCGCCGTTGGGCGTATGTGACCATCTCTCCGAATAGGTAGGCGAAGCTCGCCCTGCTGGACTCTGCATTGCGGCTCCGGTTCAGGTGTCGGTCGTAGATGGTCTTGCGATTCGAGGGGACTCGAAGACCCTGTGTTGGTTGTGGTGTTGGCGGCTGTTGCGGGACTTGTTGTCTATCGTTCATGCTCGATTGGAGCGTGCCTGCGTTGCTGGTGGGCATCATTGAGTGCCTGGGCGGTGCGGCCATGATGAGGGGCGGGGGTTCGTTGCCAGTACCGAATTAGCGGAGTCGAGAGGCGAGGAGAACCGAGGAGAGTCAAGAAGGGTCGAGGGTTTAGACAGAGTGGTAATCGACTTCAGAAGGTCATGGTCTTGTAGTTGGCGAATGTCCCAAGCTATGATGGGGAAAGATGTCCAAGGTTGAGCCGTGAATGCGATCTACGGTGGAGCACATCACCTGCGAGTGCAGTTCAAGGGACTGAAACTGGAAATTTCTACCTAGTTTTACAAATGGAAAGATTAAAAGAGATTGATAGGTATTCTCATGTTCGTTATATGATCTAAATAGAAAGTATACTGCAGTCCACCCCAAAACACCAGTCTCCCCGAGACGCCGTAGGCCGATGGGCAAGAAAACTCCCACACACGGACGAGTCGTCCGCAGAGCTAGCTGAGGCGAAAGCATCGCGTACGGTGGATATCAAGGTAGACGAAAGTATCAATAGTACCGAAGACACTGAAAGTCCTATTCCTATACTGAAACCATGCGATGTTAGCAAGGTTCTTCACAAAATGGCAAAAACAAGTCATAAAAATAAGACCAGCGAAATAATCAGACATCCAAGGAAGATATTCCGCTCACTGCCATCTTGATTGGGTTCAAGCGATGACTAGCGTGGAAACTGCGAATGTAGGAAAAAATTTTCATCATAAAAGAGGGCCGCAGCCCTTCGCTGGTGCAGGAGAAAAAAAATATATGTAGGACTTACCAAGTTAGTGAAAAAGAGAATATGAAGTAAAGATGAAGGCCGTGTTCCATTTTCATCCCGTGGGCGAGAAAGTAGCATCAAGCTTCTCGCCTGGTAGGTGAAGAGGAAGAGAAGTGGAAGAAAAAAAATTTTGGGGCGGGCGGGCTTTTATAGGGCGGCCAGAGCTGCCCGGGAAACGAGACCAGATCCAGACACAGACCCATACGAAGCTTCTAGCGATTATCCACTTGGAAAAATTTGAGCAAACTAGCAACAAGTAGTAAACGGATTGTAAACAATCGGATTTTATTCCTAAGCAGCTAGTGTAGCCAATGTAGAACCTTGGAAATGGCCTAAAATCACCGCTACAACGCGATTCTGCCGTCAATCATAATTCAAATATAGAGACTTGATGCGTGAGACATTCAAATAAATGATAGTTTTCCATCTGTATGAGCCGTATATGTACTCCCAAGCTCGGCCATCCAGTGACCGTTGCGTCCAGCCGAAATGAAACAGAAATTTTTCATATGCTAAACTGCGTCGTAGTGCGCTCCACTAATATCTTCTACTTAAAAGCCTTCTGCTTTGTTCGCGAATTCCAGTTCAAGGTCTTGGAGATGCTGTGCACCCAGTCCTCGCTGCGTCGCCCTTGAGGCAGAACATTGGCGAACGGGTATCGTGACGCCGATACTGTTACGTAGTCACCGGGGTGCAATTCAACTCTGTGATCGGATGTTAGTTATTCTGACATGACCGATATCATTAATTTCTCCGTTTTCAATGGAATGAGTTACCTTTCGCGGCCGTCAAAACTGACCCATGAGCTCGTTCGCGCATCGTAGGGTATACCCATACGTAGCACAATGGTGTCTGGGAGGATAATCGGGCGGAATGACAGAGTGTGCGCGCAAATGGCGGTTACGAGAATAACGGGGTTTTCAGGGTGCGACAGGGATCCGCCGGCTGCGAGGTTGTACGCCGTCGAACCCGTCGGGGTCGCAACGCAGATGCCGTCAGCCAGCAGGGTCGTGAAGTGCTCATCGTCGCCAAACAGCTCGATTTGAGCCATGGCTGGTAGGGAAGTTAGCTATGCATATGCAGGAGATAGATTGCAGACGTACTGGGGTTCGGTCCGCGGTCGAGAACTACATCGTTTAGGATCTCGTAGACTCGATCCGGGGTATGCGTCAATGTGTCCTCGACTTCTTCCCCAATCAGTTCCTCCACCAAGTCCCGCTTGGTTAGTGACCGCGCATGCGGGTCATCCAACCGCGCCTTGCTTCTCATGATGGTGCATTCGAATCGTAGTCGGAGGCTGACGGTCACGCCGTCTCGGAATGCATTCTCCAGGATAGTTTTATGATTGGAGAAGTCGAAGTTGGTCAGAAATCCCAATGAGCCCAGTGCAAAGGATAGAACGGGCGGCACGATGCGCTGAAATAGCCAGCTAGTGTAAAGAACGGTCCCGTCGCCGCCAAGAGTGACGACAAAATCGAACAGATGCGGTTGCTCCTGCGCGAGCTTCGGATCCCAGAACTTCAGCCGGTCCTTGGCCGATGGCTCCTCCTGCAGCAGCTGCAATGTTCCAAAGTCCGGGTGTGTCTCCATGCGTCGCTCCACATAGACAACGTATGGAGTATCACGATCTTTCGAAATGAGCCATCTCGTAACCTTTCGTGTCAAGCTCACGAGAGATTCGTCGTGTGCCTTGCTCACGACAAAGACAGTCTTGACAGTGAGCTTGATCTTGACGCTGCCCAGTTTCTTGGACAACTTGCGCACGTTCCAAGCCATGTCCGACAGCTGTCGTTTCGTCAAGTGTCGCGACTGGAGGATTGCCGGCACGGGTTTCACGCTCTTGTTATCGCCATCGACCACCGACACCCCAGGATCCTCGCCCAGGGCCTTTGTGTCGGCGGGGATTTCATCTTCTTCGCTGAAGGTGCGGACCACGTCTTGCGAGTCGCTGAGCGTGTTTAAGGGCGTGGCCCATTCACCGGCTATCAGTGAATGGACATAACAGGCCGTGGACTTGTCATAAGGTTCTACACCTCGGACTCGGGGTTTCTCCAATGTAACGAGCGAGGACTTGCGGCGGTGACTCGAGTCGGGATAGAACACGACCTAAATGGTTACTGTCTTTAGCCGAGGCTCGTAGATCAGAAGAAGCATTAGAAGACCATACCTCCAGCTGGTTTTGTGCCTCGCTATCGCTGACCCCTCCATGACTCTATTAAGCACCGATCAGTCTCGCCGCAATAGCCCGGCGTTGCCGGTACACGTACCTCGTCCATGGCAGCCGAGGATGGCTTTCGATCATCTGTGTCCATCGCGCACAGTTTATGGACTCCGTTATTTGTCGACTAAGTAGTCATGGCCGGTGCTGGGTTGTGATGCCGACCTGGCCGCAGTTTGGTGGATTGCAGGGCGCGGGGATGGGAGGAGGTGGGTATGACGTCGGTCTGTCCGTTCCTTGCAATCTCGACTTCCCATCTTTCACTCGCGTGGAATATATGGACTTTCCTTGGATTTGCATACTTTGGCTGATTGTTTGCTTCTAGGATTCGGCAAGATTTATGTTTTGACCGACTCGGCCATTAATTTCGGGTGTTATAGGAATATTGGCTCTCAACGAAGATCCCCCGGAAGGGATTCTACACTCTTGCTGTATTTCGCTACGACTACATCGAATTCTTCATTTCTCGCAGAGCAGCCATCACATCCACCGGGTTGGTCTTGCCAGTCACCTTCTGGATCTCGGGGTCCTATATTCATCAGATCAGTATTGGAGGTGGAAAATACGGCCGGTTAATACCTACATGGACGCGCATGAAAACATTGTGAAGCTGGAGCTTTGCATTAGTCTCTGCCAATTCAACGATCACCGATTGAACGTACCTTCTCGTCGCCAATGGTGAATTTGCCCTGTGTCTGCTTGTTGGCCTCGGCGAAAGCCTGGAGTTTCTTGATCGGCTCTGTCTGAGACACATGGATGCAGAACTTCACGTTCGCCTTGGTGTACTCGTGGCCGGGCTGTAAAATTGTCAGTCAGATTCTTGCAGATAATACAAGTCACAACGTACATAAACCTTGGTGTCATCTGGCAATGATGCCAGTATCTCGTTCAATGCCTTGTGCATCTCCGCGGCATTGCCCTCGAAGAAACGGCCACAGCCTAAGTGGACTAGTCAGATTCCGTTCGCAAGCAGTCGGTATAAGAGGGCCTGCAAGCTCATTGCAGGAACGTACCGCCAATAAATAGAGTGTCACCGGTGAAGACCACACGCTGGTCTCCATCTTGCATGAAATAGCAGATGCTATCTTGAGTGTGACATGGGGTATGCAAAGCCTTGACGGAGATACGCTCTCCAATCTTGAATTCATCGCCGTGTGCCGGGGTCTTGGTGACAGACTGGCTGTCTTTGCCTCCGATGACGGGAAGCTTACCGAATTGTTTCAACTGGGAGGATTCAGTACACGATGGGTCGTTTCAAGCTGCAAGATACTTACCATCTCATCGTTGCCTCCAGCGTGGTCCCAGTGGCTGGCCCGGTATTTTAGCACTGTGAATCCCCAGGCCATGAAAAGCACTTGGGCACTTACTGGTGAGTGTTGACAATCGCCGTCAGGTCAATCTTTCCAGCACTGATCTGGGATTTCAACTCGGGAGCCACTCTAGTGATTCAGAACCAGCTTAGCATCTGATAATCAATGGTCCGACGCGAGGGACCTACTCCGGAGGGTTGGCAGGATCAATGATCACTGACTTCTTAGTCGGCTCATCAGTGACGAGGTAGGCATAATTATTGCCCTTCCCCGTCCCTACATCAGAATAAGTAAGCCGAACACATCCTCTATTGATATCGTCTATGCAGGGACCACTTACACATGGGAATCGACTGGACATGCATGGCTCGAACTTTTTGGTAGCGATATGTAGAACCAAGGGACCGTATTGTTCTCGTAAAATTCATCACCAGAGTGAAGGCTCAAGTGCGGGGAGCTGTGCAGTTATAACTACTTAACCAGAGCTCGTGCCGCGGTTGGATTACATAGCAACGTCATGCGGAATATTAGTTTTTCCGGCCTCATTAGTAATGTTTCCCTGTCTCATTGGATGCACTCGATAGCTATAGATAGATGGATGGTTATGGTTCTAAAAGCCTTTCCCCCCTTGAATGTGCTGCCAGCAGCACAGTGTCTATAATGTTATATTACAGTTATCTAGCTAGATGCAATGCCCAAAGGCCGACTGTCCCATGTCTCAACGGGCCCCCATCCATGTTCCTGTAGCTTCTGATCGACATTGGACAGGTTGACAGTGCCACTCTGAGATGTTCCCTTCTTTGACCGTTTCTGAGTAACAGGTGGCACTCTGGGTTGCGCGTCCTTCAAGGGCTCCTCTTTCCGTAACCTAGCACTTAGCATCTTGGCCCGGTGGTTAGGATTTTCATTGCAGGCAGTGAGGATGTAATTGCGAGGGCAGAATGGCCGTAGTGTTTCCCACTCTGGTGATGTCAATAGATGCACAAGCCAGAGGAAAAGTGCCTCGGCGTATGGGCTCTCTGAGGTATCACTTGAGGGTTTGAAGACCAAGTTGTGTACCAGCTCCTCAGCCAGGTAAACCACGATAGAAGGATGGCTCTCTGAAATCTTCTGCAGAACGACATCCCAAGTATCGAAAGTCTGAACCAGAGATTCCCCGAGTCTGTGAGTGGGTATTAGGTTTTGTATTCATGAACTCGGCCCAATGGAACTCACTTTCGCGCAGGATCAATCAACATCGATTCCTCCAATAAAACAGCCGGCAAGGACCGAACACCCTGACTTGATGCATCACAGATAGAAACAAGCTGAGCCGCAACAGAGATTTCCTGATCTCTCTTCCGCTTCTTCGAAGGTGGCCCCGAGTCAGCCCCGATGGAGAATTGCTGCAAGACATCGCGGAAGGCTTTCTTCACCGAGTCACTATCCTCGTGCTCGATCGCAGGCACATCACCCAGGTCTTCAACTCCGACCCAGTAGTTATCCCAAAGCCATTCAAGGGATCGCTGTGAAGCTTTGCGCAGCACAACCAGCGACGGCGGCTCACGGTGAGTCGCCTCATGGCGTAGCTCGACAAATGACGCGGGTAATCCCAGGTCCGCTGCACGCTGGAACATGGTCTTGCGCTGGCCATGGATTTTCGTGTCGACAAGACCCGTTACAAAGCTGTATTGGTTGGTCAGTTGAGAGGCAAACATTTTGGCCGGTATCCAGAGCTCAGAACACATCTTTGGCCCCGGAAAGGACATGAAATTCCAAAACCAAAGTAAAACACTGGTGAAAGGAAATCATACCGACAAAAAGCAGCCGAGTAGGTCGCTCGGATGGAAAAGATGGAATTTGTCTGCGCATCGTCGTGCAGAATCGCATCCGTCAACAATGCTGTCGCCTCAACATGGTGCGGGAGATTTCCGCGTAGCTTCCATGCTTCTACCTAATTTATGTGTTAGAGCAATCGAAAATACCAATACTGAAAGATTGACATACCGTAGCGCAGGCATGGGAGCGCAGGTCCGGGCCATTATACGAAGGTGGCGGGTAAAACTCGTTCCGCACGTCAAACAACTGCGACTTGCTTTTCCACGGAGTGAAAATGAGCTTGGACATTTCTAGGAAGCTGGAATTGAATTGCTGGTAATTTGTGGTGCAGGAATCGCCGTGTTGAACTGCGAGAAATATTTTCGGGTGATTGTTGATCCATTAGGAGTATTTCCCCGTGGAACCAAGTTCAACGGCCAATCGGATCGAAGTTTTGTTTACTGCGGTAAAATTAAGAAATTTACAGATCTAGAAGCGAGATTCGAATATAAGCTAATCCAGTTGTGACTGTGATTGTGATTGTAACTGTGATTGTGTATCTAATGCTATGCTAAAAGTTCAGGTTGCATTGAGCCACACCTCTGAAGCGATTTGATCCCAGGGTATCCATCCGTGTATCCAACTCCAATCCAAAAATCTAAAAACTCCATGCTATGATGCTGCAAAACCGGGAAAACAATGTTTGTCAAGTGATTGGTTCAGATCCAACCGTAACCGTAACTCATGCATGGCTGGTTGAGGCTGGCGAAGGGCTGCGTGGCAGTCATCGCCTGCTGATCGAGGTCGTCGTGGTCGAAGAAGAAAGACTTGTGAAAAAGGTTCAGAGCCTGCTTGGACGGCCGCCGGGGAAGAGAAAAGTTTGAGGGTTGGGACATGGGTGCGATTTCTTGGGAACCGCTGGATTGAACGTGTTCAAAGTTACTCTCGTCTCCGTCCGCGGGACCGTCGTCTTTGTCATCGTCGGATGGCGAAAAAGTTTCCTCGAGTTTCAGGCCCTTTCCAAGGGCTCCCTGATGTGCCTGAGCTCTCGAGCCATCGGGTTGACTGTAAAGACCCATTCCGACAAGCTCCTCTTCCGCCTTGCCTTTCCTCTGTTCCTGAGGAGCCTCAGCCTCGAATTGTTGGATGGGAAGGAAGTCGGGGGTTGATGGACCGCTCAGCTCGCCCGGTGAAGGCACACTGGCGTAACTGGGGCAAGTGGTCTCTGCTGGTGGAATGTTTGCCATGGATAGCATATCCAAGGACCAGCCATCAGATGTGGTCTGGGTCATGTTGGACATATCCATGTTGGTGGTGGCGACATCCCATGCCATGGGCTCGACCTGCGAGCCGGGCATGGATAATGCCGGTGTCTGCTGCGGGAGAGGCATGGGATTGTGCATCTCGGGATACATAGAAAGATAGCCGGGTGAATAGGCCGGGCCAGCCGAGACGGGATAAGGCATCATATCGTCGCTGGTGTAGACTGGATAGCCGTTCATTGATTGATCCGGGAAAGCACCCATGGCGGCATAATTCTCCGAGGCAAAGTTCGAGACACATGTCGAATTCGAATGGCCTCGAGTCCTGGTCGATGAAGGATGCCAGCTGATCGGGCGTGCGTTCCGGACAGCGGATGCGAACATGGCAGCCTCCAGGGAAGGCTGATACTGATCCGATGAGCCATGCATGACACTTTGGGCGACCGTCGTCCTTCTCCTGGCCACTGACGAGGAGGGACTGTTTCCCGCACTACGGGGCTTTACGACACGAGTGTGTCGGGGCCGAGGGAAAGCACGAGCCCAATCTTGCAGATTCATATTGTTGGGCTGGCTATAAACATTTTCCGGCAGCCATTGAGAGCCTGATGAAGAGGCAGTTTGTTGATAGCAGTAATCGGCCATTAAAAAGAAACAAGTAGAGTACCTTAAGAAACTAAGGTATAAGGTAAAGTAGAGTAGTGAGTTTTGGTAGGTCAGTGAGATGACGCAGATGATGTCAAGAGAAAGATGGGGAAGGAGTGACGGAGTAGATATAGTTCAGAGTTAGAGAAGAGGAAAAAAGGCCGATGTTCCTTTGCAGGAACAGCAGCAGGGTGACGAGGTGTTTGATATCCAGGGTCACCGGGCAGGGCGCCAACATTATAAGAAAATCGGGAATCCAGGGAGCCTGGCGATCTGCCACCCGCCCCAGCTCCACGATCCCACCGCACATGCTAAAATGACACGACGTTGACACTAATACCGGGCTAGAGAGAACCAAATAAAGAGTAATGATGAATCCACTGGTCCAGCAGTCCCACCGTTTCGGCCAGGACCCAGAAGGGGGGTACAGGGGAATCTTCGGGAGTACAGAGTACAGAGAGTACCAAGATGATCGGACCTATACGTCGTAGCGCGTCTGATGGGGACATGGAACATTGAACATTGAAAAATGCATTTGGAGGCGAACATGGGGAAAGACGGTGATCCACTTTTGGGTCCGACCAAATGGATGTGGGCCCTCACACGGGCCTAGTCTGGGGCTACAATTTTGGTTTTTTATTTTATCCTTTTTTTTTTTACTTTTTTAATTTCCATTTTTCAAGGTTATATACGAATACGGAAGTACATAACATAGTTTCGGGATACCACTGGCCTAGGCTGGTCCAATGACCTGCTAAGTTTATCCCCTCTTCCCCTTCCATGACCAACACGACCCAAGAGTCAGGAACCTTGGCCCTTTAAACACCCGTGGAATGCTATTCTTTGATCGGCAACCCTGACTTCAGTGGCCCTGGCTGATTTTTCTGTGCCTGTGGTTTCACAGAGATGATCAACCCTGCAATAAGAATTCAGGCATTCCCTTTTTTTTTTTTTTTCTCTCTCTCTCTAGATTATCTTTTCTCTTCTCTGTATTTAAGGCCCTTATTCTAGTTTGATGGGCCCGGTTAGGGAACGTGATGGGCTTGAAATCGACTTTCCACTCACAACCTGGTTACAAATGTAGGTGGAGTTCCCCTGTTGTCCTTTCCAAAATGGTCTAGACGATTTTGATTACTGTACATATGAGAGACCGTGCATACCCGATGTTTCTATTCTCCGCTGCATGCGCCCTCTTCTATCCGGAGTACATGATGCACCAGATGCATCATCATTATCGATCTCCATTATTTGTCGCTAGTTTTTCTTCCGGTGCCCCCCTAACCTCGGATCCTCATTGGCCCAATCAGACGCCCCCGGCCCCCTCTGGTGAACCAACTGGAACTATGCTCCGTAGGCTGCGCTGGTGCATTGCGCACTTGCATGGCGCATTTCTGATCTGATCGAGATCAACACGGCCATCAGTGTGGTCACTCTGGTCATTCTCTAGTATCACCTGAGCTACGCGGCCTGCATTACCCGAGGAGGCGTTATAGTTGCACGGATGTGGTGGACCTGTTTCATTGTTGAGACCGGTACCGCCACCGAGCGTTCATGTTTAAATGACTTGGGGGCGGGAAGCTCGGCAAGTCAACGTGGAGCTTTACACTTTACAACTTAGAGTTCCTAGCGACAGACAAGGGTTTCAAACTGAATGTGACCAGTCCCCCTGCGCTGTCGGACAGGATTTGTGAGAAAGTACGGAGCACTTACCTAGGTAAGGACCTGGTGCGTAACTATTCATCGGAGCGAGAAGATAAACAGTGTGAATCTTAGTAGGTTGGCCACTAACGTGGAGCTTAAGGAAGTTCAATACATTAGATATGGCCCGCGTGGTCTGTGAGCAGATTTACAGTGAAAAATTGAAAAATTGAAAAAATAAAAATAAAATACCAATAAAGATGGTGCCCGATCAGGAAACGGGCGGTAGAGCCACCATTCACAACGTGGCCGGGCGGATCTGATCGTGTTTAGCGCTCTGCCAAAAAGCCAGCCTTGCCTCGACCAGGTTCCTCGGGCCCGGGCCCGCCGCAAGAACAGGTTTGACTACTGGGTCTGATGCAATAGTCCATATCCGATATACATCAACTTACCCTAGGTATACAAATTCTTTGTCTCCTCACAGAGTACATCGTACATCCTACATTGTACACCGTATTGAAGGTGGCCTAAAACAGCTCAGGGGAGCTGCATGGACCAATGTCAGGTAGATTCAGTCCTGTCTGCAGTTCACAGTCCACAGTGTAGTCTGTACTCTACACGTATTTGCATTGCCCCACTTCCTGCACAGCAGGGGCCACTTAGAAAGTGAAAATTTGGTGATATTCATCACCCATTTCCAGAAGCTCAGGGGCGCACACGGAGCACATAACAGCTCCAGTTCCCCTGCCATCAAAGTGGATCTTGATGCTGACACAAGGTAAAAATTTGCCGATCTCTGAGCTATGTGAGCTCACCGGCTCCAATGTCACCGTGTGTGTCTTCCGTAGGGTTACCCTACCCGTCCCTACATATACGAATCGTGACTCAAGGCTGCAGGAGCTATGAATTAAAGTACTCTGGACTAGGAGTATTGATCCTGGACTATAAAGGCCTACCGACAAATAAAAAGGAACCCTGCATAGTACTCCGTACCAGTGGCGGTAACTTTCCGATCGGAGAGGATTAGCCCCCTTTTGTTGCGAGCCTCTTTTTGCGTTGGGAATGGAGTCCAGGAACTTCACATCAAGTGGGGTGAGCACAACCCCGAGGAAGCTAGGCGGAGCCGATCAGCCTTCCTTGGTCTTCCAGACGTTTCACTCGGCCTTCCTAGCCCGGGCCCCAGCCCCATTGAGTGCAGCGGGAGCAACTGTGGGCCTATTCAATTTGGCTTGCCTTAGCGGCATGTCATCAACATCTTACGGTGTACGGCCTCGGATCCTGGAGGTCGGTCTTGGCCCCAAGATAGTCTATGATAATCCTAAACCGTGCGCGCGGTGATATGAAGACGAAGGTTACGAGATCCTGGGAG
The DNA here is from genome assembly GCA_027569385.1 of Penicillium decumbens. Lineage (NCBI taxonomy): Eukaryota > Fungi > Ascomycota > Eurotiomycetes > Eurotiales > Aspergillaceae > Penicillium > Penicillium decumbens. The sequence goes on along the minus strand of JAPDEZ010000004.1, from coordinate 1,078,919 downwards.
GGGCGGATTCTCCCTAGTGGCTTGGAATGGTCCCCCTTCGTCCTCTTTGGTGTTTACTGGGACGATCTAAGGCAATCACAACAAGGATCCAGTTATCCTCCGAGTGTCTTTGCACCCCCTAACGGTGTGGCCCCCTCCCCTCTTCGTGGAAACAGGTCTCTGAGTACGGAGTACGGAGTACCGAGTATGTATAACAACGTACACATAAAAGTCAGGCTGAAACCATGGAGCCTGTCATATCCGGCTGCAACAGGGCGATAGTCTTCTACTCCTTTCAGAATCGAACCATTCATTCTCAGTCCAGACCCTCTATAACAGTGTGACATGGCGCCCGGGTTTGATACAGTAGACACGTACGCCGGCGGGTGCCGATAAGGGTGAAGCAGCCTCAAGGGTGTCGTCATAGCTATAGAGTTCCAAAACTATCGGGTTACGCCCGTGCTCTGCGTCGGGCAGTGGACACCGGGCTTCCTGCTTCCTGCAGGCGGCCATCTTCAGGAGTCGACTATCGAGTAACCAAAGTCTACTGGATCCTGGTTCCTAGGGGCGACGCCACGTAAGGCCCAGGTGCAAGTGGGTCGAAAAGATCAAGAGTCATACTCTGTACACCGCAGCCAATGGCTCAAGGTCCACTTAATCCCTGGAAATGTAGTTAAACGATGCGGACTTAAGTCACATTTACTACATACATACTCTCTCTGTATTCATAGTAATTCCACAGGTGAGTGATCAGGTCTAGGCTTACTCAGGCCACCGCTAGGCATCTCGTACCTAGCCTGGCTACCTATTTCCTGTCTAGCAACAGAATCACCGAGCTCATGGCTAACCATACCGTCCATCTCACTTCTCTCTGGTGCATAGATCACGGCATCCTTCTCATGGTTTCTCTTAGCTGACGAGGCAGCCAAAGTAATAGACGCAGCAGTATGAGAAGAGAGATAACCAAGATCCGTTAGAGCCTCATAATATAGCTTATACAAACCTGGAGACTATGTTCATCACCTCCATTCTTACTTACTCTGACCAGCTGAAACTACGGGTAATATCCTCCCTTTCTCGGGTAGAGAACTCCCAGGTTTTGCACATCCATCTGAGCCACCAACATTATACTCAACTGTACCAGGTGCACAGCAAAAATATCCGTCATTGCATAGTCCATGTTTCATTGGCGTAGGTTGGATGCTGGATCAATGTTTCCGTGCAGTTATTGTTATCGGGACAACAGTTGTTGTTGTGCCACCCAAAACAGAATGCTCCTGGGGGACAACAAGCACGGAATGGGGAAAACGTAGCGCCGCAGTCAGCTTTGCCTTTCTGGCAGTTCATCTCCGCGTATTGCAAATCCGGTGGGTAGGCTGAGAGCCATTCCATAAGTAAAGCGAAATTGAAAGATCGAAAGCTCGAAATGTTAAAAAAGACCAAAGACTCAAGATGTTTCTAAAGAGAGCTTTGGAAGGCGTAAACCATCTAAGCAACAGTAGACCCCTATTGTGGGGTAGGCCAGCCGAAGGTGAAAGGTGGGTGAGCATCTTGAAGTCAGACCCTTTTCGCGTAATTCTGTAAGTATACACTACACCTGGTGGCGGAGCAACCATGCAGCCCATTACTTAGAGGGAAATCAGAGCCGTCAGAAGAGGGGGGAAGCGGTCAGGAGGAGAATGAGGGGAACAAAAGTATTGTGAACAAGGAACAAGGGGCCACCGCCAATTGGAATCCACAGACTTCCCCCCGAGCTGCACAGCGCTCAATCTACCTGCAACAGCGCTTCGGGCCCCTCAGGGTTTCTCCCGTTGCTTAACCGCTATTTTGGTGTTCTGGTCTATGCACCGTCAGCTGCTAGACATTCCCGGTTCCCTTCTGCAGGGGCTGATCCTGTGGTAGGGCACTGTGACACTCAGACATACCTTCTCATAGCCTCCACTTATCCAACTTCCCCTGCCACCTACCCAAAGGACGAAAAAGACGATCAGTCTAGCTCGGAGCAAGGGTATCTGCAGTAATGCAGTGAGATGGCACACCCTCCCGCAAGGCTTCTGATATGAGCACTTGTCATGCGTGTGATGGAGCATTGTGACTTCTATCTACTATGGCAAACTCCGGTACACATACATATCGGCTGCTTACAGGGCACTTGCACTCGGGTCAGCTGCACTCCTAGGCTGATGTTTCCAACGACCGCCTATAGACAGGATCCCGTGAACACGTAGTTAACTCCTTCGAAAACTGTTCAAGTATCCGTATAGAAAACAGAGTAACCATTGGTCCTTAGGATATATGCTTTACCCCTTCATCTACGTATGTCGGGATAGCGGCCCGTCTACTCAGCTAGCCCCACACTAAGCACGTACGCCCCTGGTAAGTAGTGCATACACAAATCCAACGGAACCAACGGAGATCACCCTGAGGCACGCTCACGACACAGTCAATCATCGCCGAGAACGCAAAGGATCGTCAATTCTGCATCGAATTCCAAGTGGAAACACTCTCCCGAGACATTCCTACGGCTCCACTCTGCCCATCACTCACCCCCCTTTGCCCACTAAAGCACGGAGTCTAAACTACTAAGCAGGGTAAATCCCCTACCGCTCAACTCCGTCCCCTCCCAGAATTAGAGGTGAGCCCCTTATGCCTTTACCGACTCGTATCATTTGGGCCGCGATGGAGCCACCAATTTTCTCACCTAGATTGGAATTTGTAGATCATTGTCGAGTTGCTTTAAAATATATTTTCCACAGTGTCTCATGCACCGCTGTTCCGTCCTCACAGATAGCGAGTAGTGCATCCATAGCGCCTAGTAGTCTATTGCGAGATCGGCCGCATCGGGCGATTAGTCGATTTTTAGTGTAGCTGTATCGGCCGATCGTTGGGTCACGTGCTTTTCAAGGTTGGGTTGGGTTTGCGCTAAACTTGCTCTCAGTGAAAATTCCGTTCGAGTCCCAGTTTTGGTAGAGTTTTCAGTCTTAGGCTAGATCATTCAATAGCGTGGAAGATTTTTCGGTGGGGTTTTGCAGTCTATGGAGTATACAAAGTGTGTTGGAGGATCCTATTACGGCACACCCCTACATGTGCGTGCCGTGGATCGTTTAGACATATCCTCAACAAAGTGCTTTTTGTTGACATTGTCATAAAATGGCTAGCGATGGGCTATGACAACGCAATGTTGATTTTTACGTCTCTAGTCATTCAAGTACCTACTTAGGAGCGAGGAGAGCGACGAAATCAGAGATTTGAGTCCCTGCCAACTGACCATCGGTTTGAGCTAGTTCAGTGTTTCTGTAGGTGGTACAATCTATCCCATTTTAGCCAAGACCACAAGTCCTGTTCCTCATATATATCTATCTGCTGCTGCTCGGACTGTTGCTTGCCTGTTCTCAACAAGAACTGTGAAACTCTGTCAACTGCAAAGTTGAATATCATGACCCAATTCATTGACAGCCTATAACAATAACTCTAGGCGCAGTATTCCCTTAGGTTTCCAATTCCGGCCAGAGCTCACTTAGTAGCCAAAGCACGTTCTACCTTCCGAGCGGTCTCACTTAGGCTGTTCCTGAGGTATCACGATTCGAAGTCTGAAAGCTTCGACGTCACGACATGAACCTTGGGTCGGACAGTAATAATTATCGCCGGGATCAAAGGATTTTCCACGTCATGCGGCCCAGAACTCTGTTGGCCTCCTAAATTTTGAATATCCGTCCCGTACTACCGAGGCAAAATATGTTCCGGGAGAGAGAAAGCGATGAGTGTGATCATGTGTTAGTGTTCCAAATCCCGAAGATGTTTCTGCTGTAGGACTCCCATAGCTCGGTGGTCCTATGAGCGAAGCCTAATGGTCCTTTCTCGTTCGAGCGAGCGAACGTCCACATGGTTGCATCTTGCTCTTGAGTTTTCAGGGGGCATCATCACCATTCAGATTTCAGCCTGGATGGTTGTTGAGTGCCTTTGCCATGCTACAACGCACATCGACAATCAGTGTAGAAAGAAACATCGATTCTAGAAAGGCAATTTCGGACGTTCCATAAGGATCATAGAAACGCAAATCAAGTATATATCTACCGAACTAAACTCATAATTCCATCAAAGTGCAATTCCTAGTCCCACGCCCAGGAGGGCCAACCAGCTGCCAGCCGCCTTCCCAGACGCAGCCCCATTTGACGGCTTCGCCGTTTCCTCAGCTTTATTCATTGTCGAGGTCGGCTGAACACGAGATGCCCGGTCGGTCTCCGCGGGGACAGAGACATCTGAAGGGGTTACCGTGGTGGTTTGAGGGCCGGGGGTGGTCCAGGTGGTAGGCACGTCCGTCACGCCCTTGTCGTATGCATTCGCGGTGGCACAGTCTTTTTCACTCTGCAGCTGGGCGGAAAAGGCATCGGGCACATTGGGGCAATCGACGTAGCAGCTGTTTGATAAATTTAGTATTCAAGTGTCGGACGTATACGGAGTCAAAATTGGGGTCGAGTAGGGCGTATAAAAGATATACTCACTTGGCAATATTTGCCCGACCCGAGCACTTGCAGTCCCAATTATCGTTGGAGCATTTTACAAGTCCTATTTCCATAGCAGAGACGCATGTATCGACGACACTATTGTTCGTAAGAAGCTTTTCCCTCGTCATCATAACTTTAGGTGCCTTACTGTTGATCAGCGCATAGTCCGGCTTTCACTGCATTTGAGGAGGGCGTGGGTTCTAGATTCTGAGCAGCGACCAGACTGGCCGATGCAATGAGCAGCAGAGGAAGTTTGGTAATGAGAGAAATCATTTGGACGATGAAAATGGTCAGTTGAAAGAGACTGAAGTCGGTACAATGTGAGAATTATGCGCTCTAACACCCAGTTAAGGAATCAAGAAGCCGGTTCAACCTGGGTTCGAAGACAAGGATATACGTCGAGAGTCGAGACAATCAAAGCTGGAAGGTTACATCTATCTAGAGATAAAAAGGTACCTTGGAAGGTTCCAAGGTTCGAGTTCCCTTCTAGGTGAGCAGCGTCTATTCCCGGCAGCACAATAGCAGGAGCCGGAGATGTGACAAAGACCCTCGGGATTCAAACCAGGGGATTAGTACTGGGTACCATAGATGAGTTAGGGTCGGTCCAAGGTTGACCTCCTTTATGATGGGTAAGTAGTTGAGTGAGTCCGGAAACGGATAGGGCCAAGCCAACTATACATTTGAGAATCCTTGGGTGTGCAGGTGCATAGATCAAGGATCAATTCAACACTAGAAACTGACCAAGAAGATATTTCAGCTTGAGTTACCTCTTCTTAGTATTCGAGCATTTCTGTGAGCTGATGTATGAGTAAATGGTGAGGTTCTGCTTCTAGATCGTGAGTTCTCCCCGGGGTCACATTCCAACGAAGGGGTTACATTCCTCGGCCAGTTCCGCTGCATTGGTCAACCAATGATGAAATCCATGGCCGCTTCAGGAATGTGAAGCTCTATATCTGATCATGACTTAGATCAAGTCTTGAATCAAACGGGTACCTACATGGGGATAGTTCGGCATCTCGAGACCTTGGGTCAACCGACTCCACGGGGAAGTTATCCGGCCGTAGACGTTCCGCAAGGGGTTGGACACTCTTTCCAAGGTTCTTTCACAAAGAGACCTCTGCAGCGAGAAAAGAGATAATTATATGGAATTGTTTGATGGTCATACGAATACAACCAATCATAATGACGTCAATATTCATGTTTATAACGAGTCAAGAAACTTGAACGCAGACGTGATCTCCATACAGGGTATTATCCAGCTCTATCTATTCTCTGCTCAACATCTTATCAACATTTCATCTATTTAAAGGCACCCCCCGACCAAGATCATACCACCACGAGAAGCTTCACCTACAACATTCCAAATGTCAACGTGCACGAAGAGCTCGGAATCCGGAGACGGCGGGATCCCAGGCGATCCTCGCACGACAAAGAGCCGAGTTCTTGAGACCGGCGCTTCGATGGTCCAAGATTTCACGCCAGTCAAGCAGATCTGTGCTCACTTAAATGCATTCCACGTCTACGCCAATGATCCAACTCGATGCGTCGAGGCCAACCATTACTGCACACATCTAACAGAGGGTATATACACTTCTCAATTGAGCCCCTGCCATACAGAACAACCCAGTTAACCAATGTCATCATAGATGTCCGACAATGCCTGATCTATGACTCTACCAAAGCCAACGCTCGTTTGATCGGCATCGAGTACATGGTCTCACCACGCGTATATGCTACTCTTCCACCAGAAGAGCGCAAGCTGTGGCATTCACACGAGTTCGAAGTGAAGAGCGGCATGCTCATCATGCCGACCCCAGCAGGCGTTCCTACCGCCGTGTGGGAAGCTGCAGAGACAGCTGAGATGAGGGACATTGCTCCGATCTACGGAAAGACCTATCATCTCTGGCAGGTGGATCGTGGAGACCCGGTGCCGATGGGACCGCCGCAGTTGATGGGTAGCTTTGTGACACCTGAAACTGCGAAGCTGGCGCATGAGGGAGGCTTGGATGGATTGCTGAAAGATCGAAATGAGAGATTTGGGGTAGATCATCATCACAAGGCAAAGCAGCGTGAAGATATTCCGCCGATTGACAAGCATCCCGGTAGGTCTTCACTATATGAACTGCGGCGTTGAACCGAGCTGACCATGTGGTGATTAACAGATGCCGATGCAATGATGAAGTGACCTGTTACAGGGTATCTACTGGTCGATGTAGAAATCATCAAATATTCTTTCAATTGCAATATCTAAGTTATCTTTACGAAATTTCTCCCCACTATACGAGTCTCAAAAGCCCAGTCCCATAATTAAATGGGGTCAAGATTGAGACCAGATGGGGGACAGCCTGGGAGAAGACCCAGGCCGGTAATGTTAATCTTGCTTCACTGTCCACACTTGCTCGTCCTGGTGCTGAATTTCGGCGACGGCAAGCTCTAGCATTTTTAGAAGCGAACGATTTCAACAGTTGTAAACTGCGAAAGGGTATAAGATATGGCAATCGGCATAAGAATACAATGCGCGATAACTCGAGCATTGCAATGTTGAACTTTCTAGTGCTGCATGACCCAGCCGCCAGCCCATACATTAATGGGCGATCAAGCTGGCCAGCAGTGGCATTGCAAATGCAATTGAATTCCCACAGTAATGTAGTCTCCATCTCAAGAAAAGATTGGTGACTTCGATGCGCATTAGAAGAAAAGAAAGAAAGGGAAGTTCGGAAAACCGAGTTTTAAACCTGCCGTAGGTCACATGACTTTGGCGATAGTCGATAGCAACAACTTCTCGAAGCTCGAAGCATGCGCTCGAGGTACTCTCCATGGAGCGTCTTTTACGATCAGCACTGAGGCTCAAGCCGGGCACTGTAGCCCGGCATGCCCTCAATGGCACCAGCGTGTTCTGCGCCATCACTTTGTTCTGGGAGCACGTCGCGACCGTCCAACTCAGCGAAGGACCTTCAATGTACCCGACCTTCAACTATCGGGGAGATTGGCTCCTCATCTCAAAGATGTACAGCAATGGCAAGGGAATTCAAGTCGGCGACGTGGTTCGGTTCAATCATCCGACGATATACGGTGCACATGGAGCCAAGCGGGTGTTGGGGATGCCCGGGGATTTTGTTTGTCGCGACAAACCGTACAGCCAGGAAGCTGGGGAACAACCGGATATGATCCAGGTGTGTATCTGCTTCAGACCTTGCATTAAAATGCATTTGCTAATTTTGCGACTAGGTTCCTGAGGGTCACGTATTCCTAGTCGGCGACAACCTTCCCTGGTCGAGAGATTCGCGAGTCTTCGGCCCGGTGCCTATGGCACTTATCAATGGCAAGGTTGTTGCGCGAGTCTGGCCAAACATGGAATGGGTGAAGAACACGTTGCAACCGGCACAATTGGATTAGGTCTGTCGCGAGCGATTGGGGGAATCGGCCGTCATACGAGCATCTACACGGAGTTTGGGATCTTGAAAGGAGCTTGGTCTGCTGTGCATATTCATACATATTCAATTGTACAATACAAATCTATACTCGAACAATATCGGAAGACCCTGAAAGTATCTACCGGAAAGAGGAGGGGTTTCTCCGCTTGTAGGGAAGAGGCTCGACCTTCTTCCGACGCAGTTCCACATCCGCTTCGTTGAATCCAATCTGCTTCATAACCTCCAATGTGGACTCATCCCACTGGGTACGGAACAGGTGGGCACCAATGGCCTTCAGGTGATACCGGGCCTGTAGAGTGCGAAGGAGAGTCTTGGCTCGGTCGGTCTCCTTGGCCTTGACAGCCGCAAAATCAAGCGGCTGGGAGTCCTTCTGCTCCATAATGAAGACGGAGAGACGGTGGTAAGGGCTGCCCTTCTGGGCAACGGGTGGAAGCCAGGGGAGGACAACCTGGGACTCGGTCGAAAGCTGAGAGAGGTCCACCTTTGTGTTGACTGCCGAAATGGGCACGTTGACGGCCAGGTAGTGGGTCTTATAATCGAAGCTGTCCGCCTCGACGTTAGGAACATCGGGATCGACAACAGCGACGGTGACCAGCTTCTCTCCGCGCTCAAACATTTGCACATCCAGCTTCGGTGCGTTAGTGCTGTTCTTCGATAGAACAAAATCTCCGGGTTGGACTTGGCGACTGTTAAAGTACAGCTTGGTATCCACGGTAGGTTCGCAGTGCGGCAGGACGTCAGGAACAACCTTCATCTGCGTGATACGCTGCACCAAAATCTTACGGCGGTACTCGCGCCACTTGCGGTCGGCCAGGAAGCGGTAGATGGGCTTGCTCATGTCGCCTACGAGATGAGAAACGTTAGTGTAAATCCCCCGACTATCTTGTGGCTTGGAAGGTTGTTACCTTGACCATCTTCGAATTTTCGCTTGACCAATGGGTCGTTGATGTCGGCGTGGATCTTGAGGCGCTCCAAGTGCAATTGCATCGCTTGCAGGCGGGACTTCCGCGACTGCTCGCTTCCAGCCTCTTCAGGAGACAAAGCCTCCAATCGTGCAATCCTTTGCCTCATCTTCTCAATTTCTTCCAGCTTCTCTGTTCGGTCGGCGAGTAGAACCTTTCGTGCTTCCTGGAAACATTGGTAGGGCAGTTGCTCGAAGGGGATGTTGGCAGAACTCTGCAGCGCAGCACGGCGACGACGAGATCCGATGAGAGCAGTCCCTTGTCGCATCAACCGCCTCTCCAATCGGGGACTTGAGACGAGTGCCGGATCGGGGGACTTGTAAAATGGTTGGCTCTGGTCTGGTTGGGCCTCTCCAACGGCGGCCGTCGAATGGAAGCCGCGTGCAGGGAGCTGGATGGCCGGGAGGCCTCTAGTATATGTGTTGCGAAGACATTGGAGCAGCGGCTTAGATGCCCGCTCGCAATGAGCCATGGTGAAGGATTCCCAAGGGATTGACTTGGGGTTGAGGGTCAAAGGTGATGTTGTTGTCCTCGGGGGAACTTTTTCTGCTCGAAGCCAAGACTTTTGCTAGCGCCCACCGCCTCCCCGGAATCAACTTTTGCTCTTCCCATTTCACCGGCAGCACATCATATCAGAAGCACTCGACCTACGCATTCCAGTTGCTCCTTTATAATGCCTGGAAGCGAGACTCTTCGGGCGCTGAGACTGCTGTCGCGCAGCTCAGGCGGACTCCTGTCGGGGTCACAGAAAGTCACGGTACGAACCTTTCATCCACTCGGGTTGATTCGCATCAAGTAAGGACGAAATCACTGACAATCTACTGATAAGCAACGATGTCTCGCACGCTCAATGGCAACTGAGGCTCAGACCACAGCCTCCTTCCCCGAGGCCACGCCAGCATCGCCCGCACCATGGGATGCCCCCGTCACAGTCATGACCTACGAATTCCCTACTATGGAGCCCGCTCGCCTCTTGCAATATTCGCCAAAGCAACTGAAAATGCCTCTGCGAAAGGACCTCCTTCACCGCGCCATTGTGTACGAGGGCGACATGACCCGACAAGGAACGGCCAGCACGAAGTGGAGGGACGACGTGCACGGTAGCCACCGGAAGCTCTATGCGCAGAAGGGTTCCGGCCGTGCTCGTGCTGGTGACAAGCAATCGCCCGTTCGAAGGGGTGGTGGTGTTGCTTTCGGTCCTCATCCTCGCGACTTTTCAACCGACCTGCCTAAGAAGATTTACGATCAAGCCTGGCGCATTGCTCTCAGCTACCGGTACCAGCGTGGTGAATTGATCGTTATCGAGAACCAAATTTCGCTTCCCTCCGAATCGACACCGTTCCTGTTTAAGAACATCCTCCTCCAGAACGGATGGAGTACCAAGAAGGGCCGATCGACATTCATCACGGAGGATGTGGACGAGGAGCTGTTTGATAAGGTGGGAAATATGAGCCGATACGCGACGATCATGGACCGCAGCGATGTGGATGTGAAGAACCTGCTGGAGACTGAGAGGTTGATCATCGAAAGGGTTGCGCTGAACCGGATCCTGAGCCAGCACTCGCGGGATCTGAAGAATCGACCTGCGAAGGCGACTTACTAAACAGACTCTCTTTGGGACTGGAGGGTGTGTGCATTGATATTCTTTCTTCGTTGCATTCGGGCAATCTGTACAAATAGAACATGATCTACTATTTTGACCTCTGGGCATGCCTGGCCTTCAGACCCACTAGCTGTAAATCATTTAATATTTTCCTTCAGGTATGGCGCGTGACCAAGAGTGCATATGTAAAGAACAACCTTCTATGGAACTTCCGGCTTGACGCTGTGATGTTCTTGCGAATCTGGTTATCGACGGGCGGAGAAGCTGCGGCGGCCTCGGACCGGAGAAAATCCTAGAAAAACTCCCGAGGTCGATGGTTAAGCGGAGAAGAACATCTGATTGTCCTCTTTAAACCTGTTTCCCCTCATTTCTTGCCTTCCACCCGTCTTCATGTTGCTGCGGCACTCATTTTCACGGTTACCCTCTCCGCCGAGCTGGATCTCGCGGTTCCCTTCGCCAGCCATGCCTCTGCGCGCTAAAGTGACCAACCCTGCCTTCCGAGCAACTGCTTCGGTATGATACCATGAGAAAGCGAAAGCTCGGGGGTGATGCTAACCTTCACTAGATGTCTACCTCCCCAGAAATCCCCAAGGAACTCCCCGGCGACGAGCCCGATGACGTCCTATTCAACTCCATCTACGGTCTTCGCAGCGTTGAGCTTAACCGTCCCAAGAAGCTCAATTCTCTCAATGGCTCGATGGCACGAAAGATTTTCCCACGGCTGAAGGTCAGTTTATACGAGTCGCGGAGATAGAGCAGGGTACTAAATATCTGGTGAAACAGGAATGGGAAAAATCACATCTTGCAAACATCATCCTTATCTCTGGCGCCGGTGAGAAGGCTCTTTGTGCTGGAGGTGATGTCGCTGCTCTGGCACTACAGAATGAGCAGGGACCGGAGGGACAGCGCGCATCAACAGATTTCTTCGGACTCGAATACCGTCTCGACCACACGATCGCTACATACTCGAAGCCCGTTATTTCCTTCATGGACGGAATCACCATGGGCGGCGGCGTCGGCCTCAGCATGCACGCTCCCTTCCGCATTGCGACTGAGAAGACCGTCTTCGCCATGCCCGAGACTACTATCGGTTTCTTCCCCGACGTGGGTGCCTCGTTCTTCTTGCCTCGGTTGGATGGCGAGATTGGCACATACCTGGCCCTGACGTCGGAGCGTCTGAACGGTGTCCAGGCTCTCTATTCCGGCATTGCTACACACTACCTGCATTCGAGCGTTCTTGCCAACATGACCCAGCGTCTGTCGGAACTAGTGTTCCCCGACCACCTCCCTCTCCCCGGCCGCCTCAACATAGTGAACCAGACGATGGCCGAGTACTCGCTCGGTCTACCTTCTCTCAAGGAGGAGCCCATTCTGCTGGCAGGTGACCTGCGCAATGCCATTGACCGCTGCTTCCAGTTCAACACCGTGGAGGAGATCTTCCAGGCCCTCGAGACTGAGGCCCAGAGCGAGCAGTCGAGCCAGAAGGAGTGGGCTAAGAAGACGCTGGAGACTCTTTCCGTCCGCTCTCCTACCTCGCTCAAAGTGACTCTGCGCCAGCTGCGTCTCGGCAAGCAGTGGAGCATCTCGGAGACCTTCCAGCGCGAGCATGTCATCGCTGGCAACTTCATGCGCCACCCCGATTTCGTGGAAGGCGTGAAGGCGCGTCTGATGTCCAAGCCCCCTCGCCAGGCTCAGTGGCAGCCCGCTACTCTTGCGGAGGTGTCGCAAGAGACCGTCGATAGTTTCTTCACCATCCCCGAAGGCGAGAGCCGCCTGCCACTCTTGAGCGACAAGGACTACGCCAAATACCCACATCAGCGATTTGCCCTTCCTTCGGAGAGTGACATTGAGACGTTTGTGCGTGAGCATGGCCAGTCCAGCCAGCAGGTCATCAAGGAGTTCGCCCAGCGGTCTAACCAGAAAGAGGGTGTGCAAGAGAAGGTTGCCGAGGTCTTGAGCAGACGGACACAAAATACCGCGGAGGGTTTTCGCTGGGTATAAAGAGTGAGCTTTTAGCAAGATACATGTAAATTTTTTGTTTTTGTCAATCGCATTTGCCGTCCGTATGTACTAGAATTTACCCCAGCTTTGGATTGGTAAACTTGCATTCTATAGTCGAGAAACCTACATCTAAATTAAATGAGACAGGAATGTATAGAAACGAAATAAATACTCACAAGATTGGAAATACCCGGTCAGCCCACCAGCGGCATCGCGTACCCGTCAATTCCCCACCAATTTGACTTCGTCCTTTACCTGCGCTTCTTCTTTGAAAAATCCCACAAGTTACAACACACCGACGGCGCAATGCTGTTAAGCTTGTTTAGCTGCAAATAGTGGACAGAGCAGCATGGAACCCGAACAAAGGCCCTTAGAGGCCATTCGAATTTCCGAGGACGGCTCTAACGCCTCCGAGGCTCTGCTGTCCCCTGCAGATGATGCTGCACCAGCACTCAATGGACCAGCTGCAGGGTCCCAGTCAGTGCTAATGCGACTGTACGTGTCGCATACACTGTCGGCTTTGAATTCGCGTATGTTCGAGTTTGGCGCCGTGCTGTTCCTGGCATCTATCTTTCCCGGCACGCTGCTTTATGCGTCAATCTATGCCCTCGTTCGGGCTTTATCGGCCGTTGCGCTATCGTCTTGGCTTGGTGCACGAGTGGACAGTTTGGATCGCTTGGTGACTGTGAGACATTCGATTGGTATGTACTATGTTGTATGACGATGAAGTCGCTGGCTAACTTATTACAAAGTGTGGCAAAGAGTTCCTGTTGCGGCTTCTTGCTTGTGCTTTGTGGCCCTTTTGAAATCTGTACATTCATGGGTCACTACTTCTGTTTTATTTGGTGTGGTGGGCTTCTTAGCCTGCCTAGAGAAGTTGGCTTCTACTGCTAATACGGTGGCTGTGGAGAGAGACTGGGTATGTGGTTCGAATCTTTATTGATGGTATTGGTTCTCGCTAATGTCAATCCTCAAGTAGGCTATTGTCATCTCGGAGGATATCAATGTGCCTCGCCAAGGTGAAATGACTCGAAAGTATCAATGCCTAATCTTTTCTAACTGCAATAACTACAGATCTCAACGCATCAATGAGACAGATTGATCTCTTCTGCAAGCTCATTGGCCCTGTGTTCATCTCCTTTGTTGATAGCTACTCGACTCGAGTCGCTATTTGGATAGTGTTCAGCCTGAACGTGGTTTCGGTGTCAATCGAGTATTTGGCCATCGCCCAGGTGTATCAATCAGTCCCTACCCTGAAAAGAGCCACATCCGTATCCCGCCAGGATGGTACGCACGAAGCTACACGAGCTCGCAGCCACCAATGCCAGGGTGCTTTGAATCACTTGCATGAGACAGTAGCATCCTGGCGGAAATACGTAGCGAATCCCGTGTTCCTGGCATCGTTCGCATTGAGCTTGCTCTACCTTACAGTGCTCTCTTTCGGTGCTACGATGGTCACATATCTCCTTGAAAGCGGGTTCAGCTCACTTGATGTTAGCTTTATACGTATGGGCTCAGTGGCAGCCGAGCTATCAGGTACCTGGACCGCACCTCTCATCATGAACCGGATTGGACCCATCCGGTCTGGCCTATGGTTCCTGAACTGGCAGCTTGGCTGTGTCGCTGGTGCAACCATTGTCTTTATCTTCTGGGACTCGACTTCCAAGCTAGTCGCAGGTTTCCTGGTCGTTGGTGTCGCCCTCAGTCGCATTGGCCTGTGGGGCTTTGATCTGTCGGCTCAGTTCCTTGTGCAGGAAGTAAGTTTTAGATGTCCGTTCTCCTTGCTACTGATACTAAGGCACGGCCAATAGAATGTCCAAGAACATGCTCGGGCACGTTTCTCTGCGACCGAGATGGCGTTGCAGAATATCTTCGAAATGCTCTCTTTTGCGTCTACCATTGCGTTCCCTCTACCGAGCCAGTTCCGGTATCCGGTTATGATCAGCAACGGAGCAGTTGCAGTGGCCGCCATATGCTTCGCTGCATATGTGCGCAAGGAGCGTGGTCATCTTCTGCACCAATTCAAGTGTCTAGGAGGTGACAAGGTGTTATACCGAGGAATTGGGTCGGCAGGAAGGGAGCCAAGTATTATATGTACATAGTGTGAACATAGAGATTCAACGCTCAGAGGTCAGGTAAATGATCGACCAAGTTAAGTCTGAGCGTCATGCATAAAATCCATAGAAGACAGACATAGCGCTAAGTTCACATGGGGCCATGTACTCTGTAAGATTTGAACCCCGAGCTCGCTCTCCACTGCAACTCGTGGGCCGCAATTGCGGGGAAGTCAGCCGTGCACATTCACATCGAGAACGTTAACTATGCACCGAAGCCCATACCAGGGACCAGATCATGGATGAATCTGCAGAGAGATCGCCCAGCACATCGTGCTCACCCAAACAAACGCATGCGCTGCGTTTACAGGCACCCAAATCTCGGGGGTCAGGTCGGTCAGGCCCACGCCGCCGCACCGGCTGCTTGACATGCAGAGCTCGCAAAGTACGCTGCGACGAGGGCAAGCCGAGCTGCACTAACTGTGACCGATTACGCCTGAAGTGTGTCTACAAACACCCTATCGCCCTCGGATCCTGGACCTCGTCTCGCCGGTCTGTAGACTCGACCGCAGCGCATGCCGCGCATTCACTGTCACAAACAGCTCCCGCACCTGCCATGGGCCCTGCATCGACAGCTGCTGCGGTGGCGGCTGCTTCACAGCGCTCGTCTGATCCCAACTTCTTCGGTACTGTGCTTCGGTCGGACGACCACTATCGGACCATCCCCGCACCGACAACGCCCGCCCGACGACTGCCTGGCGATACAGAGTCGTACCCGCCGGAATTAGGAGGCTCGTTTGACATGCTTGGGTTCATGGGAGGAATCACATCGGAGTTGGAACAGAAGCATCTCGACTTGACGAGTGGGCTGTCGGCGTTCACAACAAGTCCATCCGCGCAGTCATTACCCGCGGGCATGTCTGCAGGTGTTACAGAGCATGGACAACTTATTGCTGAAAGGCACACATCGTTCAGTCCTGATGGCTCGTCATCCTTGGTGGATGGCATGTCGATTGGCAGCGCATCAGATGCAGCAACTACACACGGGAGTTTGTCCGATCTGGGTAGTACCACGTATGAAGAGCAGCTGCTTCAGCACTTTCTAGCTGTTGATCCACCAGCAGCCATTTTTGGACCTGTGTCGATGGAGTGGAAATATGTACGGCCTTCGGTACTGGCCCATGCGCGGGACTATAGTCCTCTCCTGAACGCGTTGTATTGCTATTCAGACGTTCATAAAGCTGTGCTAGAAGGAAAGCGCTGGCGCTGGGCACCTACCTACTACCGAGTTGCGAGTTCAGGGTTGCAGGCGTGTCTACTCGGATATGTGACGGACTCGACATTGGTGAAGGTGTTTGCAGCTGTGTTTTTCTTAATGCTGTCCGAGGTAGGTTTGGTTTGCTTCATTCTGAATGACGAGTCAACTCACAGGTATACGGCAGCTCTACTCCTCTCCCGAGCTTTCTTCTCCAGCCACATCATATCTACGTTCATCATACCTCCTTCTGCAACGATTTCACGACCGCACTCGGCATTGGACCGGGCTCGGGCATCTCCTAGTGTCATGGATTTCTCTGCTCGATGTCAAGTCTTTGATTGCAGGCCGTGACGGTGACCCACTGACTGAATTGGGAAACCTATCCGGCAATGAAATATCGACGGGCAAATATTCCGAGATGCAAAGCCCTCAATCATCTCGAACACCGTCCTCGAACGAGGATGATGAAAGCGAATACCCATTCCGCAGTCCTAGCTATCTGGTATACGAGGCGATCGTGGGCCCGGCTTTTCGCTTTTTCGTTCAGGCACAGCAAGTTGTGCGCCGTATAGTCTCCATCGACTTACACCACCGCAGCCGCGGGACACTCAGCGACGAATTTGAGGTCCTCCAGATAGCACACAAAGTTGGCGCAGACCTCGAAGCACTATGGTATCGACGACCCTCCGTGATCGATGTATATGAACGGCCTGAAGCCCTGACCGATACTCTCTGTGCACCCGTGGCCTTTGAAGTATGTCGCACATTCAGGCAATACGTGGCCAACTTCCTTGCCAACTTCATCTACCTGCACCGTGTCGCATTTGCTATCTATCCACGTACAGATCGTGTCAATGGTGCCGTTGATCAAATCATCCAATTAGCTACCGTCGAGTCTGCTGGTGCAGGGCCCGGTCATCTACCCGTTAGTTTTCTATGGCCTCTATTCGTTGCAGGCCTGGAGGGCTCGCCCAACCAACACCAGTGGATTGTACAAGAGGTGCAGCGGATGGCAGCTGTCCAGAATACCGAGCCTGCCAGGCTGATATATCGCCATCCCGCCGCGGATAAGGTCCTGCTGTTGTTAGAGGAGATGACGCGGCGACAAGATGCCTCGCGCACATGGGCGGACTCGCTATGCGTGCGGCGGGAGGTCTTCTCTGACTTCTTTGTGATGATTTGAACTGATACGAACCTTGTACATATGAATCATGATTCGGCGTTGTACATCAGCGGTATTTCCTCTACCAAGTGGATTCTGGGTAGATTTGTCTTGTATGATAGCGTGAGGCCAGTGTGACGGGCGTGACGAACCAGACCGTCAATTCCCGCGATCACAATGATTGCTGGCCTTTCCACCCTTGGGTTTCTCCTCTTTAGTTTCGCGTATTGCTGGTGAAACCATAGGCACATGCAAAGAGCATGTTTTTCGCATACGACAATCATATCTACATCGGCGTAGTAGACCAAATTTGGGAAAATCTTATCTTATTTATTTCTCTAAGGTTGCCCTGCTGTCAGTCTTCCAGGATATATATTACTATTACAGAGATGTCTACCAGACAGATTATTCAGTTGGCTATCCAGTAGGTTATTGTAGGAAATCCTTGGTAATAATCGTTCTAACTGACATGACCGGATGTGTGTAAATTTCTTCATTTCTAACCACCCCAAGTATTGCAATCTTAAAGGGTTCTGACTGACCATGTAAAGCAAAATAAGCGAACACAATAATCGGTAGCTAGTCAACTATCCCGCAGAATATCCTGACCTAGGTCATGGAATCGAATGGCAAATCACTTTCCGAAGATGCGAATATCTTTCGCACCGGTGTGTTCGGTGATATCCTTCACCAAAGCGTCAATGCGCGTAAAGCGCGCGATTTGTTGATTCTCGAACCCAGCTATGACCATCCCAAGCACTTCGTTAGTCCCGGGTTGGTACAGCAGGCTTCCTGAGTCGCCATGCACCGCAGCAGCCTTATTACCAATCCCAACGACGCTGTATTCCAAAGTTGCCCGCCCCCTTGCGACATTGGCCACTCTAAGCCCATTGTACTTGACCTTACGGAGCCCAGAACGATACCCTCGGAACTCGAGTACGTTGTCGTTTGCATCAAGACGTGAAAATGCCCTTGACGAAGCTATATGCTGCATAACTAAGTCGTCGCCAAACTATATATTGTCAGTCATCAACAAGGCTGATCTTAATATACTGGCATGATGTGGGCAGGTTACTCACCTTATTGGAGGAGTTTCGTTTCTCAACGTCCACCTTGATAAGGGCCCAATCAAGAATAGTCGGGTAATACTGTTCGCCGCCGAGGGTACGACGCCCCGTCAATTTGTACCCCGATGCTGAGCTAACATATCCAAGGACGTTGTCAGAATTTCGAAAGAGTCTCTCAATGCACTCGATTTGCGATTCGAAGCCCAGGATATCGGAGTGAGTTTTCTCCCAACGAGTTTTTTTGACCTGCGACAGCTCGGTGTCGTATAGATCATTGTCCTTCAACATCAATCCGAATTCGTAGTGCTCAAATGACTTGTACTCAGCAATCTGTGCCTGGAGCTTGGTAATCTGCTCTTCCTTCGCTCGCAAACTCGGGTGGCTTGCGGTTAGCCAGCGCCGTGCCTCGCTTAGTTCAGCAATTGACATAGCGCCCGGTTTGAAACCGCTACTTCTGCATTCCCGGACAGCTATCGACGTAATTAGCACTTAATCTCCCAATAGCCTTAATTCGAACGAAGCTCACCTTCACGTCCCTGGTCTGAGATATCCTGATCGCGTGGATCGATAACATGGAAACAAGTTAGGGCGAAGCATTGCCACTTCCCTGTGCTTGGGCCTTGAAGCTCGATAAATCCACCAAGTGTTCCGGAGCCCGTATCATTGTCGCGGTGAGCGATAGGCTCTCCAGCCAATGCTCTACCGTGTGAGAGCCCCTCTTTGAACCCGGTTTCTTGGTCGACATCATTATGAAGTGCTCTCCTGTCTTTGACAATCTCGACAGCGACCAAAGGTAATTTCATGTCGGACAAGATACGTGTGATCACGTCTCTTGTGCCTCTCCAGTTTTTCTCGCTGTTTACATCAACGATCATTAGAACAGTCACTGGATTGTCGCTACCAACACTTCTGCCGCGCCTATAACACCCGATGAATAAGATGTCCTTCTTGTCTTTCACATCCGTCAGGATGCGAGATAAGACAGAGTCCCACTTGTTGAACATTGGGTCCGACTTCAAGACTGGGAGCGTTATCGGTGGGCGGAGAGCCTGGGGATCGACGATCTCCACGGAGACATGCCGGAAGTTTCCAGGGAGTAGAGAGTAAATCTCGCGAGCCGTATTGAGCCAAACTTCATCCATAACATAGCGTTTGGCGAGAATCGTGATAGTTGGGATCAGCTGAGGTTCTGGGTGCCACTTTGACTTGTGCCACGACAAGGTTATAACCTCGTCCCATGGCCCGGCAGTAATTAACTCAATGTCCCTGTTTCGGACAATCCCGTTGATACGCCTAAAGAGTGTGTCTCCGCCAACCTTGTGCTGTAGCAGCAAATGCAGTGGGTTTGTCGTAGGGAGAGGTCTCGACTCAAAAGGGATGGCGCAGAGGTACGGCCCCCCAACGCGGAGGTCTTTGTTAGAAAACCCGTCTTCCGCGATTCTCCCCTCATCATCGCTGCTGCCGTTTAACCGCCTTCTGCGGCCATCACTTCCTAGTTTTCCTGATTCATCGTTCAGGGCTCTCGGGCGATGCCGCTTGCGATTATGCCTATCGAGGCTCGCCCGACTTGCTCCCATTGATGAGAGAGCATCGAGGGTGACAATGGGCGAGGCGTAGGCCAACTCAAAGTTGGATCCCGGTGTGTTTGACCGAGCTCGAAAAGTCGTAGTTGCCATTCCTTGATCAACTAAGATAAAGGGGAAGACCCCAAACTAAAAAGGAGGTAATAGGTTGGTATGTGTCAGGGAGATATGAGTTCAGTGATTCGAAGCGAGAAAATAATGATAGGAGATGATGGATGATAGGTAGGTATAAGAGTAAGAAGAAGAAGAAGTAAGAAGAAGTTAAAGTTGAAGTAAGAAAGTAAGAAAGTAAGTATAGCCTAAATAGGTCTAGTACCAGATGTCCTAGCCTTAGGCAACCACAATTTTCTTTGTTAGTTACTAGTTTACTTGCTTTAGTTAGCACCTTTTAGTTTTTGAACTTACTCTCTTTACAATAGGCCAACAGAGAGCAAAGTAGCATAATTATCCTTCGCTCTATAACTCTAAAAGGTAGAGCATAATTTAGTAGCTACTTCTCCATCTCTTACTTTGCCCTTACTCCTTCCTTACTTTGCTCTTTGTCACGTATATTTCTGTATATCCGAATTGTTTTGGGGATAGGATGGAGCTACGTACTGGCCTCACTGGTACTGGTCCTACCGACTAAACAATATGCCTTAACCCTACTAGTAAGGGGGCCGTCGGAATTGGTACGATGTTTACTAGTAAGGGTATTAGCATGGTTCAATCAGACGCTGGTTCGACTAAGCTTGATTAGGCCCTTATCAAGGTTGACGTTGCGAAACAAAATCCCTCTAATAAGGTAACTAAACCAGTATCTTAAGATCAGCCTTGTTGATGACTGATAAAATATAGGTTGATGACGAACGATACACTTAGTTTGAGTAGGAAATAGCTTCGCCAGAATCATTTTCACACTTTGATAGCCATAGGATGTTGCTCCAGTTCCAAGGGTATCGGTCTAGGGTCAATAGGGTCAATTACAATAGGCTTAAAGTGGCCGAGATTGAGAATAGGAAATACACTCTGAGTTATAGCATCGTTGAGTTTGAGAATCGGCATACTATGATGATAGGTGATTCAGGAAGCCTGCTATGCATACTATGCGAAGTAGTTGGGATGATCATTGATGGGTACGACTACAATCGCATCGCTCTATTCACGCGAATGGATGACCTCACCAAGGATATCATGGATCAGAGCGGTGCAAAAGATATTCGTATGTATGGGAGTAACTTAGAGTAATACAATAACCACGCCCTTTCCTAATATGCTAGGGGTAACATATAAGTCCTACGTATTACGCGGACTATTATATTGCAGGATATGAGAAAATATACAAGACAAAGGGCAAAGTAAGGGCAAAGTAAGAGATAGAGAGCTATGTATTAAAATATGCCTTAATCTTCGGAGTCAGGAAGTAAGTAGAAAGCAGAATGTTGATCCTTCCCTCGACATCTCTATGTGCTCTAAGTAGACATACAATAAGGCAGTGAAACATTCAATATAACGAAGAATAATTATGTTACTTCGCTCTCGATCGCCCACTATACGGCGGTATCCAACTAACAACGCTCTAACTCACCTAAAGGGCTAAAGATGCGCAATGCAGCCCTAAGATTTTGCATGGCGATCTGAATGAGTTTGATCTTGATTTGTGGGAAATGTAATCAGGGCCATCAAGTTAGTGGTGTGCGGGAACTCGCCGACATGATCTTGTACAGGATATTGAGTCTCTGGCTGAGTGTATTTAGGAGATCCATGCGTAGGTATATGACATGCAATTGTATGGCATCTAATTCTTTGCTGTGACCTAATCGAAGTCTAACTAAACCGAGACGCATTGCTCCTTCCTTTGTGGCGAAGAAAAAGCGGCATTTCAACACCTCTCGCTTAAACGCCAACAAGGACTCTCAAAATTGCCTAGAGCACCATCATCAGGACGCCCGTCACCGCAGCCCCAATAACAGATGCCACTGACAACCAGCTGTTCACAAACACAGCAGGGCCGACAATGCTGGCCGCCGCGCCCTTAGATGTAGAGCTGCTGGCGGAAGTTCCAGTTGGATTAGAAGTCACAGTACCCGTTCCAGCTGTGCCACCGGCCTGGCTAAGGAGGGCCTTGCAAGCATCCGATGCATCCTCCGGCGACTGGACTTTGGCAGCGCCATTGAAATCGCATGCCGTTTCACTCTTATCCTGACTAATGTAGTAGCGGTTGAATGCCTGAGACAGCTGGTCCTTGCTGCTGCAGACACTGTAGGCACCGTAGTTTCCAGTGGTCGCGTTGTGCGCAATACCATCACAGATGTCCTCTCCATATCCGCAAACTTCGCCGAAGAGATCACCGTATTTTGTTGCATCGACTGAATCGCTGATCACGCATGACAAGCTAGCTACCATGCAGGAGCAGAGCTGTGAGTTGGGAGTCGGGGGAAGAGGACTCGACTTTGCGAGCCAGGTGTCGTCGACAGTGGGACATGCTCGGGGCGAGTTGGTGGGAGAATAATTAGCACTGTTCGTACCGCTGGGTGTTGCACTTTGAATTTGCTTGGAGTAATAGCTGAAATCGGGTTCGGTGGAAACAGAGTTGCCGTCCACGGAAACGAGTCCGTAGTCGTTGGTGGTCTCGAAGTACATGTAGACGATACCGCCACTCCAAACATCGTTCATTTGGGGACCGAAGAGCACAGGGATATCGGTGAACTTGCGTGGTTTCACCGTGTTACAGCCGTACTCCGAGAAGAACACTGGAATGGAGTAGTTCGTATACTCTTCGGTTCGGTCTTTGTACCCTGATGTCTGGAATGTCTGGTCACCGCACCATTCATAGATGTTGTAGCCGAAGAAATCGATAGCGCTTGTTTGATTTCCGCAGTTTAGATAGTCTGACAGCGACCCCCGGATATCCGACTGATCAGTTGTTGCATAGCCAATCGCAAGCGAGCTCCTGTAGGCTTTGTCCTTGATGTAGGACTTCATATCCCGAGCAGCAGCCTTGACAAAGGCGGCGGCATCGGTCTGGTTTATCTGGTTGACAACCTCATTGCCTACAAAGAAACCGATCACGTTGTTGTACTTGTGGAAAGTATCAATGACAGCGGTATATCGTTCGTAAGTGTCGACCGTCCACGTGGGCGAGTTGGCCTCGATAGAAATGTCGGGCGAAGACAAGTCAGTGATGACATAGATACCGGCATCAGCCAGTTTCTCCATGCAGTCGTCATGATCCTTGGTCGGGTCCACAGTGTATGTCCGAATGACGTTTGTACGCAGTTGCGTAAGATAGGGAATGTCGCGTTCACAGCTGCTCAGATTGAAAAGGGGATCCTGGTAGCCAGTATCGCTGGTCTGGCCAGTGCCACTAGCCCCTCCGCCACTGTAGCCCTCTGCAAACCTGTCAGTGTTCATGGTACCGAAATGCTTGCAGTTCATCATTACCTTGGTAGGCTACTCCGCGGATGTAGCTTATCGAGTGTGTTATTATATGTTGCTTCGGAGGACTGGACTCATGCTTACAACTCGGTTCCGTTGTTGGAATAGAAGAATTTGGAGCCCTGAAAAAGCGTGAAGTTAGTATGAAGCATCTCAGGAGGGGAGGCCGGAGCACCTACTTTGATTTCAATGGTTGGAACGCTGGCCAAAGCATCTTTGAAGAGCAGCAAGGCTGCCACGAATCCACGGAGCATCATCCTGAACAAAAAATGCAGATGATATTGAGTGGCAAAAGGAGTGCGAGGGACGACAAAATAAACGAGCGAAAAGCTCCAAGGATTACAGTCTCACTAAAAAGGAACAAAGCAGAAAGATTAAGGGGTTGCGACCGGGAGGCGTCAAGTATAAGCGAGACCATACAAATGTCTCAGTCTATTGCTTCTTTCTGGAAAAGGGCCCCGCATCGACAGCCTCAATGCGGCTAGATCCGGTTGCAATAGCTATATATAGACCTTTGACTTCGTCATCTAATTGCGTGTATGTCAAATGAAGTATCTACAAAAAAAAATTAATTTCACCCAGCAAAAAACAATGGTCTGCTTGTGGTCATCGAATGACTGGCGTCAGTTTCAAGAGGCCAAACGTTGCTTCTTGGCTAGCCACGGGGATACCAAATCCCAGCGCGCTCCATACTTTCCGAGATACTGCATTCGAGTCCATTTGTAATCTAGTTCGTAGCTTGATGGCCTGAAACAAGATGGTGAGGTGGCGAAGCTGGAAGAAATTTTTACGCTGCTACAGACGGGAGCTGGTTCTCTTGTAAGCCTATTCAGGACTAAGCTTATCTGCCTCTACCAGTCGGGTGCGGCTTGCGATACTTCGGAACTACGGTCATTCTACACCTGGGCATGGCATATCCGGGTCAATACCACTGGTCAGCAGGATGTACCCCAGCATATCAATGCGCTCTTGATCCAGTCCCGCGACAAACACCGAGATATATGATGATGCCACTCGAGCTTATTGCTACGAGACTGGTTCAGGAGAGTATTGATATGCCGGGATACAACCTGCTGCCCAGTAGTATTGGCCAGTTTATGCCATGCCCACGTGCAGCATGGCTGTAGTTCCCAAGGATCACAAGCTGCACCGGAGTCATATATATCTGTGCAACCTGGGAGCTGGTCGCCCTCAACTGGAAGCCAAGGCTGACCCTGAATCTCTTCTGGTTGTTCTATGTATCGGATGAGCGACTGGGTTGGCTTCTGGGTATGTATCAGGAAGTGATATGTGCCATCTTGCTTGATGTAGAGGAAGGGCTATATATTTAACATTGTATATTAGCTTCCAATCTCCTAAGGTGACAATATTTCTTGAATCGGGAAACAAACCTTGCCCAGTTCCTAGAGCAACGAGCAGAAGCTAATGTATGATGTTAAATGAATGGGCCTTCCTCTCCATCAAGCAAGATGGCAAATGTCACCTTCCTTGTATATACCCTGAAGCTGACCAGTCACTCATCCAATACATGGAATGCCAGTTTTACTTCAATCACTTCAGGATGGGGAGCACTCATGCGAGGAGTTGGAGCCGCGACGGCAGTCAGCACCAACATGGCCAACGGCACGGAAACTATACGCTAATCAGTTTCACTTCACTTCACTTCGTATTTCATAGTACTCATATCATTAGATATTATACAAGGAAGTCATTTTGACGCAACAATGGATCAAGTAGGGAGAGGGAGCTGGGGGAAGGACGAAGGACAAAGGATAAACGATGAAGGATAAACGATGGAGGATAAACGATGGAGGATAAACGATGGAGGATAAACGATGGAGGATAAACGATGGAGGATAAACGATGGAGGATAAACGATGGAGGATAAACGATGAAGGATGAAGGATGGAGGGTAAAAGGAGTTGGAGAAACTAAGTAAGAAGGTAGGAGTGAGAAGTAAAGAAGTGATATTTACGTTTGTGCTACAGATCAAGGCATCCCGTCTCGCATCGTCTAAGGCCACAAAAACCACAACCTCCAGATACAACTAAAAGTCTCATGATTTCACAATAGAAGCATCTTCCAGGTTCCCTATCAGCGCTCTACTTATCCTTCCAAGTCTCCGAAACCTGATCACAGATCTTTTCAATCGAATCCCACTGCAAAGAGCTCCACTCCTCAGGCTTCTCAACCGCATCAACAAAATGCCTCATCGCTATAACAGTCTGAGCCGCCCAGCGTTCCTTGCTCACTTTCCCAATACCAGCCGCCAGTGGCGCCATAAGGATCCTTTGGATCTGTTCCGAGGATCTACGATTATGACCCTCGACCTGGCACAGCAGACTCCAAATACACTCATACACCACCCCACGGTCCCAGTTAACATTCTCCGGCTCCCGCATCGTCGGACATAGTGCCACCCATTTGCAGCCCCGGTCATTCTGCTTTATCTGCTCTGGGAACTCGACTAGAGTGCATGTTCCGGGTGGAGCGAAGCCTCTCCACTTGTCGTAGAGGACTAGTTGCGCTGCGCGGGTTATGGCATGGTAATCATCCCGTGGGCTGAATGTCTTTGAGATTGCGTGGTCAAAGCCGCCGTCTAGGCGACCGTAGGAGTTTGCTGGGGAGACGACTAGGTCGAATGTTGTTGAGGGTGGAAGGGTGTTAAGGCGCTCATTGATTGTGGTGATTTTTATCTTGTTGGGTGTGTAGTCGGGCCAGAGGTCGCGAAGGGCTTCATTAAAAGCGGTTATGAATGCGGGGTCCTGGCACAGAAGTAGGAATTCTGGGATTTTCGATGTCATCGTGTTGGCTTTTCCTGGAATTGAAATTGGGCGTTGAGATAGGTCCGAGATCGCGAGGCTCTATGTTAGGCTGACATAAGGGGCGGTGGAGCTTAGAGGCCGGTGCACTGCCCAATTGGAATCTTAGGGAAGTACATATGTACTCTGGAATATGTTGCCAATATCACGAGTTACGTATCAGTGACTGAAAAGGAGACACTAGGGAGCAGACTAATATCGACCGTTATAACAGTTGGCATCGAATATTACTCTGACTCTTGCCTACCTGAGTCTGCTGCAGTCGGTGAAGATGGAGAGGAAGCTGTAAATGACCGCCGATGGCGTTGAGTCGCTAGCCTCTCAGTAAATGTTACACAAGGCCCAAAACGGGCTTGACGTGTGTCAATGACAGAGCAGAGAGGGCAGATGGGTTCTAAAATTAGAGAGGTGTCACATAGAATGCCATTTATTGTAGTACGAATAAATGTCAAAGTATTTAGCAAGTCTCATTGAAGTAACCAAAATCTATACAGTGCAAGGGAGCTTATCAATTGACTCTCTACAAATTCCATCTCGATTCGACATGGCTGCAAGCCTCTAGGGTAGAGAAGTCCTCAACCGCAGCCAGATGATTCTTTACATTCGACTCATCGGACGGTTGGGGCTAGGATCCCCTGGTGGCTCACCCTAGAAGTCACCAGTAGAAAGGCGGTCCTTTCCAGCCTCAAGAAGCAGCCGTATTGAGTGTCATGAACTCATAGACCCTCACATTTAGATGCGAAAGCACCCCGCACTACGCACATACTAAGATCACCCCGCTCGTCGTGATAGGATCGGCGCACAGGAGCCCACCCACCAACGTAGGACCAATGGCAAGCATGATCACCTGCATATATGCACCGCATAGACCCTCGACACCTATCTGGGCGCATTCGTTGGTGAGATTAGCCTTTGGCGTCATTGCAGGTACCTGCTTCGGGTGTACGGGGAAGCATAATCTAGAATGTGGATGTAGGTACTGTGCAGCGCTACGCGCCGCAGCCACGCTACTCACATCATTGCCTATTTGGGTAACTATGGTAAGGCGGGGATGTAGGATCTACGTGGAAATAATGGAGATGATACAAGATGTACTGGAGATAGGAATGGAAGCCTTGAAAGATTAACGAGTGTAACGGTTCTATCAGATGTTGGGGTCGTGGTTCTATCTACAACCCGGTTCCTCCTCGGACCCAACATTAAGATCAAGACAGGACTGGTAGCATAGGTGCTCAACAATCAAAGGAGATCAACATAGGAAACGACAAAGGAAAAATATAGGAAATCGCAAGATGGTATCATCGAAGCAGAATGACACAAACATCAACGACGCATGAAAGCAGATAACTCGACAGCCGCAAAAGGCATCAGAGCCGAGGACGCCAGAAGATGGAGAAGACGCCGCCTCAAGGTGGAAACGAAATCAGAGTAAGGAAGAGGCGCCGGAACCAAGATTTTTGGGGGGTTTGTCCGCACAAGGGTGGGACGGAACAAAAAACGACCGATGGAATCCCAAAGCAGAGCGACCATGTAACGAGTAAAGCCAGCCGAAGCCAAACCCAACGCGCTGCAAATGCATAGCAAAATGCTCCCAGTATAAAAACAAACATCAAACGTATAATCCTCTGTTGGGATTGCTCCTCTCGGTGTGGTATATCAATTCTTCCTTTGGATATTCAGTTCTTTTCTTTTCTTTTCTTTTCTTTGTGTGACCGTCTATTTGGCGGACGGTCGTCGAAGGATATCTTCGCAGTTGGCGTCGAACCGCATATTCCACAACCGGATACTGTTCATCAGCTTCTCGGTGTTCTCAAGCTCCCGATCGCGGCCGAAGATGGAATCGACAAATTCACAGCCTGCGTTGCGGCCCATGGAAACCGGGCCCTTGCCGTTTTCTCGCTTGGCGGCCTTCCACATAAACATCTCACATGCTTTGAGAAGCTTCTTGAACCGCGTCCATAGTCGGTCGCCACTTTCCAAGAAGTCTTCGACCACTTCTGCCGCTTCCAGGCGCTGGATGCGTGGGAGGCATTCGTCGGCTCGCTTGACTTTACCCGCGAGTTTGATCAGCAATAGCCACAGGTCACCTGCCACATCGGCCATGGGTGTCGATGCGCCATGGTGGAAAACCGTCCAGTCGTAGATCCACTTGCCGAGAGAGTTGGCGTCGAACACACTACCCAGGAGAATGATGGGGGCCTCTGTAGGGTCCCAGTTCTTGATCGAATAGCCGGGTGGGATTCCGGCGCGCTCGGCATCCTCTTCGGTGGCGATGAGTGGTGGCTTAGAGGCGGGAGCGGGTTTGGGCTTGCTCGGAGTGCGAGTCGAAGTGGACTGACGACGGGCACGAGAGCGACGGGCTGATTCGATGTCCTCGTGGTTAGGAACCTGATTGAAGTAGAAGTGAGAATCAGCGGGTGGGTTTGATTTGCGATGAGAGCTCGAAGCGGTGCGACGATGGCCTGGAGGGCCATCTCGTTTGGGAGTCGAAGCCGGGGGACGGCCAGGGCGAGGTCGGGGCTGCTCGCGCGAAGCGTAGCGCGGAACATCGAATGCATCGTCAACCACATCTACGAAGATGGGCTGCTGCTGCCATTGCGAGTTGAATCCGGTGCCGATACCGGTGCCGAGGCCATCCCCCGCAGGATGACCGGTTGTATGGGTGCGACGGTGTTTGGGCGAGCCCGCGAAAGAAGCACTTACATGATCGTGCTTGTGCGGCATGGCATACTCTGGCGTTGCCTCATAGTAAGGCTGCGGGTAACCCGAATAATGGCTGGGGTCTTTGGTGGCCGAGTAGCTGGCCTTGCGTGTGTGTCGTCGCGTGCCCCGGGGCGATGCGTATGTGTTGGCGTATTGGGAGGCGTAGTAGGCGTAGTGAGGAGAGGTGGGTGGCGACTGAGTGTAGTCGTAGGTAGACCACCCCGGTGGTGGACTGGAGTAATGATACATTATCAACCGATCATGAGCTGATATCAACTGGATGATTGGAAGATCACAGGTAAAAACAGTAACAGAAACTAGACAGATAAAGAAAAGAAACAAAAGACACGAGTATATTATACAGGATATCGCGCACAATAGCAAAGAAAAAGACGCCGACAGAGAAAACTGGAGGTCAAAAAGAGGTCAAGTAGGACCGTCACCGTGGTACGGTTTCCGATCGGAGAGAGGAGGGTTGACACTGAATATGCTGAGAGTGCATTTGAACGTCGGTATTCGGTAGCCCGAAAACAAGGGGTGTTGGCGATGCCAGAGAGGTGACGAAGATCCCAGATAGGACTCTTTTGAAAGAAGTCCAAGTGTGGAAGAGAAGAGAAGAGACCCAGGGGGATGTGGGTGTTGTGTATGGAGCCGAAGGGCGAGGGTGGAGATGGGAAATTTTTCAAACCAAGGATGAAAAGGAAGAGATTACGGCCAGACCCAATCACCGATGTGGGCGCGTGCAAGTTGGCGCGGTGGAGCGTGGCGTTTGTGTGGGTTTCGTTACGTGTAAAGTGGATTTCACTCTATACTGTACTCGTACTGGGTATACTCCATATACATCCGTCGTTCTCATTCTTAGGGATCTGCTTGCCTTTATATTTGAAAGCTGTTGCCATGAGTCAAGTTGAGAGATCAGTGGTAATAGTCTTTCTTAATGATAGTTCTAGAATATCATCCAAAATGCAACAGTTATAAAGTACCTCCACCAATACCTACCCCTCATACTAGTCCGGATGGAGACACTCTGACTACTGCACTATCTGCAACTGCGCTGACAGGCCCCTCAGTTTCGGGCGACAACTGCTTTTGCAATATTCAGGTATCCGTAGATTAGTATGACTCTTGCTAAACGTCGATGACTCGTCTATCGAAGAGGGGGATGCCGACTGATATCGCCACCATGAGTACATCTGGTGTAAGTTGGGTTGCTACTGATTGAGGATTCGAACAGAATAGTAGCACCGACACCGCGTGTCAGGACTCTGTTGGATGGGCATGTGGCTTCGAGAATTAAGGCTGCCTCGTTTTCCTTCGTACAGTTCATCTGCATGAACACCTGTGTCGAAATGCACTCGTCCTGTTCATTCGATAATGAAATTCCATTGCCATATGGGCTATCTACTATGCATGTAGTCTTCTACGCTTCAAAGTAGCAGTTATAATGCCAGTGCTCGGTTCCATGGTTGGCTCGCGGGTATTCGATCGCTGCACCGGACTTTCGACGGATAATCCCGTCTCGCCCACTGGTACGACTCCACAGACTCCAAAGGACCAACCCACCTATGTTGCCATGGCAAGTACTAGAACTAGAACAAGAACAAGAACAAAGACTCCATCAAGATCTTAGGTTTGCACGGACTGAATCCGACTCGTTGGGCTACATCACGGACCATGCGCAGGCTTTACCGCTGCGCCGCTGGGCAGCAATCGCCCGGCGGTATTGGGCCAAAACGGAGACAGGCAGACGAGCTTCGCAGACCGCAACTTGCTTCGCCAGTCCTAAGAGTGGTGAAAATGCTAAAGGACAGAAAGGTTGTATGTAACTTTTTTTGTTTTTATTTGTTTGTGTGGGCTCAAATACTCCGCCTGTTTGCAAGAATAGCCACGTCGGTACATGATAATTAATCTCGCGGCTATGTATATACAGCCGTGCTAGGATTGATTTGAGAATGAAAGAAAATAAAAATACCACCGAGTACACTAAGCTAATCAAATCTCAATGTCGGCAACCAGCATCAATCGATATTGTGCTCGTGTGAGGAATATAAAGTGCGACCGCAGCTGAGCCCTAAAATGCCCTGATGGAGCCCCATAGTACATAATCTGAGAACCCATTCGGCCCAAAGAATCACGAATCACCAGACCATGTATGACGTCCAATCCACTTCTCAGCAATGGAGTCTAATGAAACCCATAAGGCAATAGGCCATACAAACGCACTGTAATGACCGCAAATACCACAACCCACTCAACACCTACACTCACGCACCAACCGTAGGGATGGAATAAACAAATAAAAAACAGGCGTCCTTACAGAGCATACACCGGAATGCCAGAGATCATCCCTGATTCAAGGGCGACATGGTATTACAATAGCAGGTTCTAAATGAGTCAACACCATTCGAGAACACCCCCTTCGGCCCAGCCAGATGGAACGCAATCCTGCGCCACCAGTAGGCACCGTCGAT
Organism: Penicillium decumbens; assembly: GCA_027569385.1. Classification (NCBI taxonomy): domain Eukaryota; kingdom Fungi; phylum Ascomycota; class Eurotiomycetes; order Eurotiales; family Aspergillaceae; genus Penicillium; species Penicillium decumbens. Next base: position 1,047,898 of record JAPDEZ010000004.1, on the reverse strand, counting down.
CTTTCAGCGTCGCACATGGCGTTGGGTTTTTGTGTCTTGCATATTCTGATATGGCCTAACCCTGTCATATCTGCCTTAATCTATTGACCTATTGCATTACGACTACGACTCTGACAAGCGTATTTCCCATTTTTATTACTCGCCTCCTAAGCAGATGTTAGCTGAGATATTCAGCTAGCATAGGATACAGCCGAGGCAGGTAAATGCAGTTGCCTTCTGGAAAAAAAGAAAGGATTTCGGACCAACAGGTAAACAGGGGGGCCCGAACCTTGGAAAGTGGGTCGCCAACGGGGGAGTCGGATGCAGACTCCCCCGCCTTACTCGGCCCTGTAGGAACATAAACTGTAATCTTCCAGCTTTTCGATGATTTGCCATTTACTGCGATAAGCGTACAGGGATTGGAGTTCTTTGTGTACATTCTATCGGGATTTGGTATTTTGGCATATTTCATATTTCATATTTGAGTTCGAGTTTTAGGGGGGTACGAATATGTACAAAGAGCATGGTCATGGCTGTTCACCAACATTCCCTGTATTTTTCAAAGCGTTTTATTATGATTCAGACGGTGGAAATTATGGAGTACTCACTGGTTTAATGAAAGGGAACCTCTCTCTGCTAGCCCAATAACAAATAGTTGGATCGGTGCTTTGGCGACAGATCTGATGAATCAGTTCTGCCCCTTACTTGATCTGAGCATCGAAACACTTCACGCGCTTGCTCTGGTCCTAGAAATGTCGAGATCTACTCAAAGATCTGGCTATGTGATCTATTTTTCAATTTTTTTTCATTCTCTGGTTTTGAATTCTTGGTCTCCTGAATGCTGTGCGTTGTGCGCGCACTGATCACATAGGGTTCAATGACTGAGCCTGCCCTGAGCCCTATTGTCCATGCTTTCTTTCGCAGATATCTCAAACCACGTATCAAGACGATGAGCTCCCTTTAGTAAGCTAGTTAGAGACTCCTTGTCCCTTCTGCTGCTGATTCTCTCAGAAATTCCGCCTAGCTCGACGGCTTGTCGTTGCGAAAAAGGCTGAATTGCTAGATATACGCTGGCCTACCGTGTGTCGCTTGGAGCTTACCCAACCACTCTTTCTGACGCTGATTCAACCCATCGGTGCTCTTTGCCCTTGGATAAAAGCACGTTGGCCTGAATGGTTTCCACCTCCGACGGTCATCCTCAAGAAGCGAAAGGTTGGCTGGGAAGACGAGTTCGTCACCGAACTAGAAGCCTACAAACTCTTGAAACCGATTCAAGGGACCGTCGTTCCATATTTCTACGGCGAAGCGGTCTACGATGGGTCCCCGGCACTTGTTTTTTCGGCCATCACTGGCAGCAATCTATTCGATCTCGCACGCAACAAGTTTCCTGAAAGCGAGGATCAAGCCTTACAAAAGAGCCTTGAGGATGCCCTAAAAGCTTTAACATCATACGGAGTCGAGTACAGAGATGAGAGATTAGACAACTTTTTGTGGGCGGATGGCGAGCAGGTCAAATTTGGTACCACGAAAGTGTGGGAGAGAAGCGACAATCATGCCACCCCCATTTGTCTCATGCGCGAATTCAGGAGAACTCGCGATCCGGACCACACACCACTGTATGACATCGATCCTTGGAGTCACCTGCCAGAGTGATGGAATAATTGTCTCGGGCTGTACGGAATGTAATAAATGTGAGTCCTTCAACATTCGTCCGATGTTGAGGGATCCGCAGCCAGGTGTCGGCCTGATCTAAGTCCTGCCTCTTTTCACCCTCACAACTCCCACCACACTATTCAAACATGTCCCTCAAAAGATCGCATAGCCAGTGGCCTGAAGGTATCCCTTTCATTTATTGGCCGACACGAAGAACATGTCGATTGGGACAATCTCGGTGCCGCCACTCGTGCATGGAGGCTTTTTGTTCGTGAGCGGTGGGTCGGCGGCGACACCGCAGATCAACAGAAACGAGATCTAATCGAAGAATAGGCGATAGCAGACCAAGAATTTCGAGATGTATGACTTGATTAAATAAAGATATTCTTTGATTTTCTACTGACCCCGCAATAGGGCTATCAATCTCGGGCACCAGACGAGCCTAGTTTTTTCGAAGGCCCCGAACTTAAAGTACGAAGCATCCCCTGCTTTTCCGATTCTGATTTTAATCCGAAAATAGCATGAGTCTTTTATTAAAAGTGACGTTGAAGGTTCCTGCATAGTCTACATCTGTATTACCGAATTGAACGAAGAGAAACAAGCCCTGCTGGCCAAGGCTATCCTGGGTTTATTTCCGAAATTGTGATGTTTTGCCTGTAAAAGATAATCAAGATATTCTCGAAACTTTCAAGCTCCAGCAAAGCGTCGCCCGGCCCGATTTTCTCGATATGCATATGGCGCTTGATGGAACGGTGCTTTTTAGGGATTGTTATCCCAAGCTGATCATTGATGACCGAACCCTAGAGACAGGACTGGGGCTTTGGGTTCAGTTCGAAACGAACGGTATCTATGAAACGGCCTACCGGGCCCAAATTATGTCGGCGGAACATGCCGAATGTTATCGTGATATTGGCCCTGGCAATCAGAGGTCGACACCGCTCGCGTTGCAGTATATTGAGAAAAGATATCATGATCTTGATGAGAATAGTAGGGATCCCAAGTCTATCTTAGAGGATGAGCCGTAAGTCTTCTTGCTCTTGGTTTTGGGGTATTTATACAGTAATCGGTGCTTAGAGTCGATATGCGGAAGCCGATTGAGGACATCTACCAGGGTGAGGAAGTCAATCTAGTGGATGACTATGCTCCTGGCTTTCGTGAGGCAGAGGAGGAGGGCAATGGCCTAGCGATCGGATTTGATTTGCGAGGGATACTTACGAACGATGGAAGTCCCTTGAGAATCACAGATCATGAAAGACCTTGGGTGTCGTGGTTAGGTCATCACTACCTACTAGACTTAGTATATGTGCTCCCCGGCGATTTGATGTGCTCCCTAGCCGGATCCTATACATACCACCTCTAGGGCTACTATGTACTACTCTAGTAGTAATAGAATATGATATTTGAGCTCGAGATCCACGCTGCTGCCATTCTTTATTAATTGTCCATCACAAAATGTTTACTTTTACATAATTTTCTCTAGCTGCTATTTCCTCTAGCTATTAAAATCATCGAATAGGGACTTGTGGGCCCTCTACGAACTTCCGCTCCGACGCTCCCACCGAGCTGTTGCAGGCTGCATTGGCCTATGTCGAGAGGGCTGGAAAGGACAGAAACTAGCCATCATGGGGCTCACCGCTTCCGACACACCTCCTCCCCAGCCATCATAGATTCATAGCTGAGGGCAAAAACATGCAAAACATTCTGATATGCTCCCAAAACACATGAAAAATTAGTAAGAAACGGGCATCATAGTTCATCCAAAAACGCCGTGAAAAACACATAAAACGAGGCCAATCATATGCCTCCGTCCAAAAAACAATACATCAAGTGTCGTACGCACCCGGCGATATTCGAAGTTGACAATATCATAATCAGTTCCCCCCCCTCCCCCCCCAAACAATCCGATTCCGTGTCTGATAATATGCACAAGGTTTCCAGAACTAGTCATTTCGACCCTGTGTCTGATAAAATGCATGCTAGTACATCGTGTTCATTCATTGGCCGTGTCTAGTGCATTACCAGTACATCCTGTCCATCTTGGATAGTATCTGGATGTGCAAAGGAAGCAGTCCACCCTATGCCTTTCGATTCGGTGTGTGATGATGTGCTATCTGGTATCGAATTACCCCGTAGTGCTAATGGTAGGTAGGTCGTAATCGGCGATTGTCAGGATTTGGATGTTGGCTATGCCATTTGTGTTGGCGTTTCATAAACCTACACCAAGACCAGAATAGCAGGGAAAGAAAATATTAGTTACAGTAGAGGTAAAGAATGATCAGTAATATACATGATTCTTGTCCAGAAAATACATCGCTCGGGCGTTGGGACCGGTCTCCGCTCAAAAGTGAAAACCAATGGCCGGTGGCCGTCGATACTCAACGCTCCAATCCCCATCATCAGTCATGCGTGAGGAGGCTCCAGTCTGCGCCTCACCATATCGAACCTTCATCCAGCCAACTTCGTCCAACGTACAGCCGTACACTGGCTCGTGTCCATCGTCTGGCCCGCCTCCTGCAGCTAACTCTTCGGGGTCCCACTCTGGGGGCCACCTCCCATTGATCAGAATCACAAATCCAGTAGTATTATACGCTTCCAAGTCCTCGGTCGGTATATCCAGCACAGACTGTAACGCCTCCTCGTCAACCATGATACACAGCCGATATCGGGCCGAGTACGCCCACTCTGCACGTTTGTACGGCACCCCTTGCTCCGTCTCGCAAGCCACCCTCGCCCACTCCTTGAAAGCGTCCCGTATTTGATCAGGCGTGGCCCCGTCAAAGCGGCGCACGTCTTCCATCACAACAGGCCGAAAGGAATCAAACATGTCGAGCCCATCGTCGCTTTCCAGTTCTGTGCGGACACTGCCCATGAACCGATCGAGGAATTTCGCCCAGTCCGCGTCGCTCTTGTAGGTGGTTCCGTACATGGTGATACCCCAGTAACGGAACCCGTCCGTCTCCAAATTTCTCTCAATGAGGTCAGCCATGTTGTCGCACATTCGACGCCATGGGGTTCTCTTGGAGTCTTCGATGACCATGGTTGCTGATGTGGACGAAAATGGCCGAGGTAGTGATTCCCCCCTGACCCGGGGAAATCGTTGAGTCCTCGGCTTAGTGCCCGGATATGGTATTTTCTCTAACCGTGAGGCGAAGACGGCTTGTCCAGTGCAGCACGTAGACAAAGATGCAATGCTTGAGAGTGTTCTCGTAGGGGTGCTGAACAGGTATGTTGAGCTTCTGAGGAAAACTCGGGAAGAGAATGAGAACGACATTGAATCATCCATAGCTTGCCGAGGAAATTAGAGAATTAAATTCAGATACAGAAACCGACATCCACGCTTGTGATATCCTAGCCTTGGAGCCTTACTGCCTGAGAGCCTTTTTTGATCTGTAAGCAAACGTCAACTGCGCTACAAAGACTGCGACTATGCAAGCATCACGCGTGTATTATGTATACTTTGCCGGTATAAAATTTCCTGGTTCCACCAACGCAGTTGAACTCGAAATTTCAAACGCCAGCGAAAATCACCCTCGACGTGGAGCTCTTTTTCAAGTCGATCTTCCGTCTCTTCTCATGAATAGCCAGCAGGTTCCTGCTAAACCTCGCCAAAGTCCTTACGATATTCTAGCACGGCGTATCAGTGTCTAAGATCTTATCTATTTATACCAGATTGAAAGAGTTGTGGACTTCAGCATGTGGATCATGAGATACCGAGGACTATCATTGATCGATTGAATCTCTCGAGAGCCCGGCGCATTCCAAATCAAGCGAACGTTATATCAATTTCACAGTTGACAAGCGACAGCCTCGAACAACGCATTCGATCCGACACCATCATAGTCAGCGCGCCAAATCTTGACCACCCTGAAGCCAGCCCGCTCCAGCAGATCAACCCACTGCTTCTCAGTCCGCTCCAAAGCAGCAAAAATATTCATCATGTTAATATCCAACGACACCGAGAAGCTCGACGCGCCAACCTCAGGCAAGGTATTCTCATTAATCAGCAGCACCGAGTCGTCAGCCATAGCCTCCCGAACACGGGCAAGCGCCAGCAGCGACTGCTTATCCGGCCAGTCATGCAGCACAGTACGCAAATAGTACGCCTTGGCACCCTTCAGCGGCTGCTCAGTGAACATGTCGTACCCGACAATCTCAATGCCATCTTCAATCGACTCCTTGGCATGCTCGATAACATCCGGTAGGTCTTCGAGAACCAGGCGACCAGGAAGATTGGGGAATTTGCGCTTCAAACCTCCAAGATCGTGTCCCAATCCGCCGCCGATGTCTACTAGCTGGACGCGGTCGTTCGAGGATACACTCAGTCTTCCTTCGACGGGGTAGATGTCAAACCACTGTGCGCCTTCTACCTGACGGTTAATGCGCATTGTTACGTTGAACGCGTGGGCGTCTTCTGGGTTCTGCGTCAGCCAGTCGAAGTAGTGGTCTTTGGTCTTGTATACAAACTGCCATGGTCCGTTGTTGGTATCCGCTGGGTTTTGGTAGTCTGTGGCCTCCAGGAATTCGTCCAAATTCGTGGAAGCTTTCATGTTGGCGTAGCTGGTCCATGGTAAGCTTATGAGCTTTGCACGAAAGGAATAGGTTACCAGTGCTTAGCCACTTCTGGTAAGGGTGAGTCTGTAGCGAATCCCAAGCCAAGTAGCAATGGCTTCCATGTCTGATGAGCCGTTTCGGCAATGAGATTGTGTACGGTAAGAAGACGCAGAATTCGCACTGGAGATACTGTTAATGCCACTTCATAGAGATGCCGTGGCGAGGGGGTGGAGGGCGCTTGATTGACATACGCAAGAGTGTCTCATCACCCTTTGTCTTCTCGGCTAATTGGCTCAGAGTCTGAGGTGATTCACCCCCAGCCGCTAAGGCGTCAAAGATACCCGTGCTGACAGCTACTTAGATACCAACAAGTCCCATGTGCTGTGCGTTAGATCTTGTGTAAGCATATATAGAGCCTGTATGTATCATGATGCACATACTGAGAAGACAAGGTTCTGGACAGAGACAAGCGGAGGCTCTAGAGCGACACGGGCTTTGTCAATCGCCGCTAAAATCTGGAGACGCTTTTCTTCTGAAATCGATTCGGGGGGCGGCAATTGGTCCAGCGTAGCAACAGGATCATTAGTATAAGTCATAGTGAGTAAAGTTAATATGGTGAAATCTTTTGGTTGATTTTTGATGAACAATGCCTTTGCAACTTTTGGGGAAACGCCATCGGCTTATAAGCTCAGCTTCGCGCACAGACATCATTTATTTATTGATATAGAGTCCCCTAGGGCTGAGCAAGTCCTTCGGAAACGTGCCCATTGCTGTATGAGAAAGGATACATGAGCTCTTAACTAGGGCTGAAAGATTTGGGGGCCGGTGGTTTGGGTATAAGCACTAAAACTAAGTTGGACGTTCAGAATTATCCGATTGACCAATCAAATATGAATGGCGCAAGTGGCACTAGCTGAGCAAGAGAAAAGCTTTGCTGGTCTTCGCTTAGGCGCTAATCTGTTAAGCAACTTGTTGGATTTTGGTAATCAATGATGCCTTGGCAAGATGTAATCCAATCAAATACATTCCTTGCATGTGAGTCCGGTGGTAAGTGCCAAGTAATATCTGGTTCCTGTACAATGTTTGTAAATGTTTGTAAACGTCGGACCTGTGAATTACTGTATCCGGTTAGTTTTGCTTTTTTGGGTTTAGCGCTCCAATACACCTTCAATGCCGCCGACATAAAAGACCCGTCTTCGCTGCTCTTCCTCCCCCTCTCACTTTTTCATTTCTTCCTACCTCTCTATCTTGCACTAATCACTGCCCCCTTCATTTTACTCTGGCCCCCATCGACTACTGCGCATTTGCTTTCAGCCCGACGTACTGCCCCTTTCATTTTTACCTAAGATGCCGCTCGATCCGACATCCAGCTTGCAATGCCTATCACCCAGAAGCGTAACCACTGGGATGATACTCCATCCTGTTCTTTCGTGTCGATAATCCTACTCCTTCCCTAGGGCAGTGACTGAGCACCACGCTACGATGCTATCTAAGTCTCCCGCTGCCAGTGCGCGGCGAGCGTGAAGAGTATATTCAATATAGTTAGGCGAGAGAAAGAAGATGCCGCAACCGTAAGACGCGCCCGAAGATCGGCTACGAAATAGCTGATTATTACCCCCTAACCCGATGAAACGGGCCTAAATTTACCGGATATATATAGCCGTACGGTCGATGATAAGGGGAAATAGGCTATTTTTCTATGATTCGGTTGGTTTTTAGCATTAAATTGATAGAAATGTCAAAAATGTTACGTTAGGCATTGGTGCACCAATTCGCGACCAAGCGAGTGGGGCCCTGAGGCACGGTTACAGAGTTGGAATTGAAAAACATACCAGCATTTCGAATATAGGGTAGTCTCACATAGAGCATGCTGGGCCAAGGTAAGTGTATATATAGTATTGAGTCTATGTACGATGCAATCTTCCAGCCTATTTCACATGTCAGTGTGGAGAAAGAGAGTATATGGGAAGATGCCATCAACGAAAGAATGAAAAGTCACAAAGAATGGTATCATATCCGCCAAATGTGCAGGGATCCAAATCGCCAACAGTCAAGAGAAACCCGTCCAGCCCCGCCAAAATAGCTGTCAAAATATCTGCCAAAATCGAAGCCAATCATCGCAAGCGCTGCGTCATGTGTTGGAACTTGAAGTATTAATCAGAGAGGTAGGTCTTAATTATGCCACCATATATTCTCCATCGCCCCGTTTGGCCTGCATGACGCGAGACCAGCGAAAGGCTTGGGAAGTAACCTGCGCTTTGCTTCCATCCAGTGGCGGGGGAGGGCCCAGGTCGGAGGGATAGACAGGGTATGAAGACTCTTCAGAATGCTCTGCCCAGATCTTTTCCAGAAGTTCCAGGCAAGACAGGTTATTCACAAACCCAGAGTCCTTTGAAATATCCTTACAGCGGTTCCGAATGGCGGAACGATGATCTTCTTGAACACATTCTGAGCCCACGATGAAGAGCGGCCACAGAAGGTACACATCCGACTGCACAGTGCAGAGGCAGTGCATAGCAAGACGTACAAGATGCTGTATACGAGGATGTTGCGACGGGAGACTTGGCTCCGCGAGCCGTTCGCAGTAAAGAAGTGCCGCGTGGCGGAAACATTCCGAAATTTGGTAGACGTCCTGAAGATTCTCGCTCGCCACCTGGTATGATGGCGGGGTAGGGGGAGTTTGTATAAAGTGGGAGGGATTGAAGGAGAAGGTGGAAGCGGACAAAGGTGGCGAGGGAAACGAGAACTCAGTTTGCGGCGCAGTTGGTGGATCGAATCGCCAGGATTCGAGGCGTTGCCGTAAGGAGTACCATTCAGTCCAGAATTCGGGAGATGAAGGCTTCCGGGGTTGGTCAGTACTCTGGGGTGGTGTGGGCATGGAAAATCCATATCCGTCTGCCATGGCCCCTGGTCCAGTAGCCTGGGGAATGCTATCCCAGCCAGGGAAGATCATGGAAGGAGGTAGTGAGGCGGTAGGGATGGTCACGTCCGCTGGCCGAGACTCGGTGGGCTTCTGATCCTGACTGAGCAGGTTCAAACGGCCTAACTGAGAGATCATCTTGAACAGACGTCCATCGCAGCCAGCCAAGTTCTCCAACCCCCATTCACCGTCGGTTGTCGAGCTGATCTCCAGGCATCTGCCGCGAAGCTGTACATCACGGTCATTCGTGGTCGCAGTAAGCGTGTCAAACCATGAGAACATGCGAATGAACCACTTAAGGTCATCGGTCAGGACTGGAGAATGCCGCATTCGAATTGCAAGGAGCCTGGTGACGCCGGCAAACTGTGTTCGAAACTCGGCGACGCCCGTGTCACAGCCATGAAACAGACATAGTATCAGCAGTGTTGCTAAGACCGAGTCCGAAAGTCTGCGATGAGGGTCTGCTAAATCGGCATTCAAGGCCTTCACGGCCATACCGCGATGGTGATTCTCTTCCCGCATGTAACCCTCTACCATTGAGATTCCGTATTTATCTTGGAATGCCTCGTCGGTCAGAGCACGATGAGCCATAGACGACATACGTGCCGGCAGGGTTCTCTCGGTGGACATATGATTCTTCTCCCGTCGCTGCCGTAAATTGCTCGTAGCCAACGTCGCAATTGCCTCTTGAAGGGCATCGCTGCCTTGGGCCAGGCGAAGAACATGAGTGCGGAACGGGTTTGTTGGGGTATCAAAGGCAACGATCATAGGTGCAATGACTTCGGCAAAATAACTGATGAGGTACCGCAGGCGAGGTGTGCGTCCTACGGATCTTGCCAGAAGTAACTGGGAATACGAAGGCGAATGACCGGCGTCCCACAGCATTGAATATTGTGGGTTATTCCTGTCGATCTCCTCATCTGCGTCTTGCGGGGGCGTCGTATTTGAAGACGTCCAATCCCTCGCAACGGGCCAAACTGGCGTAGCGAAACTAGCGTCCGGACTTAATATTGGTGCATAAGCAAGCGACACCTCGGAAGATATGCTTGGACTCGCCATCGCTGGTCGGGTTGGTAATGGAAGCCCGGATATCTGAGGGGGCGCAGCAGATATGCTGGACCACGACTGAGGATCCGGCATGTCCATTGTCCACGCCATGCCATTCGACACGTCAGGTGTATTTGAGGCAACTGAGGGATGGGGAGAGTCGGCTTCGAACGAGTTGAAGGTTCCTGCATTAAATGAAGAGAAGCCCATCTCCGGTGTAGATGCCGCCGGCGGGGTGGTTGGAAACAATTGTTTCGAAGATTGGGCTTGAGTCTGGCTGCGGGAAGGCGTCGACTTCTGTGCTTTGGAAGGTTTTGCAGACGACTCGCTCGCCGCTTCATCCATGACGGGGAGCTTCTGGCCTCGCAGCTTGCCTCTGCTGGCTACTCCCACCCCCCACGTGAGGGTTGTCTTGTATCCCGAGCATTCACGGCCGAGTTCGAGGCACTGGGAGCAGTACGGCCGCCGTCGATCACACTGGGCTCCCCGTTTGGAGCATGCGAAGCAGTCATCCGGAGCACCGCTCACCACCGTCCTCTTGCGCCGTTTCCGAATAGGCGCATTCGGGTCAGTTTTTCGGTTCTTGCTTTTGGCCGGCTCCCGCGCCGGGCGACCTGCGTTCTCGGGCATTATGGGCGAGTATCGCGGCAGGCACCTAGCAGGGGTCCATGAAGTGGTGTCCAGGGGAGGCCTCTGTTGGCCACAGGGAACGAAAGTGTCTACAAGTGCGGGTTGGGAAGATCTGAGCAGCGAGAACTGCACGGGCACGGGTCAAAGTGGGCCTGAGACGGCGGGACTCGATAGGGTTCGGAGGCGGAGTAGGGCGGAGTAGGGCGGATTAGATTCAAGAGGCCATGACAGGGTAAGGGCAAAGGTATATACGTAGTTACAGACGGAGTAGAAGAATGAGGAAAAGGGAAGAGTCGAGGGGGGGGGAAGAAGAAGGTGGTGGATATGTGATCTTCCCGGTGGAGGATGATCCGCGGCTTAGTGACTCCTGTAAGAACTCTCGGGGCGCGTGTGAGAAATCGCTCATAGTCTCCACTTCATCCAGGTCCAGGATCGACGGTTTCCGTGTTCCTCCTAGCCGGAAATGGTGATATGCTACCGAGTTTCTACTGCTGTGTCAAGTCCTTAGTCACATTCGGGGCTCCCTAGAGCCTCAGGGGAGGTAGTAAGAGACGTTCAATAAAACGCAGATCGAAGAGGCCAAGGTTGACCGACTCCTTAGATGTGCAGTATATAGTTAGTCTTGTGGTTTCACCTTAACTAGTTAACTTACTAGCACACCTGCTTAGTTAATACATAATGTTAAAACGTGCTAACTTACTTGATAGTTAAAGTGGCTGCCTGAGTGCGCTCATCTGTGTCTCGTAGCACGCAAGTCGGGATGATGAAGGTCATCGCCAAGGCTAACCTAGGGCCGCGCACTTTCCCTTCGACTTCAACTTCCCACTTGCCACTCCCCCTATCGAATTCCTCCCTTCCTTTCGCCCTCCAACTATACCTCTACAACCCATTTCCCAGGAGCTCTACTCTATAGTTGCCCCAGCGCAGACATCGGCGATCGGTGCCCCGTGCGCTCCTCAAATCCACCCCTGTACCGAGTACGGAGTACTTCCGTCTCATTGCATCGGCAGCGTGACGCCAATATCAGCCACAAATCCCCCCTAGGCCGAGCCTCGGCCGCGGCCGCCTTCCACCATGGGCTTTTTTAGGCCCGGCCGGGCGAGGTCCATTGTCCTCGCCATGCTAGCCACCCTGCTCGTGTGCACGGTTTATCTCTACTGGACCCCGACCACCGCATCATCCACCGTTCCCGTCGTCCCCAGCACGGCTTTCGAAGTCCCCATCATCGAACGCCAAAAGGACTTCTGGAAAGTTTTCCACCCTCTTCTCACTCGTTATGACCCTAATTGTCCTCCGCCGGCGAATCATGGCGATGCGCCCGCGGTCCATTTCAATCCCAACGAGGGCATGCCACGGCCCGATCTATCCAAGGTGACCGAAGAATGTATGTGGCTATTGGAAGGAGCGCATGATCAATTTGTGAAGGAGATTACCAAACCGGGGCGAGATCTGAATCCGGTCCATAGCCATACCCCAGGCACGCGAGGAATCGTAACCGCCGCCGGCTCGTTATATATGCCGGTGTTTGTCAACTCACTGCGCATGCTTCGCCGCGCAGGGTCCTCGCTACCCGTCGAAGTATACATGAAGGACACGGATGAGTACGAGAAACATATCTGCCAGGAGGTCCTTCCAGATATGAATGCGCGATGCTTGGTGATGGGTGACGTCGTGGGGAAGGAGGCCATCGAACACTATCAGCTCAAAAGCTTTGCCATCCTCTTCTCCTCTTTCGAAGAAGTTATCTGGATGGATGCGGATTGTTTCCCGCTAGGTAAACCGGAGGATCTTCTCGACTCGGAGCCATATACATCAACTGGCCTGGTCACCTGGCCAGATTTCTGGTTCTCCTCGGCATCTCCTCTGTTTTATCAAGTTTCGAAACAACCGGTTCCGCCCATGACGAGCCGTCCATCTACAGAGGCAGGTGTAATCCTCGTGTCTAAGAAAACACATTTCCTCCCTCTCTTGCTTGCTGCCTATTACAACTTCTACGGTCCTTCACAGTACTACCGACTGTTGACCCAAGGGGGTCCCGGAGAAGGGGACAAGGAGACTTTCATTGCCGCTGCCTCGGCACTCAAGGCTCCATTTTACACCGTGAGTGAGAGGGTGCGACCAATCGGGCATTTCGACGATATCCACCATTCAGGGTCGGGCATGGCCCAGGCGGATCCACGAGAGGATTACGCCCTTACCTCGCAGGGCAAATGGAGGATCAATGACCCGTCCGTGGCCCCTGCTCCGCCCGTCTTCTTTATCCATGCGAACTATCCAAAGTTCAACCCGGGAGTCGACGTCTTCGGTACAAACTGGGAGACTACTCCTACAATCGACGAGAACGGCACGGATGTGCGGGCATGGTCGGGTCCCCCAGACGTTATCGAACGGTTGGGATTCGATGTGGAAAAGGCTTTCTGGGAGGAGATCAAATATAACACTTGCAAATATGAAATGGTCTTTGAATCGTGGAAAGACAAGGCAGGTCTTTGCCAGAAAGTCGAAGAGTACTGGAACAATGTCTTCGCTGAGCCGCATGAAAATGATCCAAAGTTCACCCCGGACGGTTGAGCTAGGGGCTCTTCTGTTTATTCTCCCACACTTGGGGGCGCCTCACGGTGGATGCCAGGCATCCCTGGACATGAGCTGAAGCGATCACTCCCGCCAATACCTTACCGATGAGTTACATTTGACTGTCTTGGTTTTGACACCGGGATAGCTCTACTTTGCTCGGGCAGTTCGGCCGGTATGGAGAAAATAATGACCCACACTCCTCCAGTCAACATCGCCCGCCTCTATCCATGGCAGACACAAGGCACTGCACAGAAGAGGGCTTGGACCCATTGTACATTAGCTATTTATTTGCTCTCCGTTTCTCCGGTATGTTGCACATAATGTTATACAATATAGAATGAGTGACGACAAACACCAGAACCATCATTCTACAATTTCTACGGCGGACAAGATTCGAGTTTCAATCATTTCATTCAAGGCCTCCACTCTCAAAGCGAGGTACCAATCGTCATATCGTACACGAATAGCTTCCCCAAACGCCTTCCTGGTCGAGATCCAATCAGACATGCGAAACGGTGGGGTATTATGAAATTTTCATAACATCATGACCAATTTAATGCTTGATGCCCTTCTCGCGCAGACGCTGCTCATCGTCCGCCTTGAGCTCTGCGTCAATCTGGGCACCCCTGGAGGGAGCGTTGCCGTGCGTCTGAGCCTGTATAACCGGCATATTAGCAACTGACCAAAAGAGAGAGGTACCTTGACGAGCATCTTACAGGCTTGGTGGGGTCTTGCTTGCTAAGCTCGGCCTCGGGGTCATGTTCGTGGTTGTGGTGGTGGGAAGGGTCGGGCTTTCCTCCTTGGGAAGCAAGCTTGTTGGCGATGGAGCGCTCATCCTTGGAGTCGAGGTTCTTGTGGCTGCCCCTCACGCCTTCCTTGTAGGCAGTGGCCTTCTGCTCGGCCGCGGGCGGGTTGCGCTGGTCGCCGTCCTCATAGATGGTATGGGAGCCGACGTTAGACTGGGCGGAGCTGTGAGACATTGTGTAGAGGAATGGAGGAATGGAGGAATCGAGCAATCGAGGATCGTAGAGGATGCTTTAGCTATGAGGATGAGAAGAGGTTATGTTTCACGATGATATTGGAAAAGCTCAAACTTATACTCGACGAATTCGGTGGACAGACGGTGATGTCATCCTGAAATCACTGAGATCATACTGTGGGTCGAAGATCAGACGATGAAGTCGCTGATTTGGCAATCGTTGCTCAAGGCTGGTCGTGTGCTCTGTTGGACCCTTTTTTCCTTGCGTCAGGGCGTTTGGCAATCAAGGTAGTTTGGGTGCTGTGACATCGTTGATGCAGGAGCTTCTTCGACGCTTACATATCTGCCCTCCACTTTGTATACTCCACTTGCCCCAGAGCATTTCATCAGCGGCAGCTAGCTAATTTGCTAATCAATGACTTGGGCTCTCTATATGAATAGATACAATAGAGTCAATTCTTATTCTTCTCTGAGCTGATGTCTTATGGTTCTATAACTGCGGGTTTTGGTTGAAGAAATGAGTAATTAGCCGCATTGAGGGCCACGGTGAGAGCTACTGTGGAGTAGGAGTAGATATTCGAGTGAACTAGTTTCTACTTCCGTAATTTTCGATGCTATTCCAACATACAGGTACAGTAGCCCCAAATAACGCAATTGGGTCCGTAATCATCTGTCCTCATAATGCACACCACGGCATTCTTACGTGCGACCCACTCCGGCCATCGGAGTCGGTTACGATTATGCAGACCGCAATCTCAATCGATTGCACCTGTTTCCCTGATCGAAAGTCGATATCCCAGATTCAGTAGGAGACCAGTCCTCCGACCCATCAAACCCTTCCGCCATACATCATCCATACCCTACAGCACAATGAGTCCACCGCCCGCAACGGAAGTGCAGCCCCGCTTCCAGCAACTGTTCACAGAGCTGGAGAACCGCTTCAAAACTACCAGTCTGAGTCGCGACAAATGGTACATCCTCGCTACAGCCACATTAGCCGCAAGCCCAGACCCCGAGCGCGCGGACCAGCTGTACCTACACCTCTGCAGCCAGCCCGACTACTCGACCTCGCCCGCCCGGCAAGCCTTGGTCCGCCGGCTGCGCGAGGCACTCGTCAAAGCCGTCCCGATTATCGGCGTATGCAAACCCATTGAAGCCATCTTAGCCATTAGCAAGGTCGAGCGTGACGAGGACAAGGATTATACCTCCACGCGCGAGGGCTGGCAATGTGACCAGGCCAACCACGATCGCGGCACAGGGTGGATGCAGAAGCTGTACTCGCGTAACACGAGCGGTACCTTGGACTTGTTTGCTGCGCATAAGGATTTCTCTTGGCTTTCGGAGGAGATTACGTACGGGTTGTTCTTGTCGGATCGACAGGTGCTGGATGATGTGGATACTCAGCTTGTCGTTCTTCCGGGAATTATGAGCCAGAATCTGCCTAATGAGACACACTGGCATATTCGTGGGACGAGGCGTTTGGGTCTTCCTAAGGAGGAGGTTCAGGTTATTTGGGACTGTGTGCAGCTTGTGGCGCAGTTCTTTGATGTTAAGTTGAATAAGGTGCCCACTGTTGATCAGGTGGAGTATGATGTCTAGCTTTTAGCATTTAGCATTGCGTATCTCGGTATAGAACATTTACTTGCAATACTGTCAGGTGATTCCCTGTCATATGTGCATTTCCGATCTGTTTTTGCGTGACGGGGAAACTATCATGGTCTAGCATCCCTGCTAAAGGGGATATATATTCAGTTCGGACGGGCTTGACCACGGAATTTGGTGCATGATGTGCACCATATCAAGGTATTAACATCTCAAAAGCATAGGGCAACTTCAGCTTTCTCTAAAACCACATATTTTAGACAATTGGTTCAAAACATGGAAAGTTAAGAGAAGCAGCATTCAGACCTCATAGATCGGGCCGATAACAAGCGATAAGGGAAAAAGTTCGAAAGCGGCCGAGGGGCGGAGCGAGGTCAAAACTGTTTCTTTTTTTTTTGCGCTCCGCCATTCAAGCACGCAAGGACTCAGAAATCATGGGGAAACGCAAGCAAGATCTCGGCGATGTGCCCATGGGTGGCACCAAGGCTGAAGGGGACGAGGATTCCGACGACGTGAGTCCCGCGCGCTGCACTCTGCCGTACAACCTCTAACCCGCAGCAGGACGTTGAGATGGTCAATGTCGATTTCGAATGGTTCGATCCGCAGCCCGCTGTCGATTTCCATGGACTCAAGAACCTTCTTCGCCAGCTGTTCGACAATGACGCCCAGATCTTCGATTTGTCCGCTCTGGCCGACCTGATCCTGTCACAGCCGACGCTGGGCTCGACCGTCAAGACCGACGGCAATGAGTCGGATCCCTATGCCTTCCTGACCGTGTTGAACCTCCAGGAACACAAGGTAAAAGTCTCCTGAACTGTGTAATTACAATTGCCCAGAACTGACAACCCCCCAGGACAAACCAATCATCCAGGATCTGATCAAGTACATCAAGAGCAAAGCCGCCGCCAACCCCTCCCTCTCCGCCCTCAACGAGCTCATCTCCCAGACTCCAGTGCCCCCGATCGGCCTGATCCTGAACGAGCGGGTGATCAACATGCCGTCCGAGGTCGTGCCGCCTATGTACAACATGTTGCTGGAGGAGATGGCCTGGGCTATTCAGGACAATGAGCCGTACAACTTCTCCCACTACCTCATCATCTCAAAGAACTACGAGGAGGTTGACTCCAAGCTCGACCTCGAGGAATCGCGGCCGCAGAAGAAAAAGAAGAAGGCTGGCGAGAAATCCCAGCAATTCTTCTTCCATCCGGAGGACGAGGTGCTCCAGAGGTATGCCATGTGCACCGGTACTGTCGAGTACACGCACCAGCATGATGACGGCCACTCCGACTCCAAGCGTGCGTTCCAGGAAGCGGGTATCCGCACCAACGGTAGCTTGATCCTAATCGATGGATCCGAGTTCGAGGCTGCTGTCAAGGCGGTTACGGAGTACTTGAACCCGAACCCGCAGTGAAGGGATAACAATTGTCGTTTCATTTCATGTCCCGTTTACGAGAATATTTTCCTATATGTTGGTTTATTTTGTTTGCTTTCTTCAGTACCATCGAACCAGCGGCATGATTCTATAGATCCCCAAAAGAACCAAAAGTTCATAACTTCATGATAAAACCACTGTTTACTCCCATTGGGTACCCTTAAGACGCTGCATGAGGTATTCGACCTCGACGACCTTGGTCAGAGGAATGACGCATTCCTATAAGTTGCATATATCAGTTCCCAGTTCGAATGTCCAACCCTCAGATAGTCATTTCTTACCTTGTACATGGCCACGACAGCATCGACATTAATCTTCTGACCCTTCTCCTCGGGAAAAGCAGGATCAGTGCCATAAGTCTTTGCTTTCAAACCCAAGCGCTCCAGAACCTTCTGCTCAACCTTTGCATCCGTAATAGCAGCATCAATGCCATCCCGATCACTTGCACGAATCAAACGCACAAAAGTCTCAGGATCTTTCTGGAACTTCGCCTCGGCAACAAACTTGCCGAAGTGAATCCGACGCGATAGCGCCTGCAAGCAAGAAACATCACACGTCGCCGCCGAGCCGTAGTTCTCCTGCGTCTCGCCGCGGTCTTCACGTCCGAATTGGGGACACACGGCGGGTAGGATCTCGTTGATGTAGCGCTGCTTGATCACATCGTTTACGTTCACGTCGTTGGGGTGCAGGATGCGTGGGTATTGCAGCGGCTGCAGGATCGGCTTCTCGAGCACGTCGGGAAAGAAGGGGTATTCGTCGGGGGATTCGTAGCGGCGTACGCGTGACTGCAGCCGCTCTTGTTCGCGGAGTAGGTAGTCAGCGAGACTGAGATCGCTGGAGGGGATTTTGACGCCGCCGGGCACGTAGATGGTCTTGTTGAGGGGGAATTGGACTCGTTCGATCAAGTGGAAGGTGATTGTGTCCTCTAGCCGGCTGGAGGTCTGGAATATTAGTAGCGGTCCTTATAAGGGTATGCGGTTTGAGTGCACAGAGCTGGATTCTTTGCGGTGTGCCTGTATGGCGGGGCGCGGGGCATAACGAGGGAGGCATTGTCGTCCCGTAGATTTCAGACTGGAGGGAGCTCACATCAGCTGGAAGCGGATATTGGCGAGATCCAATGCCTTGGAGGCATCAGACAGATCAATGGCTGTGTCCATAGCGCGGCGGGTGGTGAAGTTGAAGAGAGATAGGTAACGGGTCAGCAAAGTCGGGATCGACTTCTCGGCGCAGTCCTATGGCACTATTTATGTTGCATGTCAGCAAGCGGTTTTCTACTGCTTACGTTTCCCATTCCTCTATTTGAGGCGATCTGCCCTTTCCCTCGCATGTAACACACCTAGTTACGATATGATAATCGTGCGTGCAGTAACTATATCGGGTACTTGATACTTAATTATTACCGGGTTCCCTGCTAGCTTATTGCAGGACTTTCCTGTATCAATTAGGTAGTGGTACCAGAATAAGAGGTACCTCGCATGTCGCTAGTCTGATATCTCATAAATCGGAAAAAAAGAATCGACTTGTCAATTGGAGGTGAGACCGGGTCTCAGGTCAACCTTGGAAAAGTACCGTACGCCCGTACCCGGGGAACGCGGTAAATCATCGCGTGGACACATGACGATTATCTCTCTGCAACCTACTACCGAGCTCCCTTCCCTCCAATACATGGGTCTTGGTTGAACCCTCCCAAGACATCTCCAGGCTATGGAGAATCACCGTCGCGATGATTCGCCCTCCGGTCTGTCGGATTACGCCGAGGGCGACGGCCTGCTGGGCACCGGCATCACGGTAAGCTTTTTCGCTGCCCGCGACATGCCCCTCAACGCCGCGGGCTAACACACTCTATAGACCCGTCATCTGGAGGCATTCGGCCGAACAGTCACATCAACGGCTGGACACTTGATGGGACCGCCCGATCCGAGCCAGAGCACGCACTTCCAGAATGCCATGACCGACATCCACCGCGAGCTGCGCCGGCCGACGGCGCAGCGCAGGGTGTTTTCTTTAGCCCAGACGACCCCGACCGATCTGATGCGGTCCAAATTGTCAACCACTGAGATCAGGTCTCGTGCGATTTCCTCTCTCCCCGACGACCTACTCGCCGACCTCCCGGAAGACAGCAGCTCCTACTCCCTATTCCAAGGCTTCCAGGCGTCCATACCCGAAGAAGAACCTGGTCATAAAAAACACCGCAGACGAAGCTCCAAGGGTGGAAAGATGCTGAAGGACAGCGAGAGGAGTGGGACCTTGACAGCTGGACCGGCTGGGCTCAAGGAAGAGCGGAAATCGTTGAGTCGGCGGCTGGATTTGATGGGCATTCGCAAAAACATGTGCAGCGCTGAGATTCATGAAATCGATAACAAGATTGCCAATTTGCACAAGATGCGCCAAATCGTCCTAGATCGACTAGCGGGCTTGGAGATGGACGAAGCAGCATTGGAGCATGATCGTGGGTCACCCTACCCAAATGCGTTTTTGACAAGGGAACAATCCTTCTAACTTGCGCGACACAGTGACGGAGCTTGATATTAAGCTTGAAGACCTACAGCTGGAGGAGACACCCGACGCATCTGCGGCCGAGACACCCAAGTTAGAAGCCCCGGAGGGTTCTATCGCCTCATCCGGCGACCCTGCCATGGATGCATCATTTATGTCTGAGTCGATATACGAGAAATTGCCGACGTCATCACCGAAGAGCTTACGGCACCGATCTAACCGTATGATACTATTGTCTTTTGCAGACCGT
Source organism: Penicillium decumbens (assembly GCA_027569385.1). Lineage (NCBI taxonomy): Eukaryota > Fungi > Ascomycota > Eurotiomycetes > Eurotiales > Aspergillaceae > Penicillium > Penicillium decumbens. The sequence continues at coordinate 1,027,785 of JAPDEZ010000004.1, read as the reverse complement.
GGATAATCGCTTACAATGAACTTTAGGGAAACGTTCCATGCCCATTCTACATGAACATTTCGCTCCGGGTTCATTGATCAAGGAGATCGAAGCGCACACCGATATGGTTACCGCGATTGACTTCGACTTTCCGTTTGGCACCATGGTCAGCGCCGCGTTGGACGACACAGTGCGCGTATGGGACATGAACGTGGGTCGATGTTCTGGATTGCTTGAGGGACACCATGCCTCGGTCCGGTGCTTGCAAGTTGAAGACAACATTGTCGCGACGGGATCTATGGATGCATCCGTGAGGCTGTGGGATTTGAGTCGCGCTCGGCCCACAACTCGCGATGGCCGCTTGAACAAACACGAGCGTCATGAACAGGAGGATACATTGGGTCAGTCTTCGCCAATGCCAGCCTCTTCCAATTTTGAGGACTGCCATGTGTTCACCCTAGATGCGCACGTTGACGAAGTCACTGCCCTCCACTTCAAGGGCAACACTCTCATATCCGGCTCCGCAGACAAGACACTGCGACAATGGGATCTGGTCAAGGGACGATGTGTTCAGACACTCGACATTTTATGGGCCGCGACCCAAGCCTCATCTTCAACGACCAGTGATGGGATTTGGCGTCCGTCTGGCCGTCTTCCAGACGCAACTGCAGATTTTGTTGGTGCAGTCCAATGCTTTGATGCTGCCCTGGCGTGCGGAACGGCTGATGGAATGGTCCGCCTTTGGGATCTCCGTAGTGGCCAGGTCCACCGCAGTCTTGTGGGCCACACTGGTCCTGTTACTTGCCTTCAATTCGATGATGTGCACCTGGTAACAGGCAGTCTTGACCGCAGCATCCGCATTTGGGACTTGCGCATGGGATCCATCTACGATGCCTACGCCTACGACAAGCCGATCACTAGCATGATGTTCGACTCCAAACGCATCGTGGCTGCCGCGGGCGAGAACGTGGTCAAAGTCTACGACAAAGCCGACGCCCACCACTGGGATTGCGGCCCCGGCGTTGGCATCGATGACGAGGGCCCCTTCCCTGCGACGGTTGAGCGCGTGTGTCTCAAGGACGGATATCTCGTGGAAGGCCGCAAGGACGGCACATTAGCTGCATGGACATGTTAAACTCGATATATCTTCTATTCCCCATCTTCGGTACATCCTTGCTTCGGACCCCCGACTCCTTTCCCCTTGTCTCTTGTGCCTGATGTATAGTATTCGATCTCATATCTAGAGAGCTAGATGTAGCTGGCGCAACCGGAGTGGCAGGCCCATGATATCGCAATTCCTTGTATGTAACTCAGCATTGTTCATGCGCAATTCATTCGCTGGAAAAGAGCATCTAAAGTACATTTGTAGAAATGTCAAAGAAATTAAAAATAGCGGCAAATGAAAAGCGAGTGCGCTCGAGACAATGATTTCATAGTTGAACCCTTGTGTTGGGGACAAAGCGACCCAAAGACTCTCAACTGCTGTCGAGTTTCGGTTCTCTAATATTCTTCCCAATGCGACCGTTGCAGCTTGGAAGTCTCAACTTATCTTTTCTCTTCTCTCTACACTACAACAGAGGTGTAAGTAACAAGTTGAAGGTTTGATCATATAGACGCGGCTCTGATTCGCGACGATCATTTTCGGCTCCACATCATTTTCGCTCATCACGTTTCACGCGTCTGCGCGTCTCGACACTTTGAAGTCTGGGGATCTCTGATTCGGTCTCACTTCCATCTGAATTTCGCATCTCTTTGGTGATTTGATTGTAAGTTATCTTCATGATCTGTCACGTCCAATCCTTCGGGAGTCTCCAGGTCCCCTTGCCAGGACCATCCCTTTGCTGGTTCCCTGGGTCGACCTATACCTCGTCGCTATCGATTTAAGCTGTTGTTTAAACCATGTCTAATGTGATTACAGTCTTGAGACCTTTCGTGATCGTGTCTTCTTGAGAGGAGACTTGCCCCTGGTGACCAGGGTGGCCTGTTTCAAGGATCGACCCTCTGCGACAGCCTGGTGTAAGTGTTGGTCTCTGTCGTTTCGTCTATGATCCCTTGAATTGTCCAAACATGCTGTCTGGTTTGATGCGTCCATGCATTTATAAAATGCCCTGGCATATTCTGTCGCGCGTGGCCATCCTAATCAGTCTTTGTATCCCCTCATCCAACATTCCTCTTTGTGAACCTCTTGGAGGTCACCGAGCCCTTTCCTCTGATCGATTTGCTCAGTGTCTTGCTGCTCTAATCACTATTATTTCCATTCTGCACTCACTCCATCTCACGTTTCTTTTACTTTTACTCGGAATTTCTCCGTGTTGGCATAATGAACTTAAGCATGAAATGAGAGAAATCAGAAGAATCAAAACTGACGCACGCAGATGCCTCCCAAGAGAGCAACTTCCAAACTCGGCAAGGGGTATGCTTATGCCTCTACTGAAGACGAGTTCGACACATTACTTGGTACTTCACCGGCTGTTGTCCTGCCGGCTGTTCCAATTGCAAACTCCTGGAATTATGGCGCTCAAACAACATCAGCTTTGCCCACCCAGACTCCAGTGAATCCGAACATCAGTCCGGTTCGTATTGCCAAGAGAATCGAGGCAGGTATCGAGATTGCGCAGAATCGAGACTCGCCAAGCACGCAAAAAGGGAAATTCAAAAAGCGTTCAACTCTTTGGCAGAAGAAAAGGGAACCCACTCCTGATCAAACACAGCTCCAGCAGGATCTCGACGGAGTTGTGTCACCTACACCTTCACCTCCTGTCCGAAACACAGTCTCTACGGATTCGAGCTCTGACGAGGAGCCTCCTCGTCAGCGCCGCTTGTCAGTCATGTCAAACGAACCGCTTTACCCTTCACCGCTCCAGCGCGCTGGTGATCGTCACCAAGACGATTCTGCTAGGAGCAGCGCTGATCGTGAAAGTTCAGTAGACAATGCATCTGATGTGTCCTGGGATCTGGAGCGTGACATTCATGAGGATGATCTGCAACGAACACGACCGAGTAAATACCGTGGCGGCCGCAATATCACTAAACCTCCCCGTCGTCCCTCGGGTCTGGCCATAACCCAAGACACAATCGAAGAAGAGGAAGAGCCATCTTCAGAAGTAGAGGCAGAGGACATAAACGGGGATGAGCTGGAAGAAGAGGCTGAGCCTGTGTCTAGCGCGTGGACCGCACCGGTGCGGACGATCATTCCTTCAATCTTCCGACGTTCCCAATCTACCGAAGCCATCCCTGAGCCGAAATCGCCTAAGTCAACCCAACCGCCCAGAGAAAGTTTATCCCGAGGATGGCTCGCATCAATCAGACCGAAAATTCGCGATGTTCAGCTCCCGAAGCCAAGTCGCACCAACTGGATCCGAGCTGGTCTCGTCTTGTTACTCTCCTTGGCTCTTGCATCTGTACTTCAAGGGGGGCTTCTGGCTGCGCTCTCAGGTGGCACCCCAGGTGGCCTTCTGAGGAAAATCCGCTCGTCCATTTCTCTCGGCGAATCCCAACCGATGTTACCCCCAAACATCACCGAAACCGAAATCTTCCACGGCTTCACAAGCCAGGTGTCGAAAATGAACTCCCAAATGTCGTCTCTGTCACGCGAGCTGAGTAGCGTCCGATCAGAACACGCAAATGCCCCTCGTCCTACCGACGTCAGTGTTCCCGTCATCGTGGGACCGAGGATCCCGCCCAAAATCAACTTCCTATCACCAGCCATGGGAGCGATGGTTGACCCTTCCAACACTGCACCCACAGCAGATAAAAACCATCCATACTTCAAGCGTGTCTGGATGAGGCTGTTCAGCATAAAACCCAACTTTGGGCGGGGTCCTCTCCCCCCTGTGGCTGCCCTAACCCCCTGGGATGAAACCGGAGATTGCTGGTGCAGTGTTCCTGCCCAAGGGATAGTATCCCAGCTCTCGGTAGTGCTTGGCCGTGACATCGTTCCAGAAGAGGTGATAGTCGAATACGTCCCCGCCAGCACGACACTTGAGCCAGGCACCGCACCCAAGGAAATCGAAATGTGGGCGCGCTTCCGCATCGTCCCCTTGGACTCGGAATATGACACTCAAGGGTCCTGGTGGCCCTGGTCCTCAAAGAAGAACTCCCGTTCAATCGAGCCCCGGCCGGCACGCGAAGAAGGCCTCGGCGGCTACAACATCCCCGGCGAGAAATCACTGCACGATGTGCTCATGAGCTCCCTACGCGCCTCAAATGCCTTTGAGCCCGAAAGCTCCTACTCAGACGACCCAGCCCTCGGCTCGAACTTCTATCGCGTTGGTAGGATGGAGTACGACATCCACAAGGAGAACAACATTCAGCGGTTCTCACTCAACACTATCGTTGATATCCCCACGATCCGTGTGGACAAGGTTGTTTTCCGCGTCAAGTCGAATTGGGGCTCGAACATCACCTGTCTCTATCGGATTCAGTTACATGGGCATCTTTGAGTGGTGCCAGGGCTGCCTACGTGGTTTTATCGTACCTTTTTCTAAAGTTTCCTCCGGCGGCTATTTACGTTTTGCGCCTGTTTATATGCTCTTGGAAGGGAGGGCTTCATTTCGCGTGATGATTCCTTGCATTTAGCGCGTTGCAGTGGCGTTTGGGAATACTGGGCTAGGCTTGATAGGTTTTCATTAAAGATGACTCTAATATATCAATTTTCAATGTACCCGAAGTGTACAGTAGATGGATGCATGCCTTAGAAATCGGGCAGCAGCAGCACTGGCCCGGTTGAAGGTGGGGGAAAGAGAGGGGCAGGGGATGAGATGCTATGATTGGCATCGTGTTGAAAAGTCCCATCGTATAGATAAATAATTAGATTATGTATATAGGATAGTATTACTCCATACGAAATACCGCAGTTCACGACTTCCCCGTAGATGCTTCCCCCATCTCGGACTCCACTTTGAACACCCCCGCTACGACATGACGAAGGCGGACACTCGGCCTCAACTCTCCGGGTCTTTCACCTCCCTCGGTCACGCGCCTTTCGTGCAGCCATCCTCGTACCTTCGCCCTCCAATGACCTCCCAGTCCGAGAGACCAATAGATCGGGAAGAGCGACAGGGCCTCGTGAGTTTGCTCTTTGTGCTGCTTGACCGCCCCGCGTCTGGCTATTTCTGTCTTTTTAAGATCTGACCGGGGAAGAGGGTCACCCTTCACCCGGTGTCGGAAGTCCCAGCTCGTGGGTGATTCATATCCAGATTTCAACTAACTTAGCGTCACCACAGCGTGCCATTCGCAACTTCCTGAAGGTCCGCACCAGTTACGACGTCCTTCCCCTCAGTTTCCGACTCATCGTCTTTGACACCGCGCTCTCCGTCAAGGAGAGCTTGAACATTCTCATTCAAAATGGCACGACTCCCATCATGAACGCAGAGTCCATTCGCTGACTGAGAAATCGGGATGTACAGGAATCGTTTCAGCCCCATTGTGGGACTCCAAAGCGTCCAAATTCGCGGGTCTTCTGACCACATCCGACTACATTAACGTCATCCAATACTATTTCCAGAACCCCGCTGCCCTCGATCAGATTGACCAATTTCGACTAGATAGCCTTCGCGGTGTGTCCCGGTTTCCCCCCCTTACCCTGCAGTAGCGACTCAATGCTGACCGAGATTCGGAACGTGACAGAGGTCGAGAAAGCTCTGGGTGTAGCTCCGCCCGAGACCATCTCCATTGATCCCGAGCGACCCCTGTACGAAGCCTGTCGACGCATGCTCGAGTCCCGCGCGCGCAGGATTCCCCTCGTTACGAACGATAGCCAAACCGATCGTTCCCACGTGCTCAGTGTGATTACGCAGTATCGCATTCTAAAGTTCGTTGCCGTCAATGTGAGCGATACACAGATGCTGCGCCGCCCGCTTGGTGAGCTCTTGATTGGAACATACGATAATCTTGCCACGGCCTCCATGGATACACCCGTCATCGATGTGATTCACATTTTGGTCGAGCGCAGCATATCTAGCGTGCCGATTTTGAATTCCGAGGGTATGCAAAATGCCCTGATCAGGACCATCAGGTCAATGCTAACAGTGATCCATTCCAGGCGTCGTGTACAATGTGTTCGAGTCGGTCGATGTCATTGCACTCATTCGGGGTGGTGTCTACGATGATTTGAGTCTTACGGTGGGAGAAGTGCTGAAGAAACGTTCGCCGGTAAGTCACAGCAGAAGCAGATGCAGCAGCAGCAGAAGCAAGCTAACTATCACTGTAGGATTTCCCGGGCATCTATACCTGCTCGCTGAATGATGGACTGGACACCATCTTCGACACCATTCGCAAATCTCGCGTCCACCGTTTGGTGGTTGTGGATGAGTACTTTAAGCTCAAGGGTGTCCTCACCCTGAGTGATATCCTCCACTATATCCTACTCGAGGGAGAGAATGACGAATGAGCGCCTTGCGAGAGCATTGCGTATAGGTCGGACTGGGTGGTCCACTGCGAAGAAAATGACGAAGTATGATCGAGTCCGGCTTGGAGTCTGCTACCGCTATACATACCCCCCAGAATTTGCATGACACCGGCGTTTGCGGCTCTGTTATTGTTCACCACAAAGCCAAATACCCGACAGCGGGCTCCGGCTTTACGGATTGTTGATGAATGTACAAAGGTAATAACATGGTTTCTAAAGCCTCTTCGGTCTCGTTTCTTGGGCGCTGGAATAGCACAATAGATTTCCTTGACACTCTACTCCTCTTCGATGCTCCTTTAGGTATCTATTCTGATCAAGAAAGAGTGATTCTGTCAGCTTTAGTGAAACGTTCTGTTTCGATGAACTCCAAATGCGCCAACGTGGAAGCTGCGCGTAGACCGCAGCTTCCCTTTTCCAACACGCTTTCGCATGCAACTTGCCCAAGTCCCTTTATGTTTCTGTTTCTGCAATGATTTGACCCGACCAGATCGTGTCTTCATTCTTACTCGTTACCACCATGCCGTTTTTATTTCAAGCTCTCTTCCGTCCGTCCAGACACAACAAGCCTTCCCATCAAGCTCGTCACACCTGGCCCCGGCTGCGTCGTTCTCGAAGTACTGTGGTGCCGAACCAGTCTGAACCGACTTACAATGCCACCAATGATCCAGAGTGGGATATGATTGAACACAAGGAGAGGATTATCTCCACCGTGGGTACCGCGGACACACTGCCTGACGATGATACTCCACCTGTCCAGACTCAACACGAGGAGCAGACCTCCACCAGCTCGGAATCTGCTCATAAAAGCGGCACTTCCAGCGAAGCTACTCGGTCCCCGCATGGCTCGAAGCGTTTGAAAAACTTTGTGGCTCGCTTGCGCGGAAGCAGGTCCCAGGATCAGTCTTCTGTGTTGTCGTTGAAGGATGCTCTTCAACAGACTGGACCTGACGACACCGAAGATCCCCAGGTGACCACCGACCCTGTCAAAAGAGACGTTAACCCTCAAAATGCGCCTGCCGTTGACCTAGACGTCCCGGAGCCGAATCGCAATGTCAGCGCCCAGACAGATTGCTCTCGTGAGTCCAAGGATACTGCCATGACCGTTCGTCGACATCCATCCCAGCGTGTACCTATGCCCCTCCAGGAACCGAGCGCGTCCTGGCTTGCTAGCATGATGAACTTTTCTTCCGAGTCAGAGCATGCTCTCGAGCCATCTGATCCTTTCTCTGATGGCAAGGCCCTGGAGATGCCACGCCCGATCCACCCATTCTCCAAGTACGGCGAGAAGCAGGAGAAGAGAGAGTCTGAGGCTTCGCAGGAACAATCATCCAAGTCGCACTCCAGCCGACGTCATGTTTCGACGAGTAGCGATATTTCCGCTGGCAGCCAAGCCAGTCGATTGAGCCGGCTCGACCCGTCCAAGGCCACTATGGCATTCAATGTGCTGGCGGCAAAGTTGAACCTCCCGCTGGTTATCCTTGCTAATGATGCGACTACTGCTGAATGTAGGTCTGTCCACCCCTTTTGTTCATGAGCCAAATCTAACCAATCTCTACAGCTGACGAGAGTCCAAATGCTGAAGAAAACGTCTCCCGGCGATACCGATTGCTTCGTCGAGTACGCCCAGTGCAGTCCAACCTGGCTTTGGAAATCGATTCCCAGCCGACGGCTCCCAGTCTGCGACGAACGAAGACATTTGCCAACCTCGGGCGCAAACCAGCTCCCATGAGGTCCCTGCGAGGCAGATCGGTCGAGACGCTGGCTCGCCTGGGAGGCCATAGTTTTATTGTCCTGCCTGCAGACCTAGCACCATCTCCGCTGCAGCTACCGGCGTGCATCGTGGCGAGCGTGATGTACTTGAGGAAACACGGTAAGTGGTCTGGTGCTCTACGTCATGGCATGACCAACTGACCCCCGGGGTTCCTGCAGCCGCCGGTACCGCTGGACTGTTCGTTGAGCCGGGCGACATCAAGGCCGCCACCAACCTGTACGACCAATTTGCCAGTCAGGTCCTGTCTGCCGAGAAAGACAACACGCGGATCTCCATGACCATGCGTGTGATTGCCATGCCGCACTGCGAGACCGATGCACAGCCGAGTATTGTACTTAGCGTGGGCTGGGTGCTCAAGGCCTTGCTGGAAGGACTGACCGGCGGCATTCTCGGCTCTACCCGTCTCTACGATACTCTGAGAGGAACTTATTTTTCCGAAACCCCTGCGCCTGCCCGTGTCCGCCTTATCACGCTCGCCATTATCGCGCTCACCAGCGAGATGCAGTGTGCGCTCATCTGCGCAATTTTCGGACTGCTCACGGGCATGCTACAAGACATACAACGCCTCGAACGGCGGGAACTGTCCGGGAATATGCTCCGACCGGTGGCAAGCGTGACAGCTACCGATAAGCTGGCCCGGGTGTTTGGTCCACTGTTGGTTGGAACGGTCGGTCGAGATATTGTTGGGCAAGACAAGGTAGAACGAGAGGTCGAAGAGCAACGTGTGGCGGGGCTGCTACTTGAACACTGGCACGGGGTAAACCGCAAGCTGCGTGAATGGGGGAGCGATTCGGGGATCCGCTAACCAATTCTTACTGTTTATTCAGGGATTATAGTTATTGGGAAGAGGGGATAGCTCCGAACTAAGGAAGCGTATACATATTTCTAGAGCCATCGGTTCCTCCATTTTCTCCACTTTTTTCCCTTAACTCAAAACCCTGTTTAGATCCTAGTCTAGACCCACCTTCAATGACTGGGCGGCTTGAGATCCCGGCTGTTTACTCTTTCTTTATCTTCAATGATGTCAATATCATAGCTAGCTTTGAATAAAGGGACCCAGGACCGTTTTCTGTCCGGGTCGAGGGAGTCAACCACGGCACCTGGTGCGTTTGTTGTCCAAAACCCATCTCTCCTGTACAACTCCTCATCCTGGCTCTGTCCTACCACACCCACCATAATTCTAACGCATTCCACAACAGACATTCGCTCGGATCTGCTGGACCGCTGGAAGTCCTGTCCGACCGTGGCTCCAACCGGCCGGCCGACACCTGGACCTACGCTTCTTCAGGCACCGGCCGGTTCATCGACCGTGGTTCCTTTCTCTCTTTTGCCCTCCGAGTCAAAACGTCCAGTCTTGACCGAGACTTTGTGATTGGGGGTGGTGGGCTTGTCATTTTGTACCTGATTTGACCTTGCTTCCTTCGCCTCTTTGAGACAGGCCAAGAGTGCAAAAGACCACTCTATTCCAGAAACAAATCGGCAACTGTGCACCTTCCTTAATCGAGAACATTCACACAGTCATGTCGACTGAAAACTTAAATCCTCTGCCTGGCAGCTTTCATCTTCCCGACTCTGGCAGCAGCACCGTCGGGCCATCACCTTTCACAAACGCCTTCTCGAGCGAGTTTCTGGGTTTGCCAATTACAGAAGACGAACCACAATTCTGGAACATCAGTCCTATTTCACCAACCATGGGGATGGGGAGCTGGGACAACAAAGCAGATGCCGCGCTCTTTGCAAACTCCTCACTAGAACAGGACCTCAAAAACACCCAAGTCCGAAATGGCCAGCCCACGCCACCTCCCTACGATGATCAGCATACCCGCGACTCATCCAGCCTGGAATTCGAAAGTCTCAGTGCCAGTGCCAGCAGGCGCCGCCGACTGCGGGAATCTAAGACTGCTGGGGACAGTCCTACCCCCGACCTGGAGGATTGTCCACCCCATGAGCGGGCCAAACGGGCCAAGTTTCTGGAGCGCAACCGACTGGCAGCGAGTAAATGCCGACAGAAGAAGAAGGAGCATACACAGAAACTGGAGTATCGATACAAGGAGCAATCGGAGAAGAAGGAGCAGCTCCAGGGAGAGATCGCTAGCCTGCGCTCAGAGATCTTGAGCCTCAAGAACGAGGTATTGAAACATGCCAACTGCGAAGATGAGCCCATCAAGCTTCATCTAGCCCAGATGGTGAAGAGGATCACCGACATCGACGGTCCGGCCCCTGCTCCAGCGGACCCACCGATCAACGTCGTGGAGCACATTCCTGTGTCGCCGCCCCAAGCAACTCCCACACCAACTCCAAACAGATCCCAGGGCATGGGGCCGACAGCGACGACTTCGACTCTTTCTTTCGGATTTGATGATCCGCTGCAGCTGGAACCCGCTGCCGTGGCCGCAGCAGAGGCCTTTGAACAGCAACTTCGTCGTGATTCCGAGGCTACGCTGGTTTCCGAGTCCTCCTACACTTTTTCTGCAGACGACACTTTTGACGACCTTATCAACGTTTAATATGACCATCGACCTAATACAAAGATTCACTAATTGTGTTTGGGGTTTGAACAAAATCACAAAAAAGCTCACCCCGGATCGGATCTTTTGTTTTATTGCGCTTTATCTTTGCGATTCAGTGAAAAAGCTGGTCTTTACATTTTCTAGGGGTTTGATTTATTCCTAAGCACAGCTGGAGTTGCGAAAGGTCTCGGGTATGGAAGAGTTGCCACGAAATGACTCGAGGATGAAAACGTTGCGGCGGAAGGGCTCAGGAATGGAAACTTACAAAGCGTCTGGAGTTGATGAGTATGCAATTGATAGTCAATGCAGGCTTAGTCTGTATTGACCGTCTTTCTCTCTTTATTTGCTTTCATGCGTGAATTCCCCATCGGAAAATTGTTTTTTACTGTTCTGGAGGCTGCTTTACACTTCCCATGGACGGTACTCTGTATCCAGTTCTGCAACGAATGACATGACGATGCTGTGCATCTAGGCTCAGATTCCTATCTTATCTATACCTAAGTATCCCTTTACATAGCCCCACGCTTTTCTATACAATGTAGTCCTTGATCCATCTTCCGGAGTCAGGTCCGTCTTGCAATCGACTCGAGGTGGGTGGCGTGCTTATTCAAGGTATCTGCAGTGTCTGAAGTACCTGCAGTCTCCGTGCGGTCCAGATACTGACCCTGCTCATTCTGACCCGTATTCTTGTTCAAATCATGGTCCTTCCAGCCATGTTCGGCATCTGAGTCTATGCCGTCGAACATATCATTGATCTCCTCGAGCGTCTTGCCAGCCGTTTCCCTGAGACAGAAGAAGGTGAACGCTACAATGAGAATATCCAGCACTCCGAACAGCAGGAACGTGGCCCAGCCAATGCCAGCCATGATGTAAGGTGTCGAGAAGCTCCAGACGAAATTGAAAAGCCACTGTGAGCCAACACCAAATGCGACACCCGGCTCACGAATTCTCGTCGGGAAGATCTCACTCGCGCACGGCCATGGCAGTGGACCCCAACTAAAATTATACGCGATGATATCGAGGTAGATCAGCGCGATGGTGGCAATACCAGCCGAGCTGACTACGCCGTCTTGCGGCGGGTAGTTCTTGACCACACCCGCCGTGGCGAGCATACACACAGCCATAAAAGAAGCACCGGCAGCCAGCACCGGGCGGCGTCCGAACCGGTCGGACATGAAGAGCACGAATATAAGACAGGCCGCCACCTTGATAGCGCCAAAGATACCCGTAAGTAGCAGGTTCTGATCACCCGGGCCAACGAGCAGCGAGAAGAACTGCGGACCGAAGTAAGCCAGCGCCGTTGAGCCGGTCGACTGCTGCGCCAGGAAGAGTCCACCGCCAATAAGCAGACGGTGCAAATTAGGCCACTCGAGTAGTTCGCGCAGTCGGAAGCCCGCCATCGCGTGGCGCTCTTCTTCAAGACCGCGGTGCATCTCGGCGAACTCGTCGCTCACGGCGGGGCTGTCACCGGCTCGGATCCAGATTAGACTGCGCCAGGCTTCATCGGTCTTGCCATGGGCTAGGAGCCAGCGGACACTCTCGTCGAGCGTGAACATGCCCAGACCCATTAAGGCACCTGGTACGAGTTGCAGACCGATTGGGATCTGCCACTGTGCGGCGGTGGAAGGCATAGCCTTGACGCCGTAGTCGATCCAGTATGAGACTAGGATTCCGATGGTGTAGGTGAGCTGGTAACAGCTACCCAGTTGACCGCGGATCTCCTTGGGACTCATCTCGGACATGTAGATTGGGATGACGGTGGCTGAGCCGCCGACGCCCAGACCGCATACCACGCGTCCGACGTAGAAGAGTGGTAGGGAGTGGGCATCAATGATCTCCAGCACGACGCCGATGCAGAAGATGACTGAGCAGGCCATCATGGCGATCTTCCGGCCCCAGCGGTTGGTCACTGGCCAGATAATAAAACAGCCGGCCAGGGCACCGGCTTGTTGGATGCCCACAGCGATGGAGCTCACACTGGTCTCGTCTGCGCCGTTGAAAGCAAAGGATGATTGGAATGATTCGAAAGTAAGAACACCGCCTAGACTGAGTTTAGAATGCAGTCTATTGACTCATAGAAAAAGAGCATACCAATAACACCCGAATCATATCCGAATAGAGCACCACCGCAGCATAGCACGACGGCTAGCCAGTATGTGCGCCTTCGGGCCGTGAGAAGGCGTATTGTCTCCATAGCGGGATCTAGCTGATCCAATTGATCCTCGTCCTGGTCCTGAGGGAGCTGGGAGTACGAAGTAGAGGTATGGTTCCACCAGCTATGGAAACGGGCCCAAGGAGAGATAATGGGTTCAAGAGAGACCGGGGCAGAGGCTCTTGATATAGAGTCGCTCACATGGTTGGGCATAGTTGCGGAGAAGGGATAGCTTCATTAAGGAACGAATAGACAAAGTGTAAATAGCTAGAAAGGACCGGTTCGCGTTGCTTCGATCTCCGGATTTGCGTGTATTATGTCATGGACTGCCGACAGCCGACGCGCAACTGAGTGGGGAGATCACGCCATGCAGTTGGAGACTTTGTTATCTATGGACTTCACCTCGTCTGGCTAGACTTTTTCTAATATGATCATGGCTTTTTTATTCATATAATGGAATTCCACGGCTCCCACGATCAGATAAAATGGTCCGTACATGGTAGAACGTCAATACCGGCAGTAGATGTGTGAAGTGATAGCTTCCCCGCATGTAATATAACAGCGGATTACATACATCCAGCGAATCCACAATGGCGTCTCCACCCGCGCCTCCCGTTTGATCTTTGCTCACTTGGGAATAGGTGCAACTAACTATAGGTACCAGTACCTGTACGGAGTAGCCGATTGCCGACGATCCCAGTCGAGCACAAAATGCGGTACAGCAGCGGTAGCTGAGGATTGGGCTCGACTCCGTCGATCTGGCGGGGAATATAAAGACCAGCACATGCAGTGACCCCTCCTTTTTATTTCCTGATCATTCTTGTTCCCTCTCTTGTCTACCCTTCTCTATCGTTACTTTTTTCGCATCTGCCCGTGTTAACCATGACCAAACGCCCTAATTTCCTCGTCATCGTCGCCGATGACCTCGGTTTCTCCGATGTGGGCTGCTTTGGCGGCGAGATTCGTACACCCAACATTGACAACATCGCAAAGGAGGGCTTGCGATTCACAGATTTCCACGCCGCGGCGGCATGCTCGTGAGTTGTATTTGCTGAATGTGCTTAGCTTGAAACCCAACTAATCATCCAATTCTCATCCAGGCCCACCCGCGCCATGATCATGACTGGTACTGACCACCACATTGCCGGTCTGGGTAACCTGATTGAATGGACCAACATCTCCGGCCAAAACGGACCTAAGGGCTCCGCCATGAGCACCGCTCCCCAGCGTGGTATGCCCGGTTACGAGGGATATTTGAACGAGCGCGTGGTCGCTCTACCCGAGGTGCTACGTGATGCAGGTTACCACACCGTGATGTCGGGCAAGTGGCACTTGGGGTTGACGCCCGAGCGATCGCCTCACAAGCGTGGCTTCAAGCGCTCGTTCGCCCACTTGCCCGCCTGCTCCAACCACTACGCCTACGAGCCGGAGCTGCGTGACAAGGACCAGATCCCCACCTTCATCGAGGCTTCTTACATCGCTCTGCATATGGAGGATGGCGAGTATGTGCGCAAGCTACCCGAAGACTGGTACTCGTCTAATGGATACGGTGACAAGATGATTGACTACCTGAAGGAGTGGAAGGAGACTGGCGGTAGTGATGGCCCTGACGGCAAAGGAGATCGTCCCTTTTTTGCATATCTGCCCTTTACAGCCCCGCACTGGCCTTTACAGGCTCCGCGGGAATACATTGATCACTACCGTGGCGTCTACGATGAGGGTCCCGATGCCCTGCGCCAGAAGCGTCTGCAGCGCCTGAAGGAGCTAGGCATGATCCGCGAAGATGTCGAGCCCCACGATGTAAATGCCGAGGAAGTCAAGCCGTGGGAGAAGTTCACCCCCGAGGAGAAGAAAAAGTCCTCCACGGCCATGGAGGTCTTTGCCGGTATGGTGGAGTGCATTGATTACAACGTCGGCAAGGTGGTCGAGTACCTGCGATCGATCGACGAGCTGGACAACACATTCGTCTGCTTCATGTCCGACAACGGCGCCGAGGGGGCCGCCTACGAGGCCTACCCCATGGTGCAAAACGGAGTGATGCCTCACCTGCAAAAGTACTACGACAACAGTCTGGAGAACCTAGGTGCCGGCAACTCATTTATCTGGTATGGTCCGCGCTGGGCGCAGGCCGCCACGGCTCCCTCCCGTCTATACAAAGCCTATACCACCGAGGGCGGCGTCCGCGTGCCCTTCACCTGCCGCTTCCCCAAGAACATTAACATCAAGCCGGGCGACGCAACTGCTGCCGCAGGCGGCATCACCGACCAATTCGCCACCGTCATGGACCTGGCTCCCTCCATTCTGGACATGGCCGGCGTCAAGCACCCCGCACCCAGCTACCAAGGTCGCGAAGTCGTCCCTATGCGCGGTGTCAGCTTCCACCCCTGGGCCACCGGCAAGACCGAGCGCATCCATCCGAAGGACTTTATCCAGGGCTGGGAAACCTGCGGCCGTGCAGCACTGCGCTGCGGCGACTGGAAGATCGTTTTCATTCCCAAGCCCAAGGGCCCCGAGAAGTGGCAGCTATACAACCTGGTTAAAGATCCCGGTGAGGTACACGATCTGGCCGATGACCACCCCGAGCATCTCAAGCGCCTGCTCAAGCTCTGGGACCTGTATGTTCTCGAGACTGGCGTAGTTCCTCTGTGTCCCGACCTCGGTGATTTTTTGGAAGCTACCGAGGCGCAGATGCCGGAAAATGCTTGGATGGAGTTTGATTATTGGAAAGAAGGTGCTCGTGATGTGCCTGAGAAGTTCACACGCCAGCCCCCGCGCTTCCAGCGTACTCAAAGGCCATTTTGAATTGGTGCGCTTGCTTGACTTGTGATGTAAAATGATGCCTTTCACATTTACGATGTGATGAGGAATAGAATTTGGACTTGTTTTGAATTTGGAGTCCAAGGTTGTAGGTCATAGAAGTTAATATATGATCGTTGATCAGCTTCAGAGGTAAATACCAGGTGCTTGTTTACCGGACAGAAGTAAACATCGCCTACCGAGGTCACTACTTCAGTCCTATATACCCGAAACGACGGGGTCTACCGTGAGAATCAGCCGAGAAAGGAGCAGACAGAGAAAGCTGTAGAAATGATGCTACTGTATCGTCAAAGTCTCGACTTCCCCATGAGAGCGCCGGAAGCGAAGGCTGTCGAGTACAGCAGCGAGTCATGAGCTTTCAGGCTTTCCTAGACGCTCAGAAGGTTCGATTCCAAAATATCTATGACTACCACAAGATTATCTAGCAAATTGATTATTGTAGGAGCCCCTAAACCGTAAATCGTTCTAAGTGACATGACCGAATTTGTGGAAATCTCTGCATTTTTAACCGCCCTTAAAGTGTGCAATTTCGAAGGGCTCTGATTAACTGTGTAAAACAAATAAAGAACGCAATGACTAAATCCTCCCGCGGTGGTTAGCTAACTATCCGGTAGAGTATTCTGACCAGTAGATCATGGAATCGAGTCCCTGGTGAATCAATTGGCCCACATGCGGATGCCGATCGCACCGGTGTGTTGGATGATGTCCTTTGTAAGGTCATCAATTCTGGTAAAACGAGCGATGGGAGTGTTGTCAAATCCACCAATGACCATGCCGACTACTTTGCTATGCGATGTGTATAGCAGGCTTCCTGAATCACACCTCAACGTAGCATGATTTTTAGGCCCAGAGATGGTGTACTCTAGAGTTGCCTTCGAGCCCTCAATCTCGGCCGCTTGAAGCCCATTGTACCGGACTTGTCGGTAGCCAGACCGATACCCTTGGTACTGGAGCTGAGTTGCCATATCGCTTTCAGAGAGAGTTGAAAGTTCTTCCAACGACATTATTGTTCCAAGCTTCTTGAACTCAAGCTACATAGTTATTGTTAGTCATCAATATTGACAAAGTAGGCAGATTAGTTAGTTTGTTACTTACCTTATTGGAGGGCGTCCGTTTCTCAAGGTCCACTTCGACAAGGGCCCAATCAAGATTTGTCGGGTAAGTTATGTTTCCCAGCGTATGGATGTTCTTTAATCTGAGCCCCGATGCAACCCTAACAAATCCAAGGACGTTGTCGGAGATCCGGAAGAAGTTCTCAATTCGATTGATTTTTCCTTTCAACTCCCGGATATCGGAGTCATCTTCTCTCCAAGCCTCCTTTTGCGCCTCCTTTAGCATGTCGAATAGATCATTTTTTACCATCTCCAATGCGTGTTTGTAACGGGGTTGGTCGCAGTACCAATCGATACCCTCCTGATGGTCATCGATCTGCTCTTTCTTTGCCCGCAGACTGGGGTGACTGGTCCTGAGAAACTGCCGTGACATTTTTGGATCATCAGTCTCTGGATACTTCATAGAGAGACCCTCGGTTCGCCATCTGCGGGCAACTGTCGACATAGTTAGCACTAATTCTCCCAGATGGCCTTAATTCGAATGAAGCTCACATGCACGCCCCTGGCCTCTAATATCAATATCCTGATCGCGTGGATTGATAACATGGAAACATGTCAAGGCGAAGCAGGTCCATTTCTGTGTTGATGGGCCCTGAAGTTCGATAAATCCACCAAGCGTTCCGGACCCTTGATCGTTGCTGCTGTGAGCGATAGGCCCTCCAGCCATCGCTCTGCCCGTCAAGAGCTCCATATTGAACCCAGTTTTGGCCTCGGGCTCCACGGGATCCTTCAAAGACGATCTTCTATCTTTGATGATCTCCACTGCGACTAAAGGTAATATCCACTTGTCTAAGATCTTGATGATGATCTCCCGTGTATTGCGCCACTTTCTTTGGCTATCGATGTTCACGATAACCAGAATAGTCACGGGATTTTCTTTCCATTCATTTCTGCCCCGTCTGTAGCATCCAATGAATTGTATGTCTCTCAGCTCGACCGTTCTTAGGATGTCGCTCAATACAGAACTCCACTTATTCCATATAGGGTCTGAATCTAGCACTGGAGACATGCTCGGTTGGCGGAAGGCCTGGGGATCGGCGATCTCCACGGAGATGCGCGCGACTCTCTCTTGTCGTAGTAGCGAGTGAATCTGGCGAGCGGCCTGCAGCCAGTCGTCACCCACGACCAAACGCGTAGCTAAGATCAGAATTGTCGGGATGGGCTCATCTTCGGGGTAGTACTTGGATTGGCGCAAACAGAATGTTACCGGGTGGTCCCATGGTCCAGAGGCGATCAAGCGGATCCCTTTGTCCCGGAGTATCGCGTGGATACGTTCGGAAAATGTGCCTCCGCTAGATACCTTCTCCTGTAACAGTCCGTGAAGTGGGTGTGCCACAAGGATAGGGATTGTCAAGAGCGGAAGCGAGCATAGATAAGGACCCCCAACTCGGAGGTCCTCGTTGGAAAAGCCGTCCTCGGTGATTTCGCCTTCATCGTCGCTACTTCCAAGCGACCGCCTTTTGCGTCCATCCTCCCCATATTTCCCTTCCTCGTCATTGAAGGCTCTTGGGCGATGCCTCTTACTATTATGTCTCTCGAGGCTCTCCGTACCTACCCCCATTAATCTAAGAGCGCCAAGTGATATAACGGGAGAGGCGTAGGCCAACTCAAAGCTGGAGCCCCGTGAAGTTGACCGGGTTAGAGAAGTGGTCGTCATGGTCGGATTCAGTGGGGTAAACAATAGCGAAAACAGAAGGAGAAGGAGATAGCTTGATGCGTATCTGGAAGGTATGGAATAAGTGATGCGGACTGCTTGCGAACAATGGCGGGAGATGGAGATTAGGGATGATAGGTGGGTGTAAGAGTAAGTAAGAAGAGTAAGAAGAAGAAGAAGAAAGGAAAAAGGAAGAAGGAAGAAGGAAGAAGGAAGAAGGAAGAAGGAAGAAGGAAGAAGGAAGAAGAAGTTGAAGTTGAAGTAAGAAGAAGTTGAAGTTGAAGTAAGAAGAAGTTGAAGTTGAAGTTGAAGTGAGAAAGTAAGGATGGCCTAAATAGGCCTAGTACCAGGGTTCAAAGGTTGAAGTAGAACTATAGGTTTAGTACCAGATATCAGGCAAACCAACAATTTTCTTTGTTAGCTACTTGTTTGTTTGCTTTAGTTGCCACTTACCCTGTCTTTACGGCAGGCGACAGAGGCTACAGCTTACCTACAGCTTTTTGGCGAGGGAGCTTCCATATGCAATTGCTGCATCTTTAATAGCGGGCTTAAGCGGCCCTTTCTCAGCTAATCATGCTTGCCATATACCAACATATGTTTCTTGTTTAGGTCGGACCCTTTAGATCTTTTCTCCTCCTACGATAGGCAACAGTGAGAATGCAGAGTTGAAGATAGCATGCAAGTTCTCAAATATCATGCCTCCCCCTCCCCCCCCTGCTTCAACCGCTACCCTTAGCCTCTCGAGTTAAGAGCAAGGGTCGATTTTGGACAAGCGAGATTGACAAGTTTTCTAATAGGTAGGTAGGTAGTTTTCAGGTATGTCTTACTCAATCATCTCCCCAATGAAGTGGAGAGTACCAAATCCAGGAGATAAAAGAAGTACTAGCATTTACCATATCAACACCTAGAGCTACGATTTATCTAATTGTAAGTATATGTTATGCAAAACTCAGGCTGTGAACGTTCGATGTAAACACCACTGTTTTTAAGATCGCCTTGTCGGGCACCTTTTCAGCGTGACGCAAGTGTGGTATAAGAAAGAGCATTTGTCTCGACTAATGCACGAGACACAATATATCTATCCAGAGATCACATCTTCAGGCTTTGGAGATACATCCTCGCAGCATCTATCCCATCATCCACCTTAGTCGTCTCAGTTCCGCTCCCCATACTTGTGGCCCCCTTTCCACCGGCCTTCCCTCCCACAGCCTTCGCAACCTGCGCCGCCCATTCATTTGCCACCAGGCCATTCGATGCGTGTCCCTGAGAAACGAAGCACCCATGGGCAACTCTGCCATTGGAGCCATCCAGCCCGATGAAATACGTACTCTTGTCATTGTGGCGGGAAGAAACCTGCTTAATAGCTTCTGATATGACCTTGGCGCAACAGTCGGCGCCCGGGAGCTGGACAACAAACGAGGTGCCGGCTGGGTGCTGTTCGATGGCGGTTTCGAGGAGAGTAATAACCGCATCGACTTGAACTTTCAGACTTTCCTTTTGTCCTTTCATCATCTCCTTGGTGATTTCTTCGAGGCGTCTCGCGAGCACTTTCTTGTCTAGAATTGAGACTGATGAGGTAGCGAGTTCGTTCTGGGCTTGCTTGACGAGCGCCTCCTTATCTGGAGAGATAGCCATCTGCTCGAGACTCACCAGGCACTCTTCAAGACGACCTGCCTTCTGTCGGGCTTCTTGCGCGCCTTGGCCGGTGACGGCCACAATGCGTCGGACGCCCTTTGCGGTCCCGGACTCTTCAAGAATGACCATGTCTTTGATCTCACCGGTTTTGGCAACATGTGTACCGCCACAGAACTCGATACTGTAGTTCCACCAATCCTTGTTGGAAACATTGTTGACCAGTGTGTGGACTGGGACCCCGATCGAAACGACCCGGGTAGGATCAGGATACGTCTCACCAGAAACAGCGCGTACACCTTCGATCTGACGTGCGTTCTTCAACGCAACGTCTGACACGAATACCTGCTGGTCATCCTTGATGTACTTGTATGAGATCTCTTGAACCCGTTCAAGCTCCTTCTCGGTGAGGCCTGTTTTGTGAGAAAATTCGAAGCGCAGTTTCTCCTGCGCGACGAGCGATCCCCTCTGATGGACATCTCTGCCTAGGATCTCCCGCAGTGCAAAGTTGAGAATATGGGTGCCGGTGTGATTCATGCGAATAGGCTGCCGCCGTAACTCATCATATTCGGAAATCACCGTGTCACCAACATTTAAGGTGCCATATTTCAAGTAGCCAGTGTGTAGTACGTAGCCTCCATATGACTGCACATTGCTAACATTGACTTCGGCGACATCGTCGATGATCAATCGTCCAGTATCGAAAACCTGACCACCAGCTTCAGCGTAGAAATTGGTCTTGTCAAGAACGACGCCAAATTGGGCGCCGTTGGGGACCTCGAGCGTGCTTGTTATGAATGCTTTCTTGTAGTATAGTGCCTTGACGGTTGACTCAATGCAACCCTTGGTGTACTTGGCCATATCGTCTGTCTTATGCACGCTATCCATCTTCTCGAGAGCCGCTATATCATGGACGTCGAGTGTGACAAGATCGGATGCACTCTTCTTTACGCCTTTGCTAGCCTCTCGGGCCTTCTCTTGGGCGGCGGACACTTCGTCCTCATCAATGTTCAGACCTTGCTCCTCGGCCATGAGTTTCGTCAGGTCAATTGGGAACCCGTACGTATCGTATAATCGCCATACGTATGCTCCGGGAAGACTTTTTGAACCGATCTCATGACACTTTTGCGCGTATTTGCCAAACATTGCTTCGCCACGGTCTAAAGTCATGGCAAAAGCTTGTTCTTCTTCGTCGAGTATTTCCTTGACGAACTGCTCTTTCTTCCGTATTTCAGGGAAGACGTCGCCAATCTGCTCGACAACCGTGGGCACAATCTTCGAGAAGAAAGACCCGATGTCTGCACCAAAGTACTTCCTGGCGTACCGCACACCACGTCGCAAGATTCTCCGTACGACGTAACCGCGGCCAACGCTATCAGGTACAGCACCGTCAGAGATAGCAACTGTACATGTGCGGACGTGGTCGGCCACCACACGGTAGGCGGTGTCGACACCATCATCCTCGGCGCCGAACTTCCCCTGGTACTTGCGGGCTCCGGTGATCTCCCGTATCTTCTCAAAGAGAGGAATAAACAGGTCTGTGTCATAATTAGATGTCTTGTCTTGCAAGACCGAGACCAGGCGCTCGAAGCCCAACCCGGTGTCGATATGCTTGTTGGGCAGTGATCTCAAAGACATGTCCGACTCCCTGTTGAACTGGATGAAAACCACATTCCAGATCTCCACAACGTCTGGGTCATCTTGGTTGACTAGATACGCGGCGTTTCGTCCACCACCAACCCTATCGTAATGAACCTCAATGCAGGGTCCGCAGGGCCCTTGGCTTCCCATCTCCCAGAAATTGTCTTTCATGTTTCCCGGGACGATGTGGTCATCGGGTACGCCAATACCACGCCAAATCTCTTTAGCCTCGTTGTCCGGGCCGAGACCAAGGGGAGCATAACCTTCGAAATAGGTGATATAGAGTCTGGTAGGGTCAATGCCAAACACTCGTGTGAGTAGTTCCCATGAGTACTCAATGGCCGTCTGCTTGAAGTAGTCACCGAATGACCAGTTGCCCAACATCTCAAAGAAGGTGTGGTGATAGTTATCCTTGCCGACGTCGTCAAGGTCGTTGTGCTTTCCACCGGCGCGGATGCATTTTTGGGAGTTGGTCGCGCGCTTCAAGTGGGCGAAATCGGAATGCGGATCGACGGTGCCGAGGAAGATGGGTTTGTACTGGTTCATGCCAGCATTGGTGAACAGGAGGGTGGGATCGTTGTGCGGGATGACGGAGGACGAGGGGACTATTCAGAGTCACTCATTTGTGTTGGTCAATCCAGACACCGAAGCCTTACCCAAAGTATGGTTCCTCTCCTTGAAGAAGTTGAGGAAAGTGTTGCGCACCGTTTTAGCGGGCCATTTGTTTTGTTGGAGGGACATAATCTGCTAGAGACGGATGGACTGGACGTTGACGTTGACTTGGTCGGCAAATCTGTAGATAATCAAGGAGCCGTTTGAGGCTGAAGAGATCCAATATGGATAGCAAGATCGAGTTTGAATGAGGATATTGGGGGGAACCGCAAAGAATGGTAATCGTCAATTGCAGTCAAAGAAAAAGATAGAAGGGAAGACCAACAAAGACAGGAGGGAGAATCCATGATAAATATGCAGCTTTCTAGATAAGTTGTATTTGAATGAGTCACCGATACCGTTCTATCAGCATATTTTATACTCAACTAGCGTTATCCTAACTAGTTGATTGGATGTTGTGCTGACTCAAGAGTATTTGATAGTAGTTAGGTGCTTTTGTTTGTATATGTATAGTTTTCCTCTAGTACTCTGTGGTCACCCTTCCTGACCGTCCTTTTTCTACCACCATATTCTACTATACTAAAAAGGTTCCAACGCAGGAGGGTGGTCCAGACTTATGCAGCGCCATTGTATAGTGGTGGTGGAGGGTATTGAGAACGTTTCTCAACACCTTCGAGATGGGAGGGTAGTCTGACCCCCATGATTTATAATGGTTGTTGACCCATGCTTTGGATTTACCTTACAAAACATGTGGGAGGCGTAGGCGGACGATTTATAAAATAATATAAGAAACAACGCTCTTTCTGAAAGGGTGTCCAACAAGGCGATCTTAAAAAGCAGTAGTATTTACATCGTAGCTCTAGATGTTGGTAGGGCAAATGCCAGTACTTCTTTTATCTCCTGGATTTGGTACTCGCTTCGTTGGGAAGATGATTGAGTAAGAACAGATGTTTGTCGAGCCAACCACGGATAAAAGGTCGGCCGATCAACCATAGATCGAGGCCAATCGCGGAGAAGTGACGGTGGTAAATGTCGTCGTCACCATCGAATCATCCCCGCCACCTTCCCCAGTCTATAAATATAGACCATGTGTTCTTTTGGTTTCCAACTAACAAGTAGCAATCACTCATAATCCAAGCGCTTGGTACGTCCTCTTTTCTTTATACTTTCTACTCTGGAGAAGTATGAGATGAGGAGATGCTCATGTTGACAATAGCAGATACATTTCCTCATGACATCTACTTCGATGGATCCGTCGCTCTTCCCCCGCAGCCGGGAAACCCAATCGGTGAGAGCGCAGCGGCAGAGACAGGAGGAGAAGCAGCAGCAGGAGCGGAATTATCAAGAAACCCAGTGGTCACCGAATCAGACGTTGGCCATGCATATGGACTCGGCTGGCCATCCTGTGCCCGATCCCGTTACCGATGCTTCCAAGGGCAAGACGTATCAGAATTTTGATGACGACGCTGATGTTTTTGAAGCTATGATGAGTGAGCTTGACTAAGGCTGTAAATATCAAATCAGATGAAAGACGAAAGATGAAATTGAATTGCATCAAAACCAAGTGGAGACTTTAGTATAAAGTTCATAGAGTTGATTGCCCTGGCAACGCTCATCACACCGCGACCCTCTTAGCTGTTCAGTGTTGCGACCAAAGCACTGGTCTCTTCCATTGAATCATCGTCATAGTGTTTCCTATCCTTTTGTTTCTTTCTTCAATTCAATCATTGCATTACAATTCACGAAATGCCTGCATGATAGCCCCGACCGACTCTGTTTACATACAAATGCCCGCGGGGACAAAACCCTTGAACCGCCCAACTTGAACTTCAAGGAAACAACGCGCAACAGTACCGACCCCCTCCCTTTTCACTCGTTATATTTTCCTTGAGTCAACATATTCAACCGAATTCTTCCCCTCATTCCCCTGTATTTCATCCATCCAGTGCATGTACAATCATCTTGTTCATCGACGACGCGAGGCCGTCAACGCTTGTGTGCAGCTATTGAGAGACCACAGCAGGGAAATGGCGCTAGATTCGCGCTTCTTTCGGCACATCGGCCAGAGCATCGGGCCTGGCTCGATCTCTTCTGCGACCTGCTCCGAATCCTCCTCCATGACCGGCATGACCGGCATCACCTCGCCCAGTGTGGTCTCGACCTCGGCCTCGGCCGCCACCTTTGTATCTACAGCTTCCAGTCCGTCGCTTCGCGCCCGTGAGAGCGTGTCGGTCCCCGTGCGCCACGATGAACCCGCGAGCCCGTCGCCCGGCGGCAATGTACGCGTCGTGGTACGCGTTCGCAAGTTCCTTCCCCGAGGTACGTGCAGAGGGAGCTGTGGAAGAACAATGTAATGGATTTGCGACTAACGTCCAGTCACAGAGATCGAACGAAAGGCCGAATGTCTCATCGCCATGGACCCACACACTCAAATGACGCTGCTGAAAGCGCCGAAGCGGAGTCCAGACGATCTGGGAAAACCGAAATCCCAAGCTCGAGGCAAAGTCCTCGACGATAAATCATTCACATTCGACAACTCCTTTTGGTCGCATAATGACGAGGATGAACACTACGCCCACCAGGAGGATGTATACAACTGCTTGGGCGAGGAGTTCCTCGACCACAACTTTGAGGGATACCACACCTGTATCTTTGCCTATGGACAGACTGGTTCCGGCAAGAGTTACACCATGATGGGCACGCCCGAACAGCCGGGCCTAATTCCCCGTACCTGCGAGGATCTCTTCCAACGTATCGAGGCCTCGCCGTCTCCCGACATCAGCTACAACGTCCGAGTGTCGTATTTCGAGGTATACAACGAACATGTGCGGGATCTCTTGGTCCCACGAACGGATCCTCCACACTATCTACGAATCCGCGAGTCTCCATCCGAAGGCCCCTATGTTAAAGATTTGACGGAAGTTACCGCCAGGAACTACACGGAACTAATGAAGTTCATGCGGAAAGGTGACGTTTCACGGACCACCGCTAGCACCAAAATGAATGATACGTCGTCTCGATCGCATGCCGTTTTTACCATCACACTGAAGCAGATTCACCACGATCTCTCTACAGATGAGACAACAGAGCGCACTGCTCGCATTCGATTGGTCGATCTCGCAGGCTCGGAGCGCGCCAAATCCACCGAAGCCACAGGCGCCCGGCTTCGTGAGGGTTCAAATATTAACAAGTCGCTTACTACTCTCGGTCGAGTCATTGCGGCTTTGGCGGACCCAAAGAAGGGCCGCGGGGGAAGAAAGGGCAAAGACCTGGTCCCGTACCGCGACTCGATCCTTACATGGCTTTTGAAAGACAGTCTTGGTGGAAACTCGAAAACAGCGATGATTGCATGCATTTCACCAGCGGACTACGAGGAGACTCTCTCAACACTGCGATATGCCGACCAGGCCAAGCGCATCCGCACCCGTGCTCGTGTCAATCAGGACCATGTATCTGCAGCCGAACGTGACGCACAAATTGCAGAAATGGCGGAGACTATCCGCAGTTTGCAACTGAGCGTGAGCCAAGCGACGGTGCATCAGCGCGCAAGCGAGGCTCAGGATGAGAGGTTGGAAGAGTACCAGCAGAAGGTCGAAAAGATGCAGCGACTGATGGAGGAGACCAAAATGGTCAGTGAGTGCAAGATTCGTCAGCTACAGACCGAGAACGAGGCTCTGCGCATACACCTGAAGCTAGCTTTGGAAAGTCTCAAAAACCCCATTCCGCCAATTACCATTGAGAAGCGACAGCCGAGCTTGGCCTCATCAGCAGAAGAAAATTTGCCCCCTGATCATGACCAGGACCGTGAGGGCTCCCCCATTGATCCTTCTGAATCCGAAGCGGAGGTTTGGGAAGACGAAGAGACGATCACAGATGATGACGACGAGGACGAAGAGGTACATCGTCTGATGCAAGCTCGCATGCAAGATCTTCTCGGCGACTTGAGTGTGTTCAAGCGCAAGCTGGCAACAGACCACGAACGGTTCCGTCCCAGCGAGCAACACGGGACACGGAAACGACGTGCTCTCGGGGTGATTCCTGGCAACGTACGCTAGTGTCTATGGATTGATTTATTTCTGTTCTGTTATTATTGGCGCATACAACTGGTGTTGGGCGGCGAAGTCTTGGTTTCAGCTGCTTGTTTGGGCTGAGACCTGGAATCGGCTGCGCTTGGATCATCCCTGTCTCTTCTTTTGTCTATTTCTACGGTAGCGCGATTACCCCCCCGCGATGAATTACGAGAAATTTTACGATTCAAAGGCGTTCAAAGACGACGGCTGCTGTTTGTTCTCCCACTAATATCTTGCCTCCAGGAGGGTACGTAATGTTCCTTTAAGTAAGACCAGGGAGATAGAGAGAGACCTCAACGTCTCGTAAAACGTAAACTGTTCCAAGCCAGTCAGTATCCCATGATTCTGTCAGTGTTCGAAGTTGACCCAATACACCTTGCTCTTTACAATGACTCGACTCGGATTAGGGCTGCGGGACTTGGTGGGCCGCTTATGGCATCACTTTTTCCGTGAGTCAACCCTGCCTCCCCACCAAGTGTTTGAAGGTCCAGCACGCCCCTCGCCCTCCGAGATTGAGTCTTTCAATATGACCGACCCTGTTGACGCGGCGCCGACTTCGCCTGCTGCCGCTGCGCCTGCCCCAGCGACATCCCAGTCCACGACGGCGCAGCCTCCCTCGCAGCAAAACCTCCCCATCCGGGACTCCAAGTCCGCAAAAGACCCCGCACATCAGGACAAGCAACCAAAGGGCAAGAATGCCGCATCTGCTGCAGCCGGCGCCGGTGCTGCCACTGCTGGCGGAGACAAACCACTTACGCCCGCGGAATTGAAGAAAAAGGCCAAGGAAGAGAAAGCCGCCCGCCGCGCAAGGGAAAAACTTGAAAGAGAGCAGGGCGGAGCTGGTGCTGCTGGCGGTTCAGCTCCTGGTGGCGGCCAGGGTCGTCCTCCAACTACACCGAAGAAGGACACTGCTGGTGGAGGCGCGTCGCAGAAGGGGCAGAAGGCTCCGCCGCCGCGCCGCGGGTCAGGACCCGGGGTCGCTGGTCAGACGCCCGCCGTCGAGCAAAAGAAAAAGAAGGATGATAAGAAGGTTGCTGTCTTCGGACATCTATATGGCCAGCAACGGCGGACTACTGTTGCTGGCGCTGGTAAAGAAGTGCACCCTGCAGTCCTGGCATTGGGTTTGCAGTTGAGGGACTACGTCGTCTGCGGCAGCAGCGCGCGATGCGTTGCGACTTTGTTAGCTTTTAAGCGGGTGAGTTTTGTGCTTCTTCCATCTGCTGCCTAGCGGCGCATGCTAACTTGGAGTTATTCAGGTTATCGAATCCTACGATACACCTCCGAACAACTCGTTGTCGCGCCACTTGACCACAGTCCTCTCGCACCAGATCACATATCTCTCCACATGTCGACCACTCTCCATTAGTCAGGGTAACGCGATTCGTCAGTTGAAGTTGACCATTGCCTCGATCGACCCTGCAGAGCCCGAAGCCACCGCCAAGGCGACTCTGTGCGAGTTTATTGATGGATATATTCGGGAGAAGATTACCGTTGCCGACCAGGTTATTGCCGCTAGTGCAGCGCAGAAGATTCAGGATGGCGATGTGATCGTGACCTTTGCCGGCAGCTCGATCGTCAAGCAGACCCTGCTGCAGGCCCAGAGCGAGGGAAAGCGGTTCCGGGTATCGATCATCGACTCGCGCCCGCTCTTCGAGGGCAAGAACCTCGCTCGGGCGCTCGCCAATGCCGGGCTTGATGTGCAGTATTCGCTCATGCACGGCCTCAGCCACGCCATCAAGGATGCGACAAAGGTCTTCCTCGGCGCACACGCCATGACCAGTAACGGCCGGTTGTACTCACGCGTCGGAACCGCCCTAGTAGCCATGTCCGCCAAAGAACGGGCGGGTGGTGTTGAAGTCCCCGTTATCGTATGCTGCGAGACAGTCAAATTCACTGACCGTGTCGCCCTCGACAGCATTGTGGTTAACGAAATTGCCGATGCCGACGAGCTAATCTCCAACCTGCTCCCACAACAAGTGACCGGTATGGCCGACCCGGCTGCATTCACCGGTGGGCCTGTCGACCCAAAGAAGGGCGGCAAGACTGCTTCCAAAGAGCCCACACCTGCTCCATCTCCTTCCTCCCGTGCCCCCTCTGCTTCACCTCTCACTGAATGGAAGGATACCTCCAATCTGCAGCTGCTGAATATTATGTACGATGTCACGCCTGCGGAGTATGTGGATATGGTCGTGACGGAAATGGGTAGCTTGCCGCCGAGTGCTGTCCCTATCGTGCATCGGATGAGCACGAACATGTGAGATACGAAGTTTTGTTTATTTTAGCATACTGCAAAAGTTGAGGATGCCTTGACTTCTTTATATCAGGGTTCTTTTTTTTCTTGTAACGGATTATCTTCTAGGGGATCTTTTGTTAGGGATTTCGTTAGACCTGTTTCTTGAGATGTATTTGATATATAACCTTGGAATGGGTAGTCAGTAATGTGAAAATTGGAATTTCTTCACTCCATAGCTGTAGCTTCCTAGATGTATACAATGGCATGAAACTGGTCATACTTCTACACACTCCAGTCATGTGACCCATTGGGGTCCAAGGCGGTACTAAGCTTTGTTTATTCTGCCGCCGATAAGAACAAGCTTGAGCTTCGCAACTCGAATACAATACACACCAAGTCCATCACTTCCCTGTGCATCGAACCCTCTCATCTCAAATCACAGGAAGCTCTAATTCGCATCCAAAATGGTACCCTCCCACCCCCACCCTCATACACCAATCCACTAACCAAACCCAGAGCAAAGACTCCTCCGCAACACACCTACACATGCACCAACCCCGCCTAGCAGACCTATTCGAAGAATTCACCCGCCCACACACATCATCCGCCTCCCCACAAAACCTAAACCCAAGCCAAAGCGCAACAATAACATACGGCTCAACCTCACCCGCCTCAATCCCATCCTTCCTTCCCATCGAAGACATCTACGTGGCCCCGCAACACCAGCCCCCGAACCCCGAAGACGAGGATGATGTGGTACCGGACCAACATGCTGCGTTTGGAATTACGCGCGCTATGGAGCGGAGACGGGATGGCGTTTGGAGGGATTTGGGACTCGAGGCGCTTGTGAATGGGCAGGGACATGGTGGGAGTGCTATGACTGCAGGCTCGAGTGGAACGGTGTCGGGGCCTGGGGCTACGCTTAGAGATGGTGCGGGTGGTGCGGCTTCGGCGGCGGCGCCTGCTGTTAGGGTCAGGAATGCTGGGAGGAGGATGGGTGGGAGGAGGGTTGTTTGTTTGCGCTAGGGGTTATGGTTTATACCCATGCTTTGTGTGACTGGGTTCTAATATGGGTTGCATTACTGGAGTATTGTTTGGCGTTGGAGGTGGTGTGGGAATAATATCCATTGGGCTGTGGCTCAGACGGCGATGGGGGGTTTTTTCATTGATTCATTTCGTTGGTATTGTTCTTCGAGAAATATCAAATCCTGGCCGGTAGGTCCTCCATTTCCTTGTTTAATGCGCCTCAAACGCCGAGCAAGTAAATGCGATATGATTACAAGGCGCTGTTCCTTAGATCCTGTTGATGTCGACTCGGGCTCGCTCGAAGAGCTTGTGGTCAAGTTGCTTCTGCTCGCGTTCCTCGTCTGTGATATTGCGCTGGTGGATTGCCATCTGGGCATAGGTACCCGCGGCGCGGCGCTTGGAAAGAGTGCCAGGGTTGATGACAAGGACACTGTCGACGACCTGGAATCAGAAACGGAATTAGTATTGGAAATAAGAACGAAAGCATACAGAGAAGACTGGGTCCTTGGTTTACCTTGACAAAAGGTGGAAGTATACTGGGCACGATCAGCACATCGGGCCGCACGTTCCACCACTCGCCCAGCTTCATATAAGGAAGGTCCAGCACTGCCCCGGTCGCCAGGCCAGTTTCGGACCCGGGTTTAGGAAGATTGGCGCGTGCGGTGGGAGGGAACAGAGGGAAGAAGTGACGCTGCTCGACGAGGTACTTGGGAAGGCGAGAGAGGAGGTTACCCTCGGTGGGTCTGCCGTGAAGGACCTCCTCGCGGCGAAGCTCGGAGAGTACATCATGGGAGCACATGCCGACAACAGCCTCATTGAAGGATAATGTCACCGGGTTGGAGACCATGCGAACTTGCTTTGGTAGGCCAAGCTCCTTCTTGGGGAGTTGCTCTTGCGGCCAAGAAACGTGCCGACTCAAGGCGTCCCGCACGGATGGCAAAAGCACAATGGTGATACTGGGAACGGCTGCTGCTAGACGGGAAAGCGGCGCTGAGATACAGTGGCGGAAGACGGTGGTAAGTGTTATGGTGTCCGGGTCGAGTCCTTTGATATCTGGCAAGTCAAAGTCGCCGGATGCAAGCAGGGGATGCTCAATATCCAGAAATGGACCGAGCAGAATGAGGCCATCGGCGTAGTTGTCTGCAGCTTTCTGGCAAAGTTCCTGCAAAGGCTCAAAGTCCAAGTTATCATCCGCTGTGAACGGGCCCGCTGCTACCATGACATTGAGAGGGGGGTTGGCGTCTCCATTGTTGAGACGCTCATTTATATTATCGAGAGCCACTGCAGAAGATGCAGCAGGAGGCAAAAGAGGTATGGGGAGGATCTCTTTAACGGTGAAATATTCACCGGAGGGATTGATTCCACGGAGAGCGACGATCTGCCCCGGGAAGAAATTCAAGCCTGGAACTGAGTCGACTTTCAAAGGCACTCGTCTTCCAGCCCCAGTTCGGCGCGAAGTTTCGAGTACCAAAGAAGCTGGGTTCAACTTTCCTTCCAAGGCATCTGAGGCAATCCGTCCAACAGCAATGATTTCACTTGTACTCTGGGTGGCTGCGCTACCAAAGGTGAGGTCATCCGAGTCGTAGTGTTTCTGGAAGATGGCAGCAAATTCATCGATTCGATCATCCAAGATCTCCGAAGCCTCTGATAGTCGCATTCCCATGGGTTTATAGCCGAACTTCTTGAGGTCGGTATTGGCCGTAGGCTTGATGCGAGCCTCGGAAAAGGGTGCCATCGGGGTCTCTGGCTGCGACAAGTGGGAATTGAGTGATTCAAGAGTCTGGCCGGGGTTTTGTCGCTCAGCAAATGAAACGGATCTTCTATCCATGTCAGCGTTTCATGATATATTGCCATGTTTTTGCTCGAGACAGGCAAGCATATCACATACTGTGTGCCTCTGGGGGTGGCTTCATTCATCATAGAAGCAGGCATCTTCATCATTGGCGAGCCATTCTGCTCAAGTCGTCCCATTTTGGGCGCGGCAGGCGAGGAGAAGTTGTTCTTGCGTTTAACGGAGCCAGTAACACTGTGCAGAGGCCGGCCATTCGAGCCATTGGGTGTCAATTCATCCAACCTAGGAAACAGAAGCACGCCATCAGTCTGATACTCCGAACCGCAAAGTCATCCGTCCTTACATGCCGAATACATCAGCGCCCGCTGCAGCACGCGGGGTTGCGGTGACAGCATTCCTCTTCTCAGTCTGCCGACCAGCTTTGCCACGGGTTTCGCGCTCAAGGGCTTCTTGCACATCTCGCTTGAAATTGCGCACGGTGTCCATGTTCAGTTTCATCTCGTCGCCCATCTTGATGCTGTAAGACTCCCATTTGTAAAAGAGCTCCTCCGCGGTGATCGAGTGGACCCGGAGGATAGATTGTAGTTCCGCGAGAACATCCTTGGGCAGACCTTCGGGGTAAGATGCGGCGAACAGTTCATTGAGCTCCGCCGTTGCGTCCATTGTGAAGGTTGTGAAGGGGAGGTAAACAGTCAATCAGTCGGACATCGAACTCCGCAAAGACGCGCGAGACGCGTGGGACGTGTAGCTGACTCAGCACTAAGAAAAGTAATTATCGGTTTCCCAAGACGGAAGGCGTATCTCGTCGATCGTCAATTGATCTCTGATTTCTCCTTGAACCCCCGCGCAATACATTATGACGGCCAATGACTCTTCCCAGGTCGCTATAGCAATGCCTTCGACCGACAGTAGCGATGCTGTGAAGCTCGAGACTCAGGAATACCCAACTTCCGCCGCCGACGGCCTTATCCAGAAGCCATTCCCTAGCCCGCTCCCGGACGCAAAACCAGAGGAGCCCGCGGAGCTCACGGAGGACCAACAATCCAAGTACGGAGCTGTCCTCAAGACCGTTTCTTCATGGACAACCATCCCCACCACGTCCGAGCGAAATGCCCCCACAGCCCCGATCACCGATGATGAGCGCATGTGGTTAACTCGCGAGTGTCTTCTCCGCTACCTCCGCGCAACAAAGTGGAATGTCGCCCAGGCCGAACAACGGCTTCAGGGTACCCTGATTTGGCGCCGAGAGTACGGTATGGAGAAGTTGACACCGGATTATATCTCGATCGAGAACGAGACCGGAAAACAGGTTATCTTGGGCTTTGACATTCACGGCCGGCCATGCCTATACTTGATCCCTTCCAACCAAAACACCGAGAAAACCGAGCGTCAACTTCAGCATCTCGTCTTCATGCTTGAGCGGCTCATTGACCTTATGGGCCCCGGCCAGGAGACGCTGGCGCTGATCGTCGACTTCAACTCGACCAAGTCTGGTCAGAACGCGTCCATTAGCCAGGCAAAGGAGACATTGAACATTCTGCAAAACCATTACCCTGAGCGATTGGGACGTGCTCTTGTGCTCAATGGTAAGTGAAATCGTGATATGCCTTGTCATGGCTTCCTAACTCTTTTTCTGCATATAGTGCCTTGGATAATTTCGGGCTTCTTCAAGTTGATCACACCATTCATTGACCCGCTCACTCGTCAGAAGATGAAGTTCAATGAGGATATGCGCCAGCACGTTCCCCCCGGTCATCTCATGAAGTCTGTAGGGGGTGATGTTGAGTTCCGCTACGACCACTCCATCTACTGGCCCGCTCTGAACAAATTGGCCGAACAGCGGCGTGCGCTGATTCGCGAGCGCTGGATCCAAGGCGGGAAGCAGATCGGCGAGTTCGAGAACTACCTCAAGGGCGAGGACATCCCAAGCGTGTCCCAGACTCGGGAATCCGCCACCGAGCAGGCGTAAAATTCAAAGTGATGCTCGAATTCTTTTGGCAACTTTGTTATCCCCACTGTCTTTGTTTAGCATTTCGGCTCATATATACACCATCCTTGCTTGCATAACCCACCACTCATGGATATAATTTGGCGTGATGTACATACAAATGTCTACGCAAGTTTATTGATAGAATATTGATAGAATACAAAGATCACCTTGAATTGGAGGTCCCAGAGTGCTGAGGATAAACGGCCCCGGGGTTCATGACTGCGGAATAATACAGCGCCAACGTCGCTGGTCTGTAGATCAACATGACCATTCTTCCAGCTTCCGTACTTGCCTTCAGCTAATCCAATCCAGTCCTATAAGTTGGCGAAGAATGATTAGTCAGAAATTCCTAACCGCGGCCACTAAAATCCTAACCGACACGTTTGATTTCATAGGTTCCACTGGCCAATCATTTCTGGATTTGCCCGTTGGAACTCTTCCCTAATCGCCTGCAACGGCCAACGGCCGAGCAATGTCCTTCTCCCTGTGGAAATTCATTGGAATATTCTGCGGACTGCCAGCATAGACCCCTGACACCCAAGATCTTTACTAACGACTTCGAGCCGGTGTCGAACTTTAAACGCCCATCTGGCACATCAATTGACCCATTTAGCCCGGGGAGCTGAAATCAAGGATGGGTGATCGGCGCTGACAGAGATGACTGACCCATAGTTATGGCTCCGGGCCAAAAATAACAAGTCCGGAGGGCTCGACCGCACATAGAAGTCAAGACCGTGACAAGGTTGAAACGCTCACGCTCAAGTCTGCCCCCCTTTTTGGTCACTGAAGAAAATTGAGCATGCCCCTGAGCGGCCTAGCTTGCTCACTGAGTGTTATACCCATAATTGTCTGAAGAAGTGGGGTTTGGTGTTGCTCTAGTCTAGCCGTACATAGATTAGGGATGTCGCTAGAGCAAACGCCTAAGCAAGTGCTCCTCCACCAGCCCTCTCGGTGACAATCTAAGGATTATTTCAGGTGACCAAGTATGTACATAAAGGGTAATGTCATTGTGAATCTACTCTGTATATGTCTGTATTTCCAATTTTTGCCGATCAATCTCTTGGCACAATTTCCCACTCCACTCTATGTCTATATCCTAGTCTCAAAACAGTATAGTTTACGGCACGGAAGGCTTTAGAATTGTTCCGGATACTTGATTTTTGGGTACAGCCGTCCTAAGGAAATTGGTTCGGCCTGGGAACTCTAATTTAACCAAACTAAGCTTAGAGGGTTCCACGCGTTGGAGCCGTCATCGATTCTGTGAAAAATAAAGCCAATCCGGAGCAGAAAGTTCTCCCCGAGACGGTGGATTAGAGATCAATCTCCATTTGGGCAGGAACCTCGGCTTAATCCCGAAATTGACGCGACATATTGACTTCCATCTCCCCGAAGATACGAGATAAAATCACACATCAATCATCCCCACGAAAACTATTGACTGTCGCGCAATGGCTGCCACTCAAACTATCACGGTCCCCCACCTGGGCGGCATTAAGGCAGGCTACGCCTTCGCCAAGGACCACTATGATCCTTCCAAGCCGACCTGCGTGCTCATCAATTCGATGTGCATGACTGTGTCTCTATACCATGACCAATTCATCGACGGAGCTCTGAATGATGCTATGAATCTCCTCGCCATTGAGCCATTGGGCCATGGCTCGACCAGTTCTCCCTCTGAACACTTTACATACTGGGATTCAGCCCACATGGCCTTGCAGGTCATGGACCACTTCGGGATTCAAAAGGCCTTCGCCTTGGGCACAAGCCAGGGAGGGTGGGTAGTGACCCGAATGGCCCTGCTAGCCCCGGACCGGGTAAGTCCAAGTTCATGCATGCACTGCCGAATTCAAGCTCAAATAGGATTAATCTCGCGTGCTTCTAGATCCTCGGTCTCATGCCCCTCGGAACATCCATGGATTATGAATCCTCGGATTCTCGGTCTAAGGGCTGTTGGGATCCTGCCGCCAATCTCATGGCATTTTACGAGAAGTGGTCCACCCCCTCGCCTACGCCTGACTTTGTTGTGGATGATGTCTGGTGTGGGTTGGTCGGCGGAATTGGCTTTGGGGCTGCTGGCACAGCCGAGAAATCTGCCTTCTGGACCCAAACGTTGAAGGAAGTATACAAGGGGGATGAGGGCCGGAAGAAAGTCCGCATGGCGCTCAACTGCTTACTGGAGAGGGATGGGCTCCTGCTCCGGATCGGGGATATTAAATGTCCCGTTCACTGGCTACAGGTGAGTCATGTCTTTATACTTTATATTTTGCAAAGAATCTGCGCATTGACCGATCGATCAGGGAACCGAAGATGTTCCTTTTGGAACAATTATTCCGGCAGAGCATATTCAACGTTTCACTTCGTCTGCAGATGCTAAGCTTGTGATGATTGAAGGGGGTGCGCATTACTTGAATGCTACCAACCCGAAAGAGGTGAATGAGGCCCTTCTGGCGATGGTGACGACGTACAACCGTTCCGCTACTGTGTAGAGTTTGTATGAAGATACACTGAGAGCTACTATAGAACATCTTCAAATGAACCATGGTTCTATACAGTGTTTAAAGTAGGGGATTGTTAGAATCACCCGCCCTAGGTATTCAAAGCATTCGCCACAGTGGCACCGCTAAAGTTCTTCAACCCATCATGGTCGGCTATACCGCCTACTGTAAGACTTACGTCAACAAAGTCTAATGGTCGGTATACAAAACGTTAGTCGGTAATCTCTAAAATTGTGGAGCCTTGGGCTGGCAGGAAAAGCGGCAGGAAATTATGAAAACTTTAGTTTGAAAGCTATTTTAGAGAATGGAATGAAACAGCATGACGGCCGAGGTGATGCTGTAGACCCTTTTTTTCCAATTTCTGGCTCTCCTTGTCTATTGAGTGGAGGCTTTCTTTCCTTGTTTTATTATGGACACGGCGCCTTGTGGATAGCCCACATGGTATTCAATTACTGGCCTCCCACCTCCCGATGTGGGTTGACAGCTACGAACAAAGTTCAAACTTGAGACGCCGAGCTTGTCAAGTGTGATTTATGGAACCCGGTGGATGCCGAGTCTATGCCGCGATTCTTAATAATATACAGCCCACTACTAACTAGTAGAGAAATTGTACCCACGGAAGTTCGATGCCGATAAGTCAGCCTATATCTAACTAGTTAATTCGTCGCCTCCCACCGTTTACCGCGCTCGATTCATGCTTGCCGCACATTATGGAAAGTGATCGGAGCACTCTGCAGCCATGGACTATTGCTACCGTCGCCTCGGTCACGGTGCTGGCCTTCCTGACAGTTTGTCTTCGGCTACTTGCACGCTTTGAACGTGGTCAAAAGCTATGGTGGGATGACTATATGATTATATTTTCTATGGTGGGTGCAATCTTCTCATTCCGGTCTCAATCGCATGATTTCTGACAGTCCGTCATTAGCTATGGAATTTCATTGTCGTCGGGTTCATCTACGCAATGGTCCGAGAGGGAATGGGACTCCATGCAGACACACTACCACTCGATAACGTGATTATGATCGCAAAGTACCTTATTGTGGCCGAGATCCTTTACGTTTTCAACCTGGTCTGGACGAAAATATGCATTCTGCTCATGTACTATCGGATCTTCCACTTTCCTTACTTCAAGACATGGGCATACGTCATCGGAACCTTTGTTATTCTGTGGGTTATCTGCATCACTTTTCTCTTTATCTTCATCTGCGTCCCCGTGCAGAAGATATGGAATCCCGAGATCCCAGGGCGGTGCATCAACCAGGTTGGCACATGGATCGCAAACGCCGTCTCAACGATCGCAACCGATATTGCTATTCTCCTTCTTCCTCTTCCACAGGTATGGAAGCTACAACTTCGAACCTCGGAAAAGATAGCCGTTTCAATTGCCTTCAGCTTGGGATTCTTGTACGTGACTAACTCTGTTTTCCTTTTTACTAAAAATGCGCAAAATCTGACCTTGGCAGCGTCGTCTTCACCTCCGCCTACCGTTTCTCGGTCCTCTTCACCTACAGCTCACTTGATCCCTCCTACACTCTCGCTCCAACAGTCGGCTGGACGGCCATCGAAATGGCCGCCGGGATCATCTCGGCCAACCTTCCAGCCCTCCGCCCTGCTCTCCGTTTAATAGCACGCAAGCTGGGTGTCAGCGGTGCCGTTGTAGGTCTTTTTAGAAGCACGAACGGAACAAGGACCAAGACTACGAACGGTGTTACTCGGTCTGGAACAGCGGAGAGTGCTACTGCGATCACTCAACGCTCAAAGCAAGACCGACATTCTTTCTATAACTTGCCAGATGACTCGGGATCTGTGTCGGAACAGACACGTATGGAAGCATCCTTTAGGCCGGATTACGATCATGCAAAGACGTACACCAGTGTGAAGGGTCGACAAGTTGGTCATGCTGATGATGAGATTCCCCTGTCTAAGATTAGGGTGGATAAGGAATTTACCCAGACTGCCACAGCCTGAGGAAGTCCTTTCTTTATGTTGATTTGTATTAATATAATCATTTAACGCCAAAGAATAACTGACATTTTTGTGCTGAATACTGACGGAAGTAACTGCCTGGAATGAAAGTGGAGGGTTATGAAGGTGGAGGAGCACCCCATTCATAGGATTCGCCAATCTCCGCATTATCCCAGCATGCATAATCTTTGAGGTAACAAGGGTCAAAGTCCGCAATTTCCGCTGCATACATCGCTCTCTCGCGATAGTAACGGATTGCCCGTCCACACTCGTCGTACCACATCACGAGGACGGTCCCTGCCTCGGAGCCTTCGGAGGCCAAAGTTTTTTCCATCAATGATACGTTTACGCCCTGCGGCTATCCGCAAGAGGTACTGCGAATTAAAGCATATCCAAGGGTTTTCATCCTCCACTGGGCAATAGCCCTCCACTGGGTCATAGCTGTTTCCCTCAGCACGCTGCGGATCAGTGCTCTCGGACTCAATTCCCTCTTCTAGGGCCTCCTGGGCATCAACAGATAGCGACGAGTGTTCTTGCCAATGCTCCTATAATATTGTCAAAACATGCATATAAGCGCCAAGTGAATGATTTATCAGAAAGAACAAATCGGCCTGCCAGGCTTACATATTGCAGAGTATTCTCAAGAAGGATGATGGTGGGATGGAGTGTGAGAGAGTTATTCGAGTTATCTCCGTCCTTAAGATGGGTTGGTTTCTTGAAGTTGGCGGCCAAATGATACCAAGTCCAAGTGGAGAATGTCTTAAGTCAACAGCAGGAAATGTGCAAATTGGATATGAAGGAAAGAGCTAGGCCTTCCCGTGAAGTTCCCTTTCCTGTTTTGACACATTCAACACAACCTGAATAAGGAGACCTCATTACAGTACTCAATGCAACAGTACAATGTTCCCGCATATTTCTACTCGTCGCCAGCGATCTCGGGTCCGGCGCCAGACTCCAAACTACCATGACCATCCATCCGCTTGAACGCCATGCGAACTTCATTGTCCCACTTAGTAAAGCTGACGAGAACCCATTCCAAAATACCTGCACAGTAAAGTGCAACGCACTGGCCCACCCAAAGACCTTTGAGTCCCCAACCATGGAAAGCAAGATAAATACCTAGCGGCAAAGCAAAGCAATAGTAGCTCACAAGGTTGATAGCGGCACCTACGTGTTGTCGTCCCATGCCTCGGAGACTTCCACCACAGCTGCCATTCATACCATCCGCGATCTGGAATACCGCGACAAACGGCATAATCTCAGCAGTGAGCTCAACGACCTGCGGGTCATTATTGAAGATCTTCGCGAAATGATTTCTTGTGCCCATCAAGATAGCTAGCACAACGGCACCGAAGGCCACGGCAAGAATCGCAGAAGAGTGCGCAGCCCGTGCAGCACCTTTGGCATTCCTTGATCCGAGCAAGTTCCCGACACGGGAGGAAGTGGCAACACCGAGTCCGAAGGGAATGGTGTTCATTATCTGATCGGCTGTCATGATCACGCTTTGGGATGCCAGTGATATAGTGCCCAGGCGACCCGCTACCAAAGCCACGATCTCAAAGGCCCACCACTCGGTTCCAACATGCAAGATTCCAAGGATTGCTAGGCGAGCAAAGGTCCACAAGTTTGAGAGCGCCGCTCGAGACCAGCCACCCCAGCACTCGGAACCGGCGATAAATTTGGAATATAGCACTAGCAGGATGAAAGAGGTCCAGTATGAGATATCGGCTGCCAAGGGAGCACCAAGTAGCCCCATATCCAGCGTGTAGCAGAAAAGATAACACAGTCCAGCGTTGAGAGGCGAAGTGATGAGTAAAACGTATGTTCCGGCTCGCATGATTCCTGTAAATCAGTTGATTAGCAACTACCTATACAGGGTTATATACGATATCTCTTACCTTGCGCCTGTAAGTACTTCTTCATCGTCTCAAAGTAGATATATCCAAGTCCTCCAGGGATCAATGCCGTCAAAAACTTGGAGCTCAGGTAGGAGAGTTCGGCATCTTGGCCAAGAGCCCGGAAGATCGAATTGGAGCAAGCCCAGATGACAGTAACGGGGATGTAAAAGGCCCCAAGAACCAGGAACGCACGTTGAAGAAGAATTCCCAAGTCGTGCTTTTTTCCGCTCCCGGTGAAGGTCGACGATGCCAGGGTATCCAGGGCCGTTGTTCCCCCAAGTGCAATCATCCAGCCAGTGACAAGGGTAAACATCAGTGAGAAAGCACTGGCTGCCAAGTATATTGGAGATAGGTGACCGACAATGATCACGGGAATAGTTTGCAAGCTCATCTGCAGCATGTAGGCCAAGATAACAGGGATTGAGCCCTTGAACAATTCCCAGAACTCAGTGAGAACACGCCTGCTCCGCGGAAGCTGCGATCCATCTTTGTCCTCTTCATTATCTCCTATGGGACCGGGAAGAAGTCTGGTATACTCGTCCGGTGTCGCTGCGTTCGATTCGGAGCTGGTCACGTTGCCATTGACATACATTTCCGCCACAGATACAAAGCAAGAGAGAGAACAATGATTTTGGAACTTGACCAAGAGAAATAAGGCTTAAGTAGAGATGTATGTTCTCCTGCTGTGTAGTTAATCTCTTCCTAGCGGCAATGGCATTTGAGAAAAACCGACACTAGAGACAGTACTGTACCGGACCGAGCTGAGAGCTGAAAATTTCAGGGATAGTTCGTAGAATTGACGGTAAGGATCTACACAAAATCGGTCTACCTGGTGAAAGTCTCAAACCCATGACAAAAGATTGAGAACCGTGGTGGAGCTGCCTGCATGCAGATTCAATACTAGTTGCTTTGGACACGTCAATAAGCGCCAGTGATTGATCCCGACCTCGGAGCGATGCAATTTTCGCCCACCGACATCCGTGCACGAGTTGAAAGATAAGGAAGTCAAAAAGAATAGTCTAGACACTACGTAAAGAGGTTTCGAAGATCTCAAGCAAACGAGGTTATTATCCTAGAGTGGGGCGTGGCGGGGTTACAATACTCAAAAGTTTTCCCTAACTCGGAAGGTGGAGGGATCTACGTTTGTACCGCTTTATAGAAGGAGACAAGATTGTACAGGACGTCATATCCTCTGTGGAACTATCCGATTATGTTCATGCGATATGGGAAGCATGAAATGTTTCCAGTTTGTCCAGCTGGTCTACTTATCGAGGAATGAGTTGACCGCCTGTTGGTGAAAAAGGACATATGGAAACCCATGTTGCGTAGCATATATACATGGAACTGTACACGATGCAAGGACCCTATGTGTCGTGCGCAATATATGCACCCTTGACGCCGCAGTCGCCAGCCTTATTGTTTCGACATAATGAGCAAGCAACCAATCTCTGGCGTGGAAAGCAAATCTATATCCAGGATTCCCGAATCACCAAGTGTCCTTCTCCTTCAATAGTATCATACAAGTATGGCAAGATACGGGGACACGTTATCTCATCATTACCGTCAGTTTGAGATAACTCCACATCTTTGATTTACACTTATCTTAGTATTGAGCCTAATTGGCACTTCTCAATGCTTTCCAACTCGACTGACAACAAGCTGATAGTTCTAGATGCGAAGCTTCAGGGGCTAAAACGAAGTAGAAAACCAAAACATGACGGTTATATTATCAAGTCCGGTTGCAATGTATATGGTTCTGTTCTGTGCATAAAACTAGACACTAGTGTCATACTCCGGGTTGACCCATGAAGGCTGGGGTGCCTTCTTTCGCATCGATGCGCCGTATTTATGCAATATTCCAAAGACTAGACCGCCCCCAACGAGAACAATCAGAGCTTGTGTGGTAAACGTCCAGGTCCAACCGACAGATGCTTGCCAAGAGGCAATGAAGAACTATGAGGCAATTCAGGGTTAGTAGAGCCGCTCAACTTTGAAGAACTGAGCCGAGACAACATACCGGATTGATAAAGGCACTTAAGTTCAGAAACACGGCATAGAAAGTGATCACACTTGTTGATTGCAGTGGATAGCAATCGACGATATAGCTGCTGATGACTGTATTCCCAATCTGGACCCCTGCGGCAACTGAACTTCCCGTTAGTCCACGCACGGCGCTTTCTTCGGAATGGGATGATGCTCACAGAGGAAGAACGCAACCTGGCCAACCATCCAATGATAGTTCTTGTCAAGACTGACTCCCCAAAGAATCAACCCAACTAAAATAATCGTCAGAATTAAGAGAACACTTCAATGACAACAAGGCTCTTACCTGCAGTTATCAACATAGCAGGATAAGCCAACCATAACCGCATCTCTGCGATACGAACGCCCCCATTCCTCTTTGCCAGTCTTTCCACAATGTAATCACTCAGCCGCCCAGAACAGCAAATTTCAGACACAATTGTGCCCAGAAACAGACCCAGGAAAAATAATCCCTGAATGAGCGGGGTGTAGTTTGCGTATGCTGCAGGTACCATGGTGATAATGGAGAGAACCCACCAGTACCAGACGAATGAATACCCGAGAACTCCAATTACAATCACGGGGAATTGGAATGTAAGCACAAATCGAGTAATCGAATCCCAGGGCTTCGGATGGCGCATCCCAGGAATAGGTCCGAAGTTCACAAATGGAAGTTTCTTTGTCCTCGGTAGATCGTCTGTTGAAATCTCCCTCGAAAGCGCCTGGCGAGGCATAGGGCTCTTATCTGCAACTGCGTGCTTTTCGATGTCCGCTCCAAAAGCGGGTTTACCTTCCACCACGCGGGTCTGAAGTAACATTTTTTGTCGGGGGTATAATGTTTCTGGCATGAAGAATACTTCCAGGACTAGAAGAACTGCGAAAAGAATGGCATTAAACCAGTTGATCCACGCGGCATTCACAAGGTTCAAAAATCCACCGACTAGAAAGCCAAAAGTGTTAGCATGTTTGCATAATACTGACTGTTATTTAAACTCACAGGTCGGTCCAAGCAAAAGGCCGGAGTCAATTGCCAACACCCATAAGCCGAGTTTTTGGCCGCGTTCATACTCGAAAAACAAATCATTGACTGGAATTACATTAGCCATCATGCATAAATGCCGATAATGATTGAACCATACCGATGGCCATGCCAACTGTCGAAGCAGGGCTCACGCCAAATCCCTGGAAAAAGCGAGCAGCCATATAGCCCGCGTATGTATCCGCCACTGCGGCTCCAATTGTTGAGACCAATGCAATGATAGTACCGATCAAGAAGATGATCCGGCGGCCGTAAATATCACTGAGTGAAGTCCATATCAAAGGTCCGACTGATAAACCTAGTGCAGGGATTGCAACGGTCCAGTTGACTTGGGAATAACTGATGGAATATTGATCTTGGATCTCTGTAAATGAGGGCACCGTGGTTGTAGTCAGGTATGTAAACAGGAAATATCTAGATTCATCAGGTAAGTAGATTGTATCAGGGTATGAACGACAATGTATTAATCTCACTTGAGCATAACAATAGATAAAATTCCATGTTTTTGGAGACCCGACCAGTTCAAAGGGTCCAAGGGGTCAGATGTAGGTTGCGGATGAAGTCTAATCCCGTTCTTGTCGACAATTCCATCGCTGACAACCTGGGGGCCACTCTCAATGGGTGTTTCTATAGCATCAGTTGAGTTACCGGTGCTATGACCTTGAAAGCTTTTTTGAATCTGCTTTTCATCCATGATTGATTGATGCAGAACCTCAAAATACGATGGTCGGAGCTCAAGTTGAAATAAAGGAAGCTGTTTTAGAGCCAAATTGCATATTGCCCTTATCTAATACTATTTGGCCACAAATACAACTCTTATCTTATGTCTTCCTACGATGTTTGGCCTTGAGGTCGAGAAGGGTAAGGGATAGTGGTTCTTATCAGTGACATCTCCTGTATGTTCCACGCTAAACATTAAATGAGATTAGACGAATCACCGAGCACACACTAATCGCCAAGCCAAGCCATGTGAAATTCCTACTTCTTAGTAACGTCTACCCCAAGTTCAGCGAGATCAAGATCATCGAGGTTCCACTCCCGTCAATTTCTTGTTTGGGTTAGCTTCATTTCTTCGCATTTGACGGCCCCGTAGTATGCC
Source organism: Penicillium decumbens (assembly GCA_027569385.1). Classification (NCBI taxonomy): domain Eukaryota; kingdom Fungi; phylum Ascomycota; class Eurotiomycetes; order Eurotiales; family Aspergillaceae; genus Penicillium; species Penicillium decumbens. The sequence continues at coordinate 983,867 of JAPDEZ010000004.1, read as the reverse complement.
GGAGAAATGAGTGAATAGAACCAAGCATTTTCCATCGGAGCTGGTATTTACTTCCATAATAACACGCCGTCTTGTAGCGGCCGAGGTCTCTATCTCGGTCATGCGGCTGACAGATCCGACCCAGCCTTGTTTCCAAGCTCGTCAATATTGGAATATCTTCGAGATTTGAGGCACTACTAGAGCGATCGCGGAAGCGGAAATGTTTACTTGATCTACACATGTAAACCCAGGCTAAATCTAAGAACTCTAGATTGTTGCCTCCCTTCTACCCCACACTTCATGGGAGCACATCAGACTACGATATTTTGTCATTCATATGGACTGGATACTTGAAAGGCTCACCGTCGAAGTAGCAACATCCCCAACCCATTTACCCATTCAAATTATCGATGATTCGCCGTGACAGGTGATGATATGTAGACCTGTGTGGAGACCTACAAGAGTATACTCCGCTTTCGGAGACGTTTAGTGTGCTGATAACAGTCTCACAGATGGTTCGTCGCCAACGACCTCTGATAAGCCACGTTGAACAAGCAAAACCAGCGTTAGTTATCTTCTCCCCGTTCCTTCCGATTTGGTAAGTTGAATTGAGTTCTTTTATTTTTATGTATGACATGCAGCCAAGCGGTTATTCCCCGCCATTTGCAAACCTAGTAACTCTGGTTTCTCGATTAGGAAGTAAGATAGAGCAGCACATGGACTCCACAGATCTCATGCTATGTAAATTTTTAAAAGAAGCGGTTTTAGTGTATTTGGGACTTTTCATGGATACTCCATGATCCATGATCATCAGTTGGTCGCCGAATTTGGATGTTGATGGGAGTGGAGGGACTTGGAGAATGATGCAACGCCGAGGTCGGGTCTATGCAGGGAAAGACGAATCCCCATAGTATCGAACAGATCTTTCTAGGTGAAATTTGATCCGCATCCAAGAGTACGGTCTACATATAGCTCAATGTGCCCCGGGAGACCGTCTTCATCTGTTTCACTTGAGGATTTTGCAAATTCTCATCACGTACAGCACTGACCGCAATGATTGCTTCTGCCATAGGATTCCTCGCTCTCTCGAGCCTGGTAGTTGCGCATGGAGACCACAACCAGGTCCCTTTGGCTGGACCACACCAAGGACTGTGGTATAACACGCTGCCAGGTGATGGAGGCACTCAAGTATGAAACAGCTCACCATGATTTCTCGGCAAATGGCTGATTATTCTTCCAATCTCTCCAGGCTGATTCGGTGTTCTCCGGAATTTCAACCTTTGGACGTCTGCCCTATTTCCCATGCCTCTCGAGTGAGTCCGAGAAATACGACATTGCATTCCTAGGTAAGCACGTTCATGTTCTATTGCAAAATCATGGTGCTCAATCGTCTACAGGTGCACCCTTCGATACTGGTACTTCTTACAGACCAGGTGCACGCTTCGGACCGAGCGGTATCAGACAGGGCTCTCGCCGTCTCAACCTTTAGTGCGTTCATCCAAGCTCAATGTTTATGGGAATGGCAGTGGAAGCTAACGATTGAACTACAGCGGCGGATACAATGTCCCACTCGAGGCGAACCCGTTCACCAGCGACATGAGAATCATGGACTGCGGCGATGTCCCCGTAACATCTTACGACAATGAGTGGGCAATTAAGCAGATTGAGGAAGGACACAACAGCATTCTGATGCGCAAGCCTTACACCGATGCCGACAAAGTTGGACTCTCACGGGCCGGCAAGACCCTACCTCGAGTTATCACTATGGGAGGAGACCATACCATCACACTGCCTCTGCTGCGGAGCATCAACAAGGCTTACGGCCCCGTGACAGTAATCCACTTCGATAGTCACCTGTGAGTTACCGATTATCTCGGATGCTGTACTGTGTCGACTGACGATTGGGATATTTTAGGGACTCGTGGAAGCCCAAGGTCTTCGGAGGCGCTCCAAGCAAGGTTGCTTCCATCAACCACGGTACCTACTTCTACCATGCGGCTATGGAAGGCCTACTGCGAAACGACACCAATATCCATGCCGGTATTCGCACGACCTTGTCTGGGCCCTCAGACTATGAGAATGACGGATACTGTGGATTCGAGATTGTCGAAGCTCGTGAAATCGACACTATTGGTACTTTGACATTTCCAAGCCATCCGTTTAACCTGCTAATTGTGATGGTACTAGGCACGGACGGCATCATCCAGAAGATCCGGGATCGTGTTGGAACTGAGCACCCGGTCTATCTCTCAATCGATATCGATACTCTGGACCCGGCTTGTAAGTTGCCTATCAATACCCCTTCGTATTTGTCTCGGTTGCTAAAGATCCTGTACAACAGTCGCCCCGGGCACTGGCACCCCCGAGACCGGTGGTTGGTCGACGCGTGAGCTGCGGACTATCGTCCGCGGCCTTGATGGTTTGAACCTCATTGGTGCGGATATTGTCGAGGTCGCACCAGCCTACGACACCAACGCTGAGCTTTCAACGATGTGAGTTATTTTCTATCGAAGGAAGGATTGTGTTTCGATTCGACTAACTGGCTGCAGGGCGGCTGCCGATGTATTGTACGAGGTCCTCACTATCATGGTGAAGAAGGGCCCGCTCTCCATTGGTAAGGAGCATGAACTGTAAGCCTTGATCTTTTTGAATGTGATGTAAACCTTGGAATCCGCCTGCCTTCCATGGCGCCCGGGGGTTATTTGAGTGAGAGAGGGCGAATCAAGGCCTATCACAAGGGGAGGCGTTCGAGCCGACAAAACATATAGCTTGGTATATGGGGCCCACTGGTAGGATCTAGCATTGAGATGATCAAATCGAATCTGGGCTTTTGCGTTGAATACCCACCATACTGCAGAAGATTGAATAAGAATGGGCTGAACCAGTGTGACAAAACTTGAATGACTACCTGGGCACCTTCCACCTGTGATTACAAGACCTATCTATATATACCGCTGCAGTGCAAAGTGTTTCCATTGGACACTTTGGCTAGACCTTTTATGGCCTATGTGGTTAACGTATGAGCAGCGGCACTCGGATGACACACCTATCCATTTGAGGGTTGTGCGGTTATAGGTGTCAAGCCTCGAGTCGTGGAGATATCCCGTGGGTATTGTCCGTTCCTCACTTTAGTTCGAACCACAAGATCTTCAATTGACGCATGCTCCGACCAAAATTAAGCTTAAACAAGCGCCGGGAACCATTTATCTGAAACCAGTTCACGTACTACGGGCTCGGGCTACCAAGCAGTTCGTGAACGGCGCGGCAAGTTTCGGCTTTTCAACCCACTGTCAGCGTGGGCAATCAAAACATGAAACGAGCGTGGGCCCTCTGGCCATTGCGGCTGCTCCGGATGCAGTTCGCCAGAGATTTAAGATGAGTCTGGGCGCAACTTAACCGTTTCAGATCAGCGGGCAGAGCTGAAGTGGAGCATGGCGTCACGGCACAAGATTAGATGTGATCTAGGAATGTTCCCACACCGCTTTCCGTGTGGGTATAACGGCACGCTTATACAGTAGGAGCCACACGTGGTAGCTGAACTTTACGTCAACCGGTTCCAACGTTTCTGTCCCCTCGCTCGAGTTAGGCCATGGTGTTTTGAATCACTGAAAATTGCGATCATTACTCATTCCTATCTCTCCCTAGCCCTGAATGAATTGTACAAGACCTGCAATGTGGCATTCACCAGGTCGATAGACTGGCACGCAAATTACCTGTCTTTCAAGTCTATCACACATGGACTTAAGTTCATCAAGGCTTGCGTCACCAGTCTATTAGGTCGGCCATGAGCCTAAACCACCGATCTCAGGGCCCTATGGCCATAAGCCGGATCATCAGAAACACAAAATCTGGGGGAAAAGGGGTGTACAGTTTCCAAGGTCACGTGCTTCACAACTTTGGGTCAAACAGTCTAGCCATGCAGAATAATAAGGGATGCCGAGAGACCCCTTTTTGATAGTGAACGAGTCTAGGCCAAATCGGCTGCTAAAGTGACACGAGCACAATTCCGAGCTTGTCCTCTCTCCATGTGGGTCTCAGGAGAAATTGCAGATTGGACAACTGGCCCGTCCTGACTGTTTCCATCCGGTCAGTGAGCAGTGATCGACATACGGAAGCCTGCACTCAGCCCAGGTTGACTTTGGACCTGGGGATCAAAATTAAAGAAAAAGACAGGGTACAGAGTACCTTGTCGCAGAGATCAAGAATCTCCGTTGGATCGATCCACTCTAATAGCCTAAATAGGGAAACCCGAAATGAACTGGAATGGCTGTTCAATGGATAGACGAAGGTCCCGGAAGCATAGATATTGTGAGTAGTTTGTGTGGTACACTTCAGGCACAGACATAGGAACCGTGGAACGCGGGTCTGTAAGACTCAGGTACGGAGTGTAACTACTCCGCACAACAACATAGTCCTAGGAAGTGCGTACTGCATTGATTGTTAAAGCAGTAATGTACAGAGTAAAAGGTATAGTACAGTAGTTATGGACCCCCTGAGTCCCTCGCTCGACCAATGGGTCAGGGCTCCACTGCCAACCAAAAGCTCCTTCATCTTAATCACTGCTAAACCTTTCACAGATTAGGCGGTGCACGGCCTTTCTACTCCAGACGTTGTTCTCCCTTTCTTTCCTCCCCTGGCTCCTCTCTTTTTTCTTGCTGTTTTGTTGTTTTGTCGATACTTGATACTTCATCCATTTGATACTCTTGTCGGGGAGTCTGCCATCTCTCCAGGTATGTGGTTTCTTTGTGTGTTGTCTTCCACCGGCGATCGCTTCGTCACTTCCGAAAATTTAAGGGGCCGATAAAACTGACTGTCACACTCTCCACATTCTAGACCGTCCTCATCACACATGCGATTCTTAATTATTTCTCGACAACCCTACTGATTATCTTCGATTCCTTTTTGCCTCATCCGGCGTGGTTTCTCCAGGGGAGATGACCGTCTCACCGCCAGGGTCGCCGACAGGCCCTGCCCCGCGACCTATCAGTGCGGTGATGCGCACGCCGCGCAGCAATAGTCGTATGAGCACGAGCAGCAGACAGGGTGGCAGCCGAGCCTCTGATGAAGATGGCAAGACCGCGGTCAAAGTCGGTATGTGACCGTTTATTTTTCAATAGGTCCGGACCGGTTGCCATGCGCGCACATCGTAGTGGCAGCGGCATCGTCCGACCATAACACATAAATATGCCCTCTTAAAATGACGAATGACTGACTTGCGCGATAGCTGTCCGAGTCCGACCACCGCTGAAGCCCACCGACCCCGGATACGAGTTGATTCCCCAGCGATTCCAGCGATCCATGGTTCACGTTACCGCCTCGACCAGTTTGGCTGTGGATGTCCCGCAGGGCCGCAAGCTGTTTGTTTTCGATCGCGTTTTCCCCGAGACCGTCGACCAGGATGGCATCTGGGACTATTTGAACGATAGCGTCGATTCCTTTGTCCAAGGATACAATGTTTCGATACTGGCCTATGGCCAGTCTGGCGCAGGAAAATCGTATACCATGGGCACATCCGGCCCCAACGAGCAGGGCCATTCCGAGGCAAATGGTGAGTTTGCTCTTGGTATGTAGTGAAATGTGCGCTAAACGGAACGCACAATGTCTAGGTATCATCCCTCGCGCTGCACAGGCCTTGTTCGATAAGCTGGACGACTCCAAACACAGCCGCAATCGGTCCATCTCCTCGACTGGCCTCCGAACACCGCAGAGATACTCGATGAGCTCCGCAGCGAGCTTCGGGAAACAGAGCCCTGAAAAGAGCTGGCAAATGAAGGCGACCTATGTCGAGGTACGCACTAGTCCCAAATCGCGGCGGCGGCTGAAATTCTAACATTTCCCTCTCCAGATCTACAACGAACAGCTTCGGGATTTGCTGCTTCCCGAGTCGACACCCATCAGCGATCGCAGCTCCGTCACCATCCGTGAAGACGCCAAGGGACGCATCCTTTTGACCGGCCTGCATCAAGTCAACATTAACTCGTTTGAGGACCTGATTGGGGCCCTGAACTTTGGTTCCGCTATTCGTCAAACCGATTCCACTGCCATTAACGCCAAGTCTTCTCGGTCACATGCCGTCTTCAGCTTAAACCTTGTCCAGCGCAAGTCTTTCGGCCAAGCGGCTTCACCGAAGGAAAAGCGCATGTCTATGCCTGTGGACTCGTTCTCTGGCGGAGACTCTGTCACCGTTGATAGTAAGCTGCACTTCGTCGACTTGGCAGGCAGTGAACGCATGAAAAACACCGGTGCCTCAGGCGAACGCGCGCGTGAGGGTATTTCGATCAACGCCGGTCTTGCGGCCCTTGGCAAAGTCATTTCGCAGCTCTCATCCCGACAGTCCGGCTCTCATGTTTCGTATCGCGACTCGAAACTCACCCGTCTGCTTCAGGACTCCCTGGGCGGCAATGCGATAACGTATATGATTGCATGTGTGACCCCTGCTGAGTTCCATTTAAGCGAGACTCTCAATACCGTTCAGTACGCCCAGCGAGCCCGAGCTATCCAGAGTAAGCCGCGAATTCAGCATGTTTCAGACGAAGGCGACAAGCACGCCTTGATTGAACGACTGAAGGCCGAGGTAGCCTTCCTTCGCCAGCAGATCCGCAACTCCGAAGGTTCGGACCGTCGCGACACCGCGGGCAGCGATCGCAGTGAACGCAAGAATGAACGCGAAATCCAGCTCCAGAACCAGCTGTTGGATATCCAAGAGAGCTACAACGCCCTGAGCCAGCGTCACACCAAGCTGATTTCGCGTCTGGCCAACGACCCAGAGGCTACTAATGGTGAGACCGACAATCCGACATCGGAATTGACCGAGAGCTCTATTGAGCGGATGCAACGATCCAAGTCGTTCGCCGAGTCTGTGGAGCAGGTGGTTCTGGAATACGAAAAGACCATCCAAAGCCTAGAGGCCTCGCTGTCTGACACTCGCTCTTCTTTGGCAACCATAGAGAGCACCCTGTTAGAGCGTGAAACCAAGTGCACTTACGTCGAGACCGTCAATCAGCAGCTCCAGTCCCGCGTGCAAAAGCTTTTGGATCGCGATACGAGTAACGAGACCTACCTACATGAGCTGGAGTCTAAGCTCGACGGTGCTACCACCGGCGAAGAGAAGCATGCGGCAATTGTGGCCGAGCTGCGCAAGGAGCTTAGCCGTGCCCGCGAAAACGAGTCGAGCTGCGAGGAATACATTTGCACATTAGAAGATCGACTCGCCGAGGCTGACCAGGATATGGAGCTAATGCAGCGTGAAGTGATCCGCTTGGAGCATGTTATTCAGCGTCAACGAGGCCTCGGAACCCTGGATCATCTCCTCCACGACCTTGATCAGCGTCGTCAGAATGGCGAGAACGACGATGGCACCGACGGAATTGACCCGTCCTATTCTCCCACCCTCATGAAAGCCCCGCAGTTCCACCGACACGCACCCTCTTTGAACGCTCTCAACGAAGCCGCAGAGACCGCCGTTCCCGAATCGGACGAAGATCTGGGAGAGTCAATCCCGGAAGCGGATGGCGGAGAGGTCGTGGAGGCCGAGAAGACCGCTCATGTGCCTGGTGATGATTTGCAGGTACTGGAGACTGTGACGAACAAGCTGGAAGCTCGACGCTCCGCAGCCGCTGGGGAGGAACCGCTTACCAGCCCGGCACAGTCCAAGTTTGTTGCCGACAAACTTGAGACAGTTACTCAGGAGCTGTTTGACCTGCGTCTCAACCATGAGACCACTCTGAACGACTACGAAGCGCTCGAGTCCAAGTACGAAGAAGCGCTGAAGGCTCTAGCTGAGCTTCGGCAGGACAAGCTCGACGAAGCTCGTCACCCGGCCCCTGATGCCCAGAACAATGCTTCTCGCCCTGTGTCTTTTTTAGGCCAAGGGAGCGTTTCGACCTCGGAGTCTGGGGCACAACACTCATTCTCGCAATCGCTCTCTTCGGAGTTGTCCTCGGCCGAGGGATCAGTTGCATTGCACGACTCCTCTGAAATTAAGGCGGAGACTCCTATCACTCCTGTCGCTTCTTCCACCCCTGTCCAGTCTGATGAAGATGTTGAGAAGATGCGCAAGGCCCTTGCCGAACAGCAGGAGAGTGCTGAGCTTATGACCCAGAAATATGCCGAGCTTCGAAATGAGCACGAGGCGATCCTTGGAATCGTCGAAAAGCTGAAGGCTGAGGCCGAGGCTCAGCGCACCAAGTCGAGCTCCCCCACCACTCCCGGTTTCAAGGTGATTCGCCGCATGACCAGCCAAAACCTTCTGTCTGGCGTCGACCGTGCTCACCGTTCGCTCACCGCGCTGCGGACCATTGCAACTGAGGAGTTTGCGAGCCGACCTGAAATTCTTCAAAACTTTGAGGTCCACCTTGACGCAACCATGCACGAATTGGCAAGCCGCATGGAGCGCCTTCAGTCGCTGGAAGCTGAGAACCAAGCAGTCAAGAAGGAGATGGAAATGAAGGCTACCATTATCTCTGGGCTTGCTCGCGAACGATCCAGCATGCAGGGCGCCTCATCTATGGACATGGCTATGGTGTCTCAGCTCCGTGACCAAGTGGTTGGCCAGGAGATCCAGATCAACGAGCTCCGGGAATCCCACGAGGCTCGTGAGCGCCAGCTCTTGGCCGCGATCGAAAACCTCAATAGTTTGTTGAAGACCCAGGAAATTGCGTCAAAGGCTATGGATGCTGGCGCTGACGAGCAGGGCAAGAAGATCAACGCCCTGGAGGGCGAACTCGTCGAGTGGAAGAGCAAGCACCAGACTGCCCTGGAGTCCGTGAAGTCGTCGGAGAAGCAACTTACCACTACCCTCATTGAACTGGAAAGCGCGCTTGCGGCTGTTGAGACCATGCGCGCAGAGCGTGCCAACTCAAGTGATGCCTCTGCCGATAAGGAAGCCGCTGCACAAGCCCTTGAGACTGAGCGCGCCAACCAGCAGAAGCTCGCTGATGCCCTGAAGAGTGATATTGAGGAGCACAAGGCCACCATTGCTACCCAGCTCGCGACTATTGCTGGCCTCGAAAAGGCTCATTCGGATGCCCAAGCGCAGCTGTCTGCACAGCTTGCTGCCAAGGACGGTGGCAGTGACTCGATTGAAACCAACAATGCCCGAATCGCCGAACTCGAACAGGAGATTTTGACTCACAAGGCTGCCACTGATTCTTACAAGGCAGATCTCAGTTCGCTACAGGAAGCGCATACGCAGGAGCTGGCTGAGCTGGAGAAGCGCACTAAGGCTGCTGCTCAAGCGGAGTATGAGTCTCGCCTTTCTGAGAAGGATATCGAGCACGACAAGTCGATGGTCGCTCTGCAGAAAGAGATTACCGAGTCCCGCGATGAATTGGTGAAGCTGCTCAAGGCAGTGTCGACTCTACTTAACTCCGATGTGACTGCCGAGACGATGGCAGACCAGATCCAGGACGTCCTGGCCCAGAAGCAGCACTTCTCCGAGAAGTATGCAGAGTTGATGGGTGCCAATGAGGATCTGCGCAAACAGCTTGACAGCGTCAATATCGAGGAATTGGAGAAAAAGTACTCCGTCCAGGACGCCAAGGTAAATGAGCTGGCTCTCTTGGTTGCCACCCTGGAGGATGCTCTTCGCCAGAAGGATGAACAGGTGAAGAAGAAGGAGACCTTGGTCGAGGAGATCACGGCCGAGAAGGAGAAGAGTGTGCGTCTGGTGGAGGAGTTGGAGGAGCAAATTACCAACAGCTTCGACCAGCACCACAACCGCTTGTCTGTTATTCAGCAAGAGCGCGGTCAAGCTCTGGAAGATGCAAAGGCCAGAATTGTGGTCCTCGAGTCGGATATTCAGACCTATCAGATGCGGATTGAGCAGCTCGAGGTAGGTTTTACTAGCTCATCTGGTCTCCGAATAACCGCTAATTCCATACAGCTCCAAATCAAGAACAATGGAACCCATGAAGGCTCCCACGACCGCAGCAGCTCGATGACATCGAACCTCCGCAAGAGCTCATCCGCCGGAACCTTGCCCTCGCCGCCTCCGGCGATTCCCCTCCCACCTCTCCCGTCCATCGCTTCTCAAAGCAATGGCACCGGCAGCACGTCTCCACCCAGCTCTCGCCACGCTAGCAAAGAGCTGGTAAATATCCAGATGGTCGAAGACCAGGAAGCCCGCATTCGCACCATTGAGAAGCACCTGTACGCCGAGAAGCAGCTAACAGCCACTCTCGAAGAGGCCCTCGGCGATCTGGAAGCCCAGAGCAGCAAGGTCAAGTCTGACTGCGAGTCCTGGAAGAAGAAGGCGTGGCAATTCGAAGACGAACTGGCCACTCTTCGCAAGGAGCGCAACTCCGCTCGACTGTCTCTCCAGGCCGTCGAGGAGGAGCGCAGTGCTCGCCGTGAAGCTGAAGCCGCTCGTGCCCAGCTGGAAGAGCGGATGAACGCCCTCAACAAGAAGAAGAAGAAGAGCACGCTCAACTGCTTCTAACCTTGGTGTTCATTCGTGAATCCTCGTCCCCAAAAAGCGCGTTGTAATTTATACCTGTCGCTACCGTTTCCCCTCGATATGTACACTTTTGATGTTCTCTGTCTACTTGTTCCATACCCTTTCTACGCCCGTACCCTACCCCGAAATTCCTGTATTATGACACTTCCTTATTACCCCACTGTCGGTTGTTTGATACCTCTTCTGCTTCTTCTTCACCTGTGCTATAGTCATCCCTTTATGCACATGTTTTTCTTGTTCTTTTTACATATTCTTTGGTTTATTTCTTACCGCAGCATGAACAAACCCTTTATGACTGGTAGATTCAGATCCCATTCTTGGAATCTCCACTGTACATTTTCTGTTGGCTGTCTCTAGATTGCTGCGAATATCTACTTACTTGGGAGTTTTTTGATTCCTCGTTCCCTTGCGCCTTTGATCCTTACATTCTCTTGTTTGGTTTTCTGACCGCAACCTCGATATCTCGAAACGTATTTTCCATCTTGCAAAGTAGTGGGTCTCGTCAAGCTGGATACCCTCCTTACATCGTGAAGGACGTTGTGCACATGTCTATTGATATTGGTATTGGCGTGAGTGTTAAACGGCTATAGTTACTGCCTGCGTCGGTAGTGAGCATGTCTCGCGCGAGGGCGTATTAGAGCTTCCAAGACCAGGTCTTCCCAGCTGCACCGGTAATCCTAACCCACAAAGTAGCCATGCTGGCTGCGAAGAGCAGCACCCCAACCGTGATGGTTGCTCTCTCGTAGTGGAATGGGGCGGACAAGGCTGACTGCCCCGGTAATAGCAACCCAGTCAATGGCGTTCCCAGTAAAGCACCCATACCTCGAATAAGATACAGAGCACCATTCACAGAAGTAAAATGCTGGACACCAAACAGCTCGATCAAGCTTGCGGGGAATAACGAGATATAGGCACTGCCAAAGCACCCGTAGAAGATGGTAAACACGATAAACAACCCATCAGCAGAAGACTGTGAAACGCTGATTCCCGCAAATGTTGCAGGAAGCCAGAATGAAAAGACAGCAACTGAACTCATGATAGTCGTCAAGAACAATACATTCAACCGTCCCAACTTATCCGCAGCATACCCAATAACAATACGCGAGACAAAGTTCGACGCATTGCTAATAGTAATAAAATCATCCGCCATACTATCACTATACCCGAGAGACCTTGCAAAAGACGCATAGAAGAACAGCGGTGTCGCGTATCCCGCCGACTGCAGGAAACAGCCTAATGCCTGCGCAACAAACTTCTTCGACTTGGCCACCTGCCAGTTCACAAGTGGAACCTTAAGCCAGCCCGTCATCTTAGACAATCCAGCCGTCTGGCTGCGCACTTTGTCTTTGAAATTCGGCTCCCATCTCAACGTAAACCCCGCAAGCGGCACGAATAGAATAACCAAACATCCTGAGATACGCAATGCATTCCGGAATCCGATATGCGAGGTGATAGCCCGTAGCACAGGCGGCCAGATCATACCTCCACATGCGGAGCCCGAGATCACAATCCCCATTGCCAGACCGCGTCGCTTGTCGAACCACGTTGGGGACACGGACATGGTAGGCACATAGGCCATGCATGTGCCCATGCCAACGAGTAGACCCTGCGTCAGGGCGAATTCCCACACGTATTCGCTCAGACTGGCGAGGATACACCCGAGTCCGAAGACTACGCCGCCGGCCATGATGACGAGCTGGGGGCCGTAGAGCTTTGCCCAGGTCATGACGAAGGGTCCACCCATAGACATGATTGCTATGGATAATGTGCCAATTAAACTGATGATGGATGATGAGGTCCCTGAAAATGGGGTGTTGGGTTCTTTGGCCATTTCTTGGTATATTGCTTGGTAGACACCGTATGAGAAGATGATGCCGCATGTCATGAACATGGTCATGAAGCCTGCGATGACGATCATCACATGGCGTCTGAATCGTTCCGTGAGTCTATTGCTCTGGTATAGTTGTAGGGCTTGGCAGTAAATTACTTACAGTTTGGTTGGCTTTGGGAGCTCATGTTCGGATGGTGCCTGGGCGACCTCGTGCTCGCCGGGCTGGCTATTTTCCGGGTCTGTCTTTTCCTCTCCCATTATGCCTGTGTGAGAGGGCCTTGTATAGGAAAGAGAAGAGACAGAGTTTTTTTTTTTAGAAAAGGAGAGACCTACCAGACCTACGGCGTTACCGGCTTTCTTGCCGAGCCGAGTGGATTGTTTAGTTCACAAGTGCCCCACTGCTTTTATCAGATCGTATTCGCCCCGGATTCTTGAGCTATTCGGTGAGGGTCGGTATAATTCCTTTTTCTCCTGGTTTCGGCTTCTTGTCTTGCTTTTCTTATCCTTGAGCTATTGCGATTGATAGGTAGGTAGTATTCACTAATGTCCGGCGGGGCCCGTTGCGATTGAGGGAATCCGGCACAAGGAATATCCACCGGCAGATGCGCATGATGTTATCCGGGTTGAATAAGCAGACCACTGGACAACAACTGCATAGTTAACTAGTTAAAGACAAGGGGCTTAGCAAGGTATTCTGAGTCAAATATAGGTATGTACGTAGAAAATAGAATCAAACAAACAAGACAAGCAATTCTATGCGGTCGTCATGTGATGATCCCCACGTGTCTTTATCGCATCGTCAACCAATTCATCTCGACTCCTCATTCACCATGTCGGGTCTTGCGCCCTCTAATGTGGTCATTATCCACCCTGATCTGGGCATCGGTGGTGCAGAGCGACTCATCATTGACGTGGCATTGGCTCTGCAGAACCGCGGCCACCGTGTGACGATCTACACCTCCCACCGCGACAAGGCGCACTGCTTCGACGAGGCGCGCGATGGTACGCTCGATGTACGTGTTCGCGGGAACACCATTTTCCCCGCCCATATCTTCGGTCGACTGCACATCCTTATGGCATCGCTGCGCCAGCTTCATTTAACCGCATCGCTACTGACAGAGCTCAAGTCGCGCGACAAACCGAGCCAATTGTCAAAGGACCAGAGCGGTAATGCGGAGGAAGTCCGAGACGATATCTTCATTGTTGACCAACTACCCGCCTGTGTACCCATCCTGAAGACCTTCAGCCAGCCGCGGAAATCTCGAACCCAACGAATCCTGTTCTACTGCCACTTCCCCGATCAATTGCTCGCGCGCCGCAATGAGGGCGGCTCTCTACTCCGGCTTGCAAAGCTACTATATCGATTTCCTTTTGATTGGTTCGAGGGATGGGCAATGAGTGCGTCGGATCGCGTGGTTGCCAACTCGAACTTCTCACGAGGCGTCGTGCGCTCGGTGTTTGGGACTGAGCGGCTTGGCGATGTGGAGGTGGTCTACCCTTGTGTCGACACAAGCACTGGACTTGCGGCACCGGAGACCAAACCGGCAGGTGCCCTTTGGGGCGACAAGAAGATCTTGCTGAGTATCAATCGCTTCGAGCGGAAGAAGGATATGGCCTTGGCAATTCGCGCGTATAACGGACTCGGCGCGAAAAAGAGGACAGGGACGCGGTTGGTGATTGCTGGTAAGTGATTTTTGCTGGACTGTGGTTTCTCGCCCGAGTCTCTAACTGGATGTCGCGCAGGTGGTTATGACAACCGAGTCCAAGAAAACGTCCAATACCACCAAGAGCTCGATGACCTTGCGAAGAGCTTCGGGCTTGAGACTGCAACCGCTAAATCTGTCGTCTCGGCACTTTCTATCCCCGATAATATCGATGTCCTCTTCCTTCTCTCCGTTCCCACCACCTTCAAGAACACTCTCCTGGCACAGTCCAAGCTTCTTCTTTACACTCCAATTAACGAGCATTTCGGGATCGTGCCTGTAGAGGCAATGCTTGCAGGTCTTCCTGTTCTAGCGTCAAATACCGGTGGTCCATTGGAAACGATTGTCGAAGGCGAAACGGGCTGGCTCCGTGATGCACACGCAGTTGACGAGTGGACGGCAGTTATGGATAAGGTCCTTTACGGAATGAGCCAGAAGGAAGTCGACCGGATGGCTGCGGCCGGCAGGGCAAGAGCGGAGCGTGAGTTCTCGCTCACTGCTATGGGTGACAGACTGGAGGAGGAGATCTCGACTATGTTGACAGCCGAGAGGCGTCCCTTCCACGGCTGGCAGCAGGTGTTGGTCATGCTGGCTCTTTCTGGGACCTTCCTAGCAGCAATCGCTGCATTCTTACTTCGTACAACTGTAATATAGCTCCAAATCAATAATACCCCTCTTGCTCATCTCTCACTTCACTTCGTCAAATCAAATTGTTTGTAGATTGGCGATAAGGGTCACCTGACTTCGTGACGTTGTTCCTCTCTCTCCGCGTCGCATCGTGTCTCCACCACGGCTCATCTGGGGCAAGATGCCCGATGTCATTGATTTGATCTCCTCGGATCCTCCGCTGCCAGACAGGTCGCGGCCGCAGCCGGTGCGGCAGCCGTCGCGTTCGTTTCCCACGCGACGACCGTCCGCTGATTCGATCGTCTCGCTTTTCGATCACGATGATCTCTCCAAGGAGCCTGCGAAGAAGCGGATGCGCAGTGATGAGAGCCAGTCGCCTCTCAGACAAACAACTACCGCGCGCGAAAGAACACTCCTAGGGCGGCGTTCATCGTGGCTTTTCTCTGACGATGACTTTAGCATCCCACCTTCGAACCCCGCCGTCCTGAAACGACAAGGACGCGACATGGAAGAATCGGACCCGATTGTCTTTACTTCATCGGCTCCACAGCCTGTATCTAGGCCTAAGCCGCCTGTACCAAAAATGGCAACTCACGAACCCTACGATGTGATTGCGCTTGACGACGACGACGACTTCTTGAGACCCGCGGAGAACAATAAGAACCCAGGCAAGCACAGGAAGAGGCAGGACACGATAGAGGAGTTTAGCGATCCGTTTTCGCTTCCGGGATTTACAGACTTTCTAGATGACGAGCCGGAACCAGTCTCTAAATCCGTGTTTTCTAGCAAGACTTCTGCGCTGCTTTCCAGCCTCAAAGCCAGTAACACAAATTCTAAAGGCAAACTCTCACCCCGCCCTCAGAAGCACAAAGGTGGTGCAGTGGGAGCTATGTCACTTTCTGATATATCTGACGGCGACGAAGTGGAGGAACCAGTGGAGCGTCGACGAGCACCAAAGAAACCGAGCAAGCTTTCACCTGAGGAGAAAGCGGCCAAGGCAAAAGCACGAGCGGAAGCCAAAGTGCAAAAAGAGTTAGAAAAGGAGCTGGAAAAAAAGCGAAAACAGAAGCTCAAAGAAGAAAAAGCAAAGGAGAAGCAATTGGCGGCAGACATTTCCGAGGTCAACAAGGCCAAGGTCGACAAGAAAGACTCTACACCAGAGATGATCATCGACATGGCCAGCTCCATGGAGGCGAGCAGCGTGGGCAACCAGACCGTCGAATTCATGAAACGGCTGGGAGTTGATCATAATTTCGTCCCGGCGCCCATACCCAATGTGGTCAAATGGCGCCGGAAAATGAATGCCAGATACAACGAAGCCGCAGGGCACTGGGAACCGTGCGTGTTTTACATTCGGGAAGAGCAACATGTCTTGTGTTTGGTTCCTGCTCAAGACTTTGTTGATATGGTGATTCCAGCACCGGATGGCGAGGAAAGGGAATCACTAGAACTCCATGTCCAGAGACTCAAAAGCGCTTATCCAAACTACACGGTCATCTACTTGATTGAAGGCCTCACAGCTTGGATGCGCAAAAATCGGAATTCTCGCAACAGGGCATACCAGGCCGAGGTACTGCGACAGTACGAGCCAACTACCGAAGGATCCACTACATCCCGTGGCCGCAGCAAGAAGAAGAACAAACCTGAAACAACTCCACCCGTCGACGATGATACAATCGAAGACGCTCTCCTCGCTTTGCAGGTGACACACTCGTGTCTTATCCACCACAGTAACGCGGCACCCGAGTCAGCAGAATGGATCAAGAACTTTACAGAGCACATTTCCACGATTCCGTACCGACGCGAACGCATAGAAGGGAACGATGCCGCCTTCTGCATGGATGTGGGCCAGGTCAGGTCTGGCGAAGATAAACTCGATACGTTCGTCAAGATGCTTCAGGAAGTGAACCGTGTCACGGCTTCAATGGCGTACGGAATTGCAGGCCAATACCCCAGCGTTACCGATCTGGTCAGAGGCATGCGCATGCATGGGCCCACGATGCTAGAGGATGTCAAGGTACGTGTCTTATCTCACAATCTTTCCCTCGTTTCTGTCGACTGCAACTAACAGGTCGATATAGAAATCCGCGAACAAAAATGGCGCTCTCACTGAATCTCGCGTTGGTCCCGCGGCCAGTAAGCGCTTGTACAAAGTCTTTACAGGTTTGGACCCGACATCTACTGATGTCTAGCTTTTTGGGATGTTTATTGGATTATCCTTGGCCTTTGGCATTTGGCACTTGATGCATAGCAATAGAAATACATTTTAAATCCATATTAGCTCTAGTTAATACTATCTGCCCTAGACCCGTGCGCGGTGCAATCATTGGACGGGTAAAACTGTCGCTCAGTTCCCTGTATTGATCAACTACGTAGCTAAATACTGTAGTCGGACTGCTCATCCAAAGTGGGCCGAGATCCCGGCAAATCTTACCCGAGGCTTGGCCGAAGCTTGGCTGTAGGGCTGGCCAGGACCTTGTAACAGCCTCTGTAAAAATCGGTGGATCCCATACCTCGACATAGTTTTAGGTTGGCGGCTTCGGGTTCCCATATTCCTCAGTCCGCCGAGACTTTTATCTCATCGTATTCTGAGGTCTGATTGCGGTCCGATTGCAAACCTAAACGCCGTGTTCTTTTATCCATTCAAAGTCTCTCCGCCAAACCTTGGAAGTGATTTAATCACGTTTAAAGCTAATAAGGTAAATGCCTCATCAAACATATCAAACTCGCATTCTAGATCTATTTAAAAAGTGGCCGCTATTCACGCCTGTAGATGTCCATGGATGTATATGAATCCCCACAGCAAAATGATATGAGATCGTCTCTACTGCAAATGCCCGAGCATATACCTCGCCAAAAATGTATAAACGCCAAATAAGCAACCCGAAGCAAATGGTCATGCCCGACTAGATGATGATACCGCGTTTTTTCCAGCCTCTCCAGGCAACTGACCAAACCACAATGGCAATCCAAACGCTAATGGTGCATCCAACGGCCCAGTAGCCATAGCACCGCCAGCCATAGCACTGCCCATCTGGCGAGTGGATCGCATCCAGGGCATGCTGGTAAGCAGTAGAGTAAACCACGCCCCAAAGTGCAGCTCCGAGAGCCGGCATCATGGCCACTATGCCCCAGTTCGTGGCGAAGTTCTCGACGCCCCATACGACAGAGATGAGGATGGGTGTTAGTGAAAATGCACTTCCGTAGCCGAAGCCGACTAGTGCGGTGGTGATGTGGAAGACGGGTGGATGCTCAATTGGGAGAGGGGAAGATAGTAGGAGATACCCGATGGAAAGAAGGAGAGCGGAGGGAAGAAGGAAGGTCATTCTGGAGACCGTGAGACCGTCTGATTCAGAGGTGTGGAAGCGCCGGCTGTCCCCTGAGATCGGTGGGAAAAGATGTGTTGCTGGAGGCGCAAAGAAGTCTGAAAGGGATCCTGTGAGGAGGCGGGCGATGGTCGAGGTCAACGCAATAGTCGTGACATGAGTTGATGGCAGGCCGGCCGGCGGAGGGGCGAGAGGGGAATAGAATCGGGGTGTAAGAGTCGGGATGATCGTACCGAGCTATTTGTCGTTAGAGATCAAACATAGAAAGTACCAGGAGTAGGATGAAAAGACTCACGTTATTGATGTACGACTCTCCAGGACCAGTGACCAAGAAGAAGCCCGCGGCCAACCACCACATCGTCGGATCCTGGAGAAAGACCCGTGTTTCATAGTTGAGTAGCAAGTTCTTCTTGCGACGCTCCTCCTCCTGGCGCTCCTTTTCACGTCTCCGCTCTTCACGCTCCTGATCTGAAAGAGTCACTGATCGGTCATCATCGGAGGCAAAAGTGCCATATTCAATCGCAGCCCTGACATCACTTCCTGGGCGGAAGAAATCGCTCTCCTCGAGTAATCCACTGCGCTCCAGTTCTTCAACTGTCTCATCAATGTATTTCTCTTCCTCGTCGTCAACAATACGCAGAGCAAATGTACCGATGATCCCAATGGCCAAGAGCAGCAATGCCAAGAAGACAAAGTATCGAAATACATCCACATCACCCCGGCTGCCGTCTGGATTGCGCTCACACAGCAGGTAAGTTCCCAGCTGGCTCTGCCACATGCCACTCAGGCCGAATGCCGCAATAGGCACAGCGAGCATGATACCCTTGTGCTTTCCCCGACCATAATTCTTCGCGCATGTCGCCACAGCAGCCAAATACATGCAGCTCGTTCCCATCCCCACAAGGATGAACGCCGTGATCATCACCCAGAATGGCCATCCGGTACCGCCGGCATCCTTAGGTGGACCGCTTTTATATGTAAATGCAGCCAGAATGTACCCCAGTCCAAATAAGACTGCCGAACCCAGAGACAAGGGCGACGGGCTGTATCGATCGCACAGGTACCCGAACAATGGCACGAGCAGATACATTGCAATCTCCGCTGCAATGGACACCGCATTAACTTGTAACTGAGTGTAGCGAAGCCGGGTAAGCAGCAGGTGCCCGTATAGGGAGAACGCAGTGATGCTTCCTGCACCAAGACTACAAGGCGAATGTCAGCGCCAGAGACCAGACAACATGACAGAGCACCTACCAAGTAACAACACCCCAGGCAAAGCTTATAGCCCGAACCACCTCCCTGTGTATCTTCTGTCGGTCACGCTCGACAATACCCTCCACCACATCATTCAGCAGTCCGTCATCGTTATTTCGGCTTCCGCTGTCGGCTGAAAGACGCGAGAGATGTGATTCCGGCGTTGATCGTGGACACGGACTGAGATTCCCTGTGCGCCCCTGAGTGTCACCGTCTCGAAGCAGCGGCCGGTTCGCATCAAAGTCGCGCTTATCGATCGGTGGGTCTGGAAGGTCGTGGGAGCTCGACATCGCGCTCGCCGCAAGCGTGGCCCAAATCTGGAACGGTAGTTCGCAAGATAAAAGAAAGCGAAAACCAGTAGATTCGAAGTGGTTCAAGGTTCCGTCCGTCTAGCAGCCCCGCCGGTATGTTGGCGAGGTCCTTACGGAGATGGAATGGCGCCGTATGTCAGCAGGGTGGATCAGTTGCTGTGTTGTCGCATCTCCACCCTACGTCATTAGCTTTCAACACAACCTCAATTCCGGGATAAGCTAATCGCAATGACTGATGACAAAAATGAAAGTATGTAGATGCGAGAGAAGCCGGGGTTGAGCTTCTCGGCTATCACGTGACATTGGCCGAGGCTTGCACAATGACAGTACGATGGGAAGATCTTAGATTCTTGTCTAGTCTGGAACAGATCATACACAAAACACAACGGCCTCAGCCAAGGTGAACGCAGGACTGAAAGCCCAGGCATCCCGATTGAAGAGGGGGTATTATCAATAAAACAAGACCGAGAAGTGAAACATGAAGGATGGGGAATCAAGGGTTGCTAAACTCATACATGCCATCGAAGTGAATGGGAAACGAAATGAGATTCACAAAACCAGCCGGGCTCTAAATGCATCCAGACATTGGCAAGGGTCATTATAAAGCATCCGTGTGGAGATCGTAAGTCGTACTTCCCTGGGGAAGCTCGGGGGAAAAAGAACAAATCAAGGTGCATAATCACAGGACAAACTCCGGTATGGGAAGGTCTATTTCCAAAACACCATGATGCCGGCGATCAACCCAAATTAGGAGAAGGGAAATGAAGAAAACAGGGGAAATAAAAGATCAATGGGTGAAACACCTCAGAAACTCACTTCACCCGGGTCACCATCCATCACATTCTCATCCCAGTATTGGTCGGAGGAGTCGCGAACAGCAGGTCGTGAGCCTAATGCGATAGCCTCGCCTTCGCCACGTTCAATGAACTCGTCCTGGGCAGCTTCTCGCAGGATACGTTGGAAATACATCCGTAGGGTACGAAGGCCTCGAAGATATCCACGATCAATGTCCAGAGGATGGTGAGGCGGGCA
Organism: Penicillium decumbens; assembly: GCA_027569385.1. NCBI lineage: Eukaryota > Fungi > Ascomycota > Eurotiomycetes > Eurotiales > Aspergillaceae > Penicillium > Penicillium decumbens. The sequence goes on along the minus strand of JAPDEZ010000004.1, from coordinate 963,348 downwards.
AGGTGCGTCCGGAGGTAATTCGTCCTCGCCAGTCACGCAATTGGCGAAGTCCACAATCTTCAACTGAACATCGACGTTGTTGCGGCCATCTTCAGATGCTTGTCGTCGCGCGCCGGGACGACTAGAGGCTGGCGGAGGAGTTGATGGCTCTCCATCATAGAGAATCAGGAGGCTACTAGCATAGAGACGGTATCGATCTAGCTTTCGAATCATGTGTTCCAGGAGCGAGATTTTCTCTAAAATGACGGGGATTTTCTTGACAACGCTGGTGTAGCTGACGCCATCGTAGAGGAAGCGAGTGAGTGCATCCTGGAATTCACGACCGGACTTTAAGTCTCGTCCAAAGTACTTGTCCTCAAAGATATACTCCTGCTTTTTGACATTCCAGGCTTGCATACCACAGAGGCGCACTCCCAATTGTCGAGATGTGGTCGACTGGCATTTCCGTCTCTGCGACTTTTTCTTTTTCTCGTCTGCGTCGATACCATATTGACGTGTACCCATCTTCAAATCGAGGACGCATGGCTTGTTCATGCCGGCCGTGAGATCTTCCAGAAGAAGGAAAAACTGAACTCGATCATCTTTCCGCAATTGCGCCTCCTTGGGATTGCTCGGCAATTGAGAACTGGCTTCATGGCTTGCTCTTGCACGAGCGGCATCCATGAGCTTGCTGGGGCTTCCGGTTTCGGTGCCATAGGGCTTACCGGCGGAAACGCTCCTCGAGACTGTTGAAATCGAGGACGAAGAGGTAGGGTCTGTAGGCATAGATGCATCGCCTTCCATGGAGAAAATCTCGTCTTCTCTATCCCCACCGTAACCTTCGTCGTCAAAAAACATGAGCTCACCATCATTACGAGAGTTAAGACTTCCACGTCTTTGCAGACCACCTCCTGAGTGCCGCCGCCTCACCTGGCCGCGATGATGAGAGATCGCTCGATCTGGTTGAACCTCGGTATGGACCTTTTCGAGGCGATTCCGATTATCCTCAAAAGCGGTAGAGGCTGATGAAGAAAGTGTCGGGCCTTCCGGATTAGACTGCCCAATATCCTTCGCGGGCGTTCTCAAAGCCTCGGCCTTACCCAGTCTCGACTGGCGACCATTGGCTGTGTGGTCTTCTGACAAGTTCCCGCGCCGACGAGGCATATCTGTGCTGGTCCTCGGTAGATGAAGGGGTCCCCGAGCGTGTCGCCGATGATGGTGAATGGCGGGCGGGCTGAAGACTTCCCGGAGGACTTGCTCCTGAAGCTTTCTGTTAACTGTAGTCGCACCCCAGATCTTGGCCCGTTTCCTCAATGACTCTGAATTGGAGCCCGCCCCCATATTATCAAGACCGTTGGCCGAGCGCGGTCGGCCTATCTGATTCCCATCTGCAAGGCGCGGTCGTTGTGGACGAGAGAACAAGTCAGCGGGGATGATGTGACGGTTGTTCTCGAGAATGACTTTGGGAATAACCCCAGTAATTTGACTCTGGCTAACGATTCGTTGCGGCTCCGGAGCTTCCAGCATATGCGGATTCACGGCGGAAGACCCGTTAGCCTGGGCGTCTAGCATATTTCTGTTTGAATGCTCGGTATCGGCTTTGGGGCGTTTGGGGATTTTCGTAAAAGTCACGTTCAGAACGCCAATGTATCTGTGACAAGTTAGATCAAGATCACCAAAATTATTACGAGACCTGTTGGGTAAGAAAGCTAGATGCATCGATGCCAGGTAGTGGTCTTGGGACACGAGCATTGTAATGGGGTAGTGCATACCTCGGGAGGAACATCAGCATATCAGGGTGTCTTCTTTCAATGCGTTCGTAGAATTCATTCTCTCGGTTGTTGAGCTGCTTGCACACCGCCCGTCGCGAAAAGCGAAAAACAGTAGTATGACCCCCGACTTGATGCCTATATGGCTTTAATTCCACGGCCCCTAGAGGTGCTGCGGGTTTCGACTTGCGTCTAACATGGAGTCGGGATCGTTGCGTGGGCGTGGCGGTTGGTGTTACCTCAAGGTCGTCGGTGAGGCTAGATTCATCATACATGGAATGATAACTTTCGTCCGCGGATACGATTTCAGACTCGGCAGTGAAATCATAACTGTGTTCAGAAACCGTACCCAGGTTCTTCTCTGGTAGGCTTTCTGCCGGAGATCGAAGATCCGGAAGCTCGCCGGAGAGGATCTTACTTTCATTTTTAGATCGAAAGGATATATCCACATGGCTGACTTCCCGCTCCGGAGACTCTCTACGATCTTGGGGCACTAACATCAGTTCATGGCCTTTCTCTGCAGCGGAGAGTTGAAGTGTTTGCACACTATCTGGGTCCGCCAGTAGTTGCTCTGAAAGATCAACTCCTTCGGGCACTGTGCTCTTGTGAGGGAAATAAACAGCAGAGGAGATTTGTTCATTCTCCTCTTCCTCCTCGAATTGGGCGGATTCCCGACGCTCTCCTTCCTCGACGGAGCTCAATGAATCCCGAAAGCGTTCGACATGAGGTTCTGTTTGGAAATACTCGCGACTGCGCTCCGAATACTGGGTCGGAATGCTTTTGGAGAAGGAAGATCCGTGGCTACCGCCCGGCGTTAGATGAAAGTTCCGGATCTCCTCGAGGAGGCCGCGTGGCAGGGCTCGTGGACGCCGCTGGTGGCCATCTTCCTCGTGGAGATGTTGAGGCGTGTTGGGAGACGTCGGTGATTCAAGCGACTGACCGTCACCCAGCGAAGGGAGAGAAATGCTTTTGCGGAGTATCCTGTCCTCCTCTGCTAGGGCATGCAGTTTCGGGTTTGGGGGCTCCATAGTGCGATCTCCCATATCGAATGGCTCATCTTGTTGCCTAGTACGGTCCTCCCATCGTTTAGGGTCGGAAGACGTTGTGTTTTCTTTAAACAAGCCGAGGTAATGGCTAGACTTGCGGCTGCGTACGTTAGAGGCAGGCTCGGCGTGAGCAAGGTTTGCCTCAATTGCGCTGTCCACTCGCCCACGGCGACCCCTGGTCGAGCTCTCCTCGAGAGGGATACCTCGAGCTGAGTCTGCAAACGAAGTATGAGGTGCGGTCTCCGACTTAACCAACGGCCAGTCCTGGCCGGACGACAAGGGCGTTAAGGACTGGGAATGGCGAGATGCATCATCTATCAAAGACGGAAGAAGACTGTGTTCAGCCAAAGTGTCTTGGGAGCTACCCGTCTTCATACCTGTCTCATTTGAAGGCGCAGAGTGCACAGACGGAGCGATTATCTCCGAGTCCTGATCTTTCAGCTGGCCCGTAGAATAGATGGACGTGCGTAGTAGAGACGAGCGGGGAGCATCGGTATGAGCAAACAGAGGCGAGGAGCGCAATGGGAGATGTCTGCGGACGTCGACTTCCACGTGGAAAGGATCGATGTGAGGGCGGTGGGGGAAGACCTTGGATATAGGACTTGGGGACCCAGGTGCATAATCCAGGACGGGGATGGCATTCACCGGGCGCTCATGATCCAAGGCCGATTCGGGGGGGAATTGTGGGGTATTAGCGCCGCTGTCCGAAGCGATATAGTGTGTAGCGAAGATACTATCCCTCTCAGACAATTGTGGGCTATGAATAGAGTCGGGGCGGGATAATCTCTCCGAAGGAGAGGTCCTTTTTAAAGCGAAGGTAGATGCGGGTTGGGACCATTGACGGACCGTTGGGGATTCTGCACGCGATGGGGAGGGCGCCTCTTGAGCCCCCTGGGACAGGTGGTGGTCCTGCGACAAATGGTGACATGGGTTGCTCTGGGAAGACTCGGCCTCCTTGGAGCAATCATGATGGACGGGCGTAGCAGGTGTCACCAGGGGGTCATGCGAAGCGTTTTCGGGGGCGTGCGGCGAGTTTGACATGGAGAGGACATTGGTCAGGGCTGCCCGGATCGGAAAGGTATGCAAGCGGGAACGAGGCCTGGAGGTGGTTGGATATGAGGGAGAAATGGGCCAGCAGATGGACGAGACAGATGAGATGCTGGCGTCACGAACCTAAACAGAGGCTAGTCAGTGGGAAAAGCCGACAGGGGCAGAAAAAGAGATATCAGAGCACGTTGGGCGAGGGAAGAATCTTACAGGTAGAGAGCAGACCCCAAATCGGTCGGGATCAGGAAAGGGCTCAGACGCTGGGGGTAGAGAGATAAAGGATCGAGAGAGAACCTAAATGCAGTCGGGGCCAAGATGGTAGCACAGGTGACGCCGATCGTCCGTCACCGCCTAGAAGTGGATATCGATGTCAAGTTCTTGGATAATAAAGAGTGGCGTGAGAGGAAAGCGGGAGGAGATCAGAGTTGGGATGAAGTCACCGGGTGGTTTCCCTTTCCTCTCTCCCGTTCCCTGACCGGCTGACTCCCTTTTCAGGACTTCCACTACTTTGTACACCTCTGCCAAATGCAGTATCTGCAGTATCTGCAGTGTCTGCGATATCTTCGGTATCTTCGACTGACGGGAATCTCGGTTTTTCCATGCCAGATCTTGCAGATTTTGTCCTTGGATCCCTGCATACGGCTTTGAATGTCCTTATGGTCCTTTGGATAGGGTGAAGACTTCAGACTCCACACTCCACACTCCAAACCCCAGACTCGAATAAAGGCCCCTAGAGGATTCAGCAATAGCTAATCTCAATCCAGGAACGGGCGATCTTGGAATGCAGCAGGATGGGGGCTTGAGTTCAAGCTTGCAGCTCACACACTCATCTTGGACCATCCCCAAGTCCTGTGGGGGCAAGGGTAACAAGGTTCTCGGGTCGATCAGGCTCTCTTCACGCCTCTGCCAATCATGGCATCCGTTGGAGGTGGCGTGGCACAACAAAATGGCCGGTCATCGTCAGTCGCTGCTATTCTCTGTGACCCGAGTGGATCCTTCGTCTGTGACTGGGGGAAATCGCCCCTAGAAACATTCTCGACTCTCCCGAAAGCCCCAAGTATTCGGCTTCTGCATGGTTCGAGTAAGCTCAGCGCGATAGGATCCAGGGCAGTTGCCAAATCAACACCTTACCTCCTTACCAGTCGTTGCTGCATAACTATCGACAGGGCTTCCTGGAGGTTGCGATATTTGCCACTCTGCTTCTGAGTGGGATATGGAAACGAAGAGATTGGGCAATCGGGCTTGATCAAACCTTCCTTGGCTTCTATGTTATGGAGGTCACGAGATTTCAACGGAGTTATCCAGGCAGCTGCACATGAAGGCGCGTAGTTGTATACCCTGAGGCGCCATTCTGCACCTAAGGCCATTTATCGCTTCCCGTGACCGAGTTTTGACTATTTGGAGAGACAAGTTAGTTATACAAGTCAAAATACCTCCTCAGGTATAACTAGCAACCCTTTTAAACAGGTATGGGTTTAGCGCAGCAGGGGTCCACTGCGGTTATCCATGTCAAGAACCAACACAGCCAAATCTATGCCCACAATTCTTTGAATTATAGTCAATGATTTGTTCTAAACTGTCAATCTTTACGGGCCAACAAAGGGGCATTTGCATTTGTCAATGGCGATGTAGCAATCGCCCAAAGCCCTGCAATAAAGATCGAGCAGTCACAGGCTACGAGTGACAACACTTCTTAGTGCGCCCAGCTAACGTGTGATAAGAGTGGCTCACCCTAACGGAAGGAGCCGGGTGGGTCCCAGCCCAACCAGAGCGAACAGCCATGTGAAGTAGATGCATTAGTGTGCCAGATCACGCTAAACGACCGGTTAATAATGAACCTCGAACTTTCAAGCCACTTATGCCCTCCACTCCCCGCATAGTTTTAACCTAGAACCCCCTCGGGCAATCTGTATCTCCACTTCCGCAGTTTAGCATCCTCTGTCTCTCCCCCGTCACGCGCGTCCTCCACCAGACAGTTTCTAGGAACTGCACTGGGTCCATTTCAAGCAGTCGAGCTGCTATCACATGTCGCCTAGGATCGCTCCCCGACAAAGAGTGTGTGGGACGTTTTGCGATGCAGCTGTCACATTGATAACTCCTTAGCCACCCGTTTTCTTCCCACCCTTTGACGTAAACCCTTAGCTCGTACGCCACGGCCTAAGACCTTTGGAAGCTTAAGAGGACTATCAAAGAGTGACGCATCGCTACACTGTCCTCAAAATGAGTCAGCCACTTCATCTGGACGCTCAAGTAGGACATAACCGGAGATACTCATTTATGGAGACTCCTCTTGAGATGCATTCCGCGGCTCAATTTCCTGATTCCGACTCTTCTCCGTTGCCCACAATGTCGAGGCCAGCCCAGCAATCGGCGATGGAACCCCATAGCCAACAACTACAGCAAACAGCCCATGGCTTTGGTTCGAATGACAAAGAACGACATCTGCAAAAAGAGGGTATCATTCCAACACACTTGAACTATCCACCAGCAGACCAACATCCTGCTCATTACGCACCCTATGCCGAAATTCCTCAACATCCCCAATCTGTCCAGTCGCCGCTATATTATGGCCGACCTCCAAACTCACCAGGGCCCTTACCAGCAAAGCCGAGCCCAGAAAACTTTAACCGAAGTGACAACTTGTCAATCGCACCCGATGCAAATCCACTCCAGTCGCCGAAGATACCTTATTTCCCGCCTCCCATCGCCACACCAGCACCGCAAGCGTCGACAGTCGGGGACTTGGGCTCGTACCATCAACCTGGACAAATAATGCACCCGAACCAAGACGTACAGGGCGGAACATGGAGTCACGGCCTTTGCGAATGCTCGAACATCGGAACGTGTTGCTTGGGGATTATCTGCCCATGCATTCTATACGGCAAAACGCAATACCGGCTATCAATAAAGTCGAAAAGGGGGGACCCGACGAATATGCTGGGATATGAGACTTGTAACGGATCGTGCACTGGGATGGGTCTGCTGTGTGGGTGCCAATGTATGTTCAAGCTTGAGGCGGAGCAAACGCCGTATGCTAAACCTTGTAGGGCTCCTGGCTACCGTCCAGCACACTCGAACGAGAAAGGCATATGGAATCAAGGGCGATATTGCATCGGATTGTGTCCGAGCAACTTGCTGTACTTGCTGCACCTTGGTTCAAGATGAGAAGGAGATTCAGAAGCGAGAAGAGCAGCGGAGCAGGGCAACGCTGGAGCGAGGTGCGACTCTTCTTTCCCCGTACACGGCCCATGGGCCGATGATATATCCCCCGCCACCAGGAAAGTGAGTGGTGATCGTCTCTGTTTATATGGTGGAATAGGCTGCATTATATTCTATAACATTCTATTTAACTGTAGGATGTTCTCTACTATGGATACCCGTGGACCTTGCGGTTTTATCCGTGCTATATCGATCGAAAATGTATGGAAATCGATCATGCTCGGAGCTTGCCATAATCACTCCCCAATGCTCAAAATGTACAAAAGCCTTCGAGGGATTTACTGATCATCATGATATCGTATTGTGCTACGCGCTAATTTGACATAATTGACTACATAGGTACGGAGAGATTGGATTAGATATATATAATAGACAAAATGTGACTATAGATTTTGTATTTCCCTTGCTTAAAGTTCTACTTTTATCTGATTTAGATCGTACTTATTTCGTACTTATCTCCCGCTTAGTCCTTGTTTATCTCTTATTCATCTCTTAATAATACTCGTGAGAGCACTGGTCATGATAGCAATGAGCGTGCTAGAGCTCTTCGGCGCTAGAACATCGATTTCTTCAACAAGGAGACTAATCTGCTCTGCGTTGACTTGAAACAAACCCACCAGATGTAAGACCATAAAGACTATTCCTAGTGAACGTGTAGCCTGTTGTGGTCGGCGTCGCTCTTGCTAGGTTGCTCTACAGGGCTCGAACAAAGTTGTCGTCTAGACTCAAGATATCTTGATTCAGGTCCCCTACCAGGCTTAAAACAGACTTGTTTGAGCGAGCTAGCAGAGGCACACACGAAGAAGGCCGATCTCGACCTCGTCAATGTCAAGGTTGACAAGATCGATAGGTTCTAGGGAAGTGGATCCTCGACCGTGATATTCGACCTCACTGTCATAGAGCGGCTCGGCTTCACTAAGGAACCGGGACGTCCTGGCACAAGTGCCGAATCATGTCCAGTGATGGTGACTGGCGCTTGTGGGGACGCCGGCGTAGGGAAAATCTCCTCCTCTCGATCCTTTTGTGGAACTCCGGCGGGATCAAGCCGCCATACTTGAATGTTCCCTGCTATACCCGCTTTCCTATGGTACCATTTGATTAGAAGAAAGATATGAATTAAGCCTTCGCCACCGATCGGAAGCTTTGCTATGTCCTTCTCGAGAGCAGGACGGGATTCATTCCAACCGACTTCGTACGACTTGGATGAGTTCTTCCATTGTTGAATAGAGGTGCACGGCGGTTGGACTATTGGTAGCCGATATGGATTGGGGATAGATTTTTGTTTTTTCTCGTCAACTTCGAGAGCCGACGTAGAGAAGCGAGCCTGTTGAGGCGAAGCGGTTCGATCCGAAGAGTAAGACATGGTGGAGGTTGAAGAGGAAAGGAAATCGTGAAACCATCGTTGTCGTAGCTTTGGGAAGGAGCGTTGGAGGAGAGTAGAACGACGTGGAGGGAAGAAGACATGGATATACGCGTCATAGGGAGTGACTATGGCCAAGATGGTATAGCGACTTGTACGATCTTGCCGAACCATGTACGGCAGGCAATAGGTATCAAAGTGTCATAATTAGTTTTAAGTCCTAGCACTAAATGGACTAGTATCTTACGGAAGATAGAAGGATATACCGAAATATACAAGACAAAGAGCAAATTAAGGGCAAAGTAAGAGATAAAGAGGTAGATACTAGATCGTGATCTAACATTGGGAGTTATAGGTTATAGGAGGTGAATAGAAAGCGGAACTTCTCCGTCGGAATCCCTATGTGCTCTAGCTAGGCGGAGAGTAGGACGGCTTCGGTGAAACATTTAATATGATACAGAGAATAATAAATATGACACTTTGATAGCTGTCGCCTGCCGTAGAACCACTGTATATGGTACATCACTAAGTATAGATAAGCAATGGAAATATCCTCGAGGTAGGTGTTTCGGATTGCGATAAAACGGGGAGGAGAAAACCCGGAGATTAATTATTGTCACCGTCACCCAATTGCGGGTTACCCCTTTCCCACTTCCCGGCTCTACATAACACTAACACTAACGCTAACGCTCTAACAATGGAGCTGCTGAAGCAAATAAAGCGACAGAAATGGCCACTTGACTCCTCGCTCCAATGACAGCGGCGTATGGAGGCCTCCATAATGAGTTGGACGCGCGATGTGACCTTGATTGGAGGCGAAAGTCTACAATTTGCTGTTTTCGATATTAATTGGCTTCTCTGCAGGTTGACGGATGAGGATCGTCAGGGCCCTCGATCTTCTCGACTTTCTTCGATGCAGTTCGCCAGTCTCTTCGTTCTTTATCAAACCTTTCGATCAAATCATGTGGTTCAATCTTTTATCTCCTAGACTCTATTCCCCACATGAGGGCCCTGAATACCCAATTGAATGGTGATCGTCGGGCTCCACCGAATGAGGTGTTAAGCTTCCATCTCTGCTCGTGCTGAGGCCTTGGCCGGGCATCTCCGTTCTGGATTGACGGTAGCTTGTCACAACCAAGCCTCTATGTATGGCCTCGCCTTCACGATTATGAAACGCATCACGCCCCGCCTTCCGTGCTTCTCGTTCACGAGACACCAATCCATGTTCTCTTCGGATAGCCCCCCTCGGGCTCCACTTTGACGGAGTCCCGTGGTGCCATTCTGTCTGGCCGATGGAGTCCGGGACGATCTCGAAGTTTGCGTCCCCGAGTCCTGTAGATGCTGGATCGGCACCATGGGCTTCCCGAAAGAGGAACGGCTCCTTCTCCTGGATGCTGTGATGTGTGCCGTCTTCGATGTTTCGCTTGGTTCCCTGTAACTCCGCTCCATGGCGAAGCAGTCCTAAGCCCAGGCTATAAAGAAACCTTCGTCTCCGGCGTGTTCTTGGATAGTCCCCATCCAAACCGCCCTCATATTCCCACGTCGTTCTTTACAAAGTCATTCGCTACTCTCTTTGTTTCAATATGGTTGTCTTCAGTAAGATCACGGTCGTCCTGGCCGGTCTCTCCGTCGCCTCGGCTGTGCCGATGGGCGGTGCTCGCAAGAGTAGCTTCACTGTCAACCAGTTGGCCCGGCCTGCCACCAACCCCAAGATGCTGAACTTGCCCGGCATGTACGCCAATGCTCTGAGCAAGTACGGTGCCTCCGTCCCTGCCAGCGTCAAGGCTGCCGCCGAGAGCGGTTCGGCCACCACTACTCCCGAGAACAACGACGAGGAGTACCTAACTCCCGTCAACGTCGGTGGTACTACTCTGAACCTGGACTTTGACACTGGTTCCGCCGACCTGTAAGTTCTGCGCATAGAAAATTGTCTATCAGGATGATCCGCATCTAACCTCCTATCCATAGTTGGGTCTTCTCTTCAGAGCTGCCCTCTTCTGAGCAGGCTGGACACAGCATCTACAAGCCTGCCGGCAACAGCACCAAGGTTGCCGGCGCCACCTGGAAGATCCAGTACGGTGATCAGAGCTCCGCTAGCGGTGACGTCTATAAGGACACCGTCACCGTCGGCGGCGTCAAGGCCACCAGTCAGGCCGTCGAGGCTGCCCAGCAGATCAGCCAGCAGTTCGTCAACGACAAGAACAGCGACGGTCTGCTGGGCCTGGCCTTCAGCTCAATCAACACGGTCAAGCCCCAAGCTCAGACCACTTTCTTCGACACCGTCAAGTCGCAACTCGACTCGCCCCTGTTTGCCGTCACCTTGAAGCACAATGCCCCCGGCAGCTTTGATTTCGGCTTCATCGATAAATCCAAGTACACTGGCTCGGTCACCTACACCGATGTCGACAGCTCGCAGGGCTTCTGGATGTTCACCGCCGACGGCTACAAGATCGGCAGCACCCCTGGCGGCTCCATCAAGGGCATTGCTGATACCGGCACCACCCTGATGATGCTTCCCGATGAAGTTGTCTCGGCCTACTACGAGCAGGTCTCTGGTGCCCAGGAGGATGAGTCCGCTGGCGGCTACACCGTCCCCTGCTCCGCCAAGTTGCCCGACTTCACCGTCACCATCGGCAGCTACGACGCCGTCGTCTCCGGCGACCTGATCAACTACGCCCCCCTCAACCCGGGTAGCTCCACCTGTTTCGGCGGTATCCAGAGCAACTCGGGCATAGGCTTCTCCATCTTCGGCGACATCTTCCTCAAGAGCCAATATGCCGTCTTCGACTCCAATGGGCCCCGCCTTGGTTTCGCTCCTCAGGCTTAAGTCATTCTTTTTTCCAAGAAGCATGATGGTATGATGCAGATAGGGAAATCATGTATATGTGTGGATGGGAGCTCGCTCGCGGGCTAGCTTGAATTCGTCTCGGAGAATTTTGGTTCAATATTTGACCACAGCCCAAGTCTTGACGCAACTGGGTTTGTACATGTGTCTTATATAATGCGTGCAGCACATAAGTATCACAAGACGCATTGTTAGAAATCCTTTGATTTTGTCTTGTAGATGAGTAGTAAATAAGTCCTAGACGACATACCTATGTCCTGGTGTGACTGCAAAAGGCCTTGAAAAAGCCGCGAACTTCAGACATGATATGTGGAGATGGAAGTTGGAAACCCTGAAGCTCCTGGAGATGTCAAACTACCTACGTACGTGCCTCATCCTTCTCAGCTGAAGATGGACTGCATGTGGGGTGAGGTGTGGACCATAGACCGGTGGCGGATCATCTCGACCCGCCAAACTCCAGACTCTTCCTGACCTCATTTCTTCCTCTACTCGGCAAGGACTCCCCAGTCCAGAGTCTACACTGATATAACACGGTTGATCTATACATCCCGAATACTCAGAGATACAACTCGTCTATCAACTCGTCGCTGCCATCTCGCCCCTGCGATCCTACCTCCTTTCGGACCGGCTCCATACGCGCAGCTCCTGGCCACCTGAGAATGGCTGTTTGAACGGCCATCGCCGACGTTGTATGAAGAGAACTTGGAGGGGAACTGGCGGACTGCTCCATTGCTGCGCTGCATGAATTTCTACGGCCGGCTACCCAAGCCGCCTGCAGTGCCTGACCATGGAAGATGCACCCCGTGTGACTCCCCGCCAGATCTGGGCGGACCCGGCGACAACCTCGACCAAGACGTATTCATCAGGCTGCACCCCGTTCATGTTACCCAGTAATGGTATGTGCCGACCTTGATTCTCGTTTTACGAAAGACCTTCGTCCCCGGGTTGCCGCGCTCTATACTGACCCTGGGTTTTGTGTCCATCGCAGGAGTCATACATGTCAACAATTCCTACGCTGTTACCCTCACTAACAATGCTGTCTTTGAACCAATATGCACTGGTGATCCGATGGATTACACCCATGTATCTGCAGTGCTCGACACCCGCGATCCGTTTTACTCCTCCGTCACCCCTCAGCTATACGCCATCGGCTGCGCAACTGTCGTCAGCTACGTCCTCGTCATAATTCTTTTCATCACACCTCGAACATTCTTTATTGGCGGCCCCGGTGGCGGCGCAAACTTCCTAGGGAGACATGGCATGATTAGTGGTTCATACAGTGGGAACTCGTCGGTCGTCGGAGTCGGAGGTCGGCCATGGTTACAAAAAGTCGCGGCGATCCTCGTCGCGGTCTCATTGACTATTGCCACGGCGGATTCTTTCAAAGTCGCCGAGCGACAATACGAATACGGATACTCGGATGCCGAGGCGCTCTCCGAAGAAGTCATTGACGGGACGGAGATCCGTATTGTTCGCGTGATTTCAAGTACCTTTCTCTGGCTGGCGCAGGTGCAGACTTTGATTCGACTCTTCCCGCGCCACAAGGAGAAAGTGATGATCAAATGGGCCGGGTTTGCGCTGATTGTACTAGATACGACGTTCAGTATCCTGGAGAACTTCTACGTCAAGAATACATCGCCACGGCCCAGGCTATACGATGATGCGATTCCTGCACTCAGCTACTTGTTTGAGTTGGCTCTCAACCTTTTATACGCCGCCTGGGTTATTTTCTACTCGATCTCGAAACATCGCTATGCCTTCTTCCACCCCAAGATGCGCAACATCTGCTTTGTGGCTCTTTTATCACTATGCGCGATTCTGATACCCGTCGTATTTTTCGTTTTGGATATTGCGCGACCTGAGATTGCTGGCTGGGGTACCTACATCCGATGGGTTGGTGCGGCCGCTGCCAGTGTGGTGGTATGGGAATGGGTGGAGCGCATCGAAGCGCTGGAACGCGACGAAACGAAAGATGGGATTCTTGGAAGAGAGGTCTTTGATGGTGATGAGATGCTCGAGGTTACTCCGTCAGAGGAGGTTGACTGGCCTCGCTCCCAAGGACACGACAAAGGAGGTGGAAGTGGTGCAGCTTCGGGCTGGGGAGGAATGATGGGGCTGGCTCATCGTCCTCTCCGAACCCGTGTAGGTATCCGCGGAAACTGGAATCGCAGTGCCCAACCTCCGGGTCGAAGCCCCAACGACCCCGGTGTTCGTCGGAATCCGAATAATCCTCGACCTACTCCACCCCCGGCTGCTTTGACACCAGTCAGCCGGGCTGACACCACTAGTGCCGCGAGCACCGTATATAACGTCCGCTACCATCCAGTTGCCAGCCCTACACCACCCGTTACGATACCGCGCATGGAAGAGGAGGAGGAGGAGGAGGAGGAGGAGGAAATCCAGGAGGCCAAGGAAATGGAAATTGAAGGAGTCCAAGTACCCGGTGTGGAGAACGATTTGCCTTCTCAAGATGCCAGAGAACAGTCAGCACGGATTATCCACGCCGATCCTCGGTGGCGCAACATCATCAACAATTTCAAGCGAGGGCACGCATCCCTACCCAGAGAAGTGGCCTTTGCCCAAGCTGTCGAAGAGCCAACAGCCGGGAGCGGACCCGATTCATCCGACGAGGACACTGATGCACAGGCTGTACAGGCAAATAACAAAAACTTCTTTTCGATCCGTCGTAAAGGACATTCAGGCTCCGGTCAGCAGAACCCCAATGCATCCTTACCTGTCACTGTCATCCCCGCTCGACGCCGCGGCCAACATACCTGGTCTCCCCAGAACCGGCTACTCGAGCCCTCTTCACCACCTGAGCCGCCTTCACCGCGCGAGTCCCCATCTGGCCGCTCTGGTCTGCCAGTACGGGTCATTCCGTCTCAGCCACAGGCCTCTGCTCCATGGACTGATGCAGACATGGAGAACGGCAACGGCGACTACATCCTGCGCTATGATCCCGAAACAGCCGCGCTGATCGATGAGGATGTAAGCCAGACTCGTGAAGACCGTGCGCCGGCCGGCGATCATGTTAGCTGCATGGAGACGACCTCTTCGGAGACGATAAACGATACGGGCCATGCCCGAGCTGAAGCGCAACAGCAGACCGAGAGCAATGTCTCACATCAGCAATCAGGTCACAGAAACGGCCCCTCCTGATTAGCGACTGGCATATACTGGTGTCTTTTTTTTCTAATATGGCGAATCATCATTGGGATGGGGGGAGTCTTTCAAGCTTGACGGATTTTTATTGGATGGATTTGGGGTTTGGGTTTTGGATAGCACATTGGGATATATTCCCTGCAGATACCCTTTACTTGGTCTTATCATATCAAAATCATCAATCCAACTTAATTGGACTATGCATCTGATCGCGGACGAGCAGGGATGTACCGGTGCAAATACTATATGCCAGTCGCCGCCACAATACTTTTTCCTGGTTGTACATATGAATGTCAAACCCAGCTGTGGTTATGTACTTCAGCTTCATTTGGGCACCATACGAGTGTAATACAGTGTAATATAGCCAGGATCCAACCATATCTACGTATGTGTCTATAAATTAAAGGCGATTTGAAGAAACCGGCGGGCTTTGACTGGTTGAGTGGAGACGTCTACGCTCCGCTCGTTCTCGGGAACTTTTTGCTCCGGGTTTGCATCTTCCCTATATCCCCTTCCACTCCACTCCTACTTCCTACTTTCCCATTCTGTGGAACGAAATGTCGCGTCATGGCGGCCATCAATCGAAACATGTTTGAGGCCGGCATCACCACCGATCGGCCCGGTGGTGCTTCGCTGATGGTCCTGCCGCTAAACTTGATCGCCCAGATTGTGTCAAATGTCAGGCCCCTCCGCCATGTGAAAGCTGCATGATAACTGACTTCCTTCGTGTCTCCAGGTCGATGACACCGGTGACCTTGCCCGTCTATGCCGAACATGTCGGGTCCTCAACTATATGGCGCTTCCACAGCTATATACCAACCTGATCCTCACCTCCTACGACAAAATCCGTTATCGTGGTGAGCAACCTGAAGGAATCGGCAGCGCGAGCCCCTTTACAATGGGGCTCAATGCAGTCCTCACTCGGTCATATGCGACTCTCGTGCGATCAATAACCGTGCGCGGAGATTGGAAGGACCGCGAATTGGAGGAACATGCACAGGTCGGTCGAGTGCCGGACTCGTCGATGCTGCTGAACATTGCGGTGCGGGCGGCGGTGGATCGCATGACCAATTTGGAAAGCTTCAGCTGGGAACTGAACACCAAGATGCTGGAGACGGTGTATTCGGGTTTAACACAGCTGCCCAAGCTCACCTCGTTAACGATCCGATTTCCATCCACCCGCCATCCGCAGCCCACGTTCGTGCTCCCGGGCATGCCACACCTGCGATCCCTGAAAATCACCGATATCGACCCTCTCTGCTATCCCGACGATATCGCGACCATGCTGGTGAAGAGCAAGAAGCTTCGTGAGCTTAAGCTCCATTGGTCACCCCGCATGCGAATCGCACAGGAGCCCAGTGTCTCCCTCCACGATTATTTCCGGAAATGCATCGCCGCCAAACAACCTCTCGCGGTGAAGAAACTGTGCTTTCAGAATATGTATGCATTCCACAGCGAGGAGTTCAATATCGCGTTCGATCCTACCACTGTCGAAGACGTTGTGTTTCTGAGTGGGACGGACACCCTTGGGTTCGTCAACACATTTGTCGAGAACAGCTGGCCAACAGTGGTACCGAATAAAAAGCTCAAGATCAGGTCGATTCGAATAGATACAATTTCGAAGCGCAACTCAGATTTCCTTGGGAACTTCAGTGGCCTTGAGCGGTTATACTTCGTCAACGTCACCGCCGATTCCTCCGATTACCTCAATACTCCTCGGCCAAATTCAGGGTCGAGTCCATCCGCGTTTACACCACCGGCTTCAGAATATCCGAATGGAACAGCAATCAATTCTCCAGCCACAGCGGCGTCGCCAGCTAGTCAGTTGAACATTGCCCTGAGTGTACGGGACAATTACCTGGCGAATATCACGATGAATCACGGCGCAAGCTTACGCCATCTGCTTTTATCCTCGAAATGGCCTCTTTCCACTGCCATGGTTGCACGCCTCGTCCATGCCTGTCCGAATCTGGAACAATTGGCTATCGCGACAGAAATCTCAAGCCTGGACTCCCTTGGGATGCTAGTTCCATTCCTTCGGAACCTGGTGGCCCTACGACTTCTGATCCCAGCGGGCTCTCCACCACCCCGAAGTGGCTCGACAAGTGATGGTGGGTGTCCAGGACAATCCGCAGCCGCTACGGAAAATCCGTACAGAATCAGCAAGGATCTCAGCTTCACAGAAGGATCTTTTGCATGGACCAAGGACATCGAGGATGCGCTCCTCAGCGCGCGCAGCCTGGCAGATTTGGTTGAGATGGACGATGAGCTGCTCATGGAGATGATGAGTTATGACCTCGCGGACAAGAATGTCTTTGGAAACGTCAAGGTCGTCGGGATGGGCTGGAAGGCTTTTGAGCTACGTGATTTCTACAAAGCTCCAAATCCATCGCACGAGATTATTGCACAATCACGAGCCGTCGACGGTTCAGCCAAGTCTGAAGAAGAAAATCATAATCCTACCAACAGGACCAACATCGCCTCAAAACGACCCGCCGTCTCTAAACCGACATCCCCCATCCTTCCCTCAAACTGCCCTAGCAGGTCGAAATCAATACCTGCCACATTTCGGACAACACTAGCACCAAACCCATCTTCAACCTTGGGGAAACGCTCCCGAGATGACGATGATCACGAGGGCGGCCTACGACAACCTTCTCTTGAACTCAGAGAGGAACTCAACTACCGCTCACCGAACGTCACAAAATGCGGCTGCTTCCCTCCCATACTGACCGACGACGGCCAAGTCATGAGGCGAGGCATGCGGCGGGTTGGTTGGGAAGTCCTGCAACACTGGGAGATCTGGGCACTTGATGCGCAAGAAATCTGAGCAAAAACTTTTGTTTCTGTTTCCTGTTATCATCACTATACATTGGGTTCTTATACAAAACTATAAATCACTATAAACGGGATTGTGCGGTCATGGTTTATTTCAGGTGCATGTTGATTAGCGGGAGTCGTGCGCTTTTGGATTGGCAGCGGGTGGTTCTGTTATTTTTGGCTGTCAAGACTTGGTCTTCCTTTCATCGAGGGCCTTGATCTTTCTGAGTATCTAACACCGACTCCAAGGTTCATTTGAGATGTTTCCTAATACAAAGCTGTCTTGGAAGGGGTATCAGGACAGCATGCCTCACCCGTGGACGTCTGTAGCTGAGGGCAAGCCTAGCGAAGGTTTTGGTCAACAGTTCCAAAGTTTGCAGGAATCCCAAGGGCTCTCGCCCAGGCCAGACTAAATACGTAGAGAAAAGTGTCTGTTTCTCATTCCTATGGGATTCTTCTGTATAATAGTTATGTCTACCTAGGTAGTGGTAGCGCTGGAGAGTTGAGCTATGAATACGACACTCATATATATCAAATCCCTCTAGTATGCGCTGCACAATCACCGCAACAAATCCGGATTATCCAACCAAGCACGAATCCTCCCAAGCGCATAAATATCATGTCGCACCTCAGAAACATTATGATCCTCAATTTCTCCCTCAATCCAGTCCTTAGTACCCCGAGTATGTTTCAACTCCGTCCCAAGCTTCTGGCATCCATCAAAATCAATCAAAACCGGCATACCAGCCTCACTAACCATAACATTACTTGGATCTAGATCATTATGCGCGTAACCCAGCCCATGCAAGTGCCCAATTACCGACTCCAGCGCAGCCATAAAAGGGACTTTATCGATTGTGCCGTATCCGCGCTGCACATAGGTCAAGAGATCATGCGGGTGTCTGTCAAGCACGAGACCAGTGATGTAACCGCGCTTGACTCGACAGCCGTGATAGCGGACCAGGTTTGGATGTGGATGGTGGGATAGCTCTTCTAGCACGTGCGCCTCTGCTACGAGGGCGCTGGATAGTTGTTTCTCTATGCCGCGCTGTTTGAGGAAATCGTATACTTCAAACGCGGCACGTTTGATGAAAGTTGCAGATTGCGTTTCTGGTGCTTCGCGGAGTGGCGCCCCAGGCCATAGGGTGAGTATGGTGTCATCGGGGACGGGGGTGAGAGCGGCTGCGAGCTGGTGGAGGGAGATCTCGGACTTGGGTGCGTTTATCTGGCCGTAATAGAAGGTGTCGGTGTCGTCGATGAGGCCGAACGATGTATATTGGAAGGTATTCGAGTCTGGGTCCGTTCTTTCCAAAGCGAATGCTAGATCATCCCAGTTGGTAACGCGGGGTGCCATGGTCAACGAAGTCTGGGGGAGAGAAGAGAGATGGAGGTTCAATTTTTAGATATTGTCTGGGAAGTTATGGGTGGAAGAGGAATACGGCGGGTTGGAGTGATAAAGGGGTATATAAACAAAGAAAAAGGCGGGAATCAAAGGCAGAGAATGAGCTGTGCAGCGCGCTTAAAGTGATGAGTTTGTGATTAGCCACGTTGACAGCAAATCTGCGAACTAGGATAGTCAGTCACAGTGTATCCCTGAAAGAAATGCTGACTTCAAGGTCCGTAACTCGCTATTTCTATCGGTTTACTCCGTACTAGCAGACTGACTTGGATACAGGGGAGCACAGTACCAAGACATGCCTCGATGACGCCTTTCGAGAGCTCTCGTGAATCAGTGAAATGAAATGATCTTTGATATCAAGTTACTGTAGATCGGTTAGATTGTTGGATTATCCTTGATTATTAAGGGCTTAGCTTGACCCCACAGTCCACTCCCCCGCGCGAGATGAGAGCCACTTTCTCTCTGTCATTCAGTACAGATGGACTTTCCTCGAAAGCGTGCTCTAGTTGCATGCACATTTTGCAGGCATCGGTATGTCTGCACACTGAGAGCTCTGGATCTAGCTAATTATCGCCAGGAAACGCAAGTGTGATGGGCAGAGACCCGCATGTGGGTTCTGCGCTGGCTCCGGAGCCCGGTGTGAATACCTGGAGAATGAGAAGTATTAAATCAAGCAACTCGCCTCTAATTGAGAGACTAAACTATGTGATAGGTCGGAGACAGACATTCCAGCAGAATTAGTCTTGCGTTTGGACCGTTTGGAAAGCCTTGTACAGCAACAGACGGCTGTCATCTCGGCCTTCTCCGATCGTCTTCCGTCAGGGACTACTGACAAGGATACCAGTCACCAGTCTCCTTCTAACCGCCAACCCACTCCTTCAAATGTGGACGGTAATGGAATACCCCATATTTTACCAATGCATAGCTCCCCCACGGGTGATACATTAACGTCGATTGATTCTCGGATGACACACGAGTACAACAATGATCCGCTTCTCATCCCTTTGGGACAGACACCAACGGGGAATCTGTTGAGTCTCGAAAAAATCAAGAGTTATATCGGTGACTATTCGCAAGACTTTTTCTTATTTCTCGAGTCAGAACGCAGCCTACCGCCATTAGTGCCGCGAGCACCGTACTCGATAATCCTCGAGAACCTGAATTCTAGTCGTGAAAGTACAGACTATCTGATCTCCAGCTTTTGCACCCACGTTCACTCACAGTTCCCAATCTTCGAGCACGAGTCATTGCGTGGGATGCTTGCTACCTTCCTCCGAACAAGTGAGGGCAGTAATAGTTCCGATGCACTTTGTCTCATCATTTTGGCATTGGGAGATATCTGCTCAGGTACCATGGAAACCTATGATACAGAATCAGAACCGGATGACAATGGATCCGAGTACTTCGGGCATGCATATCGAATCCTAACGACCGAGGGATTGACACTATTCTCGCGTGAGATAACGGTTCCCTTGGCATACTTCTTTGGATCGATATACCTTCGTTACAGAGGGAGACCACTGGAGGCTTGGAAAATGGCTCATACCGCGTCCACTGGAGTGCAGTTGATGTTCTCTTAGTAGTTCTTCCCTTTCCCATTGGCTCTCTCACTCTACTGACCGTTTTAGCCTGCACGACAAAAACATACCGCAGAAACAACGGGATCTGTTGGTTCGACTATCTTGGAGCTGTTATGTCATAGAATGGTAGGATCAGCCAAGACCGCAGTTTCTATTTATTTCTGATTGACTATAAACGAACAGCGATGACCTGGCCGAGTTCCATTTTCCCCGCAGTGGGATTGAGATTCTTGTGGAAGGTCTCCCATTCCCTCAGTTCACCGACCCGAATGACCGCAACGGCCTCGTATTTCTTGCCATGTGCTCCATTCGAAAGCTCCTGAACCGCATTCAAAACACCATGTATTCAAGCAAAACGGAAGCAGAAGGACCTCTCTCGTCAACAAGACGCCCCCCGCCGTCGTTCTCTTCTCTCGAGGCCCTCAATCTTGAACTTAGTCGACAGCTCCAGACCTGGTTCGACTCACTACCCGAGTCTATCAAACCCAACCTACAGGACCCAAATCCCCACGATTTACAAGATGGTCAGCTTCGCTCACGATACTACGCCGCACGACACATTCTTGGCCGACCGTGTCTCGTATTAGCTGCACAGTCGAGAGGCATCCAATTAACGGGGTATCTCTTGGACAATTGCGAGATTTGTGTGGACAGTTGTCGAAAATTTGTTCATACGTCAGTTCCCCTCCTCAAGAGACGGACTCATTCCATCTGGCTCAGATTACAAGCGTAAGCCATGCCCCTAAGTCCGACACTATATCACTTGGATTATTGTGCTGAATGGGTTTTATAGATTACTTGCGGCGGTCTTTGTTCTCTCGATTGCGAAAGGCACCCCGCTACTTGCGTTCCTCGTTCCGGATTTCGACGAGCTTATTGATAAGGCGATTCAATGCACGGAGCCATGGGCTCAGTATCATGAAACGGCGGATGCCATATTGAACATTTTCAAGACTATCCGACGGAAACTAAGGTTTCATGTTACAAATATATCATAATAGGAAGTACGAGCAGCAGTCTGAGGGGAGCGGAAAACAATTTATCCTGTCTACATCTAGAAGAGATAAATCCGAACGTTGTTTTCACACCATGGGAAGTAGTAGTTATCTGGCCTTGCTAAATGCTTAGAGAGCATTTAGCCTTTGTAGCCAACATAGGCCTTAGCGAGCTTCTCGCGGACCCACTGGATGCATTTAAGGTCAATAATTGTTGCGGGATGAATCAAAGGAGTATATCACATACCTCGCCGGCTTTAAACGGTGCTATACAGGGTGGATTATCGATCGAGGTGTGGTTCTCGGTTCAGTTCAATGAATTGCCAGGGTTATAAGAGGACTCCATAAGTTTCCTAGTGGATTTACAGACAGGACGCAGCCTTGAACATCCAATTGATATAGTTAGACAACGCCTGCTTACACTGCCAGGATGCATATCAATAAGCTCCTTCAGCGCTTTATCGCATTTTCCTCTCTGGATTACGGCCATGACTGCTCTCCTACCTAGGTAGATTCAACATTGGAAGATCTGAAAACCCTTTTGTGATTGGTAATGACACCACTCTCGGTTACATTATTGACTCAGTGCCCTGAAGTTATATGGCAACATTCTAGGCACGCGCCAACTTTTGACACGCATGTTACACCTGAGTACCTAGGTATACTGTGACTTACATGGGATATACACCGGGCGGTCGTAGCGGCACTGGTTGTCATAGCGGCGCAAAACTCCACGAATAAGAAGAATCTGTACGGTCTCATCGGGTTGGTGCAGTCCAATGTGTCGAATGATCATCTCATGGCATCAAGGGAACCAATACATTTGGCCATGCCGGGCTGATTGTGCCCGATGTTAAGAAAGCCCAAACCTATCTGGAGACAAAGGGAGTCACAATTCCGAGAGAGTCAAAGAGACGATCACCCGGTTCCCCGGTCCGATTTAGAAGGCGTTTGGTATGACGAGTTTGCCAGTGAGCATATCGAGGCAAAGAAGGCTTCCGTTGCTGCTTAGAGCTTAACTGGGCTTTGGAGATGTTTCTTATATTTGAAGGCCCGGATGGAAATGTGATTGAGATTCAGCAGCAAACTCTTTTGATGTCTCGATGCATCGAACGCATAATTAGGGGTTTCCGCTGATCTTTGATGGATTTGATGCTGATCAGCAATAAGGGATGCTCCTAGCCGGGGTCCGAGGACTAATGTAGTGTGTTTTCGGTGCTTATAACGTACTGTAGTACTAACTAGCTAGGTCAAATTACAGTCTAGAATCTCGAAATCCGAAGCATAAATGTCAGCCTAAAGGCTAAAGAGAATAAAATAAGACGAATGAGACCCTGCAGAGAAGCAACAAACCTGAAACTGAAGGATCCACAAAAATCCACCGAGTCCACGCGTTCCTCTTCAATTCTCGTCCAATCAATTGGTCGTGTGGAGGGTCACCGCCCCACGATCATCGAACCCCTAAATTGCCCTCGTTTCGCCTTTTTTCCCCTTCAACAACCTCACCCATAGTCACTCTTTTACACGGTTCTTCACTCAACCATGGCAAACGGTCGCTCCTCGCAAGATGAACGCAAGCTCGAGAGCGGTGGGAACGCTCCCGCCAGCAGCGGTCTGCACCCCGCCTTCTACATTGCGTGCGTTTTCCCCTGTGTCAATCTCGAATCTCCTCAATCCTAATTTGCGCAGTCTGTGGATTGCTCTGAGTTCCAGCGTTATCCTGTTCAACAAATGGGTTCTCGCCTCCGCTCAGTTCAGTAAGTCAATTCCTTGGTACCTCAATTGGCTTGGATTCTGAAGCTAACAATCCCTTCTAGACTTCCGTGAGTTCCCACCTAGCCTATGACGGATACTTGGTCTTCTTGACTCGAAATGACCATCTGCTAAACCTATGCAGCGCTGTTCCTCACGACATGGCACATGGTGTTCGCTACCGCGATGACCCAGATCCTGGCTCGCTGCACCAATATCCTTGACTCCCGCCACAAGGTCCCGATGAACCCGGCCACATACACGTGAGTTTGGGATGCAATAAAATATATTGTACGCAATTGGCTAATTGTGGGAATGCTCGAACAGTCGTGCTATTGTGCCCATCGGTATCATGTTCAGCTTGTCTCTGATTTGTGGTAACCTGGCCTACCTTTACCTGAGTGTTTCCTTCATCCAGATGCTGAAGGTAAGCACACAATTTCCCCGATTGCGAGTGGCAATCAACTGACAAGCTTATTTCCTCTAGGCTACCAACGCCGTTGTTACCCTCTTTGCTACCTGGGCCTTTGGAATTGCCCCGCCCAATTACAAGACCCTCGGCAATGTGGGTATTATTGTCGTCGGTGTCGTGATCGCCTCCTTCGGCGAAATCAAATTCGATATGATTGGTTTCCTCATTCAGGTTGGCGGTATCATCTTCGAGGCTCTCCGTCTGGTCATGGTCCAGCGCCTCCTTAGCTCCGCCGAGTTCAAGATGGACCCCCTTGTCTCGCTATACTACTACGCCCCTGCCTGCGCCGTCACCAACGGCGTTGTCACCCTTTTCACCGATCTTCCCCGTATGACTATGAACGACATTTACTCTCTTGGTATCATGACTCTTATTGCCAACGCCCTGGTCGCTTTCCTGCTTAACGCATCTGTTGTGCTCCTGATTGGCAAGACCTCCGCTGTCGTCCTGACCATGGCTGGTATCTTGAAGGACATCCTTCTCGTTTGCGCCTCCATGATGATCTTCCGCGACCCCGTCACTGCCCAGCAGTTCTTTGGCTACTCCATTGCTCTTGGTGGTCTTGTTTACTACAAGCTCGGCGCCGAGAAGATGCAGACACTTGCCACCGATGTGAAGCTCCAGGTCGGCGAGTACCGCCGGAACAACCCTGCCCGGGCTAAATTTATCGCGGTCGGTGGTGCTTTGACCATTATTCTGCTGGTCCTGTACACCGGAGCTCCTACGGCCAACAAGCTGACCAACTAAGCGCGACTTCGGCTTCAGCTGCCATGAAGCGTGAAGCATGATGCACTGGCGGCTCTTCTTCACAATAGTTTCCTATTGTGCTGGCTCAGACAAGATGATACTTGTCTGCTGTCCAATTTATCCTTCTTCCTTTTATTGCTTCTATAGAAAGAATTTGCTTTTGCTGTTGGGGGATTTGCATGTACATTTGGACATTATAGAAAGAGGCCCAACAGGGATCCAGGCGAGCATCAAACTATATTGCAGGCTATGTCTTTGATCAATGTTCTAATGATTGTGTATTCATTTGCCTGGGAGTCTCGAGATACCTAACAATAGACATTTAAATCATAATTCTGAGCCTTTCATGCAATTATTCACGATTGTCGAATTGCTCTAGTAAACCTTGGGAAGTAGACTTAATTCTCTATAAGGGTAAGCTACGATATCAAGAAGACTACACCATGACTCTTCAAAATCCAACATGGCCCATCGGTTAGCTTGAGATCCTGGTTCTGGCGTAGACTGACAGCGACTGACCTAGAGAGACCTTCGCCTTCCACGCTGACGAGTTGCGCTGGTAACCCAAGTCAAAGTTCTGGGACAACGGAGCTACAATCAGCAAAAGTCCTCAGTACTTCCGGTGTAGGGATTATCACCTAGAAGCAGCACGACGAATAGCATTCAGAATCCAAGCTGCTAGAGGGATCTATGATGCAATCTAAGCGGACGCAACTAGCCAAGCTGATATTAAACAGCGGTCAGCCAAGTTTTTGAAAAGTACGGCCGCATCGATATTCTTGTCAACAACGTCGACGGTACAAAGACCAGCGGCCCAGCAACTATGTCAGAAAAAGCTTAGGATGGTGTATACACCCCTGCCCCGGAATATTGGTAATAGCGAATCAGCTAAGGATCGTGGGATAAGAAAAAGATCACTCATCATAATATGCCCCAGGGCAGCATAGGTGACGCCTCTGATGTGGCGAACTGTGTAGCTTTTCTAGCTAGTAGCTACATCATCGTGCAGAATTTGGTGATTGACGGGGGACTGACAGGTCAACGGGAACTAAGGCCATTAAGATTGTAGTGGGAGTCAATAATAAGCTTTGAATGTAGATATCT
Source organism: Penicillium decumbens (assembly GCA_027569385.1). Classification (NCBI taxonomy): domain Eukaryota; kingdom Fungi; phylum Ascomycota; class Eurotiomycetes; order Eurotiales; family Aspergillaceae; genus Penicillium; species Penicillium decumbens. The sequence continues at coordinate 938,052 of JAPDEZ010000004.1, read as the reverse complement.
GATCCTTATTTCTGAGCGTCATAGCTAGATTTCTCAAGTTTGAGTTCTGCAAGCAAAGCTAGTCTCTTTGTTGATAGTAAACATTTCCATTGTTGGAAACAATGATGGAATATTGACAGCATCCTCAATAAAAGTGTACCTGAAGAGTGACTTCTGCCGTGTGTGGCTTTGATTTGAGTGCAATGGAGACATGGAACATGGATGTAGTCTTGTTTTGGGCGTTTGTGAGAGTCTAAACATGGTGGCGAAAACACACTGACGCAATTTGGCTGCCTGTCAGGTACTCACATCAATAAAGCAAACACAATGGTTTAACAAAGAATTCCTGTATATCACATGCGCACCATGTCATGCGCGTGTAATTGTAACTAGTTGTAACTGCCTAAGGTGGATGGCTGGCTCTGGGTATAAAAGCCCTCTATACCTTCCATCACCTCCACCTTCCCTCGCTTTCCAACCTCAACTCCTCGACACTTTTCAACCCTCACCATACTTTTTCCATCAAAATGACTATCCTGAATAAGGCTAAAGATGCCCTGACCGGCCATCCAGAGTCGACCCACCAAGAGTCGACTCAGTCTACCAACCGTGGACCTCACGACTCCAACATCCTCAACAAGCTTGACCCGCGTGTTGATAGCGATGCTGGTACGTGATGGAAATCAATACATTGTACAGGATACTGATGATCCAAATCAACAGACAACCGTGCTCGCCACCAGGCCATGGGCGGTACTGCTGGCCCGCACACTTCTGACCTGGCCAACAAGGTCGACCCGCGAGTTGACAGTGATAAAGGTATGCACTTGCGTTCATCCATGAAAGATATTATGGCTCACTCCACAAGACAACCGCGGAAACCCTTTCACCTCGGGCCAACAGCACACTGTCCCTCCCAAGGGCACCAGCCATGGAACCACGGTCCCCCACCAGACCACCACTACCAGCCAGGTTGATCCTCGTTTTGACCCTCTTGAGAGCGCCCATGCCCGTCAGCACGATCGTGTCGGCCCTGCTCACGGGACTTCCAACACGTCTTCCAACGCTGGCCCACACGGTTCAAACATCGTGAACAAGCTGGATCCCCGTGTTGACTCTGACATGGATAACCGCGCTCGTCACGAGACCCTCGCAGGTAGCAGCTACAACAATCCTACTGGTACTGTGGGATCTACTGGAGCTACCGTGGGACCTCATTCCAGCGACGTGGCTAACAAGCTTGATCCCCGTGTTGACTCTGACATGGATAACCGCGCTCGTCACGAGACCCTCGCAGGTAGCAGCTACAACAATCCTACTGGTACTGTGGGATCTACTGGAGCTACTGTGGGAGCCACTGGAGCTACCGTGGGACCTCATTCCAGCGACGTGGCTAACAAGCTTGATCCCCGTGTTGACTCTGACATGGATAACCGCGCTCGTCACGAGACCCTCGCGGGTAGCAGCTACCCCAATCCCACTGGGGCTACTGTGGGCTCCACTGGAGCTACCGTGGGACCCCACAGCTCAAACATCGCGAACAAGCTGGATCCCCGTGTTGACTCCGACGTGGACAACCGGGCTCGTCACGAGGCCCTCGCGGGTAGCAGCTACAACAATCCTACTGGAGCTACTGCGGGATCTACTGGAGCTACTGTGGGATCCACTGGAGCTACCGTGGGACCTCATTCCAGCGACGTGGCTAACAAGCTTGATCCCCGTGTTGACTCCGACATGGACAACCGCAACGCCGGTACCCAGCGCTTGATTTGAAGAAGATCTGAGAAGATGTGAGATGGAGGGGAACTGCGGAGATGAGCTTAAAATTGAAGCTCAGGATACGTTGCTGTTATTGCTCGGGCACGGTGTCATTTGACCCCCCCACCTAGTTAGCCAAGCTTCTTGCGTCCGGATACCACCAATGAATGCTTTTAGTTTTTTCTTATTTTTAAACTTGCTCACTACCCTCTTTTGCTGTAGACCTCGATAGGTAGATTATAGAATCACATACAAGTCAATTGTTGGATAGCACGGTATATGCGACTATCACTGGCCATCAAAAAGTGAAGTAGGTAGTATTTGCACTATATTGATTCTAATGCCAGTAACAAATGTAACCCTCAATCTTAACCCTTTGAAAATGAGGCAGGCAGCGAGACGGTAGTTGGCATCATGGAGTACGAAGCGAGGTCGCAGTATCGACAGTTGGGCCGTCGACTTTGTATTTAATAGCCCCCTTAATCAAGCCTTGCAGTCAGTAAAATGCAGACATCCAGTATATAGCATTGACTAGTGCAGTGGTTGGTTATGGTAGCCAAGAAGTAGTCAAATGCTTCGATCTATGTAATTTCCATGTGGAACCCAATCTGATAATGACGTCATAGTAACAACGGCCCCGCCAAGAAATCAAATGCCGAGCAATTCTGCCGTGACACAAATCAGATCGTTGACAGCACATCTAATAAACCCCAGGAGTATAATCAACCGCTTGCGCCTTCTCAATCACGCCATCCAAAGTCCGAACGAATGCCAGATGAGCCGGGTCTTTGTGGGTATAATAATCCCGGTCTTCCGCGCTGGCGAATTCAACAACAAAAGCATGAGTAATGCCATGCTGATAATTTTCAATCCAGTCAGTCACTTTCCGGGAAGGAAATAGTCTCGAGTCTTTCGCGCGAGTGAACGATGCTACCTACCTGAATACCTTCAGGCGAGTTGTCTGAACCGCCGGACGATGTCTTAATATACGGCTTTTGGGAGGTCGGATGCAAACAATTGTCCTTCAAGGCGAGCATCCGATTGCATGTCTTTCAATAAATCATGTTAGCTATCATGCATGAATACACTTTCAAAAGGGTATAGGTCCAAACATCATACGTCTTTGACAACTGCAGGGTCAATGCCAGCTTTGAACTGGAAGAGAACAATGTGAATGATCGACATGGTTTCGGAGGCTGTGACAAGTTAAGGAATATGGATTCACAATCAAGAAACAGGAGAAGCGAGATTCAAAGGAGGAGCTTACTCCTCTGGGGGTATATAGGCGGGGTCTTGGATTAGTCAGGGGCAAGTTGACCTAACTAGTTAACTATGTATCTAAAGTCTTCATTTTGTTACATCCGATATATTATCTATTGGTATAGTAGTTAAATACTTTGATAGCATTTAAATCATCTAATCATCTACTTACACTATTCATTATCTCCTATATTACACCACAATGCTAAGTGATGGTAAATTGGGCACCAAAACGGCTGCTTTTACTAAACCCAAAAGCGTAATTCACCGGCATCGCCGGGTATCACATGCCGCTGTTCTTTTCACCAGGCATCAGAAAGAAATACTATATACCTATATCTTAAAGCGATGGAAGACGAGAGTTGGAGCCGATCGGTCCCCGAGCCAGCTTGGTATCCTTTTGTATTCGTCCCCCGAGCCGCTTGTCAGGTCGATCCCGAAGGCCAAGAATGACCATAAATAGATGTGTTCAACTAGTCTATGTAACTAACTAGCCTAGCCCGAGGGAAGAAAATCAGACTCTAGCTGATTGGAAAAAATGGAAATTCAAAGCTGAAGTTGGTTCAATCCGTATCATTCATCTATCCATTCATGCTGACGAACAGCTAGGAGCTGCTTCGTTGGCGTGATAGCTGTGGGCGGCGATCCTCTTCCTCGGGATCGCGGAAAATAGAATCGTGCCGCTTGTAGGCGAAACTCTTCACGCCGACCTCGTCCTCGTCTCCGAGGCGTCGGAACTTGGCCAGCTCCAATTCTTCGGTAAGGTATAGACCCAAAGCCGAAATGGCTTTGGATCCTGTTGACTCACCCAGTTAGTTAACTAGTTAGCCATCCATAACATTTCCAATGGACCATCTTCCATCTTCCCAGACCTTGTAACACGGGAGATAATGATTGATGCTTGCGGGGAGGCGGCGTAGTGCAAATAATATCCTCTTGGTCTTTTCGCGGAGCTCCGGCGGCATCAAGCCACCATACTTGGACTTTTCCGGCGACCCCGGCCTTCCTGTTGTAACACTTGAGGAGTATAACGACGTTGATTTCTCCTTTAATCAAGTTGTGACTCATTCCAGCCTACCTCGACGCAGACTGTTGGGTATTGCAGTCCCGTGACAAGAATCTGTGCGTCTCGCTGCTTTTTCGTGTTGGCATAAATGCCATTTGGGAGGTTGACAGTGTCGGTTGTACTAGGTGCGATTAGTCTGCTTTCCGCGGCATTCATCAGACCAATTTGGTAGCATTCTGTGAACACCCGGTATAGCCACTGGCTAACGCAATTGTGTACCAGCGTCGGTATCTCGATCAGGAGAGATTAGGTGGTTGCGTTAAATAAGAGCCGTAGCAATCTTAGTCCGCGTAACTTAAGTCTCTGCTACTGGATATTTTACGATCAAGATGCCTACTCCAATTCGCAACAATATTTGCCAATAGTTCTCCTCTCGTTCAGTGGCACATTTCCGGCCTCCTTACCACGGGAAAGATACTCAACCACGGATCCACCGATACTATTTTCCTTCCCAGTGGATTTACACCAATAGCACCAAGGACCCTGACGGGCAGTGGATCGTTGAAGGATTACAATACCCGACAGTCTGCTACGAAGTGGGCTAGAGTGAATCCCGATCTCTCCTTGAGAAGGACATAGAAAAGCTTCTACTCCATGGTAAATTCATGTTGTTTTTTGATCAAGTGATACCACAGAAAAGCGGGGATGGCAGGGAATATCAAAGGATCCGGGGGGCGAGGGTCGGATTAGCAAAGCCCTATTTCAGCGCTTCTCACTCAGCACAATCCGTCGGGAAATAAAGCCAAGCCGATCTCAGCTAATATGAATAGATATGTATGAATAGGCATGAAAGCGTTCATTTTACACAGACACCACCAATTTCTCTCCGCTAACGCCCTGACGCATCAAATCTAGACCCCTTTCTAGCTTGTCAAACCCATAACCTACCTCATGCACTGGAAGTGGCAGTTTGTATTCCTCTTCCTCCAACAATCTCTCCAAAGATCTCATAATATTCTCGTTTCCATGCAATTTAGACAGATCCCGTCCCCTGAATAGAACCGATTCAATGCCACTCGGGACCTCTATCTCTTTGTCACCAGTCCACACTTGTGCATATTTCTTTGGTCCTTGGTCATCAAGTGTCTCAAACACATGACGCTGTACGCCACCAGCACCGACAGCATCGATAATTGCATCCACGCCTCGACATTCCGGAGTTTGGGATTTGACATTCTTGAGTAATGAGTCAGACGCTCTATCGATAACGCTATCGGCACCAAGTGTATCCTTAATGTAAGTATGGTGCCGCAGCGAGCTTGTGGTCAGGATTTTACAGCTGGGCACTGCAAGGCGAAGAAGCTGAATGGTGGCAGCGCCGACTGCTGAGCTCCCACCGAGTATCAGGACAGAGCGGGGATTGAACCCTGTCGTCTCTCCGCCTTCGAGGAAAGGCAGTGGAGTCTTTAACCCAATCCCAAGTGCCATGATGCCTGTGAGAAAGCACACCCTAATTGATTCCCGAGTCAGCCTAAAACCCGAAGTATTGTGCAGAGAGAGATATATACCCAAGAGTCGAGGCTTGTTCAAGTGTCCATGATTCAGGAATCCTAGCCACGTCCCCCTCTTTTATGACTGCATACTGCTGGTACGATGCGGCACGATCACCGGGTGTAAACAGAGCCAAGACTTTGTCACCCAAGCCTACTCTCTTCACACTGCTTCCGATTTCCTCCACAATGCCTGCTCCGTCCAAGCCTGGTACAAATGGCCAGGCTGTGACTCTATGGCCCTGGTCGACCATCTTATAGTCTGCAGGATTGATTGCGATGGCTTTGAGGCGAATCAAAACTTCCTGTGCATCCTGTATCGTTGGCTTTGTAGTAATTGCAGCTTCCAAGGGCTGACCTTTGCCTCTGGCCACATATTTGAGCATTTGCGAGGACATATCGTCAGATTAGATAGGCTCCGTGACTTTTGATCCAGTTTCTGTTTGAGCTAGCAGAACATAAGTGCTGATCGCAGATACTCGTGTTAATGGATGGCAGCTTACCTCGGTGTGTACTAATTCTGGTATTGAGAACCCGGTGATTGTGAAGGGTGGTCTGTATAGTAGAATATAAGCCAATCTTTCATTATCTTTCTCCGACAGGTAAAGACCTTGGGAATTTGGGGTGTGAGTTACCTCTTTATATCCGACGTCCTTTTCGAAGGCGAACGGCTTTAAGAACGGCGGCCGGTCTTAAATCCGGGTTGCCCTTTTCGGTTAGCAGGGCGACAACCAGCGAACCTTCCTTTGTTTGTCTCCTGCATGATTATACTGCTCCGAAAAAGCGACCTGTTCCTAGGCAACTTCGTGTCGAAAGTGCCCCTTCATTGTCAGCACCGACTAGGGCCACCCTAGATCAAAGCACCACAACTTCCATCACAATAATGGAAGAGCAAAAAGCCAAATGGGAACTCTTCTTCTACCCAAACCCAGAGGATCGTGACCTAGATACCCCAACCTGGGATGAAATACAGATATTGCGGGAATTCGTTGAGCGTTACCCCACTGCCAATGCGACTCCAGCAGACGACGCTGCTCATCGCTTCATGTCACTCCGCAACGAAGACAACCTGATTGAAGAGCGCCAGACCAACGCTATGGATAAAGGGGAGCGCGTTTCATGGCTACTGCGGGATGCTGCTATTGAGATGCCGCAGTATCAACCCTCTATTTTGAAGTTTGTGGAGGCAATAAGAGCTCTTCCGGAGCTTGATAGAACCGAAGAACAGGTTCGCACGTCACGCTTCCAGGACAAGCTGGAAGACTGGAGGAAGTTGGCCGCATTCGAGGGAATTTGGCAAGAGATCCATGACCGTGCATGACTTACCAAGCATAATGGCCGTGCCATTATTTGGTCTCTCTAGTAACGTGGAAAGAGGACTCTTCGTTGATTTGGTGTGCAGGCTAATGTTCCGATAACAGGTTACTGGGAAATGCGATACGGTACATACATCTTTGAAGGGACCAACAAGTTCCACAGTGCCAGCTCTTTGCCGTGCATTATCTTTCCGCATATCCACCGCATGGCTCTGGTTCACCCGAACTGACCATGACATTGCGACTCCCCGTCTTTGCATTAGAACAGGACCCGTGGAACGACGGACCGGCGCCATTCACGCCGCCCTTCCACAGCGCCAGCACCTTGTAGATGGCCGCGTCGCTACGAAGTATATCCTTATGCTGAATCTGAGTGCAAAGGAATGTGACCACTGCGCCTGAGGTAACTGACTTAGCCCTATAGACTGATGTTCATGCTATGGTTCCTTTTTTTGGGATTGCAGGATGCATTATTTTCGAGTTTTTAGGGAAGAGGGACCTTTGCCAACTTGAGGCAATCAAGAGGCCCGAGTGGAATTATGAAAGGGAGACTCTTTATTCTCGCGAGGTTGGGCATGAGGGCTGGGTGCCCCTAGCAAACTACGATGAGGCGAAAAGAAACGAAAGAAAACTGAAAGCAGACGCTCTCGATGCTGCCGAAACAGGAGAGGAAAAGAGCAAGAATCCAAGAGAACTGGATTCTCGACGACTTTTGCGAGGAAGAATATATGTGAAAAATAAGACTTTGTCGCTGGTCACTACCGTTCCCAAATCCTGATATTCCCCCCTAATTTCCTCTATTGCCGGTAGTTATTCCAAATTCGTCAAGTTCTTATTACTAGCCCTGTGGCTCGAGTCAACTGACAGATACTAACGCAGCAGATCCCTAGAGATCCTACACACCTATGGGAATTTTCAGTACACAAAAAAATCAGAAGTAGGACGGACAAGGGAAAGTTTCGAGAGGCAATCATTTGCTGAATATCTGACCGAAACCGAAACCGATACTGAGAACGCCTCGCTTCCGCATACGAGGCGCTGGGTGTGGTACTGCAAACCACGCTATTGCCCAAAATATTATTCAGCCTGGACTTGCAAGACCAACTTTCTCCTGCATCTTTACGAGACCCCAATTCATCGAGAAGACCCTTCTACCAAGACTCGCGAAGGACGCCGCCTTCTTGCCAGAAGTTGGAAGGAAGAAACAGCCTACGACCTCAGCGAGCCAAAAAAGCAGCCGCCAGTCATGGAAACTAGTGGAAACACCTCAGTTTGAAACGGAAGTGTGTACGGGCGATTCCCCAGACCCATATGTGATTAGGTGGAGCTATGTATATAGCCAACGCGTTATCTATGAGCCTCGACTTAGTTCTCAAAGTACTTAGGTACCGGCTGCTATAACATATCATATCTAGGAACAGAAGTGTAAAAATGGTTAGAGACCGCCAAATCTTCCTAGATTTTTTCAACAAAAATACTAACGCCCAATCATAGCACGTACTCAATCACAAGACGCCAAGCAGGAGGGCCCGCAGGGGTATAATAGTTTAAACGGATAAATGAGGAAAATTAGGGGGAAAAGCACATATCAAATCGTAGACATAGTTCAAGGCGGACCGAGTTTACAGGAACTGGGACGGAAGTGTCCCAGTCCCAGACTCGCCCTCGCCGTTGCCATTGCCATCGTAGCCTTCATTCAGAAGCACCTCCAGCATGTCAAACTCGCCTAGCATGGGTCCGGTTCCACCCAGACCCTGGTCAACTACTCCAGTAGAGCTGTTGAAGAATTGATCCAGCGGCAGAGCCAACCAGTCCGGCAACCCACCGGAGCTTGCGTTCGCTCCGTTGCTGTCTCCGACAGTGTGAGGCATGACGTGGTTGGAGGAGGACCGTTCCATATCATTGGCAGGAATGTTTGAGTTCGAGTCGTAGTAGTTGTAATAGACGGACGGGGGAGGTGGCATGAACGATACGTTCAGATTGGAGGAGTTTATCGGCTGCGCCGGAATATTAGCCAAAGGATCGTGGGCCGACACCATCGGTCCTGACGGATTCCCGTTGCTCTCCACATATCCCAGTCCGCCTCCGCTTGGGGTTGCATCCTGGCTCTGAGAAGATGACCAGGGTCCGTGGGGGCCGTCTCGACGACCTGGCATGTTTTCACGCGGCGGAGAGTGGGCTCGTGAGGCTGGTACTGACCCGCGGTCAGCACCTTCGCCATCCCCTCCGCGGTCATGCGGTGCGAAACGCAGGAAGCGCGTGCGGATGCTGCTTGTGAGCAGCTCCAGTAATCGAGCAACGGTGTTACTAATGTGCACGTCGTCAACAACGAAGGTCCGCAGTGCCTCCACTGTTCGGTCCTGTAGGTCCAGAGAGACTCGCACGTCGTCTTCGCGAGCACCGAGAGTAAACGTCTGTCGAGTGGAGTCAGTGAAAGCGTTCGTATCACTTGTCATGTTGGAAACCTACCTTCAGGATGAATATCATGCCCGACAAGATACGGAAGAAGGTCCGAATGGGTGCATGCTTGAGACGGCCCCCGGGAACGAGTCCTTCCAAAACCGTTTGCAGGATTCTCCGTGAGGAATCCACAACTTCTTGGATGTAGTGCTCGTTGACGCGATAGAGCTCCATCAGTGTCCGAAACCAGCCGCTGCTGCCAGGGGTTGGTCCCGAGCCTGGCCGTCCCGGCTGCACCTGAGCAGACTCGTTGGACATTGTTGTCCAGCGGTCAACGACTGCTTGAAGAGCAAGGGAATTGATGTAAAGTCCTGTATTTGATGAGCTTATGATACACTGAAGCAGATCGTTGACATATTGACTCACTTGTGTACTCGTATTCAATCGTCAGGATGCTTCGCATGGCTGGTGTGACTGTAGACTGTTAATCTCCATCTTAATGCTATGCCAATACTCAAACTTACGGTTAACGCGATCCAGATGCTGTCTGAAAGCTTGCAGCTGCGGCTGGAACCAGTCAATCTGCTCACGATATCGTCCGCTCCTAATCAACTCCGAAGTTTGCTCGCTCGAGGCAAACAGCTGGTGATTGGCATCATACACAATTTGTGAGATTTCCATCCAGCAATCTTGCATCTGGTCAAGATCTGGGCTGTCACTTTGGGGATCAGCCGTTGTTGGGGGAATACCTTGACCCCATTCTGGCAGGGGAAGCATCGACGGAATACCAAGTCGACCACTGCTGTGCGTGATGAAGACAAGAATCAACCGACGAAGACGCCGCTTCCTTATCTGTTCAGGGAATGTCTCTGGTGCACCTTTCGACTCACTCCTGTGGTCGAAAACACCAAGCTCAAATGCCAAAGCCTGTGCAGTGCTCAAAAGCATCCACGACATCCGGTCCGACCGCCAGGCAGGCTCCAGCCATTTCTGAAAAGCAACTCGACCCTCAGCGGAGCTGTTTGGGCCCTTGTTACCCGTCTGCTCACTTTCGTTGTCGATGTCCTTATCGGCACGACTTTGGCTTTGAGCCTCCCTATCTAGAAGCGTGTTTTCGTCGTCACCAGGAGGGAAGTGAAGATTCCGTGGATGCCAATCGGTTAGAATTAACAGCGCTTCCACAGTACCCAAAGCTCTCAAGTTCCCCTTGGCATTGGGTCTGCCCGAGTTTGGCCCGAGATCAATACCACGAGGCCGGCCAATACCCGGACCTCCAGCGTCGAATTTCTCCTGGCCCCAGAAGAGGCGCTCGATCATGCCGCGCAAATATGACCAAAGACGGTCGTGAATGTAGAATGCTCTTGTACTAGCACCATCACCCTTGGGTTTTAGATGCCGGGAAGCAATTGTGAGAATGGTCACCGCCAGTACCGGTTCCTCGGTAAGTAGTGTCCGATGTGTAGAAGGGTGAGAATAGTCTGGGGTTACCACAGGGCTCATTGGCGCGAGATGCTCGTAATAGTATGTCACGTACTCCATGCCCTCTTCCACCGTCATCCAACCGGCACGGACGAATCGCAGTCGTGACCATGCTTGTATGGCGTCAATGTACCCCGGGTCTTGAGGGTTTGACAGTTGCTCTTGAAGACCATTGTTATGCGATATCTGAGAAGCTGCAATACTGGGGCCACCATCTTGGTAGTAGGCATTTCCACCCACGGACATGCCTGATCGAGGAGTTCGTGTAAAGGTTCCACTCAAATTCCCCGGGGAGTTGCCATGCGCCAGAGGCGAAGGGCCGGAGTTGAAGGAAGAGGATTGTCGTGCAGCAAAACGATTCAGGTCCTCAGTCCTACCCGCCGCTTCGGAAAGAAGATGTAAAGCATCGTGTGTATTGGTAATAGCAGGTGACAACAGCTCCACAGCAGTCCGGTTCATCATGGGCTGTCCGCCGTAGCCAGGCACAGAAGTGCGATCACCCGTTGGATATGTCGGTACACGAGAATTCCTCGATTCTAGAAACGGCCGCACTGGAGAAGCAATGGACGCACTTGGAGTATATCGTTGGGTGGCTGGGGCTGGGGCCGGAGCCGCCTCGGTCCATCTCTGGCGAGCGCGAAAGGCTTCGGTATCGAAGGATGGATCTGATTGTGGGAAGGGTGATCCCTCAGGTAGTTCCTTTTTAGGTGTCTCTCCGCTCATCATCCGCTTGTCGCGGCGGAGAACATCGGCGGTCTCAGCATCCTCTGTAGCGTCGGAGGCCTTGCGTTTACGTCTGGTAGCCGAAAACTCGCACAATTTACTCTCGCGCCGACATCGCACGCAGGGCGGGGGACGAGGGTTATCGACGCCTGAGGGATAGTGATCAGTCAGCTACATTCCCTTAAAGCCGGGAGGGGGAGGGGGATCGTCGTACTGCCTAGATCACATTTGACCTTTCGTTTGCGACATGGATCGCATGCTTGATAGCCGCGTCTATGCTGCGGGGCAGGCGACAGGGACTTTCCGGAATCCTGGCCCGCGCTATTGGTGTCCTGGCCCATGGTGAAAAAACACCTCTCGGTGGGTGGAGAGCGTAACGCTGGGGAAGCCGATGCAAAGCGAAGATAAGCTGGAAGGCGGTGGGGGTTGAGTTTATATGAGCGCCGATTGGACGATTCGGGGAAATGAAAAGAGCCCTGAAGTGAGAGAAGAAGAAACCTAAAAGAAAATAGACATCAACAATGAAAATTAGCTGTGAAAATTCTAATCATGCTCCCGTGGAGCCAGCGTCGAGTCCCAGACACCTCGGCCAGCCATCAATTTCGATTGTATAATGGAATACGCCTTGCGGGGTAGCAAAAACTGTAAGAGTTACATCGGTGACACTATGGATTCGCTTAGCTGTGTTCATATAATCCATAGAACTATATAGTTGATAAACTAATAGCTCATTTTTCGGATCATCATGATATCATATGTGTTTGATTTGGTCCATTGTCCGACTTGATTCGCTGTATATCAAGGTGAGACATGATCAGCCTTCCCGAGGCCATGGATAATCTTATTGTAGGGAAGACAAAGCAACCTTGAAGCTGCAAGATCCAATAGCCCTAGCGGTACGTAGTATCAAATCTCCAATAATTCCATCACATTCGCTTATGCAATTAACCTGGGAACTATGCTATGCAGAGATGTACACTTCATGCATCTGCCTGAAACAAAAGCTCTAGTTCTATCAGACCAGAAAAAAATAAATAGAAAAAGAATCGTCCAGTAGATTGAACTATGCCACACGGGGTGACAGCGGCCGATTCGCCGAGTTCGGTGCGCTGTCCACGGTATGTCCATTCATCCTGGTAATCAAGTCCCAAGTTTTGCGGGGCTGCAGCGACTCGCCAGAGACGGCACTATCCATACTACCGCGCCGAGACAGATTGGGTGAGAAGCGCCCAGAGAGGATTCCACGAATGCCTCCAGCTTTCCGTGCCGGTATTGCAGACACGCCCGCAGTGAGTATGTAAAAGAGGTATTTAAGGTTGGGAAGGGTGTGACGGATGTCCAGACCGCGGATACCCGTCTTATTGAGTAGAAACTCGATGTCTTTGTTAAGAAGGAAGACACCGTACTCGAAACGGTAGTTCACGCTGCCTGGATGTAGGGGGAAAGTGCGCTGTGGGAGGTCCTGGGACACGGGGTCCTGGATAAAAGAGGTCGACTGCTTTGGGTTGATTGGGTAGGGTATGGCCACCGACATGTAAAATGAGAGCAAATACACAAGGTGCGCGGTGTATCCCAGTGCTGCTGCAACCACTTCGCGGTCGATATCTTCGAAATTGGAGTTAGGAAGCGGCAGTCCACAAATGGTAAAAGCAAGTGGTTTGTCGGGGATTGGTTCAATGGGGTATATGAGCGATAAGTCTTCCGCAATGCGACTTATCTGACCCTTTATATCCTCTGAAGTCTGGCTGAGCAATTTCTGACTGGAGACCAAATTCTCTTGGGCGTCGGGAAGATGGCTTCGGGCCTTTTCTTGCGTGATGCGACCTTGCTCCATGGCTTCTTTGCGAGCCTGGATACTGGCAGAAAGCTCCTCCTTTCGCTTTATGCTGGCTCTGATTTGCCTTCGCTCGGCCAACACGGCCTGCTTGAAGGATGAAAGGCGGTCTTCCGCTTGGGCAGTATTGCTCTCGGTCTGCAGAGCGCCTCCGTTACTTTTCAGAATGTCACCAATCTGGGCCTCCAATTTCTCGCGAGTTGCCAAAGCATCCTGAATACACTCATCCAAATTGGCCAACCGCATCAGTGCATCATAGGAGGAGGTAGGAAGTGCGGTTCCATCAGCATTCGCCCGCTGTCCCGGGTCTTTGAGGGGCGGTTCGACCGGTGGGAGGTCTGTCAGATTCGTATAAACTCCGTCAGGGAAGTGAAACAAGATGCAATTCGTTGGAAGCGGTTGATGGAAGCCCTCAATCGTCTTTCCCAAGAACTGCAACGACCGTAGGTTCAATTGCAATTCAACGAGCAGCACATAATCCGATAAGCTTTCTGTCTTTGCCCAGAGTTTGACGATCAAGGTATCCCTCCGGGAGACCCGGGGCCCGCAGAGATTCAGGTCAAAGGATTGAAAATCAGGATTAGTAGCCTTGTCGACCACTTCGCTAATGTAGATCGGTTCATCAATACCCTCGCAATGCATTGAGAAGAAGGTATCTGCCATGCGGCTTTTAGTAATATCCTCCAGCCTGACCTGTCTTGTCCGGGGGTTGGGATCGTTCCAAAACATAGTACTTCGGCGTCGCGACTGCTGCTTGCCGGGCCTCTTGTCTTGATGGTTCTCTTGACTTGCGCGCGACTTCAGGTCTGTGAAAGATCGTGAGGGGTGAATCGCATGATTCTCGTTCTGCGCCAGGATCTTTGAGGGCGATTTTAAGGCGTTGGGGATATCGTCGTCATCAATCGTCTTGCCGCGACCTCGCGTAGGGGGTGGAGTGACCACAAGGTTACGAACAGAAATGCCATTGAGATGGCGAAGCTTGCGGTTCTATGGCTTGTCAGTATTTTCCTGCACACCGGAGGAATTGGCCTTACCGATGCATAGAGCCACGGTCGCTCCCTGCGTGACCCTGCGTCATGCTCCGTGGCCGCGTCTATTGCACCTGCGTCGTCCATCGCGGGTGTCGAGGCGGCCGTGGAGGGCTGGGTATTTAGCAGCTGCACATCTATCTGGCCTGGGCAATCATTATCCGCAAAGAAAACGAATCAGAAACGAGAAAGGTCCGACGTGTCAGCAATGGCAGAGACAAAGCGATAAGACGATGCGGAGAACAGGCGGCGCCAAGACTACGGCTGCCCCCGTCAAAAATCGACCTCCGATCTTCACTTTCTACGATTCCCGTCAACACCGACGAACACCAACCCCAAGAGTCAATGCGATAGATATCGCCGGCATCGCTCAGTTTATTCATCCTCCGGTGATCGCACACAGCCACTGGCCGTAATGGCCTCCAGCACAGCGTCCAAGCCGATCCAGAAGATCCTGGACTCGACCAAAATCGCGTCCTTGTCGAAATTTATACGCAAGCCACCGGTTGACCCGAGTCAGCCAATTCAAGGAAGGCCCCGGGAGAAAAACTCGAATGCGTTCAAGGAGCACGTTAATCGAGAGAGCGTGCGACTTCAGAAGGCGCTGAACTCGATCTCCCACGGCAAGCACATCTTCGTCTATCACAATGTCCGCACCAAGCAGGTGGTCTACTCCCTGACCCGGTATCTCGAGGTGAGTTCTCCTTTATTTTGCTTCTCGGGAGTTCCTTGCGGCTTCAGCCTGAGTGTCTATCTGCTGCAATCGGGTCTTACCCGATAATTAGCAAATGTCTAACAACCATCACAGAAGAACAACCTCCTCCGCCAAATGGTCTACCACGGCAAGAAGACTGTTCCCGCCGATCTGCGACGAGACATGTGGGTGCCGTACTACTCAGTCCACTTCGGCGACGCGCGCCTCGGCCTACGAGCCTACCAACTGCTTCGCGAATTCTCGATGCAGCGACAATTTTCTCCCCCGTCCGAGATGATCACAGTGACAAAAGAGTACCTGGCACTGAAGAGGCCGAAGGATCCGGTAGAGGCGGAGGAGTTTGACGAGCTGAACAAGAAGCGGATCGGCAAGCCGATGGAGAAAAAGGAGCGTGCCCGAGTTCTCATGGACCAGAAGGCTACCTCAGTGGCAGACATTGCCGCCGTCCTGGCCATCCAACAAGAGGAAATCCAGAACGGGCTTCTGGACGACGACTCCAAGCGAGGATACCTGACCAAGAAGGCACGCCAACGCCGCCGTGAGGCCCTTCAGCGTGAGACCGAGAAGGCTCTTGAGAGAAAGGCTCGGATCGAGGCGCTTGAGCAGCAGCTGAGGAAGCATGATCGGAGCGGGGCGGAGATCAAGATTGGCGAGGAAGATGGCGCGTACCCCGATAACGCGGAGACGGTCAAGCTTCTCTGGCGGGATGTGCACGATGCGCGCTACGCCGACTCATGGCCGAGCAATGTCGAGCACGGCGAGCTGGAGATCAAGCGCGGCGCTTTAATTGGCCAGGAACGACGCTTGGACGGCACCAATGAGGTTGTTACGGAGCATGAGTTCAATGAGCGGAAGGACGAGCAGAGGGAGGACCAGAAGGAGGAGCGGAAGGAGGAGCGGAAGGAGGAGCGGAAGGAGGAACGGAAGGAGGAGTAAGCGGTCATCATTTGAGTAGTGCCGCTTCTACTCTTTTCCAGTCTTCTCATCTCTTTCTTCGGCCGCATTGAGCAATCTTGTAATTGTTGATATTCCATACCTCTTTCCATCTGATTTGGACTCGGGCGATGGGTGATTGTGTATTCTTGATTTGTTTTGCCCAGCTACTGGAACTATTTACTGCATAAATTGTATTTTTAGACAATTCCATTCACCACAGTGAAGAACAAGATAGTCCCAAGTCTCCAATTCTCAGTATGACGATCTACGAGAGTGACATTTATACATCGCACATGCCGCAGCCCAGGCGTTGCCCCGTCTCAATTTACATTGTGATGAAAGCCATACATACACAAGGTCGCAAATCACCGAAGTGATATTCAGAGCAAATACGAATGACAAGATAAAAAGATCTGAATCCCACGAGCCCAGGGCGGGCAAGGGTTCCAAGTAGATAGAAAGGATGCCGATAGCAAGGACTCTGCGACAGCCAGGTCCAATTTCCTTGTTGGCCTCAACACGAGTAAAAAGGTCAAAAGCGTAGAAGAGGGTACAAATCATGACTGGCACCAATGTGCAATGTAAATCAGAATGTAAAGAACAACAACAGACGAACTCCCGGACCCAACGTCGACCACGCTGCTCTTCGGCGCATCAACGGCGATTAACGGAGAACAAAAAGAGTATGTGCGCGTTCTATCCGCCTGCTGTTCCTGCGAAATCCGAGGCGGGCCGTGTCATAATAGGACTTGAGACTATCAGCGAGACGCCCGGTCGTTTGGCGGGCTTAGGATGTCCACTGAAGGTGGATGGCTCTGGTCGTCCACACCCATTTCGGGGCCCGGTTCTTGATCGCTGTTCGCCATCTTCTCGAGAATTGCTTGATTGGCTTGTTCGGCTGCCTCTTGGTCGTCAGCTATCCCTGCACTGGCCATGCTTTTCCTGGCGCCCTCCACGATCTTGTCGGCTTCGCTGACACCGTGGGGTATCTTGGCGGGATCGCCATCCACACCAATTGGATCAGTCTTGTTGTTGACGACGTCCTTGACCCGATTTGAGTCGAGGCGGATGACCATACAGGAGAGGTTGTCAGTGCTGAACCGCGCGAGAGCATGATCCACGAGGATCTTGGAGGCCTGCTGAGCGTCTTGTACATTGCGTATAAGGTCAACAGCCTCTTGGTCACTGCAAACATCCCATAACTACGAGATGTGGTTAGCTATCACGCACACAACCAGAGAAAAAGAAACCGAGGGAAACTTACTCCATCGCAAGCCAGAATAATAAATTCATCTGCATCAGGCTGGATAACCGTCTCGGTTGTATAAGGATGACCCGTCACCAAGTCCTTGAGATAGGTATCGCCCAGAGCACGGGTGACAGCGAGCACTCCATTAACACGGTTGTTGAGAATGAGCCCGCCAGCGTTGGAAATTCTCTTCCCTTCATTCTCGTCACTGCCCTTGTGGTCGTAGGATAGACGAAGAGCTTTCCCGTTGCGAGACAAGACGATGCGAGCATCACCAACATTGGCCGTGTACAGGACACGTTGACGAGCAGCCTTTTCTTGCAACTTGGGGATCGATCCGCGGGACGGAGCCTCTTGAGTCGGGGTCTCAGTGGTGTCAGAATTGGTCGCAGCCGCAGCTGCAGGAGCCAAAGCAGCGGATCCAGTAGCTGAATTGGAGCTGGGAACGCGATCTTCCCAACGGAGCACGGCGGTCACAGCCGTACACCCGCTGTTTTTGAGGGGCAATTTCTCCAGCTGCTGGTCGACGCTGGTAAATGTCTGGTCAAGGAGCTCGGGCACGGGAGTGCTGGGGCTTTTCCGCATGATATCTTCAAGTATCAAATGTAACTTCTTCCCGCACCACTCAGCAGCGAAAGTGCCGGCATGACCGTCGAAGATCGCAAAGTATCCGTTGTCTGTTTCTACCACATTTGACGAATCTTCAGAAGTTCCACTTGCGGCGTCAGGGGGCTCATTGCCATTTATATCGGGCGGTGCGTTCGGTGCCGGAGTACCTAAAAAGTTGTACAAGTAGGCATGCGTGTCTTCCATTGTACGGCGACATTTTCGGTTCTTGTCTTCTGTGACACCGACGCGGAAAGATGAGCGCGGCGTAGGTGCGGATTCTCCAGCAGAGTTGTTGAGAGACCCTTGAGGGACACTGAGAGCCGGATCCATCACCCCCAGTTTCTCGAGCGGACTCTCCGAGATCGTAGGGCTGGTGCCGAACGAAGAAGACTCCCGGCCAGTGAGGGTATTCTTGGCGTTGCTGAAGAAGGTCGCCGCTTTGGTGACGGTGCTACTCCTGCGTTTCTTTTCGGTGACGGGGCCCTGGTCTTCACTCTGACGACGAAAGAATCCGGTACCGGGCGGGGAAAACCTCTTGTCACGAGGACTAGCGTTTTCAGGCTGAAGGCTCGAGGAACTTGTGTCGATTCCGACGGGGGGAGCAGGAGTAGAGTCGATTCTATCTTTGGGTGGGCTCGAGGAGCCACTGAACATTCTGTTCAGCAACCCACCCTGAGAAGAAAAGCTACGACGCTGTTTTCCTGCCAGCTTGATTGTATCCCTAACGGATGGGAGCGATTCGAGAGGGATGATTGGTGGGGGTGAGGGCGGATGGCGATACGGCGGACTGACGTAGGGTCGGCCGGGCGGACGATGAAGGGCTATACAGTCAAAGTCAAAAATATTAACGTCGATAGAGTCATGCAAAGCTGATGGTAAAGTAAAAGAGTCAAAGAGACAATGCATTAAATATAGTCAATGGGGAGAGGGGCCAGGTTGGGAGGGCAAAGAGGGGAAGCGCCCTCGCAGCTTCGCTGAAGTGGGCTCTCAGTGTTAAAACAGGCCATTGAGAGGAGATGAAGCTATCCCGGGATGAGACGAAGCTTTCCAGAAGCTCACAGGAACTCGATTATCATCGCATAGGAGCACGAGTCTCATGCTTATGACGAACCCCAACCCCAACCCCCAGCGGAAGCACCGGAGAACAATGGATATTGTGGGGGAGGCATGCAAGACAAGCTTACCGTGATGGACAAAGTGTGTACTGAGTATTTGAGGTAAGTCGATTTGCTCGAGGATGTACAGAGATGAAGTTGGGATGATGCGGTCCGGAAGAGGAAAAAACGGGGTAATCTTGGAACTCCGCCCGTTGCGTACGAGATTCGAACTCCGAGCGGAGATGGAGCCAAGAACGGAGTGATGAGTGGATGAGTGGATCTTGGGGTGGCGACTATTGTAGTTGCTTGTAACTAGTTGGTGTATAGTCTAGAATTCCCTAGGTATATCAGACTATTCCACCATTAGACTATATCGATCATAAAGGGGCTATTTTCTGATCTGTCGATCCCTGCTGGCCCTGCATCTACATAAAGAAAAGACCGTCGCCATGATCGTTGGGATCCGCAAACTACCTAACTACCTTAAATTTAGGTAGGTCCTCCCTTTTGCAATGAACTCCACCATAACTGAAAAACTTGTCCCAAAAGAAGGAAAATATCTCCAGGAGGTAAAGCCTACCATGAACTAAAGTCTCCAAAACCCCCAGACCCCTTGGCCTTCTTACGAGCAGGCTCAGGCTCAGGCTCAGGTTCGTCCATAAATTCAACAATCTCATCTTCCTCACGATCGGCCAGCGCAGCCTTTAGGTATTTGCCAACGCCAGTAGATCCGCTGTCTACATTCGCGCCGGGTCCACGTACGCGCTTCCCGGACCAGGTGACCTCGTCGTCGTCCACCCGACGAGATGCCTCACTCTCGTCCACCGTTGAGGCGGCCGGATCCTGTGTGTCCTCGCCGCGTTTCTGCTTCAAGAAATCCTCGAAGGGATCGACAAACACCGTAACATCCTTGATGCGGATCTCGGGGATGGGTCGATTAGTTGATGGTTCAACCGGGCTGGTTTCTAGCCTGTTGAGTGTGGTAGATGAGGGGGTCGGGTCGTCGATGAGTCGTCCGAACACGGTATGTTTGCGGTCGAGGTGTGGCAGAGCTCGGTAGGCGAAGAAGCTAGCAGGGTACTCGTTAGCAAGATGGCAACTCGAGATGGGGATTTGCAACCTACAATTGACTGCTGTTCGTATTCTTTCCCTTGTTGGCCATGCTCAGCGTGCCTCGCCCATCATGCTTTAGGGGTCCCTCAAACTCGTCGGCAAAGTACTTTCCCCAAATACTCTCGCCACCTCGTCCAGTGCCGGTGGGGTCACCACCCTGGATCATGAATCCTTTGATGTTGCGATGAAAGGTGACGTCTTTGTAGTAGCCCTTCTTGGCAAGCTGGATGAAATTCCATACGGCCTTGGGGGCGTACTCAGCATAAAGCTCCACGTTCAGGTGTCCGCCAGTGGTATCGATCCGCGCGTAACCCTTGCCCTTGACTCGACCCCGTTTCAGCATGTACTCTTCCTCGGACAGGAGTGCCAGTTCGGCCGACGTATGGGGTGTCAGCCCTGTGCTGGTGAATGAGGCAGCAGCCTTGCCCGTGGTGAATCGTGCAGCGTTGTAAGGTGTAGGCTTCCCCGGCTGCGACTGCCCCGGTTTGGAGGCAGCTGGCCCTGTCGAGCCGGGCTTGGAAACCGCTTTAGAGTCAGTCTGTTGCTGTGCGCGCTCGGCGCGTGCTTTGGCCACTGCCTCCTTCGCCTTCAAAATCTTGGCCGAACTCCCCAGCGCATTCGTATTAACACTGCCCGACGGTCGGTTCTCTTCCAATATCTCGGTTTCTCCTTCCTTCAGATAATTGAACGAGCTGAGATTGCGAGATTCGATATTTTGCGGATCCTGCAGGGTAATGATGTCCTTGCGGCTAAACTCCTCGTCCGTGACAAGATCGCGCCAAAGCTTCCCCTTGATGTTCAATCGCTCCACCGTGTCCCAGGAAAACACATTCCCCGTGTTGCGCAGAGCGACGATGTGCGTATTATCCGTCAAAACCTTGTAGGTGACCGGGTCGACGTAATCGCCCTCCTCGTTCTTCGCGATGGTGAGCTTGATCAGGTCGGAGCTTTTCAGCGGCGATCCATCCACCGGATTCGTTCCATGTTTCTTAATCCACGGTAGGATGTTTGTGAGATCGAAGATGGTTCCCGTGGGTGTGCAGACCGGATGCGCAAATGGCTGGAGGGAGAGGGAGCAGAAATTGAATGGTAAGCGCTTGAATGCGGCGTGGGAACCTCCATTCCTGGCTCTGGAAACGCCAGCGCCTGCGCTAGCTGAGAATGCATCTTCCGATGCCCACTCAGAGTGGGTGATCTATATTAATGCGAGTGTTAGCGGAGATTCAATATGCGACGAGCGGGAGGTGGCAACTGAGAGGGATGGCGTACGTAGAGCTTGTCCGTTCCTATTTCCGAGAATGTCAGTCTGCAGTTCCCACAAAAGGAAGAATTCAGGACCTACCTTTACCCATGGTGTGCAAAGCTCAAGCTTTGTCGGCGCTCTTTTGCGACTCGAAAGTCCGCGAGAATGACGCAGGGTGTTCTAACCATTTTAGGACTAGTGCTTGGAATTTTAACGCCTGGAAATCCAGGCTTGCACATTCAAAGCTGCCCCGGGAGAGAAGTTCAGACATAGGCAAGAATGGTCATTAAAAGTACTAACAGAAAGATGGTAAACAAAAAGGATTGAAGAGAGCTTTAGAGAGATCAATCGGGGCATATTAAAAAAACTTCTCAGATACGTTCAAGGAAACGCCCAGAGAGGGAATTGGAAAGAAGAAGAACAAGCCTTGAAAACATAAGCAATAAGAGGGCCAAATAGACATTAAGTACGCCATTTCTCGCCTGACAAGTTTTCGTATCAAACTACTACTCTCTACGCCCGCTCAAAGCCATGGAGTTGGCCCAGATGAGACTCTCGTTCTAGGCCCATGATATTGTACGCGTGGATGCACAATAATGCATAAGAATAAAATTTGTAGATCACCTTGATGAGAAGATTGCTAGTGATACATGTGCACCGTTTGTCCTCTCTTGAAAAACACCTAGGAGAAACGCCAGATGGCCACAAGCCGCCCCTCAGTATCCCCTATTCCCGAAACGAACGCCGCGTATGAATCCATGATCAGAGCAGAAAGAAATCCACTCAAGAAGCCGGGGTCTGGAGACGCAAGGGCACCACCCATCTGTTCCCGAAATCGATCCCGTGGCGTCTTCTGGTTCCGTACTTCCGCCAGACGATCTGCGGGATTCCAATGTCGGCGACGGTGAGGTTCCAGGTAAGCCCCTCGCCGGCGAGCAGAGCATTCAGAATGCCGGTCTTCGGGGCGCCGAGGCACACCACTGATGAAGTCTTGATGCACAGTCGGACTCCGCTGACAATGGCTGCCTCGCCTGTATCCAAAAGTTAGTCAAGTGTGCGGGAAAAAAGGGCCTCGATTAAAGTAACATACCGCTGGAAGCTGACATCCCCGACGGAACATCAACTGAGAGCACATGGACATTGCTTCGGTTCACCCATGAGATCATTTCAAAGGCTACGGCTTGGTCATCGGTGCGGAGATCGTCGAAGGCAATGTGCATGCCAAACAAGGCATCGATCACTAGATCAGGGGTCAACTCAGCCGCAGACAGGCGAGTTGAAAGATCCTCCCACTTGAGCACGCGTCCTCCAATCTTTCGGAAGATATCCAGTTGCTTGCGGCAATTCTCCAGCAGCTCAGCTTCGTGCTCTAGCCCGAGCAGACAGACGGTGACACGGTGACCACGGTTACGGAGATGGCGCGCAGCCGAAATAGCGCGAGCTCCAGTGCGATGGTTGCCAGTGATGATCAGGATGGTGGGTGCAGCTGCATCATCGGAAAGGAGACCAACAGCGGCTTCTGCGATGCCTCGGCCCGCATTCTCAGTGATGACATCTTCGCTCAAGCCGAACTCAGCCACCGCGATCTGCTCGACCTCAAGTGTCTGAAGTGGGCTCACGGCCGGGCAGCTACGGTTGGTGGTTGACAGTCGCAGGGATGCACCGGTCACATTGGGGCCGATCATAGGCGAAACAGAAGATCTGCCGGGACGAGGGCTTGTAGTACGAGTGGTGTTCAACTGAGTCCGACCAATCGCTGTGATCTGGGGCATTGTGGACTGTCCGAGAATTGCGCTGCTCTTGCGAGAGGTCTGAATGCGTGCGGATCCTCTCGATCGCTCACGTCCAGAGATGTTCTCATTGCTGGGTTTGGCATCGCTGATGACAGCATCGTCACCGGTATCGCTGTTTTCCGGGCTGTCGAGCACGTTCTCGGTCCAGTGAAGGTTCTTCCCGCCATTAGTTCCTGGCTTGACCTTTCGGTTGAAGCTGACAAGGCGCGCCTCATCCGCCGTAGTGTCATCGTTTCGGATCTCTTCAAACACACGTCGCTTGTCGAATTTGGACAGATTGCTTTGAAAATCGAATTCTCCCAGTTCTTGAATGTCCGTTGCATCTTCCGTAGCCCAGCCGCTGGGGTGTTCGGCATAAGTGCGGCGGGTCTTCTTGCGAAGCTTTGCGACAGGCTGGATTATGTGTTCGGGCGAGGCCTGGCTTGCCGCGTTGGCGGGCTCCACAAATGCAGTCTGGCGCCAACCTTGGCTCTTCGGATTGGTGTTGGCGGCGACCCCATGTTTGGCCGTGAATCCATCATCGTTGCCTCGGCGGCTACGTCGCGACAGCTGTTTGGTAGGGGTCAGGGTCTGTGAGGCCTGGGGCTCGTTCTCATATGAGACCTCATGTACACCTGCTCTTCCTCTGTCCACATCCAGCTTGAGGTCGCTGAATGGTTCAGTCAAGGAGGCAGCGACTGGAGGAGCGTGTTGAGGCTGCTGCTTTGGAGCAAGTGCCTTGTCAACTTCGGAAGAGGTTTTAGAATAGCTCAGAATCGCAGGGTCGACAAACTGCTGTTGAGAGAAAGGGGGATTGGCTTGGTGGTAATGGGGTGCCGTAACTTGTTGCGCCTGTTGGGGCTGCGGGGGAGCTTTGGGGGTCGATTCCAGAGAGAGGTCCATAATCGCGGAAGAATCCAGGGAGTAGTGGTCGAGGCGCTGGTTGTTCCACAGTAAAATGACTGACAGGAACGACGTCAGTCAGTCTGGATTGTCAAAGAGGACATTCTTTTCATGTGTGTCTTACCATTGTGAAGTAGTAGGGTTTGTCCAATCACATTAGCAACCTGGCCTTGGAGCTTCCCACCAGGCGGTGTTCGGAGGCTCACAAGCACATTGTACCCAATGAACTCGGAAGCCATGTTCACTGGATCTCACGTAAAGCCCGGGTTACCAGAATCATTGGAGTGAAAAATTAAAGAGAGTGTGTCAGGGGGGATAAGCAGAGTACAAATAGTGCATGATGAAAAAGAAAGCTCCAGGCAGCTTCGAGGGGGGAGTCACGTGCGTTTATCGATAAGTAGTTATCGATAGCGATAAGAGTGTGGGGATGACTGTTATCGTAACTTATGAACCTCGGAGTACAACACGACTTGGAGGCCGACGCTGGTATGATTTAGACTTTGCAGACTTATGGTTTGAGAGCCTAGCATACCATGTGAACAGAACTGGGAACGACGTGGTAATTCTGGGGATATCACTATATTGAATCGATACATAGGTAACTAACTAAAAGGCCCCAATCAGATCGGCACAATGAACTTTGCATAGTCTTCTCATAGACCACCACATCTATATAGCATTCCTGAACTTATCGAGCCCATTTATAAACCCTTCACCCTTTTTCTTGGGCTTGATGACTTGATTGATCGATACCAGGTTCTTGTAGAAATCCACAACCTTCGGGTGAACCATGACCTTCCGGGGCTCGAATCGAGTAACTTGGAGTCCCGCCTGAGAGGTTGCTCGACTCAGAGCCACATAGGCCTGTCCCTTCTCGAAGACACGACCCAGGTCCACTTTAACCCGCTGTAGGGTCTGACCCTGGGCCTTGTGGATTGAAAGAGCCCACGCCAGAATCAATGGCACTTGTTGACGCTGGGCCTGTACTTCTCCGTTAGGAAGCTCAATTTTCCAAGCCTCGGGTTGGCAAAGGAGATGCCTTTCCGTGCCATCTGGCTGCACAAAGCACACCAGTGGCCATTTCCGAGTCACCGTAGTCCCGACTTCCTTGTGTGCCATGGCCTTGAGCTTCTTCCTCGCATGAGCGAGTTGTTCATCGTCATCTCCATTGCCATCTCCTCCAGCGAAGTCGCCTTCATTGTCGCGATAATAGTCAAACGTCGACTCGTCCATAAAGGCCACTACTCGTCCAATGGATCCATTGACAAGGCTGTCCTCCATGTTCTTGATGAGCATCACTTGGGCGCCTTTCTTGAGGTGGATGGTCGGTGGGGCCATGCAGTTCGATAAAAGTTTATCGCGATGTTGGACATCTTGGATGGTACCAGAATCCACGGCGTTGAAGGTCATGAGCTCGCCAGAGAGTCTATGCATTCGCTGAGAATTGGCATTCTCAACCTCAGCACGCGTGGGGAACCTGTATAAGATCAGAATGTGTACAAAAAGATGTCATAGAGAGAGCTGTCTTACAGTTCGGTTGCATCGAGCGAGTCATGAAAGTTGAGTGGCCTGGAGAGCTTTCTGAATGCATCGATTGTCGACTGGCTAATGTTGCCCAGACGCATTTCATTGAGCATGGCCGCAAACTCGGGGTCCCGTTGACGGAACACATGGGTCAGAAGAATGGTGTGCTGGATGGTAGTATTCCAGGTGGCCGCGGAGAACGCGAACTTTGCCTCGCGGTTGCTTCCATCTGGCACTGGCGGCAACTGGAAGAAGTCGCCAGTCACAACGAGCTGGATGCCTCCAAAAGGACGCCCGTTGTTCCGAATGGTCCGGGCAATTTCCTCGAGTTTATCATAAAGGTCTCCATCAACCATGGACACTTCATCAACGATGAGAACCTTGGTGCGCAGCCAGCGGTTTCGTGCTTTCTGGTTCTTCTTAATCTATTGATGGTCAGTATTGATGCCTTTCTAGTTGAGTAAGGAGGGGGACACACCTTCTTAACCAATTCAGGCACGGCCTCTTTACCCAGTCCAATCCCGGCGAAGCTGTGAAGAGTAACACCCTCGATGTTACAAGCTGCAAGGCCTGTGGATGCCGTCACGGCTACCCGATCTGGTTCTCGCTTGTATTTTCTTCGCAGGTGCGTGATGATTTCTCGCATGAGAACGGACTTGCCAGTACCTGCAGATCCAGTGAAGAAGATACTCTTTCCACGATCAACAACAGCATCGAGAACAGCCTTTTGTTCATCACTCAGGAATATACCAGCAACCTTTTCTTCGCCCTGGGATTGTGGGGCTTCATCGATTGGTTGATTCTTTCTATATTCCCGTCTCAGTTCTTTCTGCTCCTCCTTGATCGCACTCGCACTCTTGTTCCAAGGCTCCGATGGCTTGGTGCGCTTTGGTGTTGTAAATCTGGGAAGTTCCTTCTTTCCTCGGTCGGCTTCTTCCTTGGCTTCCTTCAGCCACGGCAGAGTGCGCGGTTTAGGAGGCGGCTGGAAGTGCGATGGAGGGGAGGAGGACCACGGGATTTGGATACTACTCGACGGCGCGGCATGTTCCTGTGAGGCAGGCGGCAACTCCGGGTATGTTATATTTGAATGCGATATGCTTTCCTTGTAAGGCGCCGCGTTACCATCGTCTGTGCTTGTAAGGTCGATGGTGGAATAAGCAACAGACTGCGGATTCGCAGGTTTACTGGTGACCGGCGCAGTGAACGGAAGAGGTTCGTCAATGTCCAGATCGAGGTCATCATCGAAATCGTTCTCGTCAAAGTAGACGGAGCTGTGAAGGGAGCCGAGAGAGGATTCCCCGCCATTGCTCATCTCGATTTTGCGTTTGACGCCGGAGGGTTGGGGAGATGGTGGTGAATGTTTCGAAGTCACAATGGTGTTTGCGCGCATGAAGTTAGACTGAAGAGGTTTCGAAGCCCCTCCAGGATGGTCTTTGACGGCCTTTTTGAACATTGTGGGTTCCTGGTTAGGGTGTGATGTGGACGAACACGCGGACGGCGAGCCTGCTCGGGAGTTCAGCGAGAGAAACTGAAGACTTTGGAAACGCCGTAACCTGGGCCTGGCCACATGCATAAAAGAAAACAGACGGACCCGACAAGTGGTGTTGCAGAGGCGCCAATGAGGATTCAATGCGGAATTGGATCTCGCAACGCGTGGGAGACGCGCCCACTGTGACGGATAATTCCTTGTTGCCTCAGGCAGAACAAACTAACCTAGTCGAGTTACATCTCTCTTCCTTCCTTTTCCATGTTTGATATTCAGTCGCAGCTTCTGATTAACTACCGCAATTAGTCAAAGGTTGGTACCCAAAGTAAATTCACTATTATTGAAACTCCTAACAATTGAAGTTCACTAGCCAGGGTGGCCCATTGTACGAGCATAATCCCATCTTATACATTTCAGATATCACGTGCCTCCTGCTCTTGGAAATCCTTATCTTATCTAAAAGCACGTGACCGCGCATTATCGCGACGCGCGGGACTCAACTGACATTCAGATTCAATTTACCACAACACTGTGTGCTAAGGCTCCCTGCTAGTGATGCCATTGAGACTTGAGCGGGGTCCCTAAATATCATGCAGAATGGCAGGGACGATGGCTTCCGGCAAGTTGACCAATTTACCCCTTTGAAACCGCGACCCAATTGCTAAACAACGGAGTTATAGACAAGGAGCACCCGCTCGAGGGCGCAGTTATTTGCTTTACGTCGGTGCCACTGGAGCAAAGAGTACGTCTTTTGCAAAGATTTGGCGCTTTCGGTAATCATAGGCGTAGGCTGACGCACAATCTCCAATACAGACCCAACTCATCAGCGTTGCAAAGGAAATGGGCGCATCTGAACGACCGGACTTAACGTCGGACGTGACCCATCTGCTTGTCGGGGCGACGGATTCCCCGAAATACAAGTTTGTGGCCCGTGAGCGGAACGATGTGGCAGTGTTGAAGCCAGAATGGATCGAAGCTGTACGACAATCGTGGATGCAGGGAGAGGACACGGACATTCGAGTGTTAGAGGAACAATATAAAGTACCTGCGTTCTTTGGTCTCACGATCTGCATTACCGGATTCTCCGATAGTGAGCTCTAATACTCGCGCGACGAATGGGTAGACAAAGCTGACATTCATCCCAGTGGCATTTCGGACCAAAATGCACGATAGCGCCGTGGCTAATGGAGCCGAATTTCGAAAAGATCTGACCAAGAGCGTCACGCATCTCGTCGCACGAAATACGGAGGGTGAAAAATACCGATTCGCGACGCAATGGAATATCAGAGTTGTGACGGTAAAGTGGTTTCATGACTGTCTCGAGCGCGGGATGATCCTCGACGAAGAGAAATACCATCCAATGTTACCACTGGAAGAGCAAGGCGTGGGAGCATGGAATCGATCTTTCCCGGCGACGAAAGCACGGGTTGGGAAAGAGAGGTCTGCCGCCACGGATAGTTCATCAAACCCACGGCCTAGGAAGAAGTTGCGCCGATCTGCGAGCACCAAATTGGTGGGCCAGAACGAGAATATCTGGGGAGACATTGTCGGCGCGGGCTTTAAAAATACTGAGGCGACAGAATCAGGAACCGGTCAGACAGGAGAACTCGAGGCCGAGAAGCCTAAGCCTTCAATCCAGGCCGCGAAATCGTTTGCGAGTGAGACAACCGTCAATGAAACCATGGACAATCGCCAGCAGCCGGAGACATATTCGAAGCTTCCTGAAGGCTTTCTCGATGGATCCTATTTCTTCATCCACGGGTTTTCTTCTAAGCAAGTAAGTGCTAAGCATTTCGAGTTGCCGTGCAAATAACTTATACCCACCAGAAAGACATCCTACGGCAGCACCTTCAGTTTAACGGAGCTCAATGCGTGGAATCATTGAGCGAGTTCTCCCGCCCGAGCATTCCAAAAACCGGCCAAGGACTGTACATCATTGTACCCTACAAAACGCCCAGGCAAGAAATTCCATCGACCGACGACCTGGCTTTTGAGTGTGAAGTTGTAACCGACATGTGGCTAGAAAGATGCCTCGACTCCAGAGCACTGGTCCCACCAGAATCGCATGTTGCAAGCACACCGTTCCCGAAATTTCCTCTCCCAGGTAAGTTCTTACTAGCCAAGAAATTCCAACTTGAGTCTAAACGTACTAGGATTCCCGGGAATGCGGATATGCTCCACTGGCTTCGCACGTATCGATCTTCTACACCTCTCCAAGCTTGTTGAATTGATGGGCGCTTCATATGACGAATATCTTACCTCCAAGGCTTCCGTATTGATATGCAATGATCCCCAGTCTGCTAGTCATGACAAACTACGGCATGCTGCCGAATGGGATATTCCAGCACTCTCTGCCGACTGGCTGTGGATTTCCATCCAAACTGGCCAGAAGAAACCATTTGAGCCATATATCGTCCGAAGAAAGACAGCCCAAAGCAATGGCAACATCTCCAAGCCAGGCGCACAGGAACAGTCACATCGCCACACAGACGGCCCACGGGACGAACCCTCTAGAGGTTCGACCGAATCCTCTCACAAAGACGGAACTGATAAGCCAGTACCTAAGCCCATACGCAACACTCGAAGCATGCCGATTATTGGTGACGGATTCTCAGAGGAAGAAAATCCCAATGAGCCACCCAAACCTTCAGTACCAGAATCACGGTCTCCCTCGCCGAACACGACAGCACAAAACCAGCAATCCGAAGACCAGACCTCCAATCAACCAGCACCGGACCAGACGACTCCATCCGCAGCCCCATCCGCACTTGACACGGCACTCAAAGGACTTCTACAGCAAGCACAAGCTGCCAAAACACGACAGCAAACCGAAAAGACCCCTACCAACGAAGACGACAGTTACCCCCCACGAAGAAAACGCAAGCCTCTTCTAGGCCGCGCACCGTCACACCCTTCCTTAAGACCCGAAGCCACAGGTCCCTCTCGCGCCAGCTCAATCGACACACTCAACGACGACGGCCTAGGAAGCGTCCTAGAAAGTGCCGACCCAACCCGCGACAACTCGCTATCCCGCACCAACAGCCGCAACGGCCATAGTCTCTCATCCATGTTCAGCGGGAAATTCGACTTCCTGGCCGATCGACTGCCCGTCCCACTTGATGGTGAGGATGAGGAGAATCAGGAACCTCAGATGACCCAGTTGGATTACGAGGATGCGGATGCGGCGGCCATGAGGGCGAAGTTTCTGCGCGATGCCGGGAAGGATGTTAAGGCTAAGAAGCCTGAGTCGGGTCTTGGCCAAGTTCGTGAGTTGGAGGATATTGGATGGGGGTCTGGGCGGAGGACGAGGAAGCAGCCTTCTAAACTCGATGATGAGTGATGTTCTTTTTTTTTTATGTTTGTTTGCTGGGGTTTGAAAGGGATGGTCTTATGGCTTTGCATTGCGAATGGCGCTCCGTTGACTGCATGGAGTTCGGCCGATAGATATGGTGCACTGATCTTGCATCCATGATTGAAATAATACTTGCTCCCAAGGCTTAGGCGGTTTGGTAGACTTCTAAGCCATTCGAGATTATATTCAAAGAGAAAAGCGAAGCAAATTTAAGCTACTTCAACTCTTCAGATTAACTAGCACTCATCTTAGAGAGTTATTTAGTAACGAAAAGTCGAGGGACTATAAAAGAGACTCGTAGAAAGAATCACGAAGTCAATTCAGATGGGAATCTTGGGCTAAACCTTGGAATGACTCCGATGCACACCGACACGCCATGGGGTAGAGACAGGAAAAGCGAGGGAGACTGTACTGTCATTTTCTGAGATCCAGTGACAGTATAATTCGAAAAAGTAGCACACAAAGACAAGGGATATCGAGAATAGGAAGGAACAGAACGGAGAACTGTACACGCCCGGGGAAATCGGGAAACGGGGCAGGACTTTTGGGGGACTGCAGATTGGAGTGGTGATTGAGGGAACGAAGGCACAATGTATGGTTGTTGATACACGCACGGTCACTCTCACGCCATGACAGCGCCCATGCCACCGGGCAGCGGAGCCTCAAGGTCGAGATCCTCTACAGTGCGACGGTTCTCGCTGCTATCGCGGAACAAGTTCGCAAAGTACTTGGTGGCGACTTCGCTCTCTTGCTTCACCTTGCTGACCTCCTGCTTGCGCCTAGCGAGATTCTCGATATCCTGGGCCATGCTGGCCTGCAGATTAGTTGCAGGCAGGCGAAGAATGCGTCGAACCTCGCCCGAGATGCGGCTGGCATTTGAGTGGACGTAGTCCATGTCGGCGAGAGTGGCTGCAATCTTTTTAGATAAACGAGGAGGTAGGGTGCTGGGGATAGAGGACAGCACATAGGCTGTTGTCAAGACGGCTGTTTAAACGAGTTAACGTGATTGTCCAGACAGATGGAGGATTAGAAAACTTACCAGCAGCAAGGAGACCCGGGAAGAACATCCGACGCATGTTGTTCGGACCGACGACCTTGATAGCACTGAGTGCGCTATCCACCCAACTAAAGCCACCGAAAGCTCTGCCACCCAGAACAGTGACAGCAGTCACTGCCATACCAGTCCCTGCCATCTTCTCCTGGCGCTCCCAGAGACCAGCAATATCAAAGAAGTCCCAGAGCTCGACCTCAGTGTTGACTTGTCGAGCGGTTAAGTGGCGCCGGCCGCGACGGAACATCAGGTCTGCGCGGAAATTGAGCGCGGGGAACTTGTCCTCACCAATGTGCAAAAGACCGATGTTCTGGATGAAGCCAACGCCCTTGACAGTCTTCTCTCGGGCATAATCCTCGCAGTCCGTGACGGCCGAAGAAATTTGATCCAGCATTGCGAGCTTAAGATCCTCGGCGTATTGGAATACCGAGAAAAGACCGGGGTAGTCTACGCCAAGGTCTGCCTCGGAGACCCGGGCAATGGTGTTGTTCAAAGTGGATCGGGTATGGGTGTACACGTCGTCGCACGATTCGTCGATGGCTTTATCAACTCCCTCGGCAAGCTCACCCTTCTTCTTCTTACCATTCTCATATGCAGGCTCAAGTTCTGTCAGTTCATCGGTCACACGCTTGAGCTCCGACTGAGCGACATCACGGTTGACCGTTGCAAGCGAGTTGAGGTCAGCAAGCAGGTTCAAAAGGTAGGTTCGCGCAGGCGCAAGCTTGGACTGGGATCGTTTCTCGAGGACAAAGCGCCGCAAAGCGCCTTCCAAATTTTCAAAGTCCTGGATCTTTTCCTTCTCCTTGCCTTTGCCCTTCCCCTTGGAGTCACCCTTGTCATCTCCATCATCGTGAGGGTCATCACCTCCACCATCACCGCCTCCAGAGCCAGAGCCAGACTGTGACACGGGCATAGGAGGGGCAACGGGAATAGCGTTGCTGGACACGAAATGCACAAGTTCATCGGACTCCTTGTATGTGCGAGGACTGAGCTTGCCCACTTGGTCGAGAATCAGACGTTCACAACGTTGCTTGTCCCGGATCTGATCGAAGCCGTTAACAACCATGAAGATGTAAGCTTTCTCATGTGCAGCGTTTAAGATGAACTCCTTCGCCGAGAGGGTGAAGTGGTTGGCCGCAGACACCACGAAGACGACAACATCAATTTCCTCCTGTCTAGCGAAGACAGCAGTCGTCTTCAGAGAGTCCGAGTTCAAGCCTGGCGCATCGATCAAGGCAATATCCACCACACCATTGTTGAGAAGAGACTCGTCAATAGGTCGTACATCCTTCACGTAAACCTTGCATTGCATATATCTGGAGTTGTCGACCACAATGTTCTCAAGTTCAGCCAGAGGGTAAACGTCGTACGTGCTTTCATCGTTGCGGCTGTACTGGGTGTCCTTGTGCACCGCGTGCACCTCCTCGATTCCGCAATTTTCCCGAGCGTCTAGCACCTCGCAGAAAAGGCTGGTGCAAGGCTGCTGATCCTCGGGCAAGACCTTTCGTCGAAGAAGAGCATTGCAGAATGTTGATTTTCCGGCATTGAGATCTCCAGTAACGAGTACCTTGCTCGACGTGTCCTCAATCCGGTCTCGCAGGGAAAGAAGATGCTTGATGCTTTGACTGATCTTACCATCCAGTAGTGACGCAATCGAGGCTTTCTCCAACGAGTGTACCAGCTCAGCCTGGGAAAGAGCACCCAGCTTCAGATCCAGCTTCAGAATCGAGAATTCTTGGGCAATTTGAGGGGTCATCAACCGAGGTTCAGGAGGTGCACGGCGCTCAGCAGTGGCACTAGATTCTCCGAAGTCATCTCCACCCGTAGTAGTGGTGGCACGCTTCAACGGTTTAGGTCGAAGAGGAGATGAGGGTCCGCTGCTACCCTGTCCGGCGTCCGAGTACGTTTGGTGAAGTGCCGGCCGCTGCGCAGACGGAAGAGAGGCGTTCTGCACAGAAGGGTAGTGCGCGGGCCATTGGCGGTTCATGTCCTGCAGTTCCTTCAAAGTATCGATGGTCCGAGAGATGGCGCGACCGAGTTTGGTCCGGTTTGAGTTGCTAGAAAGGCAGGCTGTTAGCATTTTAAAAAGCCGGAGGGCATTTTGAACAATTCGCATACTAAAGAAGCTGGTGAACATGGTTCGCGACAACTTGTTTCTCATGTTCCGCTAGAGCGCGAGTATCCGTATTAGCCCAGCCGTATATGATAGAGCCATAGTATCATCATCTCCCCGAGTCACTCACCAGCAGGATTCCACTCGCCGGGGCGCGTGGGAGTATGTACGGGGGTCGGTCGGTCCTCCATCAATCCTGCACGCCAAGCGGCACTCGAGTCACCCTCCATGGTGCTGTCACCCGCGATGCTGCCTCCATATCCCGAGTCATTATTTAGCGAAGTCATCAAGGCCGTGGCGCTTTCCGAGGTCGAGCCGTTGCCCACAGTCATGTAGGCCGGCGGGGGTTGGATGAAAGGGCTCCGCTCTTCATCTTCACCGGGAAATCGAGACGATCCAGCTCTCGAGGAGCCTTCACCGGGGAAATATTCCTGACTCATGTCGAAGTTTAAAGAGCCATGCGAAAGTGTTTAGTGTTTGTTTGGAAGTTGAATGGGGAGATTTCCGGATCTCAAAAAGTGACGTTGGGGCTCAAAAGGGTTTAGACCGAGCATGTGACTAGTACGGTTACCGTTATGTTACGTCCCGCTTGATGTCACTATCCCGCAAGTGTAGCTGTAGCTTCCCTCTTTTTATTGCATATCGCAACTATGAATGTGAGTTTTTCTACAATCTGTCCATGGCCTGTTACTGATGGTTCTCTCAGATTGTCGAATGGGCCTTCGGCAAGCGCATGACGCCCGCAGAGCGTCTGCGCAAGCACCAGCGGGCACTGGATCGAACGCAGCGTGAGCTGGATCGAGAGCGCGTAAAGCTGGAGAACCAGGAGAAAAAGCTTGTGCAGGATATCAAGAAAAGCGCCAAGAATGGCCAGATTGGAGCTTGCAAGATCCAGGCCAAGGATCTGGTGCGGACACGAAGGTCAGTCTACACTCCTGCGCTGCTTGTTGATCTCGAGCTGATTGTAGCGACCAAACAGATACATTCAGAAGTTTTACCAGATGCGCACACAATTGCAAGCCATCTCGCTGCGCATCCAGGTACGAGAGAGGCTGCCATGCCGATCCCATCCCCGCTTCCATAGATGCTTACCATTGTTTACCCACCAGACCGTTCGAAGCAACGAGCAGATGATGCAGTCGATGAAGGGCGCAACTATGCTCCTTGGTAGCATGAACCGGCAGATGAATCTTCCCGCTCTACAGCGCATTGCGATGGAATTCGAAAGAGAAAATGAAGTTATGGACGAACGACAAGAGATGATGGACGACGCGATCGATGAAGCTACAGGAATGGAAGGCGAAGAGGATGAAGGCGAGGACATCGTCAAGGAGGTGCTCGATGAAATCGGTGTTGATCTGGGCCAGTCGGTTCGTCTCTCTACCCATCTTAGGAACTGTGCATCAAGGGCTGACCGATCTCGTAGCTGGGTGAAACACCTTCGAACATACAACAGGCCGAAGCCGTCGGAAAGACCCCTGTTGCACAAGCCGTTGGCGGCGGTGGAGGTGGAGGTGGGGGAGGAGATTCCGGCGATGATGACCTCCAAGCAAGGCTGGACAGCCTTCGACGATGACGACCTTTCCTTTCTTTGCTTTCATTCTCTGAACTATTCATTACCAGGATCCGCAGTCGGTTTGAGTTTTTGGTGTGAACCTCATTTTTTCATAGTTGCCTTTTATTCCAAGGTGTTAGCGTGTACTTCGGTTGGAAGCATTGCTGCGTACTGCCTACAATATACCTGCCAGACATAGATGTGACCTGGTATCTCGAGTTGATGTCATTGCACTACTATCCACTGCTCATATGCTGACAAACTTTGTATCTAGCCCTGCCATTCAAGGACGGTAAACGAGCGAGGCACTTCGTTGTCTAGGATCTCCCCGTAGGTTTGAAGTGGAGCTTAAACAGTGCGGCCGTTTCAACCCTGACAATGCCGACTTTGCTCTCTATGCGCTCGCGAATTTCGTCAAAAGATATACGATGGGAAAGGGAAAGGGGAAGAGGAGGGTGAAGGGTGCTCTCCGTTCCTCGGTTCAAATCACTGGCCAACAGCTGTAAGCCATCAAGCCTCATAGAACTAATCTTTGGTTTCATCATTTGAGCGCCGTCAGTCCCAACAGTATATATATAAGCCCGGGTGCCCTCAGTATATATATATATATATATAAGTCTACGCGGAAAGAGAAGAAGAGAAGGGACGGAAGAGAAGTGAGAAGTAAGAATTTATATCTGGCTGGGGGGTGCAGGCCTCAGGCTGATCATGGAAGATCCCATTCTTTAATCGGGATAATGCGACGCCCAGGTGAATGCAACCGGTTCCAGTCTTTATGTGGCGCCGTTTAGTGCATATGGAGGTCATGCTGGTCTCTTGCAGTACTCAAGCCAAAAGTACATTTATCCAGGATGCGTTCCAGGTACCGGAATCCATCTGAAGTTGATGGCTTCATGTTTCCGGCAGATGGAGTTCGCTGGCTCAGAAAAATATTGGCTAAATTCTGGAGTATCACATTCAGCACTTGGACAAAGGCTGGATAACTATATTTTCAAGGATTAAACGAAGGGAAATTACAATACCGGCCATTTGATTTGCTTGTTGTGCCAGTAAAAGTTGGCAGTCCGATGGTCTTGTCCTTGTCAGCCGAAGTGATCTATTACATCGACTCATGCTGCATGGAGGTCAAGGACTCAGTTACGGAAATTGTACGGGGGAAGAAAGTTATCTATGAACGCCATCGTCATCGGTATAAAGTGAACCCCGAGCGTCTCAGCGCAGCCGGTCTTTATTTCATTGGCAAAGATAAAGAAGATGTCTGTATGGAATCATCGAGCTCAAAGATCATCCCTCGTTTGTAGGTGTGCAGTACCATCCGGAATACCTGTCACGAGTTTTGCAGCCTAGCAAACCGTATTTAGGGTTTGTTTCGGCAGCGACCGCAACCAGGCAAAACCAGAGATGCGAGGAAGATTGCAGATGGCGTGTGAAAATGTGGAAATTCGATGTTTCTGTCAGACCCTACGGCCTTGATATCGGACGTCGTGCAAGGCTTGCTGCTGGAAGGCGCGACAGAGCATCCGCAACGTGTGTTACGGGCATACAGTTGAGGATTTTAGTGGCCGTGGAAAGATAGACAATTCCGCGAATATACCTAACACGGGACGAGAAGGCAAGAAAATAAAATTAGAGATAATACGAAGCCTAGGTGAAATAACCACATCTCCACATACGCTGGTTGTGTCATGCTTGCACTATGCTTGGCTTGCACGTTATACTGATCTCACTGTTATGTTGTTGGAGCTATGCGCAAGGAATCATTTAAGGGACCTACTAGCCCCGGTATAGCCCCAAGATGACAACCTTGGAAGGCAGATATGTAGTGAATAAGCATATGTAGGATGCGGCTACTTTGGCCCCCAGTTTCCCCAGCGCCCTGTGGAGTGAGCGCAAGAGTCATGATCGGCACCCATATATAGCGTGCATGAGTGACAGATAAAGTGCTTTTCCAGAAAACTTACAAAAACGTGGCTCTATAGAGTGGGGTCCAGGATGGACAGTCAGGTGCATGTGATTGGTGGTTGGCTTCACCCGGGTCAAGATGCAAGGCAACATGAGGCTGAAAATAGAGTCGACAACACGAGATCAGGCGTCAGGGTTTTGAATCCACCAATCAACTCATGAACTAGGTGGGTAGGACTGCGGCTCCGCATTATTCTGTTCACCCAGGCATTGATGAAAATGTATAGAAGTTGGGCAAGGGCACGACTATCTCGAACTTCTATAATCTAAATAACTCTTCGATATTTGCCTCTGGCAATTTCTGTACTCGTCTTTACTTTTGGAACCATGACTGCCATTCACCAGGAAAACAATACCACTAATGACTGTCAAGAGAGCCATCCCGGCTCCGGCCAGGCTCAGGCTTCACAAGCTTCGCCCCCGATTCGAGCCAACACCGTCCACTTCGGCCATCCAAATGATCCAAATGATTCCCATTCAACGCCAAACCAGAGCCCTGTCTTTGAACAAGCACCAAATACAACTGTCTATGAAGGCTACAGGTTCTACAAAGCAGACCCTCTGCCGGGCCAAAAGGCGACCTGGACTCGGGTGGAGCGTACTATAATGCACCTTGACCAGAGCGAGTTTTACAAGATGGTCCAGAAACGAGCCAACAAAATTTCCGCAGCACAGCAGTATCAGAATCTATCTGATACTCGCCGTGCTCATGTCAACCAGCTGATCCATGAGCAACGGCGCAGTGATCCCCAAGTTGAGTGGAGCTGTGTCTATGCAAAGGAGCGTAATAGGTCCTCCCAGGGCCGCAACGCTCACCGCGATAACTATGAGACTGTCTCCATGGATATAATTATTATGAAGAGGCCTATGAAGACCAAATCCTACCCTAGAACACCGATGGGGGATCTGGTGGATCTTGGGATTCCTTTCCGTCTTGATGGGAACGATGTACCAACGTCCCCTGATTCACGCCCTGACACTACTCCCCGAGAGCGACCCCCGGAGTTGGTTACATCCGGCTTACATTCTATCCCTCCCAATCTATGGGCTCAGAGAGATCGGTCTCGCGCTTCGGGTCAAACAACGGGACCGAGTCGACCAATCCAAGGCCTACTCCCTCGTCCCGTGTCAGCCACTACTCCATTCATTAGACTTGATCTGGGCCAGACCCCGCCTCCTGAGACTTTTGATGAAAATGCCTGGAAAGGACATGGAAAGTAAGTTAATATGCACAGGAACCCCCGTGTAAAAGCCAATATCCTGATGTGGATCCCGTTTCCTACCAAAACGTTTCTCGGTTCTTGGCCCTGGAGAAGATCTGACATTTAGACTTATAGTGCATTCAATGGGCAGACCAGTACCGATCAGGACGGAGGCTGGTCATCCGAAGCTTCCAGCGGGGAGGATGATAAATCTACGAGATTTGGTCCTCAGTCTGACATGAGCTCCACGGTCGATGCAGACGACATGGATTGTGAATGTCATGAGTCTCTACATCCACAGAAGTCTACCCACCAACACCGGTCTCGCAGCCCGACTCACCGCAAGAGACCAAGGGACCGTCATATGGAGAGTAAGGGAAGATATCATTCTTGGAGACACTACTACCTCGATGTGATGGGTGCCAGAAACATCTTGCCGGCCAAGAGGCCCCGGGGATCTGAAACAGGGAACGCTGATCCTAAGCCCTGGGAGAAGAGATATCGGATTCAGCGCATAGATGATGAGAAGCTGCGCGGTCGGCTTCTAGGCTGTGAAACAAGGATTGAGCAGTGGGAAAAAGCATTTGAGCATCAAACACGGATCTTGCAGCAAATCATTGAAGAATCACGCCAGTTGCAGCGTTCGCGATCTTCCTGGAACTTCTCCCAGACGTCCCATTACCGATGCAATTGCTCGAAGAATGGGAATACTGAATAATCTAACTCCCGCTCATTTTGTCCCTTTTGGTTTTAAATTTACGTTTGAGAGCAGCGTGAATGGCGATGATGGTAGGACAGACAGATTTGATTCTTATAACTATGGAGGATCCGTGGCGATCTGGAATAGTTGAGGGAGGAAATTGTGCTGAGCTGGAGCGGTCTTGTGTTCATATCATTTCTATCAAAATCCTGAAACAGTGACCTCTGCTAAGCAAAGAAACATGATGCACTGGACGAATGGAGAATTCTCGGCTCGATGACATTCAGGATCCTCAACTGTCGGGATCTACATAGGGTCTATAGTATGCAACCATATAGCTATGATAATATAATCTCCTATGTGTTCCTCAATGATTGACCCAATTTGAACACCTGGTTTAGTTGTAATACTAACTTTACGTGAAAATGAGGGCTAAGTTAGAAGTTGTATACCGGTGAATGATGGATCCGGTCCGGTTATGTCATTGATGCCGATCACCGGGATAAAGGTGCCCCTCCATTTCTTCTTCATCCACTTCCAAGCTTCTTTCTTCATACACATCACGACTTCTTTTTTTCTTCTCTAAATCTCAAGACAGGTTAGATCCAAACAATCATTCACCATGCCTCGCCAATTCTTCGTCGGTGGTAACTTCAAGATGTACGTGCACATCCAATTCCACCCCGCGGTTCCCAGAGCCCCTCCATCTCACCCGCTCGGGCAATATCAGCTACCAGAGCAAGCGCAATTGACTAGCAACATAGGAACGGCTCTCAGGAGAGCGTCACCAACATCGTGAAGAACCTCAACTCCGCCCAGCTCGACCCCAACACTGAGGTCGTCATCTCTCCCCCCGCCCTCTATCTCCCCCTTACCCGCAGCCTGGCCGACCCCAAGATCGGCGTGGCCGCTCAGAATGTCTACGACAAGCCCAACGGTGCTTTCACCGGTGAGATCAGCGTTGAGCAGCTCCGCGACACCAAGATCGACTGGGCTATTGTCGGCCACAGCGAGCGCCGTGTTATCCTGAAGGAGTCCGACGAGGTATGTGCCCCGCCATCCAATGGGCTGAGAGCTTCGGCACCTACATCTACAATTCGGTCACAAAACTAACAAACCCCTCAGTTCATTGCCCGCAAGACCAAGGCTGCCGTCGAGGGCGGCATCTCGGTCATCTTCTGCATCGGTGAGACTCTGGAGGTACGTCATTCTACTTCGGTTACCCGTTTTTTTCGCGTCCCGGTGTGGGTCATCGGGATAGGCATTGACAAAGGTCCTCCGCTTACACCCGACTTTTTATACGTGTATAGGAGCGTGAGGCCAACAAGACCATCGAGGTTGTCACTCGCCAGCTCAACGCTGCTGCCAAGGAGCTGAGCAAGGAGCAATGGGCCAAGGTTGTCATTGCCTACGAGCCCGTCTGGTAAGAGACATTGCTGTCCCCAGATATACTTGAGCTGGTTGCTAACTACTCCCCAGGGCCATCGGCACCGGTAAGGTCGCCACTACTGAGCAGGCCCAGGAGGTCCACGCCGCTATCCGCAAGTGGCTCGGCGAGGCCATCTCCTCCCAGGCCCAGGATGACGTCCGTATCATCTATGGTGGCTCCGTCAGCGAGAAGAACTGCCGTGAGCTTGCCAAGCAGCCCGACGTTGACGGCTTCCTTGTTGGCGGCGCCAGCTTGAAGCCAGCTTGTAAGTTTATCGATCTGAAACATCGCTGGAGATATGATGCTAACCCAGTGCGCAGTCGTCGACATCATCAACGCCCGCATTTAAGATGTTATATAGATAATTAGATACTCCGTGCCAACCTAAGTTTGAGCACCGTGAATGTGAGCCTTACTTTGATAGGCTAAAAGCTAAAAAGCTTTGAGCGTGACATATGTTGTTGTCATGAGAATATATGTACAGTGTGCGAACCGCCAGTATATCCAGATTTGCGGCGTATTAAACATGAAGTATGTGAACCTAGATGTTGGTCAACCCAACCGGCCAAAGGCCTAGTACACCCGAAGAAAACCAAAAGAGAAAAACGTAAGATAATCAGAAAGTCATCTCTCATGAAGAGTACATCACTGACACCCCGACCCCGCGCCAGTACGACGTGCCAGGCCCGCCGCCTCCACTCTGCGACGACCCACCCCCAGAGACAACGGAGGATGAACCGGGTGACAGCGAGAACGAACCCGGGCCCAACCCGACACCCGCGCTGACCAGAAGCTCCTTGACTCGGCCTTCCCAAAGCAGCCGGACATTCCAGGACTGGTCGATACGGAGCTTAATCACGGAGTCACCGGCCTCATGGTCATCCGCATGCGACTTGGCAGCGGACTCGGGTTGAACCGGGTCGGAGAGGAGTGGAGAGGAGGGCGTAGATTCCGAAAGCGAGGCAGAGAAATCATACATGCGCATTTTGCGGCGCGCCCATTCAAGGTCGTCGCCCTCGGATGATAGGGATTTTGACTGCCTGCGCCAGAGCTCGCAGCCAGCGACCATCTCACTCTCCCAGCTATAAACGTTGAAGCCGAAGCGGGAGCTGAAAGCAAGGTTTGGTGATGCGCGTAGGGAGTACGTCGTCGATAGGGAGCCGGTGACGGGCGCAAGCGTCAGGGTCAACGTATAAGGAAAGGTAGAAATGGGCGTGGGATGGTTGGTTGAAGAGGACGTTGTCGACGGCACTTGGGTTGCTGCCGGAAGTGTACTGAAACGCAGGCCCGTGGACATGCCAATTAACGAGGAGATAGGGGAGTAGTATGCCTCTGCACCAGCTGAAAGCAGCGACAATGCAGGCGGGGCATCAGCGGGTGTGTAGCGAGGATCAGGGCCAAAGTTCCAAAGTCCGCGCCAGCCAAAGAGTGCATTGTCAGTACTGAATAGATATTCGTTGCAGTATTTGCCCGTGTCATGAGAAAGTTGGGTCAGCATGGAAGCTTGTGGCGCAGAATTTGACATTGGCGGTCCCTGGGTAGAACAGACTGCCAGAGACAGCTGCATGGTCGGAGAAATCCTGCGCAGGAACAGCGCATACAGCGTGGTAGGTGACGGAAGATGCAAAGAGGCATGGAGAAGAGTTGCTTTCCGCTGCGTTTGCGCAGTCTGATCTCCATCTTTACTCTTTGGCAACACTGGGCGCAAACCATCCTTGATCCCAGGGATGCTCACGCTATCCAGCAGAGAATCCCATCCCCATGTCTGCACGGGAGCAGTCGGCGCTTGCACTTGACGATATCCAGGCGAGATTTTTCGAAGAGGGATCAAGGCGCTCCGACTGGGCGTGTTGTGGAAGGGCACTGTGCTGAAGAGGTATGATACCGATCCATCAAGCAGTCCCACAGTGCCAAGAGTGTAACTGGTTGCGAAATGAGGCGTAGAGAGCGAGGAGACACGGACTCGCAATCGCTCTGGGGTGGAGAAGTCCAAGATTGCTGTGTTCATGTCAATCGAAGTTCAGAGTCCATAGCGCATCCCTGAATGGGCAACCTACACTGCGTGGTAGTCGTCAAGGATGAGTAGGAATTGTCGCGGTTCCAGTTAGTGGCCTCCGCAAAGGCCAGCTGGATATAGTCCATGAAGTCCAGCATTGTCCCGTCGAGACGGAGGTCCACACAGCGACGAGAAGTCAAGTCAAGTCAAGTCAACAGCTGGTTGCCCCATCGGGGTTAGTGGGGGTCGGATAAGCCCGGCACAACTGTTGATCCGGTTATCAGCGAAAAAAATGCCACACTCGGTCTCCGTCTCTATTGAACAGACTTTACGAACATAAGTCCTCCACCCATTTCACAATGCCTCGTTCCAAGCGTGCGCGTGTCGTTCATGAGTCCAAGACTACCAAGAAGGACCACAAGGAGCAGACCCGCCGTCTCTATGCCAACATCCGGGAATGTCTTGAAGAATATGACCATATGTTTGTCTTTGCGGTGGACAACATGCGGAACACATATCTGAAGGATGTGCGCACCGAATTCGCTGACAGCCGGTATGTGAATTGTTAATAGTCGTATGCGGGATTCATCTAACTCGGATTCAGTGTTTTCTTCGGCAAGACCAAGGTCATGGCCGTCGCTCTCGGTAACAACCCCGAAACTGAAGCCGCTCCCAACGTGCACCGTCTCACGCCTTACCTAACTGGTGCCGTCGGTCTTCTATTCACCTCTCGCCCCGCTGAATCCGTCATCAATTACTTCGAGAACTTCCGCCCCATGGACTTTGCCCGTGCCGGCACTGAGGCCACCCGCTCGTTCACGATCCCCAACGGCCTGGTCTACTCTCGGGCTGGCGAGGTCCCCAGTGAGCAGGATGAGCCCATCAGCCACACCATGGAGCCTGCACTGCGCAAGCTCGGTGTCCCCACCCGTCTCGTGAAGGGCAAGGTTATGCTCGAGCTCACCGATGACCAGGAGGGTTACCAGGTATGCAAGGAGGGCGAGACGCTGGACTCCCGGCAAACCTCCCTTATGAAAATGTTCGGTGTGACCTCTTCGGAGTTCAAGGTGGATCTCAAGGCGCAATGGTCTCGGAGTACCGGCGAGATCAAGGTCCTTGACCAGAGTGGAATGGAGGTTGATGTATAGATGTGCATGATTTCGTACATTGTGCCTTTATGTCCTTCGACTTCTGCTAGTCGACCAAAAAAGATTCCTATGGACATTCTTATGGAGTTTGGGGCGGCGCTTTCTTTTTTTCCTTTTTCTCCAGATATATTGAAAGAATCTTCTTTTTTTCTCATTGTTGTCAGCTGGACACCCTTGAAGACTTGTGATGTCTTCCGATTGATGTCGACGATGCTATCACAGATACCAGATTGAATCAAAGATCTACGAGTATAAAAGATTTCCTACTTTGTAAATGGGCTCAATTTCTCAATTACCTAGTAAGATGCCTGCATTTAGTTATTGCACTGGCCCTTACCTAGTCTTACCTGAGAGTCATATGCCATTGATTTCCATCGCCTGAACTCCTAAGAATATTTGAGAGACTAAGAATACATACTTACCCCCCGAAGCG
The DNA here is from genome assembly GCA_027569385.1 of Penicillium decumbens. NCBI lineage: Eukaryota > Fungi > Ascomycota > Eurotiomycetes > Eurotiales > Aspergillaceae > Penicillium > Penicillium decumbens. The sequence goes on along the minus strand of JAPDEZ010000004.1, from coordinate 894,131 downwards.
AAAAAAATGTCCCATTGGGACGAAGACATGAAAAGACACAAAAGAAATGAAAGGGGAGAACCTTGCGAACCCTCGAGAAGACGTGGGAAACAAACCACTCCATGATTCTGGGCCTTCCGGCAGTCGTATGCACAGCCTGGAGCAGGGTGCATTGGAAGACACACTCCCAAGCACAATTAGGAGTACGTGTCGATTTGAGCCGGAAACCTTTGGTGACATTTTCGACAGTTTGCGCTCTGCCGTATCGGCTCCACTCTCCATATGCACAGTCTCTCGTCTTACCCCCTTACCCTTACGAAGAAGGGGACGCGCGAAAGACAAAAGGGATACCCACCAGCAGAATGACGCTGAGAAGAGAAAAAGTGAGTATCCATGGGGAGAACACTTAGTATCGTCGGCGGGAGCGCGGGTCATCATGGCCGGCGTCATCCTCACGGTGTCGCTTGCGTCCATAGTCCTCTCGGCCGCCATACCTATCACGGTCTCGGTCGCCACGGAAGCGGTCGCCGCCGCGATCTCCGCCGCGCTCATCACGGCGGTCACGGTCACGATAGCGGTCGCCGCCATCACGGTCACGGTCTCGGTCGTCACGGCGGTCGCGGTCCGCATAGCTGTCACGGGGGCGGACAGGCTCGCGGTTGCTACCGGTAACGCCGCGGTCGAATCGATCTCCACCGAACGATCCTCCTCCTCCCCTAAACCCACCACGTCCACCACCCGGTCCAGAAGGTGCGTTCGGGGGTGCCTGCCCACCAAAGCCGTTACGGGCTCCCTGGTAACCGATTCCTCCACGAGGTCCACCGAATCGATCGCCGCGACCTCCACGCCCTCGGCCGCCGCCGAAACCACCTCCTCTCCAACCGCCACCGAAACCACCAGGTCCGGAGGGAGCATTGAATCCGGGGCCCATAGGCCGCGATGGCATAGCCTTCGTGTATCCACGGCCTCCGAGACCACCGCCAAGACGGCGAGGCTTCCAGCCCTTCGTAGTACGGCCCCGCTCGACGTCGACCAGGACTCGTCGGTCCTTGATGCGAATTCCATCCGTTTCCTTGTAGGCGGCTAATGTCGAGGGACACTGTGTCAGCTTTGGCTTCTCTTACCAAGGATTTGGTTCCGCATTGCAACAATTGCAAGCAGTGCTCAGCTAGTTGTTATACCTTTCATGTCTTTTTCACGATCATAAACGACGAATGCATAGCCTCGGTTGGGCTTTTTCGCTTTCTCAGATACCGTATCTTTGACGATTCGAATCTGAGCGGAAAACTATGTCAGCGATCGTAAAAGGGTGACGATTCGGATAGAGGAAGCTGTACTCGTTCAATGGAGCCAAAGCGGCCAAACTCGCGCTCTAGATCGGCCTCTTTGGCATCGTAGCTGAGTCTCGCGACGAAAAGTGTTCTGTACGGGTCTCCTCGAGCTTGCGGATCCTTCTCGGGGTCATCTTTATCACCAGTGCGCATTAGCAAAAAGGCTTTGGGGCAAATGGGGAAAATGGGGAAGGCCTCGGGGTTGAGCATAGTACATACAAGTCTTCAGACCCTCTTCCAGCCTTTGACGATGCAGTTCCTTCTTCTCCAGCTTTTCGCGCCATTTGCGCTGAATCCAACACTCAGTCGCGTTGTATGGATGCTCTTCGTCGAACTTTGGTTGTTCCTCCTTCGCACGAGCGAGGTATCCAGCGACGCCAGAGATTGTGCTTTTCTTGCACTCATCCGGAGCACGCGTGGTCGGGGGTAGGTAGCGAAGGGGAGGGCGGGGCTGGAAGAGCGCCAGCAGGGGAGGGGGGAGCTTGTCCGTCATGATTGCCTCCTCGAGAGTGAGCCCAGATAAGTTGAGGATGTCGAACAAGGTTATGTCTGGGACAGTCTGGAAGTGGAACCAAGGACGTAGCGAATGCGACTAAGTCGCTCCACGGGATTGGCGCGCCTACAGGCGCCATAGCCGAAGTTGGCGCGCATTTACCGCTCTTCTCGCCGCTTCGGCTTTTGGAAATGGCAATTGGAGAGCCTCACCGCCCATTTCACCGCTTCTGATCAGGTGATATGGAAAAAGGGAAAGTTCGAGGTGGGCAGAACACCGAACGATCACAACTACAGCAATGCCGGTAAAAGGAATCAGGACTGTCACCGCCGCCAGGGTAAGTGCTTACACAATGACATTTAGGAGACGGAAACAAACGAAGATACTTGACTGTCTCCTTCGAAAGGATTCGCTAACTCAACCATAGAATGGCGTCGGTGCCTTCATCCTCCAATGCAAACGCCTCGACTTCCACTACTGCAATTACGGTGGCAGCTCGCGCGGCATGCTGTGAGTGAACTACAGGAACCGGAAGTCTCAACGTTGGTACTAACATGATGGAATCAGCGCCTTCCTGACCCAGACCCTTCCCGCATTCGCGCGAGAAAACCCGCAGATCGAGATCCGCGTTGCGCCCCGCCACGGCAAGCATCCCGTCATCAAGGGCCAATACATCAATGGCCGTGAGAAGTCTATCTGTGTGCGCAATCTCGAGCCGGAAGACATCTTGAAGAAGACTATGATTATCAAGGACGCCAGCGGCGACAAGTTGAAGCGGACCAAGAAGCCGATTACCAGTCTGAACGAGAGTGTGCGTGGTATCTGGTCTCCGTACCACGGAGATCTGCGCAGTGTTTAAAGCGATCTCAACTACTCAACTACTAGATCTGGCGTTTTTCATGGGGGTTTCCCGGTGGTTGAATCCATCCGACGGATGGACTTCTGCCGTTGCTTTCTACTGTATTATTGAACTGGTCTATTCTCTTTCCTTGTTCATTCACTTGTCTTGTTGCTTTCTGAAGAGCCGAGTGGTGCTCTGCCTCGTGCACCCGGTTATGCATCGCACAGCCATGTCATTATATCAATCTGAACGAAATTCAAATCTACAATATTAGTCTCGGCTTACAGTATTATGTCTTTCAGGGATCAAGTTAAACCAGTTTTTAGATGCCAACTAGAGACCTGACAGAAGCCTGGGGTAGGCTTGAAACAGACCTGCTATACTTTGGAAGAACAAGCTTGAGCGGAATGCGAGAAAAGAGGCTATAAAGATCCAACCAAAAGTAATCATAAAAATCAAAATCCGATACAACGCCTGCTGTATCCATGCCGATTGGGTATCAAAGGAAGAGAAGTGCAAGTGCCAACCGAAAAACACCGCCACCATGCAAGTTAGAGATCCTCGAGGGTCGTGGGCAGCGTCACAGGTAGAGGTGGAACATAGCCGTGGGTGCGCTGACAAGTTTCCCACAGCCCGCAACCTGGCATTTAGCAAATGGCTTTGTCTTCGGAGGACCTTGGGCTTTTTTGGCCTTTGACAAAGACCTGTTTCCTGCGCATTCGCCACAGTAGACCTGTGTAATGTTAGCACGAAATAAAATAATTATGTGGCACTCTTTGGTGACTAACATGTCCACAAGGTTTTGCAACCCAGATCTCTTGTCTCTTTTCTTCTCCAGTGCCCAGCTCCCACGAGCAATTGGGACATACTGCGACATCATCCTCGCCCAGTGTACGAGTAAACCCCTCGGGTGCTGGGCTCGGAGCCTTGTACACCTCACGTTGGGGTCTCGTTTCTTGCGGGGTAAGGGGTTCCATGTCAATGGAAGAGAACGCATAGTCTAGACTGTCAGGCCTGTTAAGCCCAAATCCATGCCCAGCGAAGATCCTATGAAATTCACGTCTTGATCTTGATGGAAGGAAGGGCATAGAGGCAAGTATATCCCTATCCTCAGAGTCTTGCCGAGCACGAAATCCGCGTGCAAGGGTGCTTGAAAGCATCGAGATGGGATCCCAGTTTCCTCGAGCCTGTGTTGCCCGAGGCCGTGTAGTGGCCCGGACAAATTGGACCTCTGGACTGCTAGATGGTCCTTCGCCAGTATCATCGTCCATCTCTTCTTCAAGGTCCACGACATCCGCCAAAATGTTCCTTCCGAACCGCGGCGGTCTCGAGGTACTTGGAGCTGGGCTGTCCGAGGAGCGGGCATGTGTACGCTGGGGAGGAGTCTCAGGCTCATTGGTCAAATCTATGACATCTTCCTCCTGTGAAGTTGTGCTGACGGGTCGTCGAAAGTCGAATCCACGAGGGGTTCTCATGGGTGGCAACCGAGCCGGACGGGAACCGGATGCTTCAGGGAGAGGAGGATGAAAGTGACGGTGCCAAGAAGCCTGGCTTCCATCATCAGCCTCTTGTGACATCTGGCTGTGGGTTCGCTAAAAGAAAAGAACAAAGAAGATGTGTTAGTTAAAATGTTCATCCGTCAGCTCGGTGGCCCCGCGCTTTCACGGGAAAGATGTGGCTCACCTTGGACCTGGCGCCCATGAACAGGACGCCAGGATCATCACTCATAGCAGTGACTCCAAGAGAAGACTGAGAATAAGGCACACAGATATAAGAGTATTTATCATGCCACGAAGCGGGCAAGAGAAGGGTAGGGTCGAGGACCGACATTGGATGAGAAGGGCCGTGTCCCAAGGCGGTGGGATTCTGCCACAGGCGGTCAGCTCGTGAGGAGTTAAGGCGGTCAGCACTGAAGTATGGTTAGGAAAGAAACCTAGGAAGTAAATCGGGGTGTGGCCTTTAAATGGGGACATGGAAAAGAGAAGTCAAAAAGGGATGTGGGTAAGGCTTAGAAAGATATACAGACGTGATGTTGCAACTATTAAGTTCATAGCATAGGTATTTGTGAATTTTGCTTGCATCAAGAGCTGTTGTGAACGCAATACAAACACCATTGAAACTCAGATATCCAGCTCTAAAATTACATGTTTTGCCCCAAAGATCATGACTGCGCCAGAACAGTAACCACACCTGCATCGTTCAAGGAGACAATGCTCTGGGCTGCAGAGCCAAACGCCACGGCAACGGCCGGGACAGCGCTCCGCAATGGCTCAGACCATTGCTTCGCTGATTTATCGAACTGCTGGACGGTGATTCCACTAGGGCCACCGGTCAGCAGGAACTGCCCGGTGTAGTCCCAGAAAATGGAGTTGACATAGCTGCCGGTGTCCAAGACCTTGGTTTCCTTAGAGCTGCGCAGGTCCCAGATTGAGACAGTGGTGGACTGTGCAGCCACTGCCGCTAGGAAGGTACCATTCTCGGAAAAGTAGAGGGCCTTGACAGGACCAGGCATCGCAAATTCGGCGGCAATAGTTCCACTCTTGATATCGAATATTTTGATCTGTCCATTGGCAGCGCCGGCGGCCAGAAGGTGACCGTCTGGGTGGATGTGTACAGACAATAAACCTAGGCAGTATGTTAGCATTCTGCTCACTAGAACCAATAACTTTAGAGTACTTACCTGCATCGGTGAAAATCTGGGTAATCACAGCGTTGGTGGACAGGTCATAAAGGACGTAGCTCTTGTCAACGCCAACAGAGGAAACAATATCACCCGTCGCATGAACCGCAAGGGCCGTCACCTCACCGGCGTGCGAGGCAAAGCTTGCCACCTCGCTACCATTCTCAAACGCCTTCACTGACCCAGTAGCTGAGCCAACAATGGCCTTGTTACCAGCCCAGGTGGCATCGGTCACAGGACCGTCAGTTTTGAAAGTCTGCACCACGCTTTTCTGGGTAAGAGAATAGACACCGACAACGCCATCGATACCACCAACAAGAGCCAGCTCGCCAGTGGAGTTGACTGACAAGGCACGACTGCCGGGGTAAAGAGGTTCGGAGGTCTCGAGAGGCTTGTATGCGGAGATGGAGTCACTGGTGGCCCATCCTTCGGGGACGGGGCGCTTGCGTCGGGTCTTTGAGAGACTATGATAAATCGTCAACCAAAATGAAACAAACCATTATAGGCGGGGACTACATACCTAGCCTGTGTGTTCTCAATTCGCTCCAATACTGCCGGAGGCAGGCCCTCGGAATCCACCTGCATAGCTTCACCAGCGCCAGAAGACCGGCTGGCACCAATAGTCACCTTTGAAAGTGCATCGCGGGCCTCATCTCTCTCCTTAGTGACCCGTGCGATCACGCGCACGGCGGCATCATGCTGATAGAGCGCCGCGCTCAGCTCACGCCGTGTCTGTGCCAGGTTCTGTTGGAGAGTATATGTTTCAAGAGCGAGGGCATCCCACTCTTCCTGGAATATACTGAGAAGCGAGGGAATGGAGGTGAGAGTAGGAGGGCGAGGTCGGACAACGTGCTGGGACTTGATATCGATGAGATCGTCGGTGGTCAGCTCTTCGCCGTTGACCGGATCTTTGCCGTTCTCGGCAATGTACGCCTCAATGAGGCGTTTCTCGAAGACACTGCCTACTCGAATGTTAGACGGGTGCTGTGCGCAAAAGGCGACTGGGGAGACCTACCGCTCTTGGGAGAGACGACAGGCACTTGAGGTGCCTCTCCAGAGACTATGAAGGAATATTGTCAGCAAATTGATCTTCACGTTGCGATCAACCGTTCGATTAGAGATAGAACACCTACTTGCGCAAAGCATGGCTAATTGGAGTGGATGGAGGGAGGTGTGGATGGGGAAGACCAGACGCGAGGAGCAGGCTCCTTGGGACTTTTCGATGTCTCCCGTTACGGTTTAGTGCGGGAGCTGTTCCCGCCCATACTCTTCTTCCGCCCGGCGTGGAACCAAGAGAACGAAAACGAATACTACTCCATTCGACTTTGTCGCCTCGATCTGCCCTTTGGCAACGAGAATTGTTGCCTGAGATTCAATGGCCAGCTCCTGATTGTCTACAATTCTTTGGAGTGAAGGTGCGGCATGAACTTGACTTGACACAGCTATAGCAGCTATCCCGCCCAGCGTCCGACCATGTCGAAGAACCCCAAGCTTGCCTATGGTACGCCACGTTTTCCCTTACTATCGAGCTCTTCTCATAGGTTTTATAGACGCGAAGGAGCCCGCTTTTCTTCAGAAGCTCCGGGGCCAATATGGAAACACCTCCGGTCGCCTGGAGCGACCTGCCATGCGACCTCAAAAAGCCAAGGATAACAACGGTGATGACGACGCGCCCGTCTATGTCGATGAAGAAAGCAACGAGGTGATCACAAAGGAGGAATATCAAGCTTTGGTTGGGGGCACCGCGAATCAGACTGAAGATGGGAGCAAGGATCAACCTCCTGAGAAAGAGGACAAGACAGAGCCACCGAAAGAACCCACCGCGAAACAAAGCAACCTTACTGAGGTCGGCGGACAAAAGAAGCGAAAGCAGGCCAAAGTCGTGGGCGAGGATAAGCCAGGCGCGGAGGAAGCAAAGCCCGAGTCTGAGGGAAAGCCCAAGGCTTCAGCTTCAGCTTCAGCTTCTCGAAAGCCCAAGAAGGCCAAGAAAATCAAGCTCTCGTTTGACGAGGAGTAAGAATAAGCCTATCGAGCATGTCAAGGAACTAGCAACTAGCAACTAGCAACTAGGAACTCAGGTTCCTGGCTTAAAGCATATCCGAGTATAGCATCGGGCCTGATTCATTATGAGTCAAAGCGACCGGGAAAGTGTACAGCCCTGGCACAACGAATAGAAAGCTTTAAATTATAGTACAATGAATTTATAAAATCATCTAAAAGATCCAGTCAATACGATTTAGTAAATAGTAAATGTCTGGTGACGTAGTATGAAGAACGATATCATAGCGGCCGACGTGATTGTATTTCTCCAATTTCTCAGCAACTTTTTTTCTCCGGAGTCCGACTACTCTCCCACCACCACACCTTGTCGCTGCAATTAGAAACCCGGTGGTCAGCGCCAGTTCAAAATGCCCGTGGTTAATGTCGACGAGCTGGTCCGCCTGCAGCGGAAACCAGAGGACATTCGAAATGTGAGTGCTGCCCCTCCATCCCACTTTTTTGATGTCAGGTTTCAATATACTAACTCCGGCACTAGATCTGCATCCTCGCCCACGTTGTGAGTCTACATAAAGTTCTCTGGAACTTCTAGTCGGTTTTAACTTTTTTTTCTTTCATTTGATTTAGGATCATGGCAAGACTTCCTTGACGGATAGTCTTATAGCCACAAATGGCATCATCTCGCCCAAGCTGGCTGGAAAGATCCGCTACTTGGACTCTCGTCCAGATGAGCAGCTCCGAGGTATCACCATGGAATCCTCAGCTATATCCTTGTTTTTCTCCATGCTTCGGCGTTCCAGTCCTGACGCCGCTCCCGTGCCCAAGGAGTACCTGATCAACTTGATCGACTCGCCAGGGCATATTGACTTCAGTAGTGAGGTCTCTACGGCATCTCGTCTCTGCGATGGTGCAGTCGTTCTGGTCGATGCGGTGGAAGGTGTCTGCAGTCAGACTGTGACTGTGTTGCGACAGACCTGGGTCGAGCAGCTGAAGCCGATTCTTGTCATTAACAAGATGGATCGGCTAATCACGGAACTCATGATGAGCCCGAGTGAAGCCTTCTCGCATCTTAGCAGGCTACTCGAACAGATCAACGCCGTTATCGGTAGCTTCTACCAGGGCGAGCGTATGGAGGAGGATCTGCAGTGGCGTGAACGCATGGAAGACCGTGTCAATGCTTCGGCCGCAAAGGACAAAGACAAGTCCAAAAAGCAAATTGCGGATGATGAGTCGGCGAACATCGGTGAAGCCACGGAGTTTGAGGAGCTCGATGACGAGGATATCTATTTCGCGCCCGAAAAGAACAACGTTATCTTCTGCAGTGCGGTTGATGGCTGGGCCTTCACAGTCAGGCAATTTGCTGCCATATACGAAAAGAAACTTGGGATCAAACGCTCTATCCTGGAAAAGGTCCTCTGGGGAGACTTCTACTTGGACCCCAAGACAAAGCGTGTCCTGGGTCAGAAGCACCTCAAGGGCCGTGCATTGAAGCCCATGTTTGTGCAGCTTGTTCTCGACAGCATTTGGGCTGCATACGAAGCCACAACTGGTGGTGGAAAGGGCAAAGGGTGAGCTCGGAATTGAATCAGCTATTGGGAGTATTGCAGCTCACACTTCTACAGGGACCCCGTCTTGCTGGAGAAGATTACCAAGTCATTAAATATCAACATCCCGCCTTACGTTTTGCGCTCGCGTGACCCCAGAAACATCATGACCACACTATTCTCTCAATGGCTGCCTCTGTCGACAGCTCTCCTGGTGTCTGTGATTGAATACCTCCCTAGCCCTTCGTCTGCGCAAGCCACTCGACTCCCCGACATGATTAAAGACTCGCCCGGCGCAGACCATATCTCTGAAGATATCAAGCAGGCTATGGTGAACTTCAAGACCGGGCCTGAAGAGCCCGTTGTTGCATACGTCAGTAAGATGGTTGCTGTTCCCGAAAGCGAGCTCTCGTCGAGCAAGAAACGCAGCGGCGCTACCATGACCGCGGACGAGGCTCGAGAAATTGCCCGCCGCAAGCGAGAAGAGATTGCCAAGATGCAGGCAGAGGCCGGCGGTGGCCCGGGCAACGATTCATTCGAGCGAATGACGTCTGCTTTCGAGAACACATTGTTGATCACAGAAACAGAAGAAGAGGAAGAAGTGGCAGAAAAGGAGGATCCCGAGCATCTGATCGGTTTTGCTCGACTTTATTCGGGAACTCTTAATGTCGGAGATTCGATCTATGTTCTACCACCGAAGTTCTCGCCTGCGAATCCGCACGCAAGTCCAGAGCCGAAGAAGGTCACCGTCACAGATCTGTATCTGATCATGGGTAGGAGTCTTGAGCCACTCCAGTCGGTGCCGGCAGGTGTTGTGTTTGGAATTGGTGGCCTGGCAGGCTATGTGCTCAAAAACGGTACACTTTGCAGCCAGCTTGAAGGCAGCATCAACTTGGCCGGTGTCTCGTTGAGTACCCCGCCAATTGTGCGTGTTGCTCTGGAGCCAGTCAACCCAGCAGACCTGGGTAAGATGATTACCGGTCTGCGCCTCCTTGAACAGAGTGATCCCTGTGCGGTGTACGAGCAACTTCCCAGTGGTGAGCATGTTATCCTCACAGCAGGTGAATTGCATTTAGAGCGCTGTGTAAACGATCTTCGCGAGCGATTCGCTCGATGCGATATTCAAACTGGCGAGGCCATTGTGCCATACCGCGAGACTATTGTCAATGCCCCAGAGATGGCACCGCCCAAGAACCCCGAATTTGGCCGGGGAAGTGTCGTGTCTCTCTCCCCCTCGAAGCAAATGACCATTCGCCTGCGTGTTGTGCCGCTTCCTGAAGCTGTGACGGATTTCCTCTCCAAGCAAGTTGGAACGATTAAACGGCTCCAGTCAGAGAAGCATACGGCAGTAGAGGCGGCATCAGATGCTGAAGTCAATCAGCAAGTTGAATCGGCTGATGTCGGTGCTGCTGGCGAGGCCCGCGAGGTCAATATCTTGTCCTTGAAAGAGTTCCGCGACGAACTGGACAAGGCCTTCGAGGAAGAGGTCAAGGGAGACAAGGAGCTGTGGAAGGACGTCGTTGATAAAATCATTGCTTTCGGGCCCCGGAGAACTGGACCCAACATCTTGGTGGATGCTACAGCAGTCAACACCTGCGACAAATTGTGAGTTATTTGACCTACCACGAGGAATCTCCGGGCTTCTACTAACATATATCACACCAGCTTACTCGACGAACCCAAACAACCCAACACTCATGACCAACAAGCCCTTTTAGTCCGCGACTTGTGCGACAAGATTGCCTACGCCTTCCAGCTGGCAACAGGCCAGGGCCCTCTATGCCATGAACCAATGCAAGGCATTGCCGTCTTCCTCGAAGATCTCACCGTGCACGCCAACTCCAGCGACGAGCTCGACATGGGCCGACTGACCGGCGACGCAATCAGACTCGTCCGCGAAGGCATCTCGCAGGGCTTCCTGGACTGGAGTCCACGAATCATGCTTGCCATGTACAGTTGCGAGATCCAAGCAACCAGTAAGACAAACCCCGACCCTCTCACCTGTATATAGACCTGAAGCTAATACAATAATCAAACAGCCGAAGTCCTAGGCCGCGTGTATGGCGTAATCACCCGTCGCCGCGGCCGCATCCTTTCCGAGGTCATGAAAGAGGGAACACCCTTCTTCACCATCCTGGCCGTTCTCCCCGTCGCTGAGTCCTTTGGCTTCGCTGAAGAAATCCGCAAACGGACATCCGGTGCAGCCCAGCCGCAGCTGATCTTCGCGGGCTTTGAAGCGCTCGACGAGGATCCGTTCTGGGTTCCTGCTACTGAAGAGGAGCTGGAGGATCTGGGCGAGCTTGCGGATCGCGAGAATGTCGCGAAGCGGTATATGGATGCGGTGCGCAGTCGGAAGGGACTTGTTGTGCAGGGGCGCAAGTTGATTGATGCGGAGAAACAGAAGACGTTGAAGAAGTAGTTTGTAGATGGTACGTGTGTTATGTATTGTTGGATATACAAAAATATGACATGAGGATTTATTGTCGGTTCATAATTACTTCCAGGGTTTATGTTGCGCGCGTTATTACCTCTAGTGAGGAGTGTGGATTGTAACCGTCCATGAGATAACCTTTCTTCCAGTCACAGGATATTCGGACAGGAAAATATGGGTCAGGAGGGTACGCAGAGATAAGTCTGCTGCGTCCGTTCATCTTCCTCTCTTGACAAACACAGTCCGACATTGATAGGTCTCGACCGTGTATACTAAGGAGGTTGGTGGATCTACTATATGTAGAAATGCCTTTCTAGGTTTGAGGCAGATGAAATATTGGCTGTTGTGGTAAACTGCATGGAGAGAATTGCAGGTTAGAAGAGAGAGTAGGTCCTGGACCTGTTTTATTCATCATTCAGTGGGTATCACAAGAGATTTGGCGGGGAGCTGTGTTTCAGTTCCCGCGCGCGAAGTCGGCTGACTTGGGTCGCCAATTGCTACGGAGGTAGGATGCAGCATTGGCTGACGTGCTAGGGCTGATTGTATAGACAGAGGGATGCCTCTTTCTGAAGCATCATGTCTTGAAAACCCAAGAGATGAACCTTGTCTGTTTGTTTCAACGTGACTTAAGGCTCCAGTTTCGCGCTGTTGAGAGTCCCATGCTGCAATATGGGTAAGAGGGTTTTCCCGTTGCTGCGGTCACAGCCGAGACATTACCAAATGCAAGGCTACCGATAGCATCAATACTCAAGGGCCGTCTCATATGAAGTCAAAGAGTGCAGTAATGACCAAGGGTGCAAGACCCTCAGAAGGGCCGAGCAACCTTTCTTTGTTCACCGGTACCGGTGACAGGATCCCTCATTTCCTTCCAGCTAATAGGGAACATCATGTTTCCTGCCTCGCTGCGAGCCATCACCACACCTAGATCGTTGCGGGCGGTGGTGAGGTAGTAGAAGCTCTGGTCACCAAGGGAGATGACAGAACCGCGAACAATATCCCCGACGCGGAACATCTCGTCCATGACGACGCGATCCTTCTCAACGGCACGCACATCTTCCTTGCGGATCAGTGCCTGGAAGCGCAGCTCGTCGGTGTTGCTGTGGTTCTCTGGGTTCGCGGCGGAGGTGAGGATGGAGGCAACATTATCGTTATCTGAGGCGGCTTTGGAGGGGTCTGGGTTGGCTGCGGAGGCATCGTCAAGCACAACGAGGATGGAGACCGCGGCCTGTCGCTTTTGAACCCTGGTGACGCGAGCCAGAACGATGGAGTCGACTGCGGGCAGAGTGTTGTATCTGGGCTTCGACTTTGTGGTTGGGGCTGAGGTTTTTGACGGAGCTGCGACTGCCTGGCTTGGTCCTGGAGATACCCGAGAGATTCGTAGAATCGATTTCGTTTGGGTCTTGGGTTGGGCGGGATCGACAATGACGGGGCCGGCGATGGAGGCATAGATGTTAGATTGCTGCACATGTGTTCCAGGTCCGGCAGAGTATGAGGCGACAGAGCCCAAGCGTTGGCCAGGGATTGCCACAGACGGAAGAGAGGTTGCCATGGTGTCAGGCCCTCGAGGGCAAAAGAATCGAAAAAGTTGATGGTAGAGAGATGGATGGATTTTTCTGCCAGGGAGCTATGGCCGGCCCGGATGTATGTTTCTCCGCCCCATTTATATACCTACGAGCACATAAAGTTCTCTCATAGCACGATTTAATTAGGAAAGGGCCCATATCTAGCTTGAATACATAGTGTATGCATAGGAACAGAGAAGAGACAGCGGCATTGACCCAGAAATACCGTGAACAAGAAAGAAACGGGGAAAACACAAAAAGGTCCTGACCACTCCAATGCCCACTGATTAGCCACCTCTGCCCCTGACTTCGGTGGATTCAATGCCCGATAGTAACACCCAAAAGAATAAATAGATGGAATAGACAAGAGTGGAATCGCCAACCGAGATACAAAAAGGAACCCCCAAAAAAGAAGGATTGTCGTGCACGCGACAGAAACCATTTATGCTTCGACCAGTGTCTGCTTAGGACCCGCTCCCAGCAACTCCAGGCATCGCCGTGCAAGAGCAATGACCTCACCCTCGCCGTCGTCGGCATCCTCCTCATCGGACTCGATGTTCTTGTCGGAGATTGACTTCACCATCTGTACAATATCGTCGGACTTGGAGATGTATCCGATAAGCTTCTTGTCTTCCGACTCGAGGAGTTGAAGAAGAGTCCAGATGGCAATGTGCTGGAAGGTTGGATCTCCACTGGCGAGGAAACGCTGGAGGTAGCCATGAATGCCACCATTCGGGTCTGCCCAGTCGCGCACAAAGATGGAGTAATCTCCCACTATATTCATGTTAGGGACTGATTCAGGGTGGAAATGTGCGGGGAGAGATGAAGAAAGCATCGATGGTCAAACATACCTTTGGAAGACAGGTTACCCAGGGCAGCGGCGCTGTTCCCTTGCACCTCGATACTCTCCGAGTTGGTCAGCGGTATCAAGACGTCGAAGACGCCGAGGTTGAGAAGATGTGACTTGAGATCATCGCTTAGAGCCAGCACAGCGATGGCAGCGGTCATTTCGGATTGAACGGTCAGTGGGACTCGCAGAACGAGATCCTTGCACTTCTGAACTGCACCGGCCTGCAGGACGAGTTCTTTGTTCCGATCGGAGCTAGCCGCAAGGTTGCGGAGCGTGGAGATGGCATGGCATTGAATCTCTTCGTTATCAGTTGAGCCCAGCAAGTCCACCAAAGGCTTCAGAAAACCGGCTTCAATGATCGGGGATTCGTTGAGTGGGTGAATAGAGATGTTGCGAATGCACGCAACGGCGGAGAGTATAAGCGGAAGGTAGGACGACTGGAGCAGTCGCAGCAACGGAGAAAGTCCCTTCGCCCGAACAATCTCCAGCTGATATTTCTCGTCAGAGGCAAGGTTGCGCAGAGCGAGTGCCGCTTGGCACTGGACCTTGGGGGTCGACGAGTCCATGAGATGGACCAAGGACTGAACCAGCCGACCCTCGGTTTGAGCGAGCCGCTTGCGATTGGTCGAGTCGACAGCGATGTTGCTGAGGGCGGTTGTACAGTAATATTGGACGTCGACGTCGGGCGAAGAGAGGAGTTGGACAAGAACGGGAATGGCACCGGCGTTAACGAGTTGCTGTCGGTTATCGTCTGATCATGGAGTTAAGTCTTGTATACCCACCACAGCTTCCAGAGCAAAATTTACTCACCAGAATGTGTCATATTGAGCAGCGCACCAGTCGCATTACGCTGCACACGCATGTCCTTCGACTTTGCCAAGCGGATCAGGGGACCCAGCGCTCCCGAGCGAGCAATCTTGGCCTTGTTCTCCTCATGCGTGGCCAGGTTCGTTATACAGCCGACCGCATTACATTGCACCTCGACATTGGGCGACATCATCTGGCGGATCAGAGGGGCCAGCCCTCCGAGGGCGACGATCAAGACCTTATTCTCAGCTATGCTGTGTCAGCGGTCGGGACGGGTCATGAAGCTTCAAGGATGCATACCATTTACAGCCAGATTGCCAAGCGCGGCGCTGGCGGCGCGTTGGACTTCGATATCAGAGCTCTGAAGCAGGAAGAGGATGGGCTCTAGGGTGTCTCGGTCGACTTCGCGCACATCTGCAGATAAGACGTCAGGGATTGCCTCACCTCGATCGCTAGCGTCGCACGTACCTCGTTCCGTGATTTCGGCGAATGTCAAGCTTGCACTGCGTTGTAGGTCGACGTTGTCGGAGTAGACAAGGGTACTTAGAGCTCGCAGCGGCTCTCCGGCGAAGAAATCGGTCTCATTGCGCTGGACAAGGGGGTTAGCAACGAGTGGCCCAATGAGACCGGACAGCTTGATAGAGGGCTTCGACTTACATTTTCCAGATAACTGAGCAGGTCTGAGACAGCTTCCCGCTCATTATCGGCCAGGGTGGCTTCGTAGATGCCATCTCGAGACCGGCCGGCGCCCAAGCAGGCCGAGATATGACACCATTGGTCGATGGCCGACAGGCACGACCGACAGGTGGTCACGATTCCACTCATGCCTCCTAACAGGCCCGCATCAGGGCACTACGGGTGAAGTTCGAGGCACGAAAAGGGAAGGGTTGGGGTAATAGGTAGTGTCTGCGGGGAGGTGAAGGCGGCAAAAGGTGGACGGTGAAAGGTGGAGGCTGGAGACGGTTGCATATACCCGTGTTCAAGCTTTTGGGACGGGAACACAGAAAAAGTAGCGCGTGATAAGGAGATCAAAGGGTTGAGCTCCAGTTGACTCCAAGTCCAGGGACAAGGGAAGTCGAGGGAGAAGGGGAGGTGGATGAGAGGAAGAGAAAGAGGTTGCAGGAGCTCACTAGTCTCCAGTTTTCCAGTCTCCAGTTTCCTTCCCCCTCCGGCTTCTCTCTGCCTCCACTGATAACAGATTAAAAGATCAACGAATGAATACTAGACTGATAGAATAAGCTTAGGCAATATCAGAGTCAAGACATCCATTACTCTGTCCTTTTCTTTATTTATTTATCTGGTGTAACAAATGCTAGAGGCTGAAACTCGCGCATCATATCATCCCGAGAGCTGCCACCAATCCGATGGGATGCACTTGGACACCACATTGATAGTTGACACATTATATGTGTAGTGTCATGCAACTATGTGCATAGCATAGCAGCTAGATAGCTATAGGAAATAGCTGTATGTATATGTAGTAAATACATGCACAACCACAATCTAGGGCATCGCATTCTCAAAGTTGAGTCCGTGCCCGAGATCCAATGACGATGTCAACATCTTGTGATTAGAGCATTAGAACATTGCAGCTGATCAGTAGGAAGATCCCAAATCTGCGTATTATAATCACATGGTGAATTCTAAAAGTGGAGGCCAAGTTCCCCGCAAAAAGGTGATAACCATAACCATAACCTTTGCTATTGCCACCACCTAGTTTTTATCCAACACTCTGTACTCTACCAGTGTCTCGTTGGGCAAAAGTTAATTTAGTGTCGGCCCATGATCAGCCCCTGTGTAGAACCTTACTCTGTAGAAGATTGGAAGGGAAGGGAAGGCCGATTCTCTGGTTCTCTGTATCTCTGGTTCCATCAAAACTTTCAGAGGGTCACATCATAACTCGCTGGATTCCTCGTCTCCTCCAGTCTTGGCTCACTCCATTCTCTTTGTTTCCTTTCAAATCTTCAATTATGTCTTAGTGAAGCCTTCACTTCTCAGCCCAGTTGCAGATTGTAGTTTGCACATCCTAGATATCATTGAGTCTACCCACTGGCCCCCTTTGATTTTCCCCCCTTCAAGATTCGACATCTCAGGCCAACGGATACCTGGGAAAGATTGTTTCGATTGTGTCGCTGCCTGTCGAATGTACAGACTGCAACAAAGAAACTGAACCCCTATGTCGACCTCAACTGCCACCGCCTCCGCCTCACTCTCCGACCCTCCTCGCCCGGGGCGTCTTCGCCGCTTCAGTCACCTACGAGCCTACACTCAGAATCTCTCCCACTCTTCCTCTAGTGGCCAACGTTCACGCCCCACTCTGAGTAGTCGAGTGCCGTGGCTGTCGCCCACGACTCCGTCAGCCGCAGATTCTCCATCGACGCAGGTGGGGAGCTCCACTCCTCCCACTCCTCCCACTCCTCTATGCCCCGGGAGTGATCAGCCGGCCCTGTCTCGCTACACCTCCGCGCCCACCTCCAGCTCCCACGGTCTCATCGATAGCCAGGCCTCGTCCAGCGAATCTTCGCGATCAACGCCGCTCAACGAGTCGAGCCCGATAACTCACGTCATGGCGCGGTTGAGGAGTGCGTCCGCTGTGCAAGGTCGGCCGCCGCGAAATTTAGGTCGGACCGCCACCCCAGAGGCGCCTACATCGCAACCAGAAGCAACTGACGCGGCGAGCGAAACCCTCGAGCTGCCTGGCACGACCACAGCGGACGATCAGTCCTCCCCCTCAAAAATGCCACAGAAGGCGACCATTAGGTTTTTCCCCTATCAGGACTCCTACCAGAGTTCGAGACCTTCGTTGCCGTTCATTCCCATTTCGCGCACACTTCCCTCCGAGAGCTGCGTCATTCGGGTCGGTCGATACTCAGAGCGCGATGGGGTTCCTAACCCCAACCCCTCTGAGCCCTCTGATACGCCCGTGGGATTCAAGTCAAAGGTCGTGAGTCGAAAACATTGCGAGTTCATGTACATCAACGGACAGTGGCACATCAAGGATGTGGGCAGCTCTTCGGGCACGTTTCTCAACCACATGCGCCTGAGTCAGCCGAACATGGTGTCCCGTCTGTATTCCATCAAGGATGGCGACATTGTACAACTGGGTATTGATTTCCGGGGAGGAGAGGAAATGATCTTTCGATGTGTGCGCATTCGTATCGAGTGTAATCGGGCTTGGCAGCAACAGCACAACGAGTTCAAGTATGCAGTTTCACACTTCATGTTTGATGTCTCCGCTAACGTCATCATAGTAAAAACACCGAAAGCTTGATCAAGAATTTGGGCAAAGGCGAAACGGCCGATTATTCTGGCTGTCGCGAATGTTCCATCTGTCTTGGTTCCGTTCTGGTTCGTCATCCCTTTCTATTTTCGACGTACCACACCGCTAACTGTGCCCCAGCGGCCCTACCAATGTCTGTTCATGGCAGCCTGTGCCCATGTCTGGCATTACAAATGTATCAGTCGATTGCTGCACTCGCCCGATTACCCCATGTTCCAGTGTCCTAACTGCCGAGCATTCACCGATCTGAGTGCCGAGGTCGATGACTCGAATGATCTCGAAGGGGAGGTAGCCCAAGAAGAACCTGCAAATGCACAGGAAAACAACCAGGCCGAACCGCGCTCCGAGACGCAGTCACCAGCAAACGTTCAACAGAACGGAGACCAAGAGACACAGAATCAATTAGAACCCCAACTCGAAGAGCCGGACCTGGTCACCGACGTCGAGAATCTGCATCTGCATGATGAACAGGCCCCCGAGGCGGACACGGACACTGGAAGCTCCGGTTCTCCAGCTCCAAATGCGAGCAACGACGACCTTGCTCGTAGTGCCACCGTCAACATTCCAGGTTGGCAGCCGACTCAACCTCTTAATGTCCCTACTAGTCGGCATGCTCATCTGCGCGCCGACACGCCTGTCCGCTCGGAGGCATCGGACGAAAATCCACTAACTCCACGAAATGACTCTGGGCCCTTGGCCTTTGACGGTCGAGCAGGGATGATTTGACATGCCGTGGAGACTACATACACTTGAAGATGATATTGGGACCATCCACAGAAATATTGGTGATTTGACTATCATGACTCAATGGAGTCACCAAATTTTGCATCTTACATCTAACTACTTTCTTATTTCTTATTATGGGAAGTATATTTGCGCATGATTGAAGCTCATCTGATCTCCACATCCGCCGCATTCCCTATAGCGATAATATGTCCAATTCGATTTCCTAGGTGCTCGTGGCAAACCCGGCGTTTCCCGTTTCCTTGGTGCACACGATCCCTCCCATCATTTGATATACCCATTTACCAGCCCGGGCTCTTGTGCAGGACTGTTGGTGATATCTACGCCGAACTAGGAACCTTCTTTCCGGTGGTCTCTACTTTGTCCATTCTAGCATTTGTTCACATCGGGTTGGCCTAATCCAGCTATTTCGTCTATGTTTGCAATCCAGAAATAATTGATAAACTCTTAATGCTGCTAGCTCCTACCGTTCGGTCCTTCATTCGACCTATTCCTGACGATGAGCTCTTCCTTGATTCGATCAATCAATTCCTGCTAGCCCGCCAGCTTCGCTCGAACCGAAGAAATTCAAATAAGAGATAATCTTTTGGCATTTCCGTAATTAGGAACTAGGGACACTCGGCCGTCGAAGATAAATCCGAGATATTCTTGGGCCTCTCCCAACAGATGAAGCCATGTATGTAGGTGGGTAAGAGGTAATGAGATGTTGTATGAAGCCTTTTTTAGGGCTTCAACGAGTGTTACCATTCGAAGAAGCACAAAGCCTGAGGCCAAAGATCATGTTATTCTTGTAAAAACTAGAAGCCTAAGCCAGAAAGGGGCATCGGCTATGCTCCTCCGGAAGAACTAAAGCCCGGGTGCCCGTGACGGCAACATCTGCCTAGGTTCGCAAAGCTTACTGCCCTTAGTAGGCAAGCAAAAGCACGAAATCAAATATAAAAAGGCCAACGTACTATACAACCTACTTATAGGCTATAAATTCCGGAGCCGTCGTGGTTATTAAGTAACCCTAAAATCGTCGCCGTTATTAATCGAATAATCATCCTCCTTACTATCATCGGCAGGCGCCGAGCGCTTACGGGTTGGGTTGTAGGAGCTACTAGTGCTTCCGGAAGTACGGAGAGACGCTAGAGCGTTTCCGGCGACGACCCCTTTGGGTAGTAAGAGGGCGTCTAGGATAGAGGCGAGGATACGAGATAACTCTGGCGTCGTAGTGATAGGTGCTACTGGTAGGGTAATATTCGTCTGCGGCATGAGCTTCTTCCGGAAGGAATCCCTCGTTAGAAGTAGGTAGCATTGACACCTTCTTCTTAGTGATTGTTATTCTCCGGCGTGGCTTCCAGCTAGCGGGAATACGGATAGTAGCCTAGTCGGTTGGAATAAGGTCTTGGTGCCCGTGGTAAGTTTCATATCGATCTTCGGTCTCTGCCGCCAGTTGTTACCATTCGAAGAAGCACAGATCATGTCATTCTTATAGAAACTAGAAGCCTAAGCCAGAAAGGGGCATCTACTATGCTCCTCCGGAAGAACTAAAGCCCGGGTGCCCGTGATGGCAACATCGAGGTAGTGATAATGAAGTGAATGTAGTACGAAATAGATAGTTGATGCAAAAGTGAGAAATAGGTGAGAGATAGATAAGAGATGCTACGCTTCTCCAACGCTCTTTCCCAAAGCTATAGCAGAAAACTTTCACGATTTCCGTTCCTCTCTAGCCTCTATTATGTCTGCCTCTTCTGTTGCATGCTTGGGGAGATGAAAGATGCTCCATTAGGACTACCTGAGATCTGAACTAACTAGCCGCGGGTGACTAAGCACCCGTGGGTAACAATAAACTAACGACACACCGATCCGGACTTTCCCCGCCGTTCTCCGAGCTTGGAGACAAGTGAAGACGATGGAGCTGTTTTGGACTCCCCTAGACGGAAGCTTCAGTTCCAAGAACCTAAACCGAAACCTTAGTTTGACCACGAAGAGGCTACCTTACGCAAGTACGTCGCTAGGTACGCCGAGGTCGCAGATACTATCAGTCAGGGTACAAAGGTCTAGATAGACTTTGCATTAATCAGAGCAAAGGTCAAGGAACTACGTCAATACTTAGACCGCAAGGACAAACTTTACGACCGTCTAGAGGACTTGAAAGGCAAGTCGTACAACGACATTCGATATAAGAACTTCGATGTCGAAGTTAAGGCTCGCCTCAAAGCTCGCTAGGACGAGGTATTCCCGCCGTTATAAGCTAGCTCGGAAGCTAGCTCGGTTGAAGGGTTAGTTGATTAGTCTATATAGCCTTAATACGGTGCTACCGATACCCTAAGCCGGTACCTAATGAACGTGCCTAGGCTCGCCGACCTCGCTAAGGAGTTCGACGACGAATATAAGGACGACTACACTAGAGATTTGTCTCCGTTTCTAAGGGGCACACTAAGGGCGACCGTAAGAAGAAGTTTAAGCCCGCTACAGATACCGCTAGGCGCCCCTCTCTAAGTCCTTAGAGCGATAACAAATATCGCCGTCTTAGCACCTACTAAGTCTACTACTCCTAAAGAATATCCTACTAGCGAGCCGATTCCCTGCCTAAGTAGCGATATCGGGTTTCTAGCGAATGACTAACGACTTTCCAAGTTCATTTTTCCTACCCTACTTTGTTTCTGTTTTTTCATCCTTCCTATTTTTGCATTTTTCACAGCCAGGAGGCTGCGGTTTTTCCGCGGCCGGCAGATTGTTACCCACGGGTGCTTAGTCACCCGCGGCTAGTTAGTTCAGATCTTAGGTAGTCCTAATGGAGCATCTTTTATCTCCCCAAGCATGCAACATCTTCCCATTGAATTCCTTCGCCGAGATAGGCGTCTATACTTTTGTTCGCTAAAGAACTCAATGATGAAGACATAAATGAGAGATTACTCCCCATCGAAGTCTTAGCCAAAAAAAAAGGCCACAATAGCCGTTAGCCTCTACTCCGAACTTGAGAGCCTCATCGAAATCAAACCTCACGCTGACTACGCCTCCTTGCTATCACCGACATCACGCCACAACTGGCCACCGCCTTGTGGCAGAGACTCGAAGTACGCGGACCGAGATCCCTACGGCTCTCTTCTAACGCAATCACCGGATATTTCCACATCAAGATGCCGACGTCTATCTAAAGTTGTGTTGGTCAGTGGCTATACCGCTTATTCCAAAAGTAGGGCCGAAATGGACTCCTCACGGAGGACAATCTACTTACACCTAGCTCTAATGATACTATAGCGGCTTGATGCCGCTGGAGCTCCGCGTAAGGAGTCAGGACTTAAGAGGCGATCATTTCCCTATGCCTGTACCACTAGTACCACTAATTATTACGCGAATGACTCTCGTCTCACTCGCGTGCACCAGCTCCGCGACCGCATGAAACGAACCACGGTCGGTTCTCCGAGGCGTGGTTCACCCAAGAGCAAGAGTTTATCGATCTGTTCTTCAAACAGAAGGTCCCGCTAGCACTACGCAAGCTCCCCCCGTCCAAAGATGGCTTCTAGTGCACCGCCGAAGGATGTACTGCGTTCGCCGGCAAGATCCTCTACTCTGACGACTTCCGGCCAGTCGACAACCAGGGCGCTGCTAGCTACACGCTTATCTCTCCCAGCCGGAATGAGATCGTCTAGTTTCGACTAAAGCCTTTTGGCGAGCACATTCTGGGCCTCGTACACAATATCTACGGTGACCTAGTGCCGTTCCTATCCGGCTAGGTGGCTTTCCGTTACCTATATACGTCTGCCCGGTGATACTAGGCGTAGTCCGCATCTTCTAGGACTTCCTAAAGGACCGCTTCCCCCTCTAGCGTTAGCTAAATACGGTGCGTGATCTAGCCGCGTTTATTGCGAAGGCGGCCTTCTAGCCCTAGCCTCGATAAGCGTTGTCGGGCGATTCTTGGACTGCAATAGCTAGCACAAAGCTTAAGGATCTAGCTAGCATAAAACGACTACGCTAGATGGAACCGCGGTTCGCGTAGAAGGCGGGTCAATCTTATAGTGGATCCGTCGGACGGCCACCTAACTGATGTCCTCGATTTCGATGGTGCTTGTATAGGCGTTCGGAATGTGTCTTTTCGGGGTATACGAAGGCTTCCTCGGGGAGATGCGAGATGCAAGGTAGAGGTTCTTTGACCAGCCTGCCATCTAGGATAGCTAGGAGCCGGGGAATCCGCCGCGAAGTGTCTGAGAGACGCTATAAGCCACTTTTTGGGACACCTTTTGGGATGCTATGCCATCCGGGATGACAAGGCAAGATCTTGAGGAGCCTGTTATGGTCGCATCAGATGTTGGGATCATTAATCGCTACTTCGACAAAGACGGTGATATTGATACAGAGGACAAGCACGACCTACGCTCTCCGAATTGGGCCACTGGACTACTCCTCGACCGTTAGTTCCTAGTTAGTATATAATTCTCCTAATTAGTCTATCATATAATCAGCGTATCAGACGAATACTCTTTATTTGAAAAGGGTAGCGGATTGCCAAGCCGAGAGACCAGACGAAACAGCCAAAGTCTAGAGATATGACCTCTGGAATAGCATGATCGGCGGTCTGAGATGAAAAGTATGTTCAACCTGGGCAATGACAACCGTCCGGGGTAGTTAAGACTTTCTCGCTGTCCAACCCCCGGTGTCCTTATCGCTTGGCATCTTGCTTGGCATCGCCTTCTCCTCCCCTTTCTAGTCTTTAGCCTGATAAGACGACTCATGCTGCATTTTTCTTATCGCCAAGTGCTCTATCTGACAGCTCTTCTAGAACTTTACTCGTGATATGCGACAAGAACTATCAAATGCCGAGAGATAGGGATGCCGTGTCTCTGTCGACGAAGCATCATGACTCCGCACCATATCCCGCATCTACTCCCTAACCTCAATGTTAGTGCGCATATAAGTGACAATGTTCCCCGCTCGATTGTTTAGATTCCCCTTGAGGAACTACACACGAGTACAATGGAGAAGAATGTGTCCGTACAGGACCGTCCCATTCCTAGCGAGGATGCCAACTCCGGTACTGTCGAGCCTTATCGCGAGACAAAGCGTGGCTTGTCTTCACGACACGTGCAATTGATGGCCATCGGTGGCTCTATTGGCACAGGCCTCTTTGTCGGCATTGGTTCATACTTGCAAAATGCAGGACCGCTGTCATTATTGTTGGGCTATATGGTCTGGGGCGTCTTATTTACTCTGCCCGTCAACTTGAGCGTTGGTGAGATGTGTGCCTATCTACCTGTTCGAGGATCAATCTTTGAGCTGGCAGCACGGTTCATTGACCCTGCTTTTGGATTTGCCATGTAAGTTCTCCGCTTCCCATGCCTCTCCTCTCCTCGAGGCGAGGCGAGGCTAATGCCCACATCCGTAGGGGTTGGGTTTACTTCTATGGCGGTGTCATGTTACTATGTACGGAATACTCCGCCGTCGCAACGGTCATGCAGTACTGGAACACGAGCGTCAACCCGGCAGTCTGGGTAGCAATGGCACTCGTCGTTTGTACTCTGCTCAACATGGTCGCTGTGAAATACTATGGAGAAAGCGAGTTCATCATGGCCTCGACTAAGATCCTACTGCTCATCGGCCTTGTCATGTTGACCTTTATCACTATGGTTGGTGGAAACCCCAAGCATGATGTCTACGGCTTTCGCAACTGGACACACGGCGTGATGTTTGAGTACTACACAGACGGCGTGACGGGGCGATTCTTAGGCTTTTTCTCCGTCATGGTCTATGCGGCTTTCTCCGTGGCTGGACCCGATCTCCCTGCCCTAGCAGCCGGCGAGATCCAGAATCCAAGATACACCATTCCACGCGTCGTTAAAGCAACATTTTGGCGTATTGTCGGATTCTACGTGGTCGGTGTACTAGCCGTCGGCATCATCTGCAGTCCACGCGATCCTCGTCTCATGTCTGCGATTGACTCGGGTGTGGCTGGATCTGCTGCATCGCCTTGGGTCATTGGCATTGAGAATTTGGGCATCTCGGGCCTTCCAGATCTGATCAACTTGCTCATTTTGCTGTCTGGTTGGTCCTGCGGGAACGCGTATCTCTACAGTTCCAGTCGAACGCTCTACTCTCTCGCACGCGACGGCCAAGCCCCCAAGTTCCTTCTGAAGTGTACTGCGTCGGGTATTCCTATCTACTGCGTGCTGACGGTCTCGCTTCTCTCCTGCGTCACCTTCCTCGTGGCTGGATCATCTTCTGTGACGGTCTTCTACTGGTTCGTCGATCTGACTACCATTGCCTTTGTTCTCACCTACACGGGCATGCTCTGCGTTTTCATCGGTTGGTACCGCGCCTTGAAAGCACAAGGAATCAATCGGAAGAAATTCGTCCCATGGGCTTCCCCGTGGCAGCCCTATGCCGCTATTTTCGCCATTGTTATTGGTAGCACAACGGCGCTTTTCAACGGATTCACGGTCTTCAAGCCGTTTAGTGCGCAGGGCTTTGTGACCTCGTACTTCGGACTGGCATTCTGGGTAGTGATGTTCGTGTTCTGGAAGGTTTACCATCGCACGGAATTTGTGACTCCGGCCAAGGCGGACTTGTATTCTGGAAAGGCTGAGGTTGACGAGGAATGCAAATTCTGGGAAGATGGGGGATGGGAGGAGCGGAGGAAGGCTGAGTTGGCGCAGATGAACTGGGGCCGCCGAGTTTGGGAGAAATTGTGGTGATGGCTTGATGTATGTTCCTGACATCCATGCGGGTCCGTTGAATCGATATATTGTAGATTTCTCAAAGATAACTAGATTTTCCGCCTAACTATACCCTGGAATTATTTCTGGCCACTACCGCGGCGATATTCGCTTCATTTAATGATGGTTCCATCCATGGATGCCTGTTTTTGAACGGGCTCCTTCTTTACATTGTCAGTCTGTTTCGATCTTTACCAGAATTACTCAGATTAATAGTAGTATTTGGTAGTGTCAATGCAGTATTGTTACTTTAGTTGTTGGTGACCACTTACCTAGCCACCTGTTCCCCTAGGCCGCCTCTAGGCCTCTACGGTATCGAAGACAGGTGGTTCGCGAAAACGATAAAAGTCCGGCGCATCCCAAGGTGGTGGAGATGTTTGACCTTGGATAGAATCCTTGAAAGATGTAGACAAGATTGAGCACAGCAAATTGGAGAGCAGGAAAAGTGATCATAGCGTGCTGTCACGGACCAACCTCGAGAGACGTGTCAAAGTTGGGACTCCACAACTTCTTAGGTTGATCATCTCCTTCCTTATACCGTAAAGTCGTAACCTTGTAACAGTGTTGTTTACTTGTTTACCCCAGGGTCCACGGACTGGGATCATCATTTCCAACTTGCACAATGCCGCTGAACTTCAGCGAGCCGGCTACCCCGACACTGAGTCGCCAAAACACTTCTTCGTTCGGACGCCACCACCAGCGACGAACCACACACCCTCACCTGCTATCAACACGTCGAAAACCGAGAAGGTGAGCTCTTACTACAACTGAAGTACAACCAAAGTGTCTGACACGGCTTGTAGATGGCCACTCGTCTTTCGCTTCATCAAAGGGGCAATCCACGTGGAAATATTGCTCCCCGTCTTCCTGCATGCCGTATTCACAACCTTTGTCGTATACCTCGACACTTATGCTTTTCATACAGTCGGGATACCCTCTAGCATTGTAGGTTCCCCCAATACCTTTCAAAGGCCCACCTGACCATCCTCAGATCCCGTCACTATCCATCGTGGTAGGCTTGATCCTCGTCTTCAGAAACCAGACCTCCTACAACCGGTTCTGGGACGGACGCAATAGCATGAGCTCAATGAATACCTGTGTGCGCAACCTAACGCGCACAATCATAACCAACAGCTACAGTGCCACGCGCGGTCCGCCCACGCCGGCTGAGCGTGAAGATATCGAGCGCACCATCCGCATACTGATGGCCATTCCGTACGCCATCAAAAATCACCTACGGGCTGAATGGGGCGCTGCCTGGGAACTCGGTGGTGAGTTTGGAAATGATATGGGTGAGCGTGGCTCTGCCGCGTATAACCCCGAGTATGCGGGTCTCCTTCCAGCCGGTCTGGAGGGACATGAGGATGATGGACTTGGTTTGCCGTATCAGTTGACGTTCTTTGTGGACGGGTTTATTAAGCGTGGTGTAGACCGCGACTGGTTTAATGCGCCTGGTGCCAGCCAAATGCAGGCGCAGTTGAATGCCCTTCTAGATGCATATGGTACGATGGAGACTATCAAGTTGACGCCTATGCCAGTAGCTCATTTGTGAGTTTCCGAGTACCCGACCTTGATGGTCGGATGCTAATTCCGAATTCTAGAATCCACCAGAAGCAAGTTCTTGCCTTGTTTGGTTGCGTTTTACCATTTGCCATGGTGGATGAGATGGGTTGGTGGGCTATTCCCATCGTCAGTCTGGTGATATTTACTCTCTATGGTATTGAAGGCATTGGTTCCCAGCTAGAGGATCCATTTGGCTATGACCGAAATGATATCAAAATGGATGCCCTGGTTGGCGATTCAAAGATGGAGATTGAGGCCGTTTTGACTGAGTGGCGCAATTACACCAAGGCTATGGAAGGTTTTCGTGAAGGGCAAGGTCATGGAGATCGGTGCCAGGAGAAGAGGTATACACCTCCTGATCTGTTTTTGAAGCTCAGAACGAGACCAAGAACTTCGAACTGAAAGCTGGTTCTGTGGACGTTCTTCTGTGTGCACAGTATTTTTGGGACATGGAATACTTTATAAATGTTATCAAGCCAGTATATATCAAATTGTAGAGATTATGGAAAGACAATTTTCATTAACTTAATCGGGGTTATTATAATTGCATTGGCAAGTTTGGCACCTGTTAGTGCTTCAATAGTATCCTTATATTGGAGGCTCCAATGCCAGAACGCCATCCAATATCGAGTCTGGCGTAACGCCAGCCAGGACTGAGGAGACAGCCTCTAACCCACTCCCGTACTGCAAGCTTCGATCGTCCTGAGGCGTCGCAACCATTATGCGGTGGCGAAACACTTTCCTCGCGGCCAGAGCTACAATTGATGGCGTGAGATAGTCGATACCATGTAAGGGTGCAAGGAATCTGCAGCAGTGGTCAACAACCTGGGACTTTTGAGAAATGGAAACGGCTGATCCTAGCTTACTGGGCAAATCGGGCAAAGTCGTTGCTCGCTTTCGCAGACACCCCGCCAGCAACCGCGCGGCTTAGCCGTAGGAAAACGACGATATCTTGAATATAGCGCACCACCTCCGCGCTGGTTGTGACAGACTCGCTGGCTTCTCGGAGCTTGTCTATTATCTGTATGAAAAAATGAGTTGATAGGAAAGACTGGAGTCGAAGTCCGCCTACGTACCAGGTGATCAACCTTGGGACTTTTCTTTCCAAAGGACTTGGGTGTGTGAATGACAGAAGATGCAGATAATTGGCCGTCGGAAAGCCAGTCGTTCTCCTCGAGATATACGTATCCGTCTACAGGATCGTGGTAATGGGAGATTAATAGATGCTCGATCTGCATCGACGAAGTTAGTAGGGCCCAGGTGCATTGAAGGCGACAAAGACACTGACCAAATGTGTCTTCAGTGGTGGTCGAAGCTGATCGGACTCTCGCACCACGAGAGGAATAAAAAGGAAATCTGAAGGAGCATTCAGAATGCCCACTTCGGTTATTAACTTCTTAGTTCGCATTAACTGGATTAACTATTAGCGTGCTAACGTTTCATATACGGAGACGGAAAGCATACCTGTAGCGCCTGGACCTGGACATCCTCGTCAACCAGGTTGAAATTTTGGGCAATAACAACGTTGACCACATTCGTGTCATCAGGAAGTGAACTCGGGATCGGTGATTTGCTGCAATCTCTAAGAGTCATTCGCGACGAGAGATTGCTAGACTACTTTGATCAGCTGTAATTCACATGGAAGGCCTCCGTTCCAAGCACACACCGAGGCACTTCTCAACCGAAAGTAGGACGGACGGTCTTGGCTCTTCCGAGCGTCTGCCGTGAGGATGTCATTCTGAATGTCCTCAATGGATGTTGTCGCATCACAATCCAGAATGGAATAAGACAAATTAAAGGTATTTGAGCAGACCTATTCATCGCGTGAGCTGGGGGTAATAGTGTAATATCTTGAAGCTCAAAGGTTGCTCACATACCAAGGCTAGCTCTTTGGCAAGATCGTGGATACCATCTCTGGTGGTCTCAATCAAGCAGTGTTCACGCGCGACAAGACACAGAAACAGAGCCACTTCGAGGTCGGACAGTTGTCGCACAATGTCCTCGAAACTCAAATCATCCATTCTGAGCCTCCATGAGTCATTGATCCTCTGAAGTGAGACAACACCGAGGGAATGTTGGATGGAGAGGGATCCGCGGACATTCGAGATGGATTGTGAGTGCCTTAATGCCTGATATATAAGGCACCACATACATTACATCGGGACTAGCGTTCATCCCCGTCGCAGGCCGCGGAGCTGCACCGCCGCCTACCACCAACCACAACACGGGGCATGGGTTGATGGTCTCTCCAGAGCCATCCTCCGTATACACTGGCCAGTAATGGCACCCTCAAACCCTCTTGCCAACTGGGAAAAGGTCGGCGACAGATTCTACCGCAAAATTTCCGTTTATGATGCCCTCTTTGATGAAGACGTCGAGCTTGAGAACTACATCGTTGCGGGCGCACCCTACGGAGGTGCTATCGGTATGGTTCAATTTGATTCTCGTATGAGGACCAAGCTAAATATGAGTATCCCTCAGCTCTCTATCGCGATGAGAGTAAACCCTTCAGGTTGCGGGATCCGCAGAGCTCCCGGTCTAGCATTGAGATCTATTCCTGCTCCGGGAAGCACATTAATACAATAAATGTATGTTAAGCTGGCTTCGACTCGATTGTCTTTATGCATGCTAATTTAGTTACAGTGGGAGCAAGCTACTATCCGCGGGCTCGGCTGGTCCGACAAAGAAGAGCTCCTGGTTGTTTCCGAGGACGGCACCGTTCGCCGCTATTTCGGTCTCGACGGCGAGTTTACTTCATTCTCCCTTGGAAACGTGAGTTCTAATCCATATTTTTCTAGCGACAAAGCTGAGGAAGTGCAGGGCACTGAAGAATATGGCGTGAGAGCCTGCCAATTCTGGGCTTCCGGTCTTGTGGCCTTGCTGTCTAATAATCAGCTCATTGCAGTCTCGAAGTACGATGAGCCTCGACCCAGGCTGCTTGCACCCTGTCCGGAAGGCGAAGTATCATCGTGGACCTTAATCCCACCTGCGTACACGCTTTCGCGCTCGGTGGAGGTTCTACTCGC
Organism: Penicillium decumbens; assembly: GCA_027569385.1. Classification (NCBI taxonomy): domain Eukaryota; kingdom Fungi; phylum Ascomycota; class Eurotiomycetes; order Eurotiales; family Aspergillaceae; genus Penicillium; species Penicillium decumbens. The sequence continues at coordinate 864,307 of JAPDEZ010000004.1, read as the reverse complement.
CGTTGACAAGACGGTATTTTTGGTCGATACCACTGAAGCAGAGGATAAGATCTTACAGGATGGTCCATTCAAACACGTTAGCGTGTCTCCGACTGGGCGCCTCGTTGCGCTGTTTACTGGCGAGGGAAAGTTATGGGTTGTCAGTAATGACTTCCAGAATAAACTTAGCGAGTACGACTCAAAGTCTCGTGTGGCTCCCAGCTCGGTGAATTGGTGCGGTGATGACGCAGTGATACTGGCCTGGGAGGATGAGATTCATCTTGTTGGGCCCAACGGTACGGCATCAAAGTATTACTATGATGGCCGTGTGCACATTATTTCCGAGCTGGATGGTGTCCGTCTCATCACTAACGATGCGTGCGAGTTCTTGCACAAGGTCTCCGGTAAGTTGCGCAACTAAGTGACTGATCGAATAACTACTAACTGAACTTAGATGTGACGCAAGAGATATTCCGGGTGGGTTCTTCTTCCCCTGCCTCGGTACTCCTCGACTCGGTGGATCAGCTGGAGAAGAAGTCGCCAAAGGCCGACGAGAACATCCAGCGAATTCGCTCGAGTTTGCCCGCTGCAGTGGACGCGTGTATTAGGGCAGCTGGCTATGAATTCGATGTCTACTGGCAGAAGAGGCTGCTGAAAGCCGCGTCATTTGGAAAATCGGTTCTGGAACTTTACAACAGTGACGAGTTTGTGGAGATGACTGAAAAGCTTCGAGTCCTCACAGCGGCCAGGGATTATCAAGTTGGCTTGCCCATTTCATACGAACAATACTTGCGCCTGACACCAGAGGGACTCATTGAACGTCTGATCAGCCGTCATGAATACCTCCTTGCCATCCGGGTATCCGAATATCTCCAGATTCCTGCAGATCGAATCTATGTTCACTGGGCCAGCCAGAAAGTGCGGGTTTCTACGGTAGACGATGAAGCAGTTTGCAAGCTGATTGTACAAAGGCTGGACGGGAAGCCAGGCATCTCCTTTGAAGTCATTGCCCAGACAGCTTATGACGAGGGACGATCGCACTTGGCTACACAGTTGCTAAACCATGAACCGCGAGCCGGGAAACAAGTGCCCCTACTACTGAACATGGAAGAGGATGAATTGGCCTTGGACAAGGCAATTCAAAGTGGCGATGACGACCTTGTGAACTACGTTCTTCTCCGCTTGAAGAGTAAGCTTCCTCTGGCAAGCTTCTTCCGCATGATCAACACCCGTCCTATGGCATCCGCTTTGGTCGAAACAGAGGCACGAGGCCAAGACACTGAACTACTGAAAGATCTTTACTACCAAGACGATCGACCCATTGAGGGCTCGAATGTCTTGCTATCAGAAGCTTTGCAAGCAACGGACCCACAGCGCAAGACAGAGAAGCTCCACCTCGCAGCCCGCCTGCTGTCAGACTCCAAAGATCCAACGATTGTGTTACACCAAAAGCTGGTCTCCGAGGCTTCCCAGCTGCTGAAAGCCCAGGAGACACTTGACAAAGATCTTGCCGATCATAACGAATTCCTTGGCCTCAGTCTGAACGAGACGATATACAGACTTGTTCGAGCAGGCTATGGGAAAAGAGCGCACAAGATGCAGGCTGAATTCAAGATGCCCGAAAATACCTACTGGTGGCTGAGGCTCAGAGCCTTGGTGGCTAAGCGAGATTGGGGCGAGCTGGAAGAACTTGGCAAGAATAAGAAGTCCCCCATCGGATGGGAGGTAAGATTTCTAATCTTATTAGTTTGCACATATGCTGATATACAAACAAAGGCGTTCTATAATGAGGTCCTGGGCGCCGGAAACACAAAGCTTGCCTCGATATTCGTCCCCAAATGCACGAACCTGCCCGTCGCGGACCGAATTGAAATGTGGGTGAAGTGTGGAATGATCGTCAAGGCCGGCGAAGAGGCGCAAAAGGCCAAAGACGTCAACACCCTCGAAATCCTCCGGAACAAAGCGTCCGGTCCCGCAATCAGCGAAATCGAACGCATGATCAACCAGCTCAGGCCGAGAAAATAATCTCCAGTCATCACAGTCATCACTCATATCGGGGGCCATGTCCTTAGGTGATCTCATCATCTTCGTCAACCAGTGCAGGGTCGTTTGCAACCTGGGTTGATGCCACATTTGCAGATGCGAAAGGATTCAAGTTGGTCTTGGACTTGGGTTGCTCGGTATTTTCAGCCATGGCATTGTCATCGTCATCGTCATCGTCTCCCGTATTGTCTCGTTGGAGAGCTGCAAACATAGTCGATTTCTGATTCAGTTCTTCCCATTGACCCTAATGTGAAACACCTCGGTTAGCACCTCTATATCCCAAGTAGACAAGCGGTCCATAACAAATACATACCCTTCGTTCTTTGACAGTCTTCTGCCGGCTGGCACTTTTGGCCTTTTTAATTTCCAACCGGTCTAAGACCGCCTCGGCCCTGTCCATGCCCTTCTGCTGTCTTAAACGCTGTGCCCTTGTCAATTTCTTCTGCTTCTGCTTCTTCTGGATACCGGAATTTCTGCGATCAGACAAGATGGAGTGACGTTGAGTGGTTGGAGATTCCGCCCGCGGCAAAGTGGCCAAAGACTTGTCCACATCCAAGCTGGGGGATGCTGCCCGTCGGGCTGCACGGGAGTTATCTGTCTTGGCTAACAAATTGTTAGGAAATATATATAGAATAATGTGACTTGCGACTTTGTGACTCACGCTTGTTCTTCGCCATGGTGGGATTTGTTTTGAGAGTGTGTGAAAGTTTGTGTGGAGATACTGCTATCGATAAAAAAAAAGTTTACGGTGGCCACGAGGGACCTTCAGCGCAGCCCCGGACCAACTGAAAGATTGTATACAATGTCTCCTTCTCCACCTTCTTTCACCCACCGTGATCCATGAAGATACCATCCGGCCCATGAGTTACCAACCCATCCCCTGCGGCTGCAGCTCTCTTGATTCTTTCCTTGCGCCATGAATGCTCGCAGAGGGCGAGCTGACATTTTCTCCGACGGTCACCTCCATTACGCAAGTCGAAACACCCACGATGAAACTACTCTCACGGCTCTATTGAACAATCAAACATTCGCCTATGTCCTCTTCGCCGCCTTCTCTGTCTACCTGTTTTTAGACCATTTTGGTTTCACCTCTATCTCGCTGATCCGGCTTCTCTGGAACATCATCGTCTACGTTACACCCTCTCGGCTCGTCGTCGCGTTAGATGCCCGCATGTCGTACTTGGACCCTTCCTCCCCGAGACCTTCGCAGATGAACTTTCACCTCAAGGATGAGGCTATGCAGCGTATCTTTGGACTCGACAACAATTCGTCCCCTTTCTTTCCGCGACCGCGGTCCCTTTCAGGTCTTGGGAGCTCCCTCCTCCGCAATAACAAGGACGCCGTACCTTCTGGACTGGGGAATTGGGACAACTCTTGCTACCAAAACAGCATAATTCAAGGACTGGCCTCGTTGAAGTCCCTCTCCGCCTTTCTGGGTCAAAACATCGATGCGCTGGGGGAGAAGGGCTCATTCTCGACACACCAAGCACTCAAAGGCATTATCGACCTGCTCAACAGCGCATCAAACTATGGAAGCAAGCTCTGGATTCCGGCGGATCTCAAATCGATGAGCAGCTGGCAGCAACAGGATGCGCAGGAGTACTTCTCCAAATTGGTCGATCAGATCGACATTGAAATCCGACAAGGCTCAAGAGGAGAGACAAAAAACGTAGGGCTCAAAATGACCGGGCCCGAGGAGAACATCCTTCGAGATATTGTTCGAAATACAGCGTCAACATTTGAAAATGGATCGGCCCCCGTTATCGAGAAATCGTCGTTGCGCAACCCTCTTGAGGGCTTACTGGCTCAGCGAGTGGGGTGCATGAAGTGTGGATGGACAGAAGGATTGTCGCTTATCCCATTTAACTGCCTGACCGTGCCCCTGGGAGGCAAGTTCGAATATGATGTGCGCGAGTGTCTGGATCAATACATGACCTTGGAGCCCATCGAGGGTGTGGAGTGTGCCAAGTGCACATTACTACGCGCACAAGAACAGCTGGAAAGCCTCCTTGGCGGCTTCTCGGAGGATGCAGGTCAACCGGATCGGTCACAGTCGCCGGGCTTGTCGGATGCTGTACGAACTTCTGCAGAGGCCAGGCTTGAGGCTGTGAAGGCGGCCTTGGCGGAGGATGATTTCGCGGAAAATACTTTGGCCAACAAATGCCACATTCCTTCCAGAAACCGAGTGTCTACCACCAAATCGCGGCAGGCCGTTATTGCGCGGGCTCCCCAGTGTCTCGTGGTTCACATCAACCGCAGTCTCTTTGATGAGATGACGGGGATGTTGAGAAAGAACCACGCTGCGGTCAAGTTTCCCCAGATCATGGATCTGAATGACTGGTGCCTCGGAACTCGGGTTGCTGAGGAGTCTGGAGACGCGATCGAGCGATGGGTGACCAACCCTTCTGAGACGATGCTTCCCCGTCCAGGCGAATCAGTCCGTCTTCCCAGCAGGCAGTATGAATTGCGGGCCATCATTACGCATTATGGTCGACATGAGAACGGGCATTACATTTGCTATCGCAAGTATCCTACAGCAGAGTTCCCTGCTCCTGTCCCGGACGAGGTTCTGCAGGCCGAAGGAGACAAGGAAAAGGCCGAGCGGTGGTATCGTCTCAGCGATGATGACGTGCAGATGGTTAGCGAAGGCAACGTGATGTCGCAAGGTGGTGCCTTTATGCTCTTCTACGAAGCCATCGATAGCCAGCTGTCGGTTCAAGACGAGGAGCTCAAGAAGGCGAAATCCTCGCAGTGCGACCACGTCGAGTCAATTTCTAGTTATACCCTGTCCGAGGATATGTCGGCCACTTTCACCCCGACAGATCTTGAGTCTAGAACTTCTCGCGCAACCAGTGTCTCAACTGCGGATGACAACTCGCTGCCCGTTGAAGATATCAAGGTTCCTGTCCTGTCACTCAAGACGTCTAATGCAGTAGATATCGGCACGCAAAATCCCGGTGACACACTTGGCTCGCCGTCCGCTATTGCTGCATCATGACCTGCTTCTGAAAACTTTCCTTATGTGTTCATCTTTCTCCTTGTCAGCGAAGCAACACGCTTATCCTGACGACTGCGTCACAATGATACCCGAGGCATATTCCATCTGGGGCGTTCATAGGGATTTCGGAATTAAATGTATCTTTCACACATGTATTTTTACAAACGGCTCACTTTGCAGAATTGATTCTATTCGGACTTGTCCATGAACGAAACTTGAATATTTGCCTCTTGCACTTCAACGCCCCGAGGATTTGACTACCAGGATCCTTGACTCTCTCATCTAAAGATTACTTTCTCTTTCGTACTATTTCCCTCCTAACATGCTCTGCTGCTATTCCATCTTGTCTCATTATGCATCTTAGCCACCACTTCAGTCAACGGCTCGTCCACAGCGGTATATTAGGATCTGCTTTCTAGTGGCTGGACGACTGCCCTCAAATTTTCTTCCATAGATCTCGGTATGTTCTTCCATTTTCTCTTCCACTCGTATGCCCCCTTTTCCATCATCGCTGGCAATTGATATCCCCACACACAACCCAGCCAAAGAAAGATACCTGCGTAAGCTTCTCAGTCATCCTTTGCAATATATGCGTGGTGAACAATGTGAGTATATCTTCAACACTACATATGAGCAAAGTATCTTTTTGCGCCAGGTCGAGAGAAACGGTGTAATTACCTACCTATCTCACGGTCTCGGGATCTTGCTCATATCACATTTCTCTCATGTTTCTCTACGTTTTCTTTTTCATATATCATTCACTTTGTCAAGAAAGCTCATAAGTTGGTTTAAGATCTGCCTCTAGATACACCCTTGATTCCGCCTTTCACGAAGTCCCTACGCATCCCGTCTAAGATCGTTGGCTTTTGTCTGTCTGGTCAATACAACTGGGCGCATTACTGCTTACCTTCGTCACTTAACCTTCTACTACCTGCGTCTACTTCCAACCACATATCCTCTTGCAACCGACTCAACTCATAGAAGAAAGCTTCATACTCTTCATTTCTTCCACATTCTCGACCTTTCCACATCCAAAACTACTTGATCTGCTTCGTTCAGTAAGTTCCATCGGTATTTCTTCCCCGCCCGTTTCTACACCTAAAACAATATCCTGTCTGGCTCTCTATAATCACTTCGAACCACTCCCAATTACTTCTATACCCCATTCCCGCCTGTGCACGTTACTCCTTATCTTCATCACTTAACCTTCTACCTGCATCTACTTCCAACCTCGTAACCTCTTGCAACTGACTCAACTCACAGAAGAAAGCTTCACACTCTTGGTTTCTTCCACATTCCCGACCTTGCTACATCAGAAACTACCTTACCTCCTCGATCCAGTAAGTTCCATTGGTACGTCTTCCTCGCCTCGTTTCTAAACATCAATTTCCTGTCTGGCTCTCTACATTCACTTCGAACTATTCCCACTTACTTCTATATCCCGCTCCGCATATTTCTTTCTACTTCATGGTCCGCTACATCTCTTTTTCCAATGTTAAAAAACGCTCTCTTCTCCTCTGCCGTTTCGTCGGTCCTTCTGAGTCCTTCTTGCTTACATCATTTGCTACTAGTCTACACGATGGCAGATGAGAACACTTTCAACGTCTCAGACTCTCAACCCGGAATCCAAACTGATTCAGTTGAATGCGATTTGCCTATTTCAAAGGACGAAATACAAGCCCTTTCTAACTTCGTTTCCTCTGGAGGGGCTGATCTGGAAATGGTTGACATTCGAGACGGCTTGTCTGGACATGCTCTGGATAACAAGCCCGTAACCAGCAACCCTTTTTCTGACCTTACTGGCGCTGACTCGGATTCTGGATCGGAGCATTTGTCCGTGTCTGCGGCAACTAGTGACGACGAGTCTGACGACTCGTCTGGTGATGAAAGCACACAAAGGTCAGTCACTCACACGCGCCTTCTTGACTACAGCAATAATTCTAATGCACGTTTCAGTGACGATCACCAACGCATCTCTGATACCGACCTTGGAAAGAAGAAGCGGGGTGGAAAGTCTCGTGCCGACAAGAAAAGTAAGGCGCCCAGAAACAGATCCCAACGATCAGAACAAACGATGATTAGAAAGACTGACATGAGATAGAGCAAAAAAAGACGCAGCCTCCAGAACTGAATATAGAAGTCTCTGAAGAAGAGAAGCAACGGTCTATGGAGGTGGGGTTACGCACATTGGTCGGGCGCACGAGTCTCACGGAAACACTATACCCCCCGACAAAAGATGACATGCCGGAATTGCCTCTCAATCACAAAGCGCTTAAGCCAACCGACAAAGACAAGAATATCATTGAAGATATGCTTGCAAGGGCCTCGGCTACCAAAGGTCTCGAGGATAACGCATTGAAGCAGGAAATCCCCAATTTTGTTGGCAAGAACAAAAGAAAAGCTCTCAGCACAATTGCCAGGGAAGTTATGAAAGCAGATCCAACAGCTGACAAACGTGAGCTGTACAGGGACGTGAACGACCTGGTCGCAGCGTCGATGCGCTTTCGCCATAAACCGAAGATTGTGGATGGCGACCGAGTATGGAATTTGAATGGCATGAAAAGGACCTTGTTTCATCATCAGGTGAGCCAAGAAACCCGTTCCGTAGAGATTTCGTTGACTTTCCAATAGGTTGATGGAGTTGGTTGGATGGTGCGTATCAACTCCGGCAAGCATAAAAGTCTTGGTGCAGAATTCTGATCTTCACAGTGCGAGCGAGAGAGGGAGGGTGCCATCCCCCGCGGAGGAATGCTCTGCGATTGCATGGGCCTGGGCAAGACCTTTACGACATTGGCATGTATTCTCGACGGAAGGCGCGAGGAGGCCGAGGAAAGGGCCCCAACCCTCATCCTTGTTCCCTTGAGCGCCCGTCGCCACTGGTAAGTACGCACCAGAAGGACAGACAAGATTGGCTAACTCGACAAGGCTACGTCAAATCAGCGAGGGCTTTGACACGAAAATGCTTGGATTGGTCTACCATTGGAAGCATGATAGTGACACGGATCTGAAAGACAGCCCGGGGAACTTGAAGCAGTACGACATCGTGTAAGCGGTCATTATCAAAGTTAGCCTGCACTTTCTAACTTGAAGAATTGCAGATTGGCCACGCACGATGATGTGCGCAGATCATATCCGTCTCTCAGCATTCTCAAGGAATTCCGGACTGATGAGGAGAAAGAACAATGGTGGAGTGAACGGTTCGAGCCGGAAAACTATGAGAGCATAGGGCTTTTACATAAAGTCAAGTGGCACCGGATTGTTGTGGATGGTAAGAACCGCTATTTATATCGAGGTAGTTTTGCTAAATATATCCAACAGAAGCACATGAAATGAGGAACTATAAGACGCAGCTCTCGGTGTCTATAAGAGCTCTCACCGGTGACATCAAATGGCTATTGACGGGCACTCCAATGTTCAAGTAAGTCTTTCGAGTTACTTACTAGATAAATTGCTGAGCCCCTTCAGTCATAGGATGGACTTCTATGCATACTTTCAATTTCTTAAGGTGCCGAACTTCGAGTTCGTCGAGAACTTTTGCAACAAGTTCTGCAAGGTGTGTATTACCAGGATCAACTAATTTTCCAAAATTGGCCACAAGAATATTTCTCCCCTATCTATTCTACTATCCCAAGTCTGCAAGTCTGCCAGCACAAACTGACTAAGCATAGTACAAGCAGGTAGACAACGCCTCCAAGATGCGTCTTGTAGACGCCTTGCGACCGTTCTTCCATCGCAAGACCTACGGGAGCACATACTTCCGTCGTCCGATAGTCCCTATGCGCGAATCCAAACATACGCTGGTGACAGTGGAGTTCCTGAACATTGAAAAGATAATCTACGATGAGATTCTCAACGAGCTTGTCAAAGAATACAACTGTAAGTTAAAAGATCACGAGTCTAAATGCCAAATTCCGTGCTGACATACATCAGCAAACTTTCTATCTCCCAAATTGCAGCAAAAATGCATTCTTTCCACAATCACACAACTTCGACAATTCTCCAACCATTTTCTTATTGCCCAGAAGGTGGTGAAAAACGTCGTGCATAATGTCAAATCCGCCTTGCATGATGAGACTGCCAAGACGGAAGGCTTCTTGGACCGCGATTCCAGTGAAATCTGGGGCTTTATTGAGCTTCTGGCCAACCAAGACTTGGAATTGCCGGATTCTGCCGAGTTTCAGGCGGCTCAGGAAAAGCGAATTTCCAAGCGCGGATCCTCCGAGGATCGCATCAAGCTGAAGCGTGATTGCAAACAGCGGGCACGGAAGTATGCAACGGATGGAGACTGGGAAGAATACACCTCAATTACCACGAAGGGATGCGTTGAGTGTCTTGGAAAAGTCAAGCTTGGTCGGGCCTTTCTTATGACCTCGTGTCACATTTACTGCGAGAGTTGCTACGAGAGTCTGAATAGTATCACCGCTTCGGGAGAGAAAGTCTGCGTGATATGCGGAAAAGGAATCACCAATGCCGCTAACTTCCATCCAGATGAACTTTGGCGCCCGAATAAAGCACCTTTGGAGTCTTTGATGTTCCCAGGGAAGAAGCGACCACGGAATATCACAGGCAAGCCCGGCAAAAGAAAAGCCCGAAAGACAGGGGGGATGTTCTCACGAAGCAAAGAAGACGAGGAACCTGCCGAGAATGAGGGCAAACCCGTTGATTGGCTTCCGCTCCTGCGAGAATACCACTTGGGAGCCAATTGGCTTGGTTCCAAAATGACCAAGATCCGAGATGTCATCCAAGCATGGCTACGGGAGGACGGTAGCAACAAAATCGTCATTTTTACCGATTTCCTAGATTCCCAGCGCATACTCGAGATAGTATGTGAAGAGGAAGATTGGCATTACACAAAAGTAAGTAACCCAGGCGTTATTATCAGGGCCTTTTTTCCTTTTTGGTATTGATCACTTGCAGATCTCCGGAAAAATGAAGCCCTCGGACAGGGACGACCAAATTCAGGAGTTCCAGTCGAACCCACTGTACCAAATCATGCTCGCGACGTACGGAACCGGAGGCACAGCCATCGACCTCACCGCGGCCAATAAATGCATTCTAATGGATGGGTGGTGGAACATGGCCAGGGATGAACAGGTAAAACTTATAATACATGGCGTTTATCGAATCAGTCTACTGATTATTTCTTTAGGCGATCTTCCGGCTTTCGCGTATCGGCCAGGTGCGAGACGTGGAGTTCATCAGGTTTATTGCTAAGGGCACTCTCGATGGTCAGGAGTCCATCGACGTGCAAATGCGACATATGCAGGACTTCAAGGACGAGATGGTCAAGGGTATCATGAGCCCAACTCCTTTGAATATGCAGGAGGTAGCCAAAGGGTTCGTGGGACAATTGGGGGAGACTAAGAAGGATCAAAGAGGCTGCATTACGCTCATCAGGCGCGGGCTTGATCTGTCAACGTAGGGACAAGGACCTTGGAAGTTCTAAATACCTGGCAGCTGGGTGAAAACATCTCAATAGTTTGTTGAAATTTGGTTTTTAAGTTGGTCTTTTTTGCTATTTCATCATGGTTTTTCACGTACTGATTTTACGGTGTATTTGGACCTTTCGCTCATCTCAGACATCGAGCTATTTCACGAATTTCGCAATCCAAAGACTCGGCAGGAGAGTATAAAGGAAGCCCTAGTAAACTATCATTTATGTTTTGCGTGTCTCTCCGTTTTTTGGGAGATAGACCCAGTACTTTCCAATAGAACAATCCGGTCTACTCGTCTTTATGTGAAAGCCCTAGTATATTTCAGGACGGCCAAATAGCCTATGAGCACGAACCCAGCACACCTTCACCTCCCCGATTGACATGACCTGCTAGGCCGTGTTTCACCAAGGCAATGTCTGGCTCGCCTGGACTATTCGAGATTGCCGCTTTCCAGCGCGCGAATTTAATGTCGATCTCTAGTGCCTCCAGGATGGCTCCCAGCACGGTACCGACCGACTGCATCAACCGGCTTTGGACGCCGGATTCTTGTCCCACGCCCACAAAATCGTCGATCGCCTCGCTTGAAGAATTTTAGGTAGACGAGAATAATTATGTCCTTTGCTCTCTATCGCCTATTATACATCGTACTCCTAATAGCTTCATGTATATAGCCCTTACCTTTGAGCGTAGGTGTGATCTGCAATCATAGGAACAAAGACTTTGGGTACTGGTCTAGTTGAGTAAAGAGAGGTCAATGGATTAGTCGAAATTGTTTTCTAAGTTGAACACTTTCTCGCTATTTCACCATAGTTTTCCACAATACTGATTTCATGGTATATTTGCACCTTTTGCTTGTCTCATGCCTTTTGAAAAGAGCTTTATTGAAAGTTATCTACATTTTGCAAATTCTATTTTTCCCCGTCTTTTGCAAGACGGTACCCAGCTACATTCAGAATGGGTAGGATAGCCGCAGCCATAGACAAAGGAGGCGCTTCAGCTCTATGTGGCTAAGTTGCGCAAGGATGTCAAGGATCTGTTTACCACGCATATCAAGGTTTAGGATTTACCATTGGTCATACAAATGGAAGTATTGAAACACGAAAAAATAATTCTGAAATACTTGCAAGTAGTACACGCTTTTTCGCACTTCAGCCCAGACATTTGCAAATAAACTAATCTTCCTCCATGAGGTACACCTGGTGATAGTGCTCTTCACAGCGCCGATGTCCAGTACCACGCTACGTCTCGAGAAAGGCATGGGTCTGGCCCTCGACATTTGCATCTCGCACGGGAAGTTGACGACCGTAGACGGTTCTATCCTCTTCGGGCCCCATGAAGACATTCCCCTCCTCCTGGAACACTGACAGGGAATCATCCCACTCGTCTTCGTCGCGTTGGGGCCCAACATTTGTCTCAGCGGCAATGAGAGTGGGGTTGCGGCGGTAAGTGGCACGGTAAGTGTTGTCTGCATGCTGGCCAATTGATATATTGGCCAGTGCATGTACGAAGGGTGAGTGGACGGGTAGACCAAAGGCATCGTGTGGGCCGACCTGTACTTGTGTCCAGTCGATGCGGCCCCTTTGATATTCATCTTCATCCGAGGTGTCGTAGTCGGATACGGTGGCATGCCTGTTTTCCTTCTCTTCTCCCGCATCAAAATACGTCGACCGAGTGAGATGGGACGGAGACTGGTAATATGCTGGATCTTCCCAGATTGCAAAGTCCGGTTCTACCGGGTTATGGAGTGCCCACACTCTGGACCCGTCGCACTCAGGCGTGGTCGGAAGACTTAGGAAAGGGTCCTGTGGGATGCCAATGTTTCTTGCGGGGCTGCATGGCTCTGAGAAACAGTCTTGCATTTGAGATATATCTAGGATCTCGGTGGTTGCTTCGCTGTCATCTGTGTCCAAGAGGGATCAGTCATACTTGAATGACCAGATGCAAGAATTGCGGGCACTCACTGTCGTTCATGGAAGAAGGCAGGAGACGAAGAGAATCGGCCAGGAACCACCTGAAAGGAGACAAATCCTGACCCGAATGAGATCGTAAAGTCATCTGGTGCCGTGGTGGAGTCCTTTCATGGGCCATGCGCGTCTGTGAACCAGATTCATTGATATTGATTCTTGCAGCCTGCATCTCGAGGTTAGAAACATGTAGTTTGGAGGTAAGTTGTAGTCTGTGGGTCATTTACTTCTCTTTCAATGCTGAGAGCCATGGTACAGTCACAGGTACCATGTTCCATTTTGAGGTCGGGGAAGGAGCGGCCTCTTCCAAGGTTTGGGAAGGTGGCGACGAAAGTGTGCTGAGTGATTAAATTGAAAGTTGTTGAAGTCTAAATCAATACATTCCATCTTGAGGGTTCTAATGGCCGTTCTACACTGTCACGTGTCTATTAATGGTAGGAATTCAAATTTATTGTTGGCCCATAGTCCTATAGTTTCATATAGAGTATTTTACCACTATTCCATACAAAAGACGTCCAAAAACAGCCAGCCTGACGATCATATGCATATATGAAATTCTAGGATTAGCTGCTATATGCAGGTAAAACAAAGACGTTTAACTAAAAGGAAATAGTTACATCATGAATCTAGGCAAACTGATTATGCTCTAGCAAAAATAAGTCTAAGTCTCTACCGGCGTCGGGCATAAAGTATACGCTCAAAGAGGGTCTACTAGGTATTTAGGCATCTTGGCAGATTCTAATTCTACTTAAAAGATGATGTCTTGACGTAAAACAACCTTCTACTTTACACTCTCTCACCACTCCTCCATCTACTCCTCCATCCATAAAAGACCTTCCTCTCGCAAACCCTGACAACCTTACATACTCTCGCTTTCAACCACCTTTACATTATTTCTACATCCATAGACAACCACGATGTCGGACATGGAATACTTCCAATGTTATCAAGGGGAGAAAATCGCTCTCCTCGTCGGGGGAGACTGGATTCTCGATGAGTACCTTTCAGGGAGGATCGTCCGTACGGAGAAGAAGGAAGCCGATACGTCTCACCCTAGTTTCGCTGTTGCCAAGTTTTCTTGTCATGTCGACGGGGATGAAAGCAAGAAAGGCTTTTTCCGAATGTACCGCCAAATTCCTTACAAAGGCACCCTGAGGCAGAGTCCGGAAGAGAAAAGGCAGCAGGCCGTTAAAGCGCCCAAAAAGCATTCGGAGCTAGAAGCGCTCCTAGCTCTCCAGAACTGCGATGCTGTGGCTGGTCTGCTCGCATACGAGGTAGGAGAGCAGGATGACAATGATCTAGTTCCTGGTGGCTACTTTATCCACTTAGTCTGGGCCCAGGCCCCTGGTTTACCCCTCAATAAGGAGGTGTTCTGGGAAGTCTGGACCCAGAGAAGGCGACAGGATATCCGTGAACAATTTCGCAAAGCCTTCGAGTATGTCTGTTATACCCCTCTCTGCTAACTAAATGCTAACAAAAATAAAGAAAGATTATCGCGTCTGGGTGGGAGCCTAGCTCTGCGGGTTTCAGAAAGATCATCTATGATCACGCTACAAACACTATGTATGCAATACTACTCTATGAGCAAATCGTTTTTGACTAACACTTTGTGAAGCAAAATTGCAGGCTTTCAGAATGCCTTCCCCACCAACCCTACGGAGACATGGAGGGACACCTTGTATACATCATGGGGCTTGGCGATTCCTGCACGCAGAAGAGACTGGAAAAAGCACCCCGAGGAATGGACTTGGTAGAAAAGGATTGTTGGAAGCTGTGACGAACACTAGTCACAAGGATGGTTTGCATGTTTGCACTGTGACTCATCAATGGATGCCTTGACCATAAGGCATCAGTAGATTCATGACTACAGGCATCTTTCTACTTCTGGTTCTTCTTTCTAGCTTAGTTATTCTCGTTTATTGCTACTACGAATGCACCTCGTTGATTCTTCATCGTGATTCGGCTACGTATCTGAGCATCATGACAGAAGCGGTGAATCCGTCAGGGCCGGCATCTGCCTCCGTTTGGCCTAGTTTGCGGAAGAATCTGAGCTGGATTGGACACACAGAGGCGGCCTAAGGAGCTCCAGGGCGTCGAGGATACTGGCGGCGCTGGTAATTATTCCAAGTAGGCCTTTAGGTTGTATCTCTCAAGTAGCTTCATAGGAGGGAGATTCTTAGGCAATCTGCTTGCATAAGATTACTCTGCATGATAAGCATATACTACAGAAAACAGAGTGATGAATCATGATCAAGCAACAGATAGATTGTAGTTGTCCAGCCACTAACCAGGAAGCGAGAATCTACCGAGAGATAGCAAAGGCGTCTGAGACCCCTTCCATTACAGATACATGGGCAACCTAACTACTACCAGATCAATCAAGTCATATCGCCCAAAGACACCGGAAGACTCGGACGCCGGCACCGGAAACACAGCAAGCGAGAATCAGCTCGAGAGTCAAACACCAGAAGAGAAAGTCCCGAAGTACGTGGCAACGACACGGGACAAGCCAGGGTCAGGAAAGCAAAGGCTAAGACCGGGGTGGTAAAAGCGGCATCATGGGCATCATCGTACCAGAAATGAGCATCAGCAAATACAGCATGAAAAGGAAGGTTTAAAAAAAAGCAAGATAGAGAAATAGATAAGAAATAGATGCTTTGACCTCTCGAGAAGATGCAACGTTGTCGTGTAACCAGGCCAGGTTTAAGACGGAGACCGTCTTGCGCTCTTGCGCCGCATACTCACTGCACATTTTTTGCACGGATAAATCACAAATCACATGGGCATAAAAAATGATGAACGGCTAGGATGAGGCCCAAGAGCCAGCCTCCACGAAGAGTCTCGTTTAGCGGAATTGAGGCGGGCCAACGATGCCACCACGGCTCTCACCTCCGATAGACTGGCCGAACATCTCCAGCAAGTGCCGGGATGAATGGGGAGGCCCCTGAGGGCCAGGGTTGCCAGGTCCAAACGGGCCTTGGCCACCAGGACCAAGACCCATCATGGCTTCCGAGTTGGGTGGCATAGGAGGGAAGCCCGGAAGAGGGGGAGCGCCCATGAATCCGGGCGGAGGCATCATGCCGGGCGGAGGGCCACGAGCGAAGGCTTGTCGCTCGTTAAGTGGAGGTGCATTTCCAGGCATCGGCATCATGCCCGGTGGGAAGTTGGGGTTCATGCCACGACCAGGGGTGGGGATTCCAGGTGGATGGCCCATCGGGCTCGGTCCATTGCCCTGCTGAGGCGGGGGCTGACCGGTCCATCCAGGAGGCGGCAAGTGTTCGAGACCTGGGGGTCGCTGGAGAGGCATAGGAGGTTGGTTGGGACCCTGCGGATGACGAGAGCCACCGGGAGTGATAGCTCCTTGGGGAAAGAGTACATCATCAAAGTATCCCATGGGGGGTGCATTGGCTCGTCGGCGAAGCTGCTCGCTGTCAGGTCGCTGCATATTGGCGATTGCCGGGTCATCCAGGAAGTTCGGTGTCTTCTGGGGACCACCCAGCCCAGGAGGGGGGCGAGGCATCATTTCCGGCATCAGACCTGGAGGAGGAGCCATTGCACCGCTCGGAGACTGCTGGGCTGGGTTTCCTGAGGGACCTGGCCCGACACGGACTTGTTGCATGAGTCGGAGCAAGTGCTCTCTCTCGCGGGCCTGTGGCTCTTTACCTGCAAGCTGGGCAAGGGGATTCTCTTGCGCAGGACTTGCGTAATCCTGGCGAGGATAAGGATCTCGGGCAGGAGGAGACGACAGGTTAGTGCCAGCGCGAGACTGCTCGGCATGCATCATCGAAGTTGTGCGCGACTGCTGAGATGAATTGGCCTCGTTAGGGGTGCCAGAGCTAGATCGACTGCCAGCACCCAACATCGCAATGATCCGCTCGAAGCCTTCGCGGTCAGGGTTGTCGCCTCCAGCAGAGGCCATGGGAATGGCAGGAGACTCGGGAGCTTTCCAAGGGCTCTCCGGCGGCGGACTAAAAAGTCCGGCAAAGCGAGATGACTTGCCAGGCTTGCCAGCAAAGCCTTGGTTCTTCGCGGCCGGTTCACCCTGGAGGGGAGATCCAACCTCTTGAACATGCGGCTTCTCTCCCCCCAGCATACCGAAGAAGCGGTCCATGGAGTTATCCGCCATGAAAGGAGCAAGGGAGTGGCTGCTCCGTTCACTGCTGAAGACCTCTCCGTCGGTGTGATGAGCCTCTGGCTTCTGCGCAGCACTGTATGATTCGGCGGGCGCATCTCTCTTCTCTTCCTGCGCCGGGGCTTGAGCAGCGCCAGAGCCTGCCTTCATGCGCTCTTTCCAGCGCTGGAAATCCTCCTGCGTGTGTGCTCGTCGTGGCTCATCTCGGTCGTTACTGTCCAGCCATTCGGGCTCGTGCTCGAATTTAGCACCGCGGTTCCAGTCGCGGTCAGCGCCATGTCGGTCACGGCGCCATTCTCGATTGCGTAGTGGTTTATCATCATCGGCATCGGCACCGTCGGCATTGTTCCCGTTGCGGAACCAGCTACCGTCGAATTTAGAGCGGCCAGGCTGGCCGTCCTTCTTTGGAGGGAAGCGGCCATCTTTATCTCGGTTTCCTCGATCATCATTAGGCTCGCGAGGGGTATCTCTACTATCCCATCGGTCAAATTCTCCATTGCGTCGGGGTTTGCGCTCTTGATCATCGGGACCAAATGTGCGCCGGGGCCGTCCAGCATTCCAATCCTCCTTATCTCCACGGCGGCTGGTCAGACCTCCTGGTCTTCCATCGCTCTCTGCAGTATCTCGGTCCTTGAAAAAGCGATCTCTGAAGGCGAATCGATCGTTCTTGTCATCTGGGTTGCCCGATCGCACCGGCCGATCTGTCATGTCGAGCGATCCCTTGCTACCCATTCGCGATGATGCAAAGACATTCTTGGGTGATGTAAGGAGGATATCCTCTGTTCCAAGCCAACATCAAATTAGCGAATGTTCACGATGACACTGAAGGCTGATAAGAGCAGCCAGTGGGATGAGAACAAGAAATAGTCATACCTGAATTGGAGCCTCGTGAGATATGGCGAGCTTCGAAAAAGCTAGGTCTTCTGTTTGTAGTGGTTTCGGGTGGGTTGTTTGGGTCACGAGTAGTCTGTTGTTTGCGCTGGCTGGTTGGGTCGGGTTGAGGCCTGTAGGAGAGATGCCCTGGATCAGTCTTGTGGTGGGTGTGCGGGATGCCATAGAAGAAACATACATCCATTCCTCAATGGGGGGCAGACCAGAAGGCTTCGTTACAAGAGGCGACGAGCGCAGCCATAACAGCTCATCTATCTGGTACCGTCGCGCCATGACGGCCTCTGGAAGGGAGTGTGCGATCTTGATCCACAAGGCTTATGATCGTCTCATTGGTTCACGGGGGTGTAAAAAGGAGGTGTTCGATGGGAGGGTCAGGAGAAGAAGGTGAGGTGTTGGGAAGAATAAATGTCAGTTCGTGGGGGGTGAAGACGGTCGGGAAAAGAGGCTCAGAGGTCACTGGGTGAGGAGAAGCAGTAAGCCACCTTGTGGCGAGGTTTAAGGCGGAGTTGGGCTGCCGTCGGTGAGAAGTCCTCCACCAGTGCAGCATGCTCCGAGTCACTAGAACCGAGCAAAGAATCCTTGGACGAGCGGTTTCCAAAGTTGTCTGCTTGACGGGAGCTTAGGAATCAGGAGGTGAGAGAGATAGGTGACGTCGAATGTGAGTTTTCTCCAAAGCTCCGCCTAAAGGGGAAACTTAAACCCCGTTTTACTTTGCAGTATTTGAGGGACTCATTTGGGTTTGTGAATATTCTTACAGTGAGACCCGATGCCGAAGTATTTTCAACTTGGTAAATATAAATATCGAAACATGCCAGTTACCTACTAAATGGGCATAACGGTACTCAGGAGTCATGATGTTTATCTACTGTGACCGCCAATCTTCCAAGATCGAAGTGCCAAAATGTGCCCATATATGTCTTGATTATTTCAAGGGGCTCTGAGAATAGTATGATACACGAGTCTACCTAGGAACATCACGCCTGTGTAATCTCTTCAATCGTAGACTCAAGGGTCCCGTTGCTCCACGCGTCAACCCGCTCGCGATCAGACGTTTCGTAGAGAGTCCGCGCCAACGCGGAAAGCAAGGCAGCCTCTTTGGCGTCAGATTCTGCGATCTGAAGCTGGATCCAGCTGATGATAGCCGCACGAGTGATCAGGGTTGTGCTGCCACCCACCTGCGCTGCTCGATAGATGACATGCAGAATCTTACGCTGGGCCGCGGAACCAAGGCTTGGGGACTGATAAAGAGAGAGGATGCGCTCGAAGACATTTGCGCGACGGTAAATTTCCATATCCTAAAAATATTGTCAGTGTGCTGTTACTCCAATGGGCTTATGCGGGAAAGGGATGAGCTTACAGCCTTGCTGCGAAGACTCTTCACGAATAGTCCCAGCAGCCAGTCGATCTCGTCGAAATACCCATCATCCAGCTCGGGCTCGTGCAGGAAGATCTTGTCGATCCAGTAGGATGGGATCTTCTCCAATTCCCAGACTGGGGCCTTCTGCAAGAACTTGTTGACCTTGCCATACACCTTGTGCAGAGGGTTCGTGAGTACGGAGAGGCAGCTGGAGGCGCATTCGCCGATGATCCACGGAACAGGCTTGTCAAGGCCAATGTTGTTGACCGTTTCCAGCAGTTCTCCCGTGAGCGTGAACACGCAGCGCCATTCGGCATATTTGGATTCCTGAGCTTGTTAGCTGCAAACTTAAAGAATCAGTCAATATTGGAAGCTTACCTTTAGCTTTGCCATGAAGCGCACAAGGTTGGCAAATGCCTGCCGTCGGACTTCCTCGTGCTCAGAACACAGGCAGAGCATCAGCTCAGCAATGTAGCCTTGCTCGACTGCTTCCTCTTCATCCACTCGCTCCCATTTGTGCAATACGTTGTGCGTAATGCCTTCGGTGGGCAGGGAGCCGAAGATTTCATCGAGGTCCACTTCTGTAGCCTTGTCAGACGAAGTGGGCTGGCCCGGGGCAGAGTCGATGTCCATCTTGTCATCATCATCATCGGCATCCTCTGTCCCCTTGAGACACTTTTTAAACTGAGACCGGGTTTTCTTGGTCTCGGTGGCCTCGATCAAGGCATCTCGAGCAGCCTTGAGTGCGCTTGCACTCTCCCCGCCCCGCTTCAATTGTCCGAAGAGCTTAGAAATCCATGACCCGACGGTAATTTCAGTGGTTTCATCTCCTGCCTTAACGACGAAAGGCCACTGCTCGACAATTGCCGCAACGAGAGGGCTTAAATTACCAGCAGCATCTTCGGACAGAGACTCAAGCAGGTCCACATAGTGGACAGGTTTCTTAGCAACCCGAGACACGCAGTTATCGAAGAAAATCAATTGCTTGTGGAGCGTTTCGTCCCCGGAATCTTCAAGGCTTGACAAGAGAGAATTGAAGGACTGCGGCGAGTTCCGAATAACGTAGCTTTCCGCAAGGACAGTCCTCAAAAGGATGGACATGCGGCGCGAAGAGTCTTTGTCCGATGTCTCCACGAGGACTTTGAGAATTGATGTAAAGGGGGAATATTGCATAGAAGCTACGGAGATGTCAGTGCTTGATTATCGTAAGTAGCGGAAATGCGCCTACCTGGCTTCTGCCACCAACGCATAGAGGCAGACTGCTGTGCGATCTGTAGGTTGCTCTGCAATTGACTCAGAAGAAGCTCCGAATCATCAGAGCTGATCTCTGGCTCTTCCAAACGCTTGAGCACGTCCACCAAAACTAATGAGACATCAAAGTTCTCCTCCAATGCAATGTCGGGCATAACTTCGTAGTAGCAGCTCAACAACTCTGCAACGGCGTCTTGCTGCTGTAGATCTTCTCTGGCCGTTCGCCGGAAAAGAAGAATCACATCCTTCACGGCAGGACACCGACGGGAAAACTCAGCGAGCAGTTTGGCAGCAGCCTGGTTCCAGAACAATTGGGCGTGTCCATGGTCGGCTCGGAAGATCTTTAGAACCGCCCGCAACTTGGTGAAAGCCAACGTCAATATCCGCACAGCGAACAGTGTTATAATCTCCGCATTCAGGTTCAAGCACCGAGTCATGACTTTTTGGCTCATAGGACGCGGGAGGATGTTTTCAATGACGATCGATACCGGTGGGGGCAGGATGGGCGCTCTGTCTCTCCAGCCACAATTTGTAGGAACGGGCAGCTGAACAGTGGAGAAGAGTAAGGCGGACTCAGCCATCCACGACGGCGTTGCTTTAGGGTCAGCAGTGAACATGGTCTTCTTGGAGAAGAAGTCGGCGATCAACTCCGGTGCCGCCTTGAAAATGGTAACCAGCAGCTCAATTTGCAAACTATCCACGTCGGGGCGAAGGCATTGGATAAGGTATGAAAGGGAGTTGTTCCTGACAGGAACAGACTCCCAATACTTGTCGACATGGATTGGCGAGTCGAGACCCAACTCAATGCAGTCGTCGTCCTCGACGGGTAGGCTATCGGGATCGCTTCCGACTGGATACCAGCCTGTCTCGGGAAGAAGAACGCCAAGGCCCGTAGTCTGGCAGACGTTCATCAAAAGTTTATGAATTGCATTCGCGATCGAGATGTTCTCCGGATTGGGCTCCTCTGATTCGCGATCGTAGCCGTAGAGTGTCACCAGCTTCTCCAGGTTGAAGCGGTTGAAAAACTTGCTCTTGGATTTGGACGACAGCGAGGCATCTTGCACGATGTCCCTCTCAATGGTATTGATAATTTCCAGAACAATATCCCGGGAGTCTTTCCGAATGTAATCGAGGAAAGCTCGGGTGAGCTTATGCTGCTCAATGATGTCGCTCTTCTCAAGCTCATGTTGAACCCTTAAGTTCGCAAGCAGATATCGCTGGGCATTTCTCCGCAGAGTCGACTTCTTGGTCTCATCCTCTGAAGTCTCAAGCTGCGCCTTGTTAGGGGTCAAAAAGACCTCGAGGCGCTTGAAGGTGATGTAGCGCCGATGGTAGAGTTGCCGGGCCACAGCACCACCATCAAATGTGACGATCTCCGTAAGGAGACGAAGACAAGGCGAGATGAGATGCTCCTTGGACTTGGTGGCGGTAAGGCCACGGTTGAAGAGTCTCAGCTGATCCTTTTGCAGCAAATGCTTGCACAGCGCTAGTCCGAACTCTCGGAACTCAAGCTCGCGTGAGATTGTCTTGAGGAAGATGGCAAGAACGGATGGAACGTTGGTCAGCAGAGAGTCATGGTTACCGCTATCGCCCAAGCTCCAAGTCTGAATGAGGTCGGGGAAGCAGACGGAATCCTCCTCCTTCTCTTTGCCGGGGGATATTTGCTTATCGCAATAGCCCTTCAGAACCTGGAGCTTCTGGGCCTTTTCATTCTCCTTTTCAGGCTGATGAATAGAATTCAAGAACTCCTTGAATTTGATTATTCCTGTTCACGCTCGGTCAGTTTCAGTGGTTGTAGACCGTCGAGCGAAAACTTTACCTTGCTTGGCGGCCGGGACATTCTGCTGGAAAACGAGCAGGTTGCGCAGCTGGGAGGGGTTTGTAATTGTTGCCTCATTGATCTCCTGGGGGTCTTCGTCAAGTTTTCTCCGCTTCGCGCGGAAAGGATGCTCTGTGACGTGCGCCATATTGACGGTTACGACAATGTTATCTTTTTTTGCGAGGTCTTCGACGGGTCCGATGCCTTTGAGATTTCACGCCCGCTGATTGGCCAACGTGGGCCCGCTTTTGACGATTAACAGTCACTTCGCAATGACTTTATAGTTCTGAATAGAAACAAAGTACGCTTTTAGTTGATACGATCTACATCTTCCGCTCTTTACTGAATGGCTATTTTGACCGAAACGCCAGTCCCTCATTTATCCAGCTTAGGAAAGTATGAAACATGCAACCAAACATAAGCCTTTGCAAATCAACCCCAGGTTCCTCCACCGCCACCTCTGCCCTGGCGACGTTGAGCAGAGAGTCGCCAGTCGTCCTCGCCAGCAAACCGGTTATGAAGAGGCTGGATACGCTCTGCTTTTTTGCGTTTCGACAGACGATCCGTAGGTGCCACTTTGAAGAACGTTGGGGCCGCCTCCACTAGCCACTTCGGTTCAATAGAAGTAGTGCAATGCATATACTCCTTCGTAGTGAGCACTAGGTCGTGGTAGATGACATGCTCCGCCGGTTTTCCAAATAGTGCAGAGCTCGGGTGCATATACACAGGCGTGCCCTCCACTAATGTCTTATACCCTTCTTGAGGGTCCTTGCGAGCGGCATTCCGGAAGAAGCCCGTGCAGAGTGCCTGCCGCACCTTGGTAGTGTTCCGCCCACACGAGACGATCTTGTGGTGATAGCGGTTCATGATGCCGAGTAGTTGATTGCGTACATCCCTAGCGCGGCTGATGGCTCGAACCTGGATGAAGTTCTCGTAACACCAGGCGTTGTTGAAATTGGAGTTCTTCCAGCCATTGTAGACGTTCAACAAGGTCAGATGATCGCCGCATGGGTCGTGGAACTTGCTCTTCTTTTGGTCGGCCTGTTGCTGCTTCTCCTTCGGTCGGTAGAATATGGTTGGGATAGAGAGCATAGCGACGATACTCAGCATCTCATCAGAACAGCCCATATCGACAGAGGCAATAAGTGCTTTCGCAAGAGAGGGTTCCATAGGGAAATCGGCCATTTTACGACCCAGACGAGTCAGTAGACCTTCGTCATCTAGAGCTGATAAGGCATACAACTCTTCGAGAGCGGTCAACATGGTATTGGTGGGCGGCGGATCCATAAAGTCGAAGTGAAGAAGGTCATTAATGCCCATGGCCTTGAGCATAAGAATAGTATGCGATAGGTTCTGACGCTGGATCTCCGGAATGGTCGTAGGAAGCATCTCAGACTGATAGGCGGCCTCCGTATACAGTCGGAAACATTTTCCAGGGCCTGTTCTTCCCGCACGGCCGGCTCTCTGCTTGGCCTGCGCCTGGGAAATAGGTGTCACCACAAGCGAGTCCATTCCAAGCTTCGGGTCGTAGGCATTCTGCTTCACAAAGCCGGGGTCGATGACATAGTAGATGTTATCGATAGTGATCGAGGTCTCCGCAATGTTGGTCGCAATAACAACTTTGCGGCCACCAGGCGGGGCAGGTTCGAAGATCCGACTCTGCACCTCACTAGGAAGCGCAGAGTAGACAGGGAGAATGACTAGCTCGGGGACCGTAGAGCCTAGTGCCTTCATCCGCTCGAACAATATTTCACAGGCAGTGTCAATCTCTTCTTGACCCGTTAGGAAGAGAAGGATATCACCGGCTGCTTCAGTCAAGTGAATCTGCATAACTGTGATAAGGGCAGCATCCAGATAGTCAGATTCTGGCTCCTTCGAATACATCACTTCGACAGGGAATGTTCGTCCAGGAATCGAGAAGATAGGGCAGCCGTGGAAGTATTCGGAGAATTTTTCGGCATCCAAAGTAGCCGATGTAATAATCAAGCGAAGATCGGGCCTTCGTTTGATGGTCTTCTTCAACAAACCGAACAAGATATCCGTAGATATTGTTCGCTCGTGTGCTTCGTCAAGCATGATTACGGAATATCTCTTGAGATCGGGGTCGAGCAGAATTTCTCGCTGAAGCATTCCATCGGTCATGTACTTGATCTTGGTTTCCGGACTCGTGCAGTCTTCGAAACGAATTGTGTATCCAACCTCTGCTCCTAGCCTACAGCCCACTTCCTCAGACACACGTTTGGCCACGGACATGGCAGCGACACGACGGGGCTGAGTACAGCCGATGATACCATTGTTCCCGTATCCAGCCTCAGCTAGATACTGCGTCAACTGCGTGGTCTTTCCTGAACCAGTATCCCCAACCACGATCATCAGCTGATTCTCCTTTACGGCATCGAGTAGTTGTTTCCGGAATTTGAACACCGGCAGACTCTCACGCTGCTGTTTCATGCTCATGTCGGTCCGCTTGCCATAAGACTGGTTCTTGCCCATGGTGACTCTCTTCCACTCTGGCACCGCGTCATCCTGCTTTTGGGTGCTGCGAAGGTCCGTAGCAAACTTGCGGTTTTCGGGTGCAACCATAGGGTCCTGCCATTGTGCGTTGAGATCGACCTCGGCGGCCCGTTCGGCGGCCTTGTCCTGTGCCTCTGCCTGTTTCAATTCACGTCTCTCCTTGGCAAGGTTAGTGCCCGACATAGCAGCACGGTTCATCGAGCCATCAGGAGCCTTGACAACGCGGATAGGAGAAAGTTCGAGTGACTGCTTCGTCTGGCCAGCCAGAAAAGGAGGTTCTTCGTCCTTAACTTCGATATCAACATCTTCCTCCTCTTCAAACGTGCCCTCGCCGGTAAGGGTGGCATGATACTCCTCGTCGAGGTCGGGGTAATCTGCGGCGGATGCAACTCCAGAAGCAATAAGCTGTCTAATCTCCCATCGTTCGGGTGAAGTGAGACGTTTGCGGTTTCTCATCGGCCGCCCGTCTTCAATAACAGGCACATCTGAACTGAGGTTGCCGTATCTGGCGTCTCCGTCAAGCCTCTCCATGTTCGCGCCCGAAGCTAGGCGCTTCTGGGGAACAATATCCATCCCTGTGACCTGATCGACCTCTTTCATTGACAACCCGATACGAGTACCCTGGATACTGACAACCTTGACCTTGACTGGCTGTCCACGAGACACAAGGTCACTAGGGTGGTTCACCCGCACGCCCTCTTGCATCGCAGAAACGTGGACCAGGCCATCGACCTTCCCTTGAACTCCCTGCAAATTCACAAACGCACCGAAATCCTTCACTCCCGTCACACGCCCCTCGTAAATCTTGTATAGAATTGGCTGATCATCCAGTTCGACTGTTGGCGGTCGTCGGAAGTATTCCTTGTCGTCAGGGTCATGATCCCGACGTTTTCGGTCACGGTCACCGTGGCCATTGCGATGGCTATCCCGCTTGTTGTGTCTGTCAATTGACCTCCCAAACTCGTCCACGAGGTTGTCATCCTTGCCGTGGCGATAGGCGCTCCCTGATCTTGATCTCGACCGATATTTGTCTCTGCGTCGGCGTCCGCGGTTGTGGTCATCGTACTCGGGGCTGCGACTGCGCTTCCTGCTGCTGCGCTCATCCCTTGGAGCGGGAGGTTTGTCCTCTTTCGACTTCCCAGCAAGCCCCTCCAACATTGCGAACGTATCATCCATAGCGCCAGCTTGCGCATCGGTCTCGTTTGCGGTCTGGCGATCGAGATAGTCGGACTCGTCCCAGCGCTTCTCGGAGTCTGGGACAGCCAGACCCTTGAACACTCGCGATTTCTTTTCCAGGACATCAAACTCGTCCATCAAATCATCGCCTCCGGGCGCGTCGTTCTGCGCTTTCTTGGACTTGTACTTTGGGTGCATCGTAAGCACAAGGCGGTCGATACTCTCCGTCAAGCTTTGCGGGAACTCGGCGCCCATCTCATCGAGCTTTTTCTTAAATTCGGGGAAGTGACCGCTGCATTTGAGATGCTGGTCAATCACAAATTCCGCCAGAGTCTTGTCGTTAATACCCAGGTAGTTCTGGAGCTCGTTCGTCACTCGCGACACGAGCGAAAACAGCTCCAGAGACTCCAGATCATCCATCCTAACGAAAGGCCAAAAGGATGGCGGTCGAAGGGAACGAAAGGCGCGAGCAAGGCGATATCTGAGCGAGGGCGCAAAAGACCTATGACCTCGGCGAAGCAAAGTGAAGGCGGAAAATCAGTCCGGCCGAAGTCGCCACTGATAAGATAAGCTCGGGTGTAAGCACGTGACCCGGACGGAGTCAAAGGTCAAAGGCTACGATGATGAGTTGCTTCCTATGTTGAACTAGAGACTTTTCAAATCTATTGGACTGTTAGAGTGGTTTGCTTTTATACGAATAGTATACATATCTATTGTTACATTGTTCAGATCATGCAGAAGAGGTCTGCGCCTTTTGCATCGGCTTGGGCTTGGGAACTGACTCTGAGCTCTCCAAGGAGCTCTCGTCCTCCAAATCGAAGTCCAGTTCGGTATTTGAGCTTTCCGAAGACTCTGCTTCGGTCATATCAGCCTCAGATAGAGTGCTCGGGGTCCCTAAAGAATCTTCTTCTGCTTGGCCTTGCCCTTGTCCTTCTCTTTCAGGAGACTCGCCATCATCGGTTTTTCCTTGCTCTAGGAGCTGCTTCTGCAGGGCAATTTGGCGCCGCAGAGAAGCATCCTTGCGCAGCTTCTTATTGGCAGAGAATTCAGTCAGCGCCCGGATCATTCTTTCCTCCACGAGCTCCTTGACATGGGCGGCGAGAGTCCGGTCCGTGAACACGCCACCAAAGCGGAAGCCCAGCCATGAGTAGAGAATGATAGCTTTGTGCAGGTCCTCCAATTGGCGCAGGTATTCCTTGCTTCCGGAGACAGGTTCTTGTAAGACCTCCAAGTTAAGGGCGGGAATATCCAGCAACCGTCCGCGTGAGTTCTCGGCCACGCAGTCAGCAAATGCGCAGATGGCGTCGTATCCATTGGCGCTTCTGGTGTCCATGGGGGCGGCCAGAAGTGTCAACTGCTGCGGAAGCCGAAGCCCATGCACGTTGTCAATGACTTCAGCGTTTGCGAGTGAATCATGCGAGTCACACATAAAGAAAAGGGGACTGAGCTCGGCAATTTCCCGAACGCGCCTAATCAGATACTCGAATGGAGTAGATCTCGGAAAGTACGCAGCCATTTTCTTGTAGGTAGAGTCCGGGGGGATAATCCCAGCAGCACTGATTGGTGGGGGTTCCACACTCATGGCTCGTTGAATATAGGGTAGGTCGACTTCTTCAAGAGATGTGACCAGACCCACGTTGGCTTCATCATTCGTGTCGTGAGTGGCACCGGCTGGACGATACCGGCCCGCGCGTCCACCAATCTGCTTGATTTCTGGGACAGATAGTCTTTGCAGACCACCGGGCATACGCTTAATCAAGGTCTCGAAGATGATACGCTTGCAGCTCCTGTTGCAAGTCAGGTGAGTTTCAGACGGGAGATAGATGGCAATACTCACAAGTTCAACCCCATGCCGATCGCATCGCTTGCGACAAGGAAATCATAGTCATTGTCCGGATCATTAAAAAGATTAGCCTGTTGAGTGCGAATCTCAGCCGGCAGACCGCCATAGACAATGGCGGCTCGTCTCCCAGTTAAACGTTCGATATCGGACTTCAAGGCGTGAATTCCAACTCGGGAGAATGACACCAAGCAATCGCCCTTGCGGAGATTGTTCAAATTCCCTCTCAAACTATGCGGCATGACTTCTAGAGGGTTCAGCCGCTGATATCGGTGAATCTCCAAGTTATCTCCTGTGAGGGCACAGAGTTCCCGAATCAACGGCACTGCACGCGTTTCACCGCAGAGATGCAACTCCTTGACTTGAGCCCCAAGTACGGCTCGCGTCCACGCCCATCCTCGTTTCGGATTGGCGATCATCTGGATCTCGTCGATAACTCCCACATCAAACGCTTGCCCCACGCTGACCATTTCCACCGTGTTGCTCATGACGCGTGGCGCCTGACCATCCTCGGGGACCTTGACCTCGTCACCGGTGACTAGGCTGCATGGAATACCACTTGATTTGAAACGATGATACACCTCCTGTGCAAGCAATCTCAATGGCCCTGCGTAAAATCCTGACTTGCTTGCTTCCAGCCGCTTCAAAGCGTGGTATGTCTTTCCGGAATTCGTGGGGCCGACATGAAGATGAACTGTCCGTTGCATAGAGCGTGCGTTGGGGTACCATTCGGCTGGGTAGCGGAGGTCGGCCCATTTCTTCTGTGACTCGAGGTTCGGAGTCGAGTAATTCCTCGTGGTGCGATCGGCGTAGTTGAGATATTCCAGCTCGTTTCGCAAACCCTCCGCCCCCGAAGCAAGCATAGCCCTTAGTAGCGAAGCCTTGACCTGCCGCAACGAGCCTGCATCCGCCTTTGTCTCATCCATCTGGCAGGCATTCAACACCCGGCGTTCGATTTGAGGCCATCCCTCGGACATCTCTCCTGATTTAAGCAGCTTTTCCCTCACATCGCTTACTGCGACTTCCACCAAACGATTAAAGTCTGCAAGGTGTTGCTTGCTCGGTCTCAAGGAGCCATTGGCAGGAGGAGGTTTCGGCGGACCATCAGGCGTCTTCTTCGGTTCCTTGGCCTTTTTCTCTCGTTTTGATCGCTGGAGGTTCGGGGACGTTGTGAAATGCCGCGGGCTGTATAGTTCCTCGAAGTATAGAAAGGGAGCGACAGTGGTGCGATGCTGCGAAGCAGACCTAATGGGACTGGGAGTGGGAGTGCATGATCTCAATGTGCAGAGGAGCGAGCGGCTGCCTTTGCCGGCCCATGACTGCATTCCGTCCAAGGTCCAGCAGTCAAGAAGTGAAACAATGTAGCTTGGTTGAATGAGAGGAAAGAAAGGAGGGATAATTTCAAGGCAGTTTCAAGAATCAAGAAAGTTGCTTATCGGTGAAATGAGTTTCCCGCGCGGGAGATCCACTTTGCGTCTGTCGAAGCTCAAATGGTGGGGAACCGCTTTCTCCTTCGTATACTACGGGCCACCTAACTCAACTCCCTCTCCTCTCGTCTCTCTTCCTTTCTTCCTTTCGAGTGCATTAGTTCTTTCTATCTCGTGAACCTCCGCTGCTTCCGCCTCCATCCTCTGGTCCCTGGTCCCTGGCCCCGTGGCCCATCACCATGGGCCCCTCAATAATCAACATCCAACGCGACAGTACGTGGCGCCTCGGTGCTGGGTCCCCTTATGGGTGGATTGGCTGACCTTTGACTCTCCACAGTCATCCTCAACACAATCCGACATGCCGGCGGTAACGAGGTGGGTTGCGCCCTGGCCTCTCCCCGCGGCGGGCACTGACGATAGCTCCCCCCGTATAGTGGAAAGTCTTGGTGGTGGACGAGCAGAGCAGGAAATTGATCAATTCCGCCGTGAAAGAAGAAGAGATTCTGAACTTGAATGTCTCCAGTGAGCTCTTCTCCCGGCCCCTGAACGCTGAACAGCCCTGCTAACGAGCACCGTCACCCCGCAGATGTCGAACAGATTGAGCAACGACGGATATCCAATCCAGATATGGACGCTCTATACATACTGTCGCCGGAGTCGTGGATCGTTGACTGTCTCATGGCCGACTTTGAGGTCGGCCGGTACAGGAAGGCAATCTTAGTCTGGACCTCTTGTTAGTGGGCAATACGTGGGCCTTGGTGAAGCGCTTTGGCTAACGGTCACTAGTCCTCGACGAGCAGCAACGTGCGCGGCTCGACAGGTCTCAAATGGCGCGTGACCGCATCGCAGACTCTCGTATTATGAACATCAACTTCTATCCCCGGGAGTCACACGTCGTTACTTTCCGTGATCCTTGCAGCTTCCCGGTGCTTTTCCATCCAGGCTGCAGTCATCTGATCAAGAATCATCTTCAGGAACTCGCCCAGAAGGTAAAACACCTCGTCTATGCCTGCCTCTGGTGGAATTCAGAGTTAACTTTTTATCCAAGATCGTCTCACTCTGTGCCTCTTTGGGTGAATATCCCGTCATCCGGTATTACCGGCCCCGAACCCCTACTCATGAAGCCGCCGTTCTTTCCTCTCACCTGGCGCGATTTATCCAAACAGAGCTA
Organism: Penicillium decumbens; assembly: GCA_027569385.1. Lineage (NCBI taxonomy): Eukaryota > Fungi > Ascomycota > Eurotiomycetes > Eurotiales > Aspergillaceae > Penicillium > Penicillium decumbens. Next base: position 834,310 of record JAPDEZ010000004.1, on the reverse strand, counting down.
GACCAGTTCGCACAATTCCAGCGCGATTTTCCACCTCCATCTAATCGCCCTCGGGGAGTACTGCTTGTGGTGGACCGTTCTATGGATATCTTTGCCCCTCTTCTCCATGAATTCACATATCAGGCCATGGTCCATGATCTATTACCAATCAAAGATGGAGATAAGGTTACTTACAAGACAAAGGTCAATGAGGGTAAACCGAATGAAGAGGTGAAGGAAATGGAGCTCGGCGAGCACGACAAGGTCTGGGTGGATTACCGACACATGCACATGAAAGATGTGCTTGGTAAATTGGGTGAAGATTTTGCCAAATTCCGAAAAGCGAACTCTCAGTTTGCTGACGAGTGAGACAATCCATTCTTGATGACTTTCACCAGGCCTAGCTAATAACATTGCTACTCGCAGCAACGACAAAACCAGCGTTAATACAATCAAGGACATGCTGGCAGGTCTGACCGAGTTCACGGAGGGCAAAGATGCATATACACTGCACTTGAACATGGCGGAGGAATGCATGAACCTTTTCCAAGCTCACAAGCTCTTGGAAGTGAGCTCTATTGAGCAATCTTTCGCCACGGGCCTCGATGAGAACTACAAGAAAGCCAAGAATCTGGCCGCCCAACTTGTCCAGTTGCTTGACGATGACTCCGTCGTACCACAAGACCGGCTTCGACTCTTACTCCTGTATATCCTGTACCGTGGAGGCTTGCTAGGCGGCGACATCCGCAAGCTGATGGCCCACGCACAGCTCCCTGGGAGAGATGGGAATGTCATCGCCAATCTTGACCTTCTCGGTGCGCGGGTGGAAAAGCCCCTGAAGGATGAAAAGCCGCCTGTGCAACCGCTTTTCAACCGGCGCACGCCAGTCCCTGAGACGGAGGAGCTCAGTCTCTCTCGATATGACATTGGTATGAAACAGATGTTGGAGGATCAAATCCGGGGCACCCTAGACCCGACAGTTTTCCCTTTTACCCGGCCTCACACCGAAACTGATATGGCTGCCCAAGAGATGATCACTCAGCAGGCATCTCTGCGCAGCGCCAAACCCACCTGGGCCCGTACTCGGTCTACCGACCAGCCAAAGCAGCGTCTGATTGTCTTCATGGCCGGAGGTGCCACATACTCCGAGGCGCGCACCTGCTATGAAATCTCCCAGACTTACGGGCGCGATGTCTTCCTGGCCACGACACACATGGTGAGCCCAGGACTGTTCATGCGCCAAATCGGTGAACTCAGCATTGACAAACGTCGCCTGGATATCCCCGCCGAGCGGCCCAAGCCTACTGCTCCGGCACATTTGTTTGAGCGTGAGGCGCCACCTGCTCCCACCCCTCCGCCACAGAAAAAGCCCATTTCCACGGCACACTTGAACCCGCCCGCACCCCCGGAGGCACTAATGGCTAACATGAACTTGGGATCGAATGGCTCGACCCCTACGACGGCGTCCTCGGGAGGGAAATTCCTCAAGAAGGATAAGGACAAGAAGGAGAAGGACAAGAAGGAGAAGGACAAGAAGGAGAAGGACAAGAAAGACAAGGACAAGGACAAGAAGGACAAGGACAAGGACAAGAAGGACAAGGAAAAGAAATACCGGTTTTTCAAGTAGGTTGGCAACTACACACTTGCTTCATTTGTCTGTTGTGCAATGTATCTCCAGCGCCGTTGTGATACCATCTTTTTGTTATCTTGATATTGGTCAGTCTAGTCCGGACATCTCTGATTGTACGGTGCTGGAAGGAAGATCATAGATCACCGTACAAATGACTTACCCACAACGTACTACAGAAATAAAATCCACATCCTGCTCCGCATTGGGTATCGTTAAAAGCACGCTAATCGCTAGGTCTAGATAATAATCAAGCATCTTCACCGAGATACTTCAATACCTCATCGTTCTGGAAAAACACATTCCTCAACCTCTCACCCCGCTTCCTTGCCTCGTCGGCGCCCTTTCGCACCTGCTTCGCATTCAGCTTCTGTACTTTCTTCGGCGGTGGGCGGGCTGGTAACCGATCTCCATCTTTATCCAGTCCTATGCCCAAACCGGCAGTGTCGTTTTTGATCCGGCCTTTGAGTGGTTCTCGGATACCTTCTCTACCAGCTGCGCCGAGACCCAGTCGGCTATCAGGATCCCAGCCGTAGGTGGAGAGGTATCGTAGACCCGTGCGGGTGCGGTCGAGGTGTGATGGAGGGTGAGAGTGGTTGAGACAGACTTGATGCGCGAGAGAGGCCTCGTGGGGACGTGTTGAGGTATCTGCGATGCCTTGTTCGGAGGAGAGTGGGAGGTTGCATATCTCGCAGTGGTTTGGAGCGACCGAGGACGGTGGTGCAGAGTGTGTTATTCGAGTGTGATGCGATGCTTCACTTGGAGTATTTGTATTTGTCGACGTCCTCGAATTATGTCTCTCGGTATCTTTCTTGAGAACAATCGACAGGTAGGTGTCGGCGATGTTCGTACAGGGAGTAGAAGACGGTCTCGTCGTCCTCAGCTCGCGCTCTGAAGAGCGCACAAATGGTACACGTTTGCGACGGATGCCAGCACCAAAGACACGCTGGTCTTCCAGTGGAAGGAAATAGTCCTCCTCGTCCGACATGGTTGTCAAGTTGAAGGGAAGAAGGAAGAGATGTGGTGGCGATAAGAATAGATAACGCCGCCTTTCGAACAGCTCGACTTTCTTTCCCTTTCTGTCCCCTAATTCGCTCCCACAACACAATGCCCATCCCAATTATCATCAAGGGCTTCCAAGAGGGCGTGGATTCAATCCCACTCGCCTGGTCGGCACTTCATATCGCGCCATGGGTTCTCATCCTCGCCGCACTGAAGTATTACTTCGGCGGAGCCCGCAACACCTCCGAGCGGCTAATGCACTCCAAGGTGGTGATGGTAACGGTACGTTTCTTTCCCCCTCTGATCTCAATCAACACCAACTCATTCCCACAGGGTGGCACATCAGGAATTGGAGCAAACGTAGTCCAAGAACTAGCCTCTCGCGGCGCCCAAGTCATCCTTCTGACGAGACAACCACCCTCCGACCTCTTCCTCGTCGAATACATTGACGACCTCCGCCGCACGACAGGAAGTAACCTAATCTACGCCGAACAAGTCGACCTCACATCCCTCCACTCCATCCGCACCTTCGCCACAAAATGGATCGATAACGCCCCTCCCCGCCGTCTCGACGCCGTGATCCTATGCGGCGGCATCGCACTCCCATCTCACGCACGCACTCAGACACCAGACGGCATCGACGAGGAATGGCAGGTTAATTACCTCGCCAATTTCCACCTGCTCAGTATCTTGAGTCCTGCACTACGTGTCCAGCCTGCCCATCGCGATGTGCGAGTTATTTTCACGACGTGCTCCAGTTACATTGGAGCTAAGTTTGAGCTGGATACGGTGAAGAGGGGGGTCGCGTCGAAGAAGAATGCAGGACAGACGAAGAATATCTACGCTATGAGCAAGTTCGCGCTGATGGCTTTTGCTCAGTCGTTTCAGCGCCATTTGACCGCGTACCAACGACCGGATGGGTTACCTAATTGTACGCGTGTCATTGTTGTTGACCCGGGTGCTTCGCGGACGCCGGGGATGCGGCGTTGGTTGACGGGTGGATCGCTGTGGGGATTACTTTTGTATCTTCTCACGTGGCCGATCTGGTGGCTGTTTCTGAAGTCGCCGCAGCAGGGCGCGCAGAGTATCTTGTATGCGGCGATGGAGGAGAAGTACGGACGGGGTCAGGGTGGTTGGATGATCAAGGAGTGTCGTGAGGTGGATTTTGCGCGGCGGGATATACAGGATGAAGATGTTGGGAAGAGGCTGTGGGAGTTTAGTGAGAAGCAAATTGAGGAGGCGGAGAAGGAGGGTGCTGTGAAAAGGGCGTTGGAGAAGAAGGAGAAGGAAGCTGAAAAGGAAAAGAAAACTAGGAAGGAGGCTTCTTCTGGGAAGACGCAAAGTGCTGGGTCGAGGAGGAATCGGAAGAATAAGACATAGATATACTTAGGTAGATGGTATTGTTCCATGGTTTTATAGAGGGTGGCCATCCTTGAATGGAACATCTTTAGATGCTCATCTCTTCATCTCCTTTGGACAGCGTGTGCCCTCAGGGCTAGATAGTAGTCTGTTCACTTGTACCTAGGTACGACCGGATAGAACCAGAATTCATGAGAAAGGAAATTCGTCTCAATATATTCTACCGAAATAAATCATCTATGTCCACAACCCCATAAACTTGGAACCCTTTTCATCTCAGCCAAGTCAACCCCAAATTTACTTCTTCAGCTGAGCCAGCAGCTCCGCCGGCGGCTGCTGGCGGTAGCCCTGGGGGTTGTTCTTGGTCCAGAGCCAGAGGTCCTCGCAGGCCTGCTCGAGGGTGCGCGTGGGGGTCCAGCCAAGCTCCTTGTTGGCACGGGTAGCGTTGGCAGTCAGGTTGAGCACGTCACCAGCACGGCGGGGAGCAACCTCGTAGGGAAGGTCGCGGCCGACAGCGGCGCTAAAGGCACGGATCATCTCGTAGACGGTACTGCCCTTGCCGGTACCCAAGTTCCAGGCGCGGACACCGGGGTTGTTGGCGCGCAGGTAGTTCAGGGCCTTCAGGTGACCGTCAGCCAGGTCGAGAATGTGGATGTAGTCACGGATGGCGGTGCCGTCGTGGGAGGCGTAGTCTGTCGGTAGTTAGCTTGGGAATGTTCTCGGCAACTTGGGTGGGGGACAGGGAAACATACCGTCACCGAAGACCAGCAGCTTCTCGCGCTTGCCGGTGGCGACCTGAGCGAGCAGAGGGAGCAGGTTGTAGGGGACACCCTGCGGGTCCTCACCCATGATGCCGGAGGGGTGGGCACCAGCGGGGTTGAAGTAGCGGAGCAAAGCACCGTTCCACTTCTTGGCCTCGGCCTCGTTGCCGGCCTTGATGGCGTTGTTGCGCTGGGCGTTGATGACGTCGGTGATGGCGGTCTCAACGGCGAACTTGGTGTTGCCGTAGGGGTTGGTGGGGCCCAGAGGGCACTCCTCGGGAATGGGAATCATGTTAGGGAAGCGGGTGGCATCGCCGTAGACAGTGGCGGAACTGGAGAAGACAATGTTGGTGACGTTGTGGCGGACCATTGAGCGCAGAAGGTTTATGGTGCCGTAGACGTTGACCAAGTAGTAGTCTAGAGGCTTCTCACCGGACTCGCCGACAGCCTAATGGATACAATATCAGCATCTTCGTCAATCAGGTAGGAAATATCAAGAAAGCCGTACCTTGAGGGCAGCGAAGTGGATAACGCTGTCAATGTCGGGGTGAGCCTCGAACACCTTGTCGAAGTCCTTCTCGTTGGTGACATCGAGCTGAACGAACTCGGCCTTCTTGCCGGAGATCAACTCAATGCGGTTCAGAGCCTCGGCGGAGGAATTGTACAAGTTGTCAGCAACGACGACCTTGTAGCCAGCCTCCAGCAGAGCGAGGGTGGTGAACGAGCCAATGTAGCCCGTGCCACTGCGGGGGAGTTAGTTGGGATCGCAATATAGTATATAGTAGGACATCAGTAAATCTTGAGTGACTTACCCAGCAACAAGAACAGAACCGACAGACATGATTGCGATGTAGAGAAAGAGTAGATTGAGGAGGGAAGAGAGAGGGACGGAGGGGCAGCATTTAAGGGGAAATTCAAGGTGGGGAGAGATCGGCGTCACTTTTCCCTCGTCTTTCTACATTACGCGGCATCGTTTCTGACATTTATGTTGGACATTATAGGGGTTTGGTCTATTTTGTATATCCTCATTTTATTTTCCCCTATGTACTGCGTAAGTGAGAATCACTTGAATCAATTCAATCCTATGAGTGTACAATTGCGGTTTATCTTCTTTGAACGGGAATACGAGGTAGATCGTTGATCGTCCCTGGCGGTGTACAAACCCAGCACGAGGACGATGAACAGCTAGAAAGATAAGGCACCATATGCACGTAAGATGCTTTCCACCTACATATCCCTAGTCCTCTGTAGATAATCGTAGATAATCTCTCAACCCAACACGAGGTACCTACGAGACCCCCATCTCATCTCAGCTGTGGGCCCCCAGTCCACTCTGCTGCACGAATTAAATGCCCGGGACCCTCCCGAGTTCAGGGTCCAGATACTATCCTCATTGGGATTGTCCAGGTGTCACCCAGCACTTCCTAATACATATTCAGACTAGACCCCGTCAATCTCTCTGAACGTGAGCAAAATAGAAGAGAAAATAAAATTGGTATGGGGAGAAAATAATGAACAAATGCTCCAAAGGGCGGATTACATTGTGTGCCCTATAGAGGAACTTTTGGCTCCGTCTTTCCAACTCTGCCTTGAGCATCCTCAAACACAGCCCCCCGGGGTGGGGCACGCCAGCTTGCATTTCTGCAAAACTGCGCGGTGCATTTGGTATCGCCGAAATTAATGCTCAAAGGATTAAGAGCCTCGGTCGAGTACCCGCCCCAGCTCGGATGCATTCACGGAGGGCGGGCATTCATGTGCCGGATCAATGTGCTAACGAGCACGTAATATCAGAAATCAAAAACCATGGACATTTCTGCAAATTTAACCAAGCAGCTCCACGTCCAATCCGATGGCCCGCATGAATAGGTTGACGTTGCCCAGTCGCTGACTGGCCATGTCCGCGGGGAGGCTCTTGCTGTAGCCGACGGTTTCCATCACCCGGTCCCTGGGAAGGAGTCAGTAAACTGAAGTTTTTTGAAAACGACGGAGAATAGAACTTACTTGACAGCAATGACCAGACGCTGCTGCTGCTCGGGGCTGGCACCAATACCCACGGCAGCAAGGAACTGCCACACGTACATATCGTCACCAGAGTTGATCGAGCCGGGGAAGATGTCGGCCAAGACGGGCTCCAGAGTGTCGAAGAGCACATTGAACTTCTCAACCCACTGCTGCCAGTCACGTTCGGGGGCCTGGCCAGCCTCCTTGACAAGCTCGGCCCGACTGAGGAGCATGGTCAGAATGCCCAATCCGACCTTGGTGCGAGCGACGCTCTGCACGTGGGTCTGCGCAATGACCAGACCCAGGAGACCGATGATGATGTTGAAAGGTGCCTCGTTCACATACTGCAGCAAGCTCGGCATGACGGCCAGCGAGAACAGGTCAATGGCTTCCCGGACAGCCACGGATGGCTGGGCTTCACCGGGGATGGACTGTGCAAGCCGCACGACATCCAAGCTGTCCAGGTGCACGACGATCATGGTAAGGATGGTCACACGCTGTTCCTGGTCGATGTGACGGAAGATGCGAGGGATGGCCTTTTTGCCCTTGGGGTGGGACAGGAAGGCGATGAAGGGGTGTGGTGTGGTCGAGTTGGGCACGATCGGCTCCATCACCTTGAGTGCTTTCCAGAGCTTCTGGTTAAGCGAATGGAGCTTCTGTCGCCATTCCATATGTTGCTGGATCGCCTCTGCGTCACCTTCCTCCGGTGGTGGCGGCATCGTGCGCTCCATGTCCTCCATGGACATCAGAGCACTGTAAACGCGCTCGATGTTGGTGAGAATGGATTTGCGGTCGCTCAGGCTCAGGTCCGATTGCACCTTCTTCGGACGAGGTCCTTCTGAGCTGTCAGGTCGCTTGATGTTGAGCATAGGCTTCGGCGCCTTGGCGTTGCTGAATGAGATCTTGCCTAAACTACCTTCGATAATGAGTTGCTTGTTCTTGGGTTTGGCCTTGGCGGCCTCGACGGCACGCTGGACTTGCTGCTGCATGCGTTGCATGTGGTTGTCCGCGCCCTGTAAGGGGTGTCGGTTTCGATTTCCACCGAGGCGATTTCCAGTCTGGAGCAGGTACGTCTGGGCAAAGTGGCCGAGGGGCTGGTGTGGGTGCTGTCGGGGTGCTCCACGAATCTGGCTGTAGACCTGATAGTAAAAGTCCTCTGCCAATACAGCCTCCGGATCGGAGTCTGCCACGTTACCAGCCGCAGCCACCAATTGCTGCAACTGGATACGTGTGATGAAGTTCTTGTCCTGGGGTGTCATCAAACCGTTGCCCCGGGAGAGGAGGAAGATCTTGTGATTGCGCTTCGCCCGCTTCGCGTCCTCTACCAGGTAGGCATTGCGTTGCTCCTCGGTCAGATGCATGAGCTGTTGCGGGTTGGTGATTACCGGCAGGCCATTGTGCGGTGCACGGCTGCTCGGTGGCGGCGGCGGCTGATGCATGTGCTGCGGCCGCTGCCCCTGAGGCGGGCCGGCATGACGGGGACCCTGAGGTGGCATGTTCTGGGGAGGGAGGTTATTCTGCAAGAATGGAAGACCAGGAGACATAGCAGGTCCAGGGCCGCCATATAACTCCGGCATCCCCGGAGGCGGAGGTGGCATGCCGCCCTTCTCAAGCTGTGCCTGCAACTCCGGAGGCAGCTGGGGGAGGCCATCAGGAAGTGTCGAGAATTGTTGGGGATGGTGCTGATACAGGTTGGCCATAGCATGGGGTGGTTGCTGCGGGGGCAATCCTCCAATAGGCTGGCCGCGGCGGCGCATCTGTTCCTCGATCGCCTCAACTTCCTCCAGGCTCAATATCTTCCGGCTCGGTGCCGGTTTCGGGGCTGGAGCGGGGCTCGATTCAGCCTTCTGGGTCCAAACGCTCGACTTGGCTTGCAGGTCGGGGATATATCCAGGTTCAGAATACTTCTCGTAGCCCGTGCGCTTAGAGGTCGACTCCGTCGGGGCTGCTGTGGCCGGAGCAGCTCTCTGGGTGGCTGCCGGTGCGGTGGGGGGTTTTTGCAAGCTGTAGCGAATCTGCTCCTCTTCAATGGCATCAGCCACACCAGCAGTCCTTCCAAAGAAATCGAAGTCTCTGCCGACGGGTGCAGTCTCGTCACCGCCGAAGGTATCGTCGTTGAAAGTATCCTGATCGTCATCGAGCTGGTCGCCAAGGCCGTCGTATGTATCCTCAAAGTCAACGCTAGATGAAATATTAGCATTCTGTCCATGCTCCACCATGATCACTGAGAGGGAGGGCTCACGCGTCACCATCCAGGAACTTATCAGCCAGAGCGACTTGCGTGAAGGGATCCGAGTTCTCGAAGAAGCCCTTGGGAGCCCCAGGGCCGCGACCGCGATCCCTGGGCAGGGTTGTATCGAATCCAAAGAAAGACATCTCTCTTTGGTCGAATGGAGTAGAAGGGGAGGAACGGAGTTAGAGGGGAACGGTCGGTGGTGGGGGAGGGAGATGAGGAGAGAGTCGGGATCGAGCGAAACTCTGGAGTGCGTCTGCCTCAGGCATAACACTTAACGCCAAGTGTCGATCTGACTGATGCGCGGACTCTTTGATGACTTGAAGTGGACTCCGACATCTAAAAAGGATATAGAATCAATTTGGCCTGTTGAATTTATCCTTATATACTTTGTATACTCTAATGATTCAGTGTTGACCACCACTACTCCGTCCACTGTGTAGACAATAGCCAAGACATCTAAATTCGCCAATGCTGACGACTTCGTACTCCGTAATCTCCCTTCTAAACCCCTCTATCGACACGGCAGAGAGCAGGCTTGCATTATCGAATCATAGGAATCGAGAGGTCAACCTTGGAAAGACCCGAAGCAATTCACCAAGTTCTCCTGAATATCCCTGAATTGAGCCCAAACCGGTGAAACCACGCGGCTCAGAGCGGTTGTCGCCATTGTCTTGCGTGGCCTTCAGTTCCTTCTTCCCCCATCTGCCTCCCATCCTCAACGGTGATCTTTTCCTTTTCTCGCGGATGTCTTTCTCGCTATAACGTGGACTGGTCTCAATTCCGCGGGCTTTATTTCACTGTGACACTCGTTAGCCCTGCCTCATAACAACCATCGCCACTCGCCACGATGTCAACCGCGCGGTATACCCGCTACCTGACGATCGCCCTCGTGGTAAGGCTTAACTTATTCTAAGGATCATTGTCGATTCTCCTGTGATCGCGACACCGCTGACGATCTCCAGGGCTTGACCTTTTTCTACTTTATATCCCGATCCTCCCTCCAGATTCCCACCGCCGCCTCATTCCACAACCCTTCTCCCTCGTACGAAGATTTCAAAGCGCAAAAGTTACAGTTCTCCGGAAACAATAGTAGCGAGCGGGTAAACGCCACTTTTGTTACCCTCGCCCGCAACAGCGATATCTGGGAGATCGCCAAGTCCATCCGCACGGTGGAAGACCGATTCAACCGCAACTACAACTATGACTGGGTATTCCTGAACGACGACGACTTTGACGATGATTTTAAGAAGCTCACGACATCACTGGTGTCTGGCACCACCTACTACGGCCGGATTCCCAAGGAACACTGGTCTTACCCCGAGTGGATCGACCAGGACAAGGCGAAGGAGGCGCGCGAAGAGATGAATCGCCAGAAGATCATCTACGGAGGCTCTGAGAGCTACCGCCATATGTGCCGCTATGAGTCTGGATTCTTCTTCCGTCATCCGCTGATGCTGAACTACGAGTACTACTGGCGCGTCGAGCCGAGCATCGAGCTCTTCTGTGACATCGGCGCCGATCCTTTCCGCTTCATGAAGGAAAACGACAAGAAATACAGCTTCGTCATCAGTCTGTACGAATACCGCGCGACTATTTCTACGCTGTGGGATAGCGTGAAGAAATTCATGAAGAACCACCCCGAGTACATTCCCAAAGGAAACGCTATGGACTTCATCAGCGAGGATGGTGGCGAGTCCTACAACCTGTGCCACTTCGTACGTATTCAACAATATTTTTAAACGTTCAGAGGACTGACTATTTTCCTAGTGGTCCAATTTCGAAATTGGCAGCCTGGACTGGCTGCGCTCCCAGGAGTACATTGACTACTTCTCTTCCCTGGACCGGGACGGCGGATTCTTCTACGAGCGTTGGGGCGATGCACCCGTCCACTCCATCGCTGCCGCTATCATGCTGAAGAAGGAGCAAATCCACTTCTTCAACGAGATTGCCTACTATCATGTGCCATTCACGCACTGCCCGGTCGACGAGCAAACGAGGCTGGACCTCCGCTGCCACTGCAAGCCGGACGATAACTTTGACTGGAAGGGCTATTCTTGTATGTTCCCAAAGCACTTTGACCTACTCAGCATCTTCTAATCTCTCACCAGGCACCAACCGGTGGTTCAAGGTGAATCACATGGATAAGCCCGAGGGCTGGGATAAGAACGATTGACTTCTTGCGCTCGGACAATTTAGCATAATCCTGCTTGCTGTCGGCGTAGTCGTCCTGCTCGTAAGCCAAAGCGTTCGAGCCTATCTATTCATTCGGATACAGTTCGTTATCAATTATCTTGTTGATCTGGGGAGCCGCCTCCGCAGCGGCCCCGAGTACCGCTCACGGAATGGAAAGTGAGATTTTGGTTCTATATGTTCTGGGCTACGAAAAGCCCGTTTCATGATGTGTCAAATTCAAAAATACACATCATTTCTTCTTAATTGTTACCACGGTTTATTCCCCTATGCGGCAACTTGACTTCCGATGCCTGCCATGTTTTACTATCTCGATTCTTCAGCGTTCCTATTCGTCCCCAATCGAGAAACGCTTGCTGCATGGCCCATCGGAGTACAAGAGGGCCAGGACGAGCAGCGATCTGTTATATTTTGACTTTCCCAGCACATGAATATTTTTGGACACCAGCTTTGTAGGGGAAAAAGAAACAAAAGAAATCTCAAAAACCAAGTACCTATTGATCAAAGTAGGGTAACCAATTGATTCAATGTTTCATAATGGTACACGCGATTCCAATAAATGACAATGTCGCCCATATTGCACAATACAGTGTAAGAAAAGAAAACGATATGAGTTGTACACTCCAGCTCCTCAACCTCGAGGCGGGCCAACAGCACCAGCCTCAAATCGTCCACTCTTAATCAAACCAAGTCGATCTGACAGAACTTAGTTACCCTTAGGCTTCTTGGTTCCATACTTCGACCGAGAGGTAACACGGCTTCCAACACCACCCTGAACACAAATTAGCAAATCTCCTCCAAACCCATAATACAAAGATATTCAACATACCAAATCCATAGCACCACGAACCAAGTGGTACTTAACACCAGGACAATCCTGAGCTCTGCCACCACGCACTTGGACCACACTATGCTGCTGAATATTGTGGCCCTCGCCCGGAATGATACTAGTAATGACCTTGCCCGAACTCAACCGCACACGAGCAATCTTGCGCTCGCCAGAGTTAGGCTTCTTAGGCTTGGTGATACCGGTCTTGAGACACACGCCCTTTAGCGACGGGTGGTCCTTCAGCGCCGGAGACCGACCACGCCGTGCGCGTTGGCCCTTGCGGCAGCCGCGTCGTACTTGGTTGTAAGTTGCACGGATAATCGGGGAGCTGGAGAATTGGCGGGACATGGCAGGAAGCGTGAACGCGGTTTGCCTGAAGATGGGCTTGGAGAGCAAGCTTGGACTCGGGGTTTGGCGGGTGAAGGTGGAGGTTGTCAGGGTGCGGAAGGGGATTGATGTTGTTGCCGGGCGTTGGACGAGAGTCCGTAGGGCCCGCAGGGACAGAGGGGACATTAACCGGTGCATTGTGATGTTTCTTTTGGGTGTTGAGTGATCTCCATCTTGTTGGATGGAGAAATGCGGATCAGAATTGACGGTCATGTGACCTGCGTATGTGGTGTCTGTGGATTTCCGGAGGAGCTGGACGCGCTGCTCTGTCTGCCTGACACTGTCCTCCGCATTTCCATCATCATCTTCGTTCCTTCTTGTATCTTCTTCTCCTTCGCAGCTGCTCCTGTTTCCGATAATCGCTCATACTCTGCAGGTTTGAGCTAAAGAGTCTGTTTCAAACCGTCATAATGGTACGTTATCAAGCTATGGACCTTGACCTTGACCTTGTCATCTCCGAATCCAGAATCCCATCTCTCCAATGTCATCTTATACCAAGCCCGATTATACCAAAGCCCAGCTCAGCTCATTATACACCCGTCATTCGGGGGTCTCCAGTCAAAACAAATAACTAACAGCTCCCAGTCTCTCCGCATCGCACCCCCAACTGGCCACCCCAGCTCAACCACCAACACCACCACCCGCCAAACACAGCTTTCAAAGGGTGCCCCCTCAGCACCCGGTCTCCCCGATACCCTCCGTAACAAGATCACTCTCCCCGCCTCCGCAACCGCCTCATCCACCAACAGCCCATCCTTGAATGACATCCCCTCCTCGACGCACCCGCTGGAGGCTCGTCTGCTCGCCTGGCGCGCAACCCAAGACGCAATGAAGATGGAGTCCCTACGTCGGGCATACGGCATCGCCGAGCCTGTCCGCCGCGGCATGGAGCTGAAGATTGTCCGTGATGGCACGTTCCGGCCGGCCGTGCTGGGCGGTATGAAGGGTGGCAATGTCCACGAGGATATCCTTGTGCTTGGAGGTCGGGATTCGGAGGTTAGCTGGGAAGATATCTTCCCTGGTATGTTATATCCTTTTCTGTTGCTGGCTTGGTTGGGATTGAAGCTAACTATCTTTAGGCGACGAGTTCCGGGAACCGCCTACCTTCCATGATGAGATGGAGAAGAGGCTGAAGATGGACTTTTAAGTGATGACCTTCATTGTGTTTGAATTGCTCTTTATTTTTCCCCTCGACATGTGCAACTAGTCTCCTTTCCGCACCTCGATTTCTCACGTCCGATCTCATGTCTACGATAGAAAGATAGATTACCGTATCGGCTGCATCGGTCTTCTGTATTCATCTTTTTATGACAAAGGCCACCGATGTAGCTGGTGCAATCTATTCTTCCAATCCATTACTACACTCCCCAAGTACCGAGTAGAAGGTACCCGCTATCTGTTAGGACTAGAACTTTTGAACCTCGGATTGCAGTCAGAATGAAGTATTCAATGGTATACCAGAGAAGACTCCAGGTAGAGGGTAAGAGTAGAAAGCATGTACACTACGAAACAGACCGACAACAAAAACAAAGCAGAAACGGCCGACGTAGATACACAGGTCTCAAGGCAAGCCATACAAAAAATGGTCATTCGAGGAAGAGAAAGAACCAAAAGAAAAGGGACCGGATGGGTATATCGATATAGGAAGGGAGAGGCAGACAAAGAGGCGAGTCGATATAAGGAAACAAGCAAAGATGCAAGCACGATAAGAGCATAGTTCAAGGCCGTCGGGCAGAGCAAGATGGATTATGTCGCATGTACAAAAGAGGCGATGCGTGGGTTGACTCCGAGTCGAGACTAGAATGGAATGGCGAGGGAAACCGAGACAAATAAACAGTCGTGATATCAATGGTCGCGAGAAGGGATTAAAAACGTCTTAACACCGCTGCCGGAGCGCATATTCAAGAATCAGGAGCCAAGTCCGGCTGCGCCAGGGTAAAGTGATCCTGCATCCAGGCAGGCCTGGCCGAGTAGCCGCAATGCCAGGTAGATGGGCGAAAAGGCTGGAGGTAGATGGTAGAGTGAAAAGGTAATGTCAAAGCTCGAAGTCAGGCTCGCAAGTCGTAAAGGGAACGGTCTCGGGGTCTTGTCGCGGATTCTCGAGTACTTTGGAGGAAACGCTTATAGAATGACGCAGCGGCAGCCGGGACTGCGCTCACTGGCTTCGCGTCCTTGACCAAGCTGTGCCTTGGCTCCCTTGGCATCCTCTTCATCTACCACTTCCTGCGGCTTCACGGTCATATGTATAACGTTGGGAGACTCCCGGTTGAATTTCGAGTCTATGTTGTTTGGTTAGCACGGGCGGTGATATGGCGTTCTTGATATCATGCAGTACGTACCAGACAGGGGCGACTTGTCATCGAGCAATTTTCCGAAGGAAATCAAACGAATCGAACTCGGGGACGATGGACGAGTTTCCCAGTCTACAGAATAGACAAAGGAGGTTAGATATGAACTCACAGCTCCAGTAGCTTGCAACCATGTAGACCTACCAGATCGCCATTCTCGCCAGATCAATTCCTTCAATGTATAAACGCTCATGGCAAAGGGGTCGTAGTTCGGGACATTGACCGATCGCTTCCGCAAATATTTCCCATCGATGGTAAACGGATGCCGTGCCCCCGTCGTCAACAGCAAGGTGATAGCGAGCGACGGCCCGGCGTCCTCCTTCCCCTCAAGATCCGACTGATCCTCTGAAAGCTCAACGCCCGTCTTAGGCTCTTCGGTATCCATTGAAGACGGTTCGGTATTCTTGGGCTGCGCGACAACGGAAGAGGAACTTGTTGGAGGGATAGTGGTGGAGCTAGTCGTCGCTACCACGGGGTCGGCGCTTTCGCCACCGGTTGCGGGGTGGTTCGTCGTTCCCGGTGACTGGGTGTTGTCTGACGGGACAGAGACGGTGCTGTTGGGTACGGACTCTGAGTTGGCTGGAACAGTCGAGGGCTCCGTTGGGGTTGATTGCGCAGCTTGCGGAGAACTCGTGGCCCCCATGTCGTGGTCTTTGGGCTCGAGCACCCCGGACTCCGCGTTGTCGGTAGAAGACATGGCTGTAGATGCCCCGACGGCAGATGGCAATTGGCTGAGGCCACTGATATGGGGAAAAGGGGTCACTGTCAACGGAGATGGTTCGCAAGGTGAAAAAGGTGTAACGAGAGAGGAGTCGATCGGCCCAGATGTGACGAGTCAAGTACCCGGGGGGGGACCGAGTCTTTTCACTAGCGCGCCGACCAAGGATGAAAGACGCAAAAGATAACTAAGATAGCACAGGCACAATAAGCACAAACGGAATATATGCGAGGTCCTGACCAGGCGAGGAGAACGAGTAGTGAAAGTTGCAAAATGAAGGGAAAAGAAGGTAAGGAGAGATCGGGGTCGGCAGATCAAAAGATCAAGATTGTCGCAATGTGAAACTGACAAACATTCCCGCTTTCTCCCCCCCAAAACTAATTCATATATGATACAGTTTATAGAGCTAGAATCTATTTACTCGTCTTGTTTAATTAATGAAAGGGGAGATAAGGAAGATCCGGGGAAAACCGACTACTAGATTCCCCAAGCCCAGCTTGTTGGGCATTCCATCCTATCATACCAGAACACGGCTCAAGCATGTCATGTCCCAAAATCAAACTCGGAAATAATGATGATGATGATTCTACTGGCGAATTACCTATGTGGAAGCCGAGATCATGCCCCGACTTGACTCTCTAGGCCCAATAGAAACCAAGTCTCAGTCGCACAGTGGGGATCAGGTGTCTACGAGAGAATGACCTCAGTTCCAAGGTTCTGGCCTAAGATCAGGCTGCATATGCAGGGAAGCATGTTGATAGCAAATGCAGATTGTCCGGGTGGGAATGGAAAGGTGAAATCATTCTCCCACATCATCTGGCATCATCTTGATAATGTCCGAGAATAGACCGATCGATACCCGTGGACATCCGTGTAATCTTAGAAGAGGAAAAGGAGCAGGTGAATATTCAACACTCAAAGGATGCGTTTTGGTAATCAGAGCATGCAAGATGCATGATCATATCAATCATCCGTAGATATGCACGAGGTTCGCTTTTCCTCCTTTTCTCAGGCTATGTCTATTACTTGACATGCTGGGGTATCCATATAATTGATGCTCGCTAGCGACATATTAATAGATATATATCCGGCCCGCGTCGGGCATTCAAGCCCGTGTTGACGAAAGACTCCGAGAACCTTGTCTTTGCTTCTTCGTCAATGTTTCAGGGTTCACTCGGACATGATTGGTGCAGCTTTTTGTCCGATGGATCACGCATGGAAGGTTCGGTCCAGAATGAAACAGGTCGATTTCCAGTTCTGCGGTACGAGTAGCTGTTTCCGGCCATGACTAAATCCAGGCGGCGTATTGCTCCAGATACTCGTTCTTTACTCCTTCTGACCCGTGTCGCACGCCCAGTAGTCGTACATTGCCGATCTTCCCTCCGAAGTCATCCTCCACGGCACTCTTGTAGTTGGCGAATCGTTCATTTAGTCTTGCAATGACGGCGGGATCATCTCGAATAAGAAGCACAATGGCATCGTAGCCACCAGCGCCGGGCACCACTCCGCCAATTACACCGTCAATCTCAGAGACGTTGTCCAGAAGCTCGGTCTGCACGCTCGGCTCGATGGGCACGCCCGTCCGGCGGGTCATGGTGCGAATGAGGTGGCGTGTGCGGCCGATGAGAGTGCTAACGTCGGAAAACTCGCCATCTGCATGGGAATCTGGGTGCTGTGCCAGACGTTTAAGCTCCTGTCGCAGTCGCTCGTTGTTGTTCTGCAGACTGGCCCAGAGGATATCAGCCTCCTTCTGGTTCTCGCTCCTCCACTGGAGGACCTTCTTAACCATCGAGGGCGTCTGCGAGCCACATTCAACGTCACATAGGACCATCTGCATCCCGCGCGGGAGCTGCATGCCGAAATCGACACATTCAGTATCCCACGGGTGCTCTGGGTCAGCATCTTCAACGACGGCGAACAATCGCTCCTCAAAACCGGCACTTCCGACGTCACCGACGGATTCCAGGATTGCTGGTGAGAATCGCTTGTACAAGCATGATCCGTAGACGGCAGCAGCCACATCGAATCCAGATCCAACCTTGCCCTGAGCTGCACAGTGAGCAGCTTGAGCCAGGTTGTGGAGCTTGTCGCGGCCAGCCCCAAGGTCGTCCGCTTGCATGGTACGATGAATGACCAGGGAAGAGACGAGAGCAGTGACGAGAGCGGCGGACGAACCCAGCCCAGTCTTGTGGGCTTCTTGAAGAGGAACACCAGAGTTGGCGAAACGTTCGCCGCGCCCTTGAGATGCAGGGCCTCTTGAGGTTGCAGTCTGAGAGTAGTAATCGTTATCGGCCAGGATGGTGACTGAGAGGGAACCGAAGTCCTTCGAGTCAGCAACGTAGCTAATGTATGTTAATGCGTAGCTCAAAGAGGTCTCGACGAAAGGGTTCCGTGGACTACATTTCTGCAGATTAGCTCCCATTCAGATATATCATCGAGAGGAAAGGCGCACCCATCTCCTTTTTGAAACACCTTGACACCGCCGCCATTCTCACACCGCTGAATTCCGTATTCCCAAACCGCATTGACGAATTGCGGCGAACGCACAACAACGGTATCTTCGGTCTCCTTCTCCTCCCCCTCTGGTCGAGTCGGCTGTGTCTCGCCACTCAATGCAGTCTTGGCATCACTTGACCCAGAAATTCCACGGCGGTGACCCCTCCTCAGCTGTTGAACAACAACATGGATGCGCGCATCGAGGGCGAAAACGGTACCCGTAAAGTTGCGATCGAGAACGAGGTAGCCACCGGTCAAGAGGACCTTTCCGGGGGCGGACAGCGCCGTCAGGGAAGATGGTTGAGGGCACATGGAATCGATCGTGGTTTTGGGGAGGAAAGGCGGGGAGAGATTAAGATTTATGAGAATGAGTCAGGTGAGACGCGATAGCTCGGATAGGTAGGTAGAAGAGACCAATACAGGAAGCGGAGTCAAGACTGCCGAGGCTTGCGCATGCAGAGCGTCGGAGAGGGTCGAGGCTCGAGGCACGAGGAAACAGGAATACATAGGGACGCCATCGTCGGTGGGGGAATGCGTGTATCTAATTCTCCTAAATGGGGCTAGCGTGTCGGGTACATCGTTGCACCGCATATGTACCCTAAAGCACCTTGTACTGCAGGTGATGGTCTGGATTGCTCGGATACGAATCTATTGGGCCGAGATTTGGTTCCTTTGTGTTGTTGGTTCCATACAGTTGTGTTGGATGTTACCTAGGTAGCTACTCGGGGAGCCTACAACGTACATCCACGGATTGATGCAACCAATATTCCAAATATGTTTCTACTCCTCAGTGAATACTATCCTTGAATCTCATTAAATACCTAAGAAAGACATACGAATAAAAATGTCAAAAAAAGTCTAGAAAAATGTCCACAACTTCGGGAGTCTTTCTACCTGTAAAAAGCGGTTGGCAAGCAGATGTCGAGGATCATCTCTCCGATGAAAAGATATATGAATTTCTCTTCAATTTAGTAGAAGCTGCAAATTATGCTAGCACAATTATAGCACAGCCAGATGATACTAAAGAACCCCGAGTTGTCCAAGAGCATGGGAAACTCCAGTGGGAACTGAGAGAGCTTTGAATGGAGTCTTCTTTCCCCGAAGAAAGCATGTCACCCATCAAAGCCGGATCCGCTTGTTCTAAGGACGGCCATTGTTTCTGGTCATCCTCAATCCCAATGGAGGATCTCATGGTAGACGAGTATGACAGTGGCCATACTGAGCTACATAGCAGCATTATATCCTTCGAGAGCGCCTGAGCATCGCGACCCGATATTTCCCCGGCCATTTGCTCAAGTCACGGACACAAGTCCTGTTCTATATTACCACCATCTGTGCCAATACCTTGTGGCTGGCGAGATAGGAAGTTATATATAGCCGAGAAAACCCTTGGAAGGGAACTTTTGATTGGAATGAGCAACTGGAAGCTTCAGTAACAGCAGTTCTGTACAAGTTTTATACAAGCACCATGGCTACCTATCAAACATAGAGTACGGCTAGGTTCTTTAGTTGAAATTAGAAGCATTGTGTATATATGCAACTTCTTCTCGGCGGGGCAGGCATAAACAGTTGTTGGCGGCGGATGGTTACCAGACCGATCTGGTCAGCGCCCAGGGCTGAAAGGGCGGTCACCTCCGGGGCAGCGGTGGCGGTGTTGGGCATCTTCGCAGGAGCGGGAGCAGTTGGAGTGAAAAATTAAAAAAAGGTGAGGGGCTCCACTATTTACTAAAGGGGTAGGCGGTGCCCGCTGCTTCTGTGCTGATAATCAGATCCTGTAGACCGGATTTTCCAAGGTTATCCTGAATGCACGGGTCATACATAGAATCTTGGAAGTATGGTTGATTCAATTTGCAGCAGAACTAACTATGTATGTATTATTACATTATCAGTGCTAGACGAATTGTATGTAATTCTGTTGACATTGACCTTCCGAATGCAAAACTCCATGAACTGCTTCAACAAAAATAAAATCAGAAATCATGGTAACCCCGAAAGCAGCCGTGAACTCCCAGAACGTCTAAGTTTTTGATGATTACTATACAGGGTATTTGTATGTTTGACCGGTGCTGTCGGTCTGAAGTTGTAAATGGGCGCAGGATGGGCGGAGGCGGGCGATAAGTGCCTGCGAGGAGTCCGCCATGCCGTTTCCCTGTAGCTCACACACCCTCTTCACTTAAAAGGGGGAAACCGGAAGAAAAGAAAGGGCCCGAAAATCACGCGCTGGGCTTCCGTGCGATGATGCTATAGCTTGTCGTAGCTAGGCGCATGTTATCCATCTTAATGAAAGCCTTGCCGTCCAGGCAGAGACGGTTGATCAGGGTCTTGAAGTGGCGCGGCAGGACGTGCAGCTTGACGAGGGCGAGGATGACCTGGCGCAGGGTGCGGAAGTAAAGGTCGACGGTGTCGATCAGTGGGGCCTGCAGACCGTCGATGCTGGCGTTCTCGGAGCGCACGATCTCGAAGCCACAGTCGGTTAGCGCCCCTTCCAAACTCTGCTGGGTGGGGGTGCCAACGGCACCGATCAACGGCTTGACGCGCCGCATGAGCTCGGCGTGTTCGGGGTTTGTGGGCTCATAGGCGGGCAGACTGACCCAGTCCAGCAGCGAGATCTTGGCGCCAGGCTTGACCACCCGGAAGACCTCACTGAACAGCGCGCGGAGGTCCTTGCATAGACTGAGGGCTTGGATCTGGTAGAAGGCGTCGAAGCTCTCGTTTTCGAATGGAAGCGGGAGGCTGTTGAAATCTTGGACGACAAAGGTGTTCTGCAGGCCGCGCTCTTCGTTGAAGGACCGGGCCTGGGCGATCTGGTTCGGGTCGATGTTGAGGCCGGTGACATGGGCGCCCGAGTATTGCGCCATGTGGGCAGCGACGCGTCCACGACCGCAGCCGAGATCCAGCACCTTATCTCCAGCAGATAGACCGATGTTTTGAGCAATTGATCGCTCGTATAGGATCTGGTTCTCCAAGACGCTGGCCTTTTTACTCATCCACGGGGGAATGTACATTTTTTCGACGTCGCCGAGGGCGCACAGGTGGTTCAACACTCCATAGTATGACTTCAAACAATCGCCGACCTTTTCCTGGTAGTTGGGACCCAGCTCCTTGGTCATTTGCTGCTCGTCGGACCAATCAAGGTTGTAGATAACGTATGACGCCATGAAATCGTCGACTTCCTTGGGTGACAAGTTGGTAAGGTATCGGAAGGAGGTCCAGAAGCTCTTCCACCGCTTCGGGGATGCTGAGTTCTCGTTGAGGTCCTTTCCATGCTTTCCCAGCGCTGTCGCGAACAGCTTCTGCTTCGTCTCTGCGATCTCGTCGAGCGAGCTGTCGCTTTCGGAGCCGCGCTCGGTGCGCCCCGGGTGTTGAGGCGTCTCCACTAAGGTTTGCGATCCCATGGTGGTGCGATGAAGCTTCTGTACAAAGCTATGTATGTGAGGGGGAAAATGGGGAAGGGGCTATTTGCAAGTGGCAGAAAAAAAGCTGGGAGAAAGAACGCAAATGCTGTGTATGCGACGTTTCGCACCGCAAGACAGGGGCCGGAGAACCATTTATAAGCGGCGCTACGAATCCTTTTACTCCACGATTCCATAAAGATCATTCGCCAAGGTGAGCCCATGAGCGGTCAAAGTAGCCACATTTGTGGATTGTCACCGGACCTGGATATTCATCCCGGATAGACCGGCAGTTGCGGTAGATGCCCGAACGAGGTAAAACTATGCACCTTTCATCTTTTCTGCCATCCGGATAACCAAAGATACTCTCATGGAGGTTTTCCATCAGGCTTCATTCTCTACAATAATGCTGTGGCCATTTTCTAGTGGAGCGGTCTACGAGTACGACATGGTCAGGTACGCATGACGCGACGCGGGAGAGGGTCCCTGCAAAGAAATGAGTATCGTCACAGAGGCGACGATCCAGACCCACTTATCTTTTAGTTTCTTTTTTGACGATACTGATAGATACGAGAATACTCTTTTTCGACTCTAGGATACACATGGTAATAGTAATGTACACGAGATCGCGACGTGAGATACCACTCTAAAACACCGGACCCCTACCGTGCTCCGGGGAGCTACATGCTGCACTTCCTACTAGTTCACTGACGAATGAAGCTTTAACCCCTCTTCCTTGAATCATAGCCTATCTAGTTAGTTAGTTAGTTACAGGTCTGGAACCGTATTATTAATCGTGGCGCTTTTCACCTCTATAGTCTATCCTACGGAGCCACGGCATCCTCGGCCTTATAGGGCGGGAAGGGCGCTGGAAGTATCGGAAGCTGCTTCGAGAAGCTTTTTTTTGGCTTCCCTGATAAAAAAATTTTAAAAAGTCGAAGTTAACCCTAAAAGAGCCCATATGTCCATGGTTCCGGAGTGGGCCACGGGTCGGCTTTCGGAATGGACTGTCACGATTGGGTCTGGACTGAAATAATCGTGAGGGACTTTAAGTCCATGCCATAAGACTAGTAACTAGA
This sequence comes from Penicillium decumbens, assembly GCA_027569385.1. NCBI lineage: Eukaryota > Fungi > Ascomycota > Eurotiomycetes > Eurotiales > Aspergillaceae > Penicillium > Penicillium decumbens. Next base: position 811,906 of record JAPDEZ010000004.1, on the reverse strand, counting down.
GAACCCCCCTATAGATCGTCAGAGGTCAGGGTAACTTGGTCCGATACCGTATATCCGGGGCCGGTCACGTGTTGGCTCAATCGGGTATCATTCTCCTATTCACTAGTCCGATGGCACTTTAAGTAGTCGTTTTAATGAGCGGTGCTGAGTGTAGCTCGGAAATAGGCGGAATATCCTGTGTTCGTGGGAGAGGCTTGGCAATGCTTCTTCGGCACCGGTGTGTCTCCGCCATTATTAATCAGAACCGTTTAGCCGGAGCTTCCTTCTTATGCACTACACTAAAGGTAAGAATTGATTTCTACATATAATAAGAGGGGCGATTGAACATAGCGTCACTTATCGCATGAGACATGAGAACCGATCAACAACGTGGTTCAACGTCACCGGTCATGTAACCTATGGCGTGGTGGAGTCCGGGACGGACAGTCCACAAAAAATTCGGACCTGCATATCAGTACTATATCGGTCCTCTGCGGAGCCAAGTGATAGTGAAGTTTTCATAGACCCCTTTCCCAGTAGGGTCTCCTGCGGGTACCCGCAGATACACCTAAAGCACACAGTTGTACATAAATTGACCAAGTCGTATCATTTTCGGGACGAGAACCCACAAAGCGTCCTCGGGGGTTTCTAGCTCGATATACCCCTTATCTATTACTGTATAAAGGTTCTGGTCGGGTGCCGGATGTTGTGACCTTTTACTGTATAAATTCGCATAAATGCCATCCCTTAGTTAGCTACGGGCTGCATTTGGAGTCGACAACAGAACTCGTTTACATCGCATGGATCACTATCGAACAGCGAGCGATTCTCGAGGAAAGCTGAAAGACTCTTGAGTCATTCTCGCGTCTTGGGGACTGGAATGCACTGATCCGAAGCATTCGACATCATGTAGGGTGATCCTCTATTGCAACTAGAGTTGGTAAGGAACGAACCAAACAGGAGAACGAACAGAGAACCAAACAGGTGAATGAACAGAACGATAGTACGGAGTAATGAGGGCCACTATCCGGGGCATTTTAGCGGAGACATTGCGGGTTGCGGCGAATTGGAAGAGGTGCGATTTGTCTCGCGAAGTGCGCCCCGCGATGACCAGGTTAGAGGTACATATGGTCCAAGCGTAGACACGGGACAGATATCGATCGACGGGTATCCGAGCGTCCTGATTCGGTCTGTCAATGCAGGCCCATTCTGATGTCAGACTCTCAATCGATCAACTTTGTGTGTCGCTTCGTGTTCGAGTGGATATTATGGAAAAGTACATGCACAGTACATTTTGGGGGATGCAGAGGGCTGTCGTGAAAGAGGTATTCGTGGTTACGTCTCCCCATTACTAGAAAACTTGCATTGATGATCATAGTGGTCTCTCATCTCTCAGCATGGATTGCGTAGAAACTATATTTATAGCACTGACATCAGAAGCCTCACACTGACCAAATCTTGAGCTATTGATCACGTGACCCATTGTTCTTGGTGCCTGAGGCTAATAATGGTCTGTCTTCGATTTGACTCAGCGTCCTGGGCAATTGTCTACATCTTTCCGTCCTAGACCATACTCTCGTACTACCTCGACGACTTCAACGACTTCAGAAGTCGTCTCATACAAGCAACTCTGGACAAGACAAGGCTAGGATCAGATCTCCCAAGAATGCTATTTAGCACACTGGGAAACCCTAGGATGCTAGGGTCCTCTTATTCCCCTCGGAGTCAAGAATCCAACCTCCGCTAGAATGAACATATCGCCGTTATCCCCTTGAGCCCCTTATCCCCGTCGGGCAAACCGGCAGGCCGACCGCCGGGGAAGTTCAGCATCAGCTCCGAGAAGAAAAAGAACCGGGAAGACGGTGACTCATCCAGGAACCCACCCGGGGATTTCTCAACATCATTGGCTGAAAGCCTACTTCTTCCGATTTTTCACTCTCTATAATGGCCAGGTGACATGTTGACCTCCGGCCGGGATTTTTACTTGTACTGAGTACTTTGCTTGCAAGCACGATGCTCACTCCTTGTTGGTACACCATACTTGATCACAATGTTGATTGTCTTGTTCTTGGTACTCGAAAGACCAGGAAGTAGGTTAGATGAAAAGCAGTACAGTAGCAAATATTTAGGCCAAAAGCCTGTGAATCAGAAGGTACCAAGTACATCGAGAGGATTCTCCGGAGAGGATCGGCCCTAAACACTCCTGGCCCACTGTGTGACTCCATCTCCTTCTGGAATCCTGCTCCGCTATTTTCTTTTTCTTAGGCCTCCTTTTTACTTAGGCTCCCTCCCTCTCATCTGTCATTTCATTCCCCATCGCTATCAAGACTTGTCCTTGTATGGTCTTGATTCTACAATCCATCTTCTCATTCCATTTCTGCCCTAGCGCGTTCATTGGCGGCTTGATCGTCCAATGAACCTGCATTTAAATTACTATTCTGAGTGCAAGGTGCGTCACCACTCCGTGATCTACACGCGTTCTTTGGTCCTCGTCCTAACATTCAACCAGCATTGCCTCTTCACTCTGAAGAGGACCCCCGCTAGATAAATGGTTCTTAAACCGTTCACCCATCTCGCGCGCCAGAGTCTCACCAAAGCCTTCACCCACGGCTATGCTCAGTCGGTAGTTGCGGCGTCGCAGTCCTCATACGCGTCATCTACCACCTTAAATTCCCTTGCCAACCAACCCGCCAAGTTCTCTCGTGTCCAGCTCCAGAATGCTTTCTCCAACGCGTCTAGCTCCTCTGGCGCCGGTGCCAAGGCGAGCCAGGGAGGCTCCGGCTCGGGGGATTTCGGTCTAGCTGCTTATTACGCCGCCTGGCAGCACGCCCAGCAGACCGGTGATGACAGTGACTGGCGCTCGAATCAGTTCAAGCGGTGTATCGGGTGGAAACCTCATGCCGAGGATGCCGAGGGCAAAGAGGAGCGGGCCCCTTCGCCCGAGACCGTGCCGCCCCATCTCACCAAGGCCGCCGTGAACGAGAATGTTAGCGCCCAGGTTGAGGAGGCTGTGGCCCGGGAAATCCAGATCCAGGAGGAACAGGCACAGGCGGAGGAAGCATCAGAGGCGGTCGAGACGGCCCCAGAGTCCGCTGAAGATGCGCTGGTAGCCGAGGCCGTTTCAGAGGAGACCAAGGTCGCCTCGGATCGCATTGTCCAGCTGGCCACTTCGAAGAATTACGCCGCGATACCTGCGGCCTTCCAATCCTTGCTGAGGGATGGTATGATCCCGACTGTCGATGCATACAATGCCCTCCTCGTCGCCGCTATCCAGCTTCACCCTGATCCCGCCCTGGCCATCCCCAAGGCCCTCGATGTCTACTCTGATATGCTTCGTCGTAGGGTAATTCCCGATGAAGACACTTATCAGGCCCTCATCCAGCTGCTGGTGACCCAGGCGCACGAGGTCATCAAGGCCAAGGAGGTGCTCGAACAGCAACGTGTCCGCTATGGTGGTATGGAGGAGCCGGGCAAGTTCATGCTTCAGTCCAGCGAACTAGAGCGCGACATGCTTGCCGAGGATCACTCCCTGTCCATCGCTATCAAGCTGTTCAATACTGCCACAACCCGCCATTCCCGACTTGTGTTCCCGCTTGACCTCTATCGTCATCTCATCATTGCCTGTGCTCGCGAGGGTATGGTGGAGGATATGGTCCGTATCTACTCCCACATGGAACAGCAAAAGGTCACGCCCCATGCGAGTATCTTTCCCTGCATGATCGATGCCTTTGCCAGTACTGGTGACCTCAAGAGCGCCGTGGAATGCTACAATGAGTATCGTACCCTCGCGGTTTCTGATGACAATGGAGTGTTCACCATTGTCAAACGCCTGGACGGCGAGGTGTATGCCGCCCTGATTCGTGCATACTTGTCCTGCGGCAAGGAAGAGGGTGCGCAGAGCTTCCTCGACCGGATTCGCTCGTCGTTCGACGATGTCACCGAGAACCGCGAGGGCCGGTGGGCGGCAGTGGAGGAAGTGATTGTACAGGATGCACTCGTGGAACACTCGTTGAATGCCGGCGAACATAGCAAGGCCCTGGAGCAAGCCAAGGCCCAATTGCACGATGAGGCTCGGGATCATGCCATCTCCCGAATCTGCATTGCCGCGGCTGATGCCGGTGATCTTACGACTGGCTCCGAGGCATACGATCGCCTGTCCACCAACCCCGATGTTCGACAAAATCCTGCTATTTCACTTCTCGCCCTTCATGTTCGCCGGGGCAACGTTTCGGCGGCCCGTTCCCTGTGGATCATGCTAACCACCGTGGGTCAGGCAACCCCGGATCTGATCCAGCCGACCACCATGTACACGGTTGCGCTGCTGAAGAGTGGCCAGGTTGAGGAGGGTCTGCACGAGGCGCGCAACATGTTTGCCCGGATTCGCAACGCCTCTGTCAACCAGGTCGCTGTCCCTACCACTGCACGTGAGCAGGTCACGGAGTCCCTTCATCTCTTTGGTCGCGTCCTTATGCAGACGGCCGCCGTTCTGTCCCCTTCTGCATCTATGACCCTTCTGTGGTCTATGATTGAGAACGGCGGCCTGATGTCCCCTCTGGCCGAGCATGCCATCGCCAGTCTGGGACCGGTGGGCATCTCTCAGCTGACCCCGACCGACCTCACCCTGGCCCTCCAAGTCCAGGCTGGTATGATGGCTAATAACAGTGCGATGCTTTTCGATGTCGCTCACCCTGTCCGTTTCGCGCACATGCTCGACGTTGCCCTGTCGGCTTCTCTTCCGCTGGATGCGTACACGACTCAGCTGGTCGACCAGGCTGTCCCCAAGCTCTTCGCTAGTCGTCCTGATGTCGTCAAGAGATGGCAGGACCACTTGGAAGCGTCTACTCAGGCTTCCTTCCTGTCTGCACGTCACAGCCCTGTTTCCATGGCCGAGACCTCCATCACGACCCCCTCTTCGAGCCCGGACTCTTACGATCCCTATGCTCAGGCCACCGACTTCCGGGGGTCTGCTATGATCGCCGACGAGCTCGAGAAGACCGCCGGTCGGGCAGAGACTCACCTCAACGAGGCTTTGGTCAGGCTCAAGAACATGCGTCGCATTGGCCGTCACCCTCGCTACATCACCTACGCGAAGCTGATCACCGCCGCCTCCAAGGCTAACCGCATGGAGTTGGTCAACGAGATCCACAATATGGCCCGTACCGACGTCCCTCTCAACCCGGCTTACAATGCTGTCAAGTACGGTTGGGTTTCTATCCTCGATGCCATGGTCTCTGCCTGCCTCACTCTCGGTGACCGTCGGCTGGCTGGCCAGTTCCACCACGAACTCCTCGGTCTGGGCTCCGCGCCCTCCGCCAACACCTTCGGTCTGTACATTACCACATTGAAGGAGTCGACCAAGACTTTCGATGAGGCCACCGAGGCTCTGAAGATCTTCCACCGTGCGGTTGCTGAGGGTGTTGAGCCTACTTCGTTCCTGTACAATGCTCTTATCGGTAAGCTGGGCAAGGCTCGTCGTATTGATGACTGCCTCGCCTACTTCGCCGAGATGCGTGCCAACAATGTGCGTCCGACTAGCGTCACCTACGGAACCATCGTGAACGCGCTGTGCCGTGTCAGTGATGAGCGGTTTGCCGAGGAGATGTTCGAGGAGATGGAGTCCATGCCTAATTACAAGCCGCGCCCGGCGCCCTACAACTCCATGATCCAGTACTTCCTGAACACTAAGAGCGACCGCAGCAAGGTTCTTGCCTACTATGAGCGTATGCAGGCTCGCAACATCAAGCCAACCATGCATACCTACAAGCTTCTCATCGACGCGCATGCCTCGCTCGAGCCGACGGATATGGATGCCGCTGAGAAGGTCCTCGAGTCCATGCAGGCCGCCGGCCAGCAGCCCGATGCCGTGCACTACGCCTCTCTCATCCACGCCAAGGGCTGTGTCCAGCACGATTTGCCTGCTGCCCGCCAGGTCTTTGACTCCGTTGTCTCGCACTGCCACGTGCGTCTGCAACCCTGCCTGTACCAAGCCCTCTTCGAAGCGATGGTGGCCAATGCCCGCGTCGCCGACACCGAGGAAGTTGTCAAGGATATGCTGCAGCGCAACGTTGAGATGACCGCCTACATCGCCAATACATTGATCCACGGCTGGGCTGCCGAGGGCAACATCTCCAAGGCCAAGGCCATCTATGACAGCATTGGCATCTCCAAGCGTGAACCCAGCACCTACGAGGCCATGACCCGCGCCTTCCTGGGAGTCGATGACCGCACCAGCGCCGCCGGCATCGTTCAGGAGATGATATCCCGTGGATACCCCTCCGCTGTGGCCAGCAAGATCCTGGATCTCGTCGGCACCCCTACCTCCATCTAATTTGCTATTTCTCGTTGATGTTTCCTCCTGGCTACCGTCTACCAGGGCTCTTTACCCCATTTAATCTTTGCGATTGATAAAAACCCTACATTCACCTCGTCAGGGCTGGATCCCTTCGGTGTGGGCTTCGGTTCGGCGCACGTAGGGATGGCGGTGGTTGGATACCAGATTTGCAATATTTGGATGCGAATTTGTTTCACGATTTTTCATGGCATTCAGCGAGACCGGCGTTGAAAAGGCGGAGTTTTTGTTTCTCTTATGTATCTCTTATGTATACCATTTTCCGACATGATGTTCATAGATCCCTCTCAACTCTGCATGGCGCTTCCATACCCGTGGACGCCCAATTCGAAATATAAAAAGAATGATTGATAATTTTGACTCTTGTTAATTGGTGAATGTGTATGAGAGATTTTACGGGTGTCGCTAACCTTGACCTAGTGGGCCTTAGCAGCTTGACGTAGATACTGGGGAGTCTCATACATGATAAGTGCCTGGATATCCGCTTTTCACCTTAGACTTATACCTCAGCTTTCTGGACCACGTCTACTTGGTTATTCCTGCGGACCCAGGTATCGCCATTACTCCTCTATGATACGTGACATATTCCATGCTATCTCGTCTCCCCGCTTCATCGCTCTTGACTCATTCCTCCGCACCCGCATTGCAGCTTCCCGTCAACCCCGCCTACGACATTCACATTCGTCCCCACCACGACTCGTCCGCAATCCAGACATGTCACAAAACGCTGAGTCGGACACCCAATCGCGGCGTCCTAAGAAGCTAATCTGTATGCACTGACCGTGACGAGCCACTGGGAATCAAAACGGGTTCCAAGCTAACCACCGCATCGCTACACAGTTGCCCCCGGCGATATCCAAGGCACATCCGACTCCCCAGAGCTAGCGACACAAGCACAGCCTGCTGTGCCACCCCGCCTCAACCCCGAAGCCCTCCGCTCCGAAACCTCGACGCCCAGTTCCATCTCTGAGAGCATGGTCATGTCGCACCCCGCGCGAGCCCACCAGTTCGTGAGCAATCCGCCCCTCACCATTTCCCAGCTGCACGGTACCAACCCGCTGCGCCAATTTAATACCTGGTTCCACGACCCTCGACTACCGCCCAGCTCCTCGCCGGAGACTTGCACGCTTGCTACAGCTGAGCTCCCTTCCGGCCGCGTCAGTGCGCGTGTCCTCTATCTCAAGGAACTGGACGAGCGCGGATGGGTGGTCTACAGTAACTGGGGTAGTCGGGAAGGTAAAGGCCGACAGGTATTCGGACCGAGTGCCAACCCAGACACAATCGATTCCGTACCAACACCAGACGCCCTACCCCAACAAGGCAACAGATGGGCGGCCTTGACATTCCTTTGGGCATCTGTGGAACGCCAGGTCCGCATCGAGGGCATGCTGGAGCCGCTGACCCGTGAGGAGAGTGAATTATACTGGCGCACCCGCGAACGCGGCAGTCAGATCGGAGCCTGGGCCAGCTGGCAAAGTCGGGTACTGTGGTCTGCGGAGCCGTCGCAGCTCGCTGAGAATCAACGCCGCAAGAGCGTGGCTAAGGTGCAGGGCGAGGTTCCGGCGGACATTGACGAGACGGATATCGATGATGGTCGGGCGCTGCTTGAGGAGCGGGTTAAGGAAATGGAGCAGAGGTTTGCCGGGGTTGAGAAGATTCCTCTTCCGCCTTTCTGGGGTGGTGTGCGTCTGGTGCCGGAGTCAGTTGAGTTCTGGCAGGGTCGAAGAAGTCGACTGCATGATCGGTTCCGGTATGTGCGGGTTGAGGGGTCTGGTGTTGATGGGGATGCACAATGGCAGGTGCAGCGGCTTTCTCCATGAGATTCATCTTACGGATTGTAGATATTCTAGACGCATACATGAATATATTAGCCCAATTCTATAGTCCAGTTTTGATACTTGGATATCGATATCGTCGATCATTATCTTATCAGGTCTTGGCATTTCAACCTCCCTCGACGCGCTGTTGCTTCAAATCTCCGCATTTCGTACAAGCGTCCGGTTCCAGCCTTTGTTTCTTCTCATCATACATAATTAGAATCACTCAAAATGTCTTCTCAACCAGCAAAGAGGTCCACCTGGATACTCATCGCATTAGCAAGCGGCGCATTTGCCGCGCTGAACGGAGTCTTCGCAAAGCTGTAAGTTGAACGTATCATTAGAATCGTCTGCAATGAGCATTGCCTAAGAAATATACAGCACAACGGACAACAATACAACCGCGTTTGCGCAGTCCCTAGCGCATCTCGTTGGCCTAGATTCCTCGCCGTTCCTAGAGCTTCTCGTACGCGGTGTATGTCTCTCCTTTCTGAATCTCCGATGTTTCTATGCATAAGCTCAATCCAGGTACTATAAAGACTAACATTTACCAGGCTTGTCTGGGTCTCAACGTCGTCTGCAACATTATCATGTGGGCTCTCTTCACCCGCGCCCTGACGGCCGGTCCGTCTACTGTGAAGGTGTCTATTACCAACACCGTATCGAATTTCCTGGCTACTGCCCTACTGGGCATGATCGTGTTTCGCGAGGCTGTCAGTGGGCTTTGGTGGCTGGGGGCAGCGATGATGGGGGCAGGTTGTATTTTGGTTGGGATGCGTGAGGGGGCATGAAACCTTGGAGTGATGTATGAAATACCATACCAACCTTGGAATATAGACATAGACAGATCTATATCGAAAGACTAATGAGACAAATCCTTGAAAGGTTTGATCGTGAGCAAATACTTTACATGTAACATCTCTATCAATCTATATTCCCAGATTTCAAAACCGACCACCAAGCCGTTCCTCTCTTTCTTCCAATTCCACAAAGCCGTCATCCTCTGTTCCATCCAAGATCCCTGATGTCCTTGATGGCGCAGCCCGCCGCCGGTCTTGAAGTGGTACGGACCGATTGGGTCCAATTTTCCCAGACACGAAGCCAGCAACTGTCTGGATGAGTCGCCATAGACGATCCTCCAGTGTTTCTGGGGCAGGGCTAGTAAGATGCCCGCCCAAGGGAGCTGAAGCAAACCCAGATGAACTGGTCGCAGCCAGAGCATGTTCTTCCGCCTCCACCTTGAACTGGTACTTCAAACAGTCCTTGACGGTGACTAGACCTGTCAGACGACCGCGGTGCTCGACAAGGATAACACGCGGGCCCATTTTCTTGAAGATTTCCATGACTGTCTCGAGCGGCAGGCGCGGGTGCACGGTCAAAGGGGTGTGGTCGACGTATCGCGAAAAGTCGACAACTGCGGCGCCAACGCTGCTCTCGATTCCCTCAAAGGTATCAGTGAGCCTTGATTGCGAGACGGATGCTCTTCGTACGACTGTTGCTTCGGCTGCTTCCTTGGTGAAGACGCACCGTGCGCGGGGTGAGACGAGACCGTCGCTGCGTGAGCGGTCAATTGCATATCGCAGCTCGGTGCGTCCAATATACCCGACCAATGTCTTGCTGTTCCGGTCCTCGACGATCGGGAAGCCTTGGAACTTGTTGTCGCTAAGCAGGTGCTCTGCCTCGCGTACAGGGAAGTCCGAGGCGGGCAGGGTGAGCGGGTCGGTGGTCATTGCGTGCGAGACTGGGACGTTGAAGACGTGGTCTTCCTTGTTGTCCAAGAATGGGAAGCCGTTGAACCAGATCATTCGATCGGCGATGCCGCCGTTGCCGAAGCGGTCTCCGACGGCCTTTGTTACGCCGACCACGATCTAGAGAGGTCAAATTAGCATGTTTAAGCCAAAGTTCATTTCATTGAGGGAACATACCATGGTCGGTAAAATATAGGTCAATGCTCCTGTCAGCTCGAACATGATGACTGTCACGGAAATGGTAAGGTGCATGATTCCACTGAGAGCTGCGCCAGCGCCCAGGAAGGCATATGTGCCTGGAGTGATGCAGGGGACATCTGGCTCGCAGGACGCAAAGAATGCGGCATCGGGGAAGGATTCATGTAGTGCCTGTACCATGATTCCTACCATGCGGCCAAACGATGCACCAATGGCCATCGACGGGACGAAAATACCGGCCGGTACCTTGCACCCATATGAGATGATGACCAGCCCGGTACGCAAGATGGTAGCAATAGCCAGTGAGAATACCATCGACCAGCGATTTTTGGTTCTGTAAATAATAACGTCAGATATCTGATAGCCTCAGGAAACGGGGATGTCCGTACTCGCAGAGTCCGTCGTAGTCATGTCCACCTTCACATTCGCGAAAGAGAATCTCCATCATCTCTGTCATATTGATCCTCAAGAACATGTTTGGATAGCAAAGAACTGCGGTAAGGGCAGCAAGGACCACAGACTCGGTGATAGGCCATTGAGATAAGTATTTCTTGCGGAATGCGGCCATTCGAAGATTCCATTTAATCACGAATGCACCGTAGAGACCGCCAAATACACCAAGAAATGCAAAGAAAATCAGCTCAAAAAAGTGCCATGTGCGATCATATTCGACTTGGAACATGACCAGCTGTCCAGTTCTGAATGGGTTTAAGGCCTGAGAAAATCAGTATAGTCTTAAGAAAAGTGATGAGCAAACTGACAGCTAGCACACTAGTCGCAACCAGGGCACAAAAGTAGCTACGCCATAGAGTCTTGAGCGGGAAATAATTGGCCATTTCCTGTTGCTATCAGCATCTGTTTGTCATGGATTGATTCCCGAACATACCTCTAATGAGAATAGCACACCACCAATCGGGCTGCCAAAAGCAACTGCGACGCCGGCCGCCGCCGAGGCAGTCAGAATTTCTCTCGTCTTCGACGCACTTTGTTTGTATTTGCCAAAGAATCGAGAAATCACATTCCCTGTACAGACAGCAAAATGCACACTAGGCCCTTCTTTACCAACGGAAAGACCAGACGCAATGGCCAATGGCAAAGCAATCGACTTGATCAGAAGAGTCCAGGCTCCCAGAAAGCCCTTCATGACGAAGCCCGCAATGATACATTTAATCTCCGAGATACCGGAGCCTGCGGCATATGGGGCAAAAGACTTGACAAGAATAGCTGCGACGAAAGCAAGTAGCATCTAGTAGATGTCAGCTGAAGGATTCACACTGGGTGTGTGCGCGTAACGGAGTCTTACTGCGAAAACGAAGTAGACCACATAATTGACTGGCCAGAAACCAGTCCAGTGTTTCCACTCGGGACATCCTACCAGACAGTCAGTCAGTTTGAATCAAGCCTTGCCCTCCTCAGTCCACGTACCTCCTTCAGCTCCCCAGCAGCAAAACTGTTCGTTCAGGTAAAACGCGGTGGTACAGTGGCCCAGCTTGATATCCGACAACCACTCAGTGATGATGTTTAAAAGAGCCGAGTTGAGTCCAATTGCCATTCCGACAATTGTCACCACCAGCCAGGCCTGTCCGGCATCGTAAGACTCGCGCATTTTGCGTCGCCAGCCAAAGACACCCTCCTGGTCCCAAAATCCCCCGCCGCCCCGTCGCTTGGCGCGGCGAGCGCTCTGTTCATATACCGCATCCTGAACCCAATCTATGGTAGTAAAATCTTCATAGCGCTTGATCTCGCTGATTTCCTCCGTGATTGCGGTGGGTTGGACGTCGGGGGCTGGTTCGGGATCGATAGGGGAGGACACAGAGCGACCGGACAATCTGCGAAAATCACGACGCTCGTTGAGGATCGAGGGTGACCGCAAGGTCGGAAAGGGGCGATTTGAGGTCATAACATAGACCGGTGCGGTGGAATCAGCATAGTCGGACTCGAGCTGTGTCGAGGCTATTCCCCGCGACACGGAGGTCGCAGAACCGCTGCTGGAGGATATGCAGTTCAGATTGGAGGATCTTAACTGCAATTCAGTTGACAAATAGTTCCACGACTCGCAGAACACAGTTGGGCGTTAGTCAAGTAAAGATGGGGACGAAGGTCGAGGTTTCGCATAGGCCGCACTAACTAACTATCGATAACGGAGCTGCTGAGATAACATCGGAGCGCGCACGCGTGTGGTCCTGTACTTTACACTCTGCACTCTACAACTACACTCGCCCACTTTTGCTGAAATAATACACACCGGCCATTGTTAGAGGGAACTGCCTTTTCTTTTACGGCAAATTCACAGACATCCAACCATGTCGTCAAAGAACACGGGCGAGCCCGACGAGATCACCGGCCAGAGCGCCCTTCCAAGTACGTACGAGATCCCAAAGGGACGAGAGTCGACTAACAGGTTCCTAGTTTCTCGAATCAAGAAGATTATTCAGCTGGACGAGGATATCGTACAGTGCTCCAACAACTCGACCTTTGTCATTGCCATGGCTACTGTGCGACACCCCAGCGATGATCCCACATGTCTTGTATACAGCTACTAACACTTCCCTCAGGAGATGTTCATCCAGTACCTCGCCGAGCAAGCTCACAATGTGGTCAAATCAGAAAGGAAACCGCGAAAGACCGTTCAATACAAGGATCTAGGTGGGCAGTGATCAGCCACGCGACATGAGCAGTATGCTAACACGCAATAGCTACGGCGGTTTCGCACATTGATAACCTCGAGTTCCTCGCCGACGTGGTTCCCAAGACTACAACATACAAACAATTCAAGGAGAAGAAGGCAAGGGACGCAGCGAAGTCAGCGGAGATGGAGAAGGGTCAGCGTACGCTGAATGGAACTGGTGTCTCTGCAAGCAACACGAACGGCGCTCCAGTCGAAACGGCTCCCCGAGGAGAAGAGCCAACGGCATCGTCACCGTCGCTTCCTCGCACACCCGTGGTGCCCGTGAGTGCGTTGATCGCAGACCGGACGGTCGAGTCTTCAGCCCGCCACGACCCGGATGTTGAAATGCGGGATTGACTATGAGAGTTATGACATTTTCTTCATTTTTATTTCGCATTTGGAGTTTCATGGGATTCCGGGGTTCATTCTTGACCCGGTGGTTTATTAATCTGCATTGGATACGGGGGAGATACAAGCCAGCTTAGATACCAATGATCAGACACTGTCACAAGTTAAAGAATATAGAAGATTGATTAAATCGAATAGAACAAAAAATAACAAGGTATAAGAAAAAGAAAAAGGAAAGAAACAGTGATAAAATGAAGTTCAAATTGTACCGGGACCCGCTCAGCCAATGACAGGCCCCGTGATTCCGATCGCTAGCGAAAGCTCTGGCTCCGACTTCGACTTGGACTTCCGACTTCATCCACCTCCCTCACTTCGTCCCTCCGCTCTCCACGCAATTGCGGTCAACAACCCCGTCCGTGTGGTCATTTGCCTCACCATGTCGCTCTCCTCCGTCTCCAACGCTCTGCTGCGCACTTGCGCTCGCCAGCAGTTGCCCACTGCCCGCGCCGCCGTCACCTCTTTCCAGCAGACGAGAGGAGTCGCCGATGCAAAGTCCTCTTTTGACAGCCCCTTCGCCACCGCCAACGAGCCTCGCTCGACCTTGAAGGTCCCCGACTTCAGCAAATACCAGTCCAAGAGCTCCCCTCGCACCAACCAGGTCTTCTCCTACTTCATGGCCGGCACCATGGGTCTGGCTACCGCCGTCGGTGCCAAGGCCACTGTTCAGGGTATGTTCTCTGTTATCGATATCTTTGCCCTTTTGTGACAATCCCGGGTTCTTTTCCGGTGGGTTCTGGATGGATCTCGACGATTATGGCACGCGACAAGGATCAAGGATTATTGAGACTGACCACGCGATTTTCTACAGACTTCCTGGTCAACATGTCCGCTTCCGCCGACGTCCTGGCCCAGGCCAAGGTTGAGGTTGCTCTCGGCTCCATTCCTGAGGGCAAGAACGTATGTGACATCGCTCTCGTTCCCACACATTCCTCCCAGAACTCTCACTCTAACGCATCTCCAAACAGGTCATCATCAAGTGGCGTGGCAAGCCCGTCTTCATTCGCCACCGTACCCAGGATGAGATTGCCGAGGCCCGCGAGACAAAGTGGGAGAGCCTGCGTGACCCCCAGTCCGACGACGATCGTGTGCAGAAGCCCGAGTGGCTGGTCATGCTGGGTGTCTGCACCCACCTGGGTTGTGTGCCCATCGGCGAGGCCGGTGAATACGGCGGCTGGTTCTGCCCTTGCCACGGTTCTCACTACGATATCTCCGGGCGTGTCCGCAAGGGTCCTGCCCCTCTGAACCTCGAGGTTCCCCAGTACCAGTTCCCCGAGGAGGAGACCCTCGTCATCGGTTAAGCGACCCTCAAAATATCCCCATACAAGTTTCGACCGGGTTAGTTCCGCTATGCGGGCTTTGTTTCGTTTAGACCGAGGGTGAAGAAAGTTGAGGAGACGTGTCTGTGTATGTGTTTGTGGTTTTTTTTTTTCCGTTTTAGACAGAGCGGCTGTGTGTCTTGTCAAGATTAAGAGACCGTGTTTTAGTATGGACAAAAACGAGCCTCTTTTTTACCCCTTTTTGTGTCCTCGGTCTCGAGTCGCTGCTCAGTGGGTGTTCAGTCTCTGCTTCTTGGTCTGGACTGTTCGACCTGCACAGCGGTCCCCTTGAGTACATACTTGTGTTCTATATTGCCAGTGTATTGCCTAGTCATGAAATTTCTTTTGTTATACACGTATCTCCTCGACCTAGATTTTCGATTTTCAGTCTACGTGAACTTGATACCGGCATACTCGGTCTGATCCATCCGTTCATACAACGAGCCTCATAGGAAACTTTCAATATATTGGTACAAGGGTCTGAAACCCAACTATGTCTCTATCTTCATCTGTACAGATATAATCATCCACGGACTAATGTATGAGATGAATCCGGCAAAGCCAGGGGATCAAAAAGGGAAATATGAACATCCTCTTCCCTTCCCGTCCATGTACATAACCAGAGCCAGGGCTCTTTACCGAGGCCTCACCAGGGCAATCAAGAGGCCCATAATAGCTGCTCCAGCTGCAGCGCTCTGAACGGCAACCACAGTGAGGTCGTGTTGAGAAATAGTAATGCTGCGCAGGCTGAAGAGTTCCCGAGAAACCTGCCGCCAGTATTCGAGAGACGATGGAGGAAGGGAGATGTCAGAGAGGCGGGAGTAGAGAGATGGGGAAACGCTGACGCTGGCGCTAGCGGTCGCTACAGGCGAAGGAACACTCTTCTCAGCAGGGACATCACCACTTGCAACCGATTCAGTAGAAGATGAAGATGTCTCAAGCGTGGAATCAATGACCTCTGGAAGAGTCGTGGCGTAAACAGATGCAGGAATATTGCCTTGAACGGCAGCCTGGTTCAAAGCCTTCTCCTTCTCCAAAGCCTCGACAACCTTATCCTCGAAGCCCTTGACCAACCGGCGCCGGCGCCAGGGCTCAACGGCAATCTGGAATACCAGGAACAGAAGCACGTTCATGCCCATCAATCCCCAGGTACCCCAAGTCGACATGCGACGGATCTTGTCCGACCACACCTGCTCTTCGTGGTAGCGAGAGAGAATGCTCTTGCTCAGCGACGCAGCCGCTTCTTCCGCCTCGCGTTCAGCCCGAGACAACGCCTCCTGAGTCTCTACCTCGGAGACCTCATTGGTGTGATCGTTGCGGTAGAGCAGCGTGAATCGCTCCAGGTCGGTTGGAGACCAGGCGTGCTTGCGCTGCAGGAGCTCGTTCACTTCACGCTGCGACGTTGAGCGGCGGTTGATTGCCGCTGTGTATTCGTCTTTGGCTTGTCGAACGCGTGCGCGAGCTGTACGAAGTCGATCCTCTGGGTTGATCGAAAAATCAGTACCAGATCTGGGCGCGCTGACACGATGAACGTACCTTGGATATGGATCTCTTTCTTCAAAGCCTCGATCTCAGAGTATCCCGTAAGATCATTTAACCGTTGACCAGCCACAAAGACATTGGATTGCAAATTGTCCATCATGATGCTAAATTGCTTCGACATTTGAGAGCGCCGACTTTCCAGGTACGACGGGAGGCCTCCACGCTTCGCATTGGCTTTGGCATCGGCACTCTCCTCCTCCCTCCGCGCCTGTTCTTCCTGATCCAGCGGTGCCCTTTCACTTGCACCCTGTTGCGACTTTTGAGCCACCCCATCAGTCTCCGCGGAGGTATTCGCAGTCGGGGCAGCCCCCGCATCCACCTCCGGGATGACGACCGCGTCGGGCGCCTCCCGAACAGCCTTGATCAGTCTTTCCGCATCATTGCTAGCCTTTTCTTTATCATCGAGGGGCGAGTATGCGTCGGTTTGCTGGCGGAATTGGCATTGTAGGCAGACTGAGAAGGTCCGCAAGGTCGGTCTAACGGAAAAGGTACTCGGAGCTGTCAGGCGGAATGGAGCTCGCACCGGTCTGGAGGTGGTTCGTGTTATGTGTATGCTTGACCGAAGCGATTGCCTGAGCAGCAATGGCATGGACTGCATGGCCGAGTCGAGAGCCTGCAGGTGGTGCGAGGGGAGTGCTGGTTCGGTGCGAGAATGTCGGCTCGGAAGAGGTTTATCTCGGAGCGGGTTGGGCTCCGCTTATCAGATGGGAGGCACTTTACACTACCTAGGTATCACTACTCAAGATGCTTTACACGAGGCAAATTTTCTACAGGCGTTTATTTAACAGTGGATGGCTCATTTCTAAGCTTTTGAAGATATGTCAAGCTAGCGTCTATGTCACTTGTAGCGATATAAAGTCGTCTCAGTGTCGACATTTAGCCCTCGATATATAATGGAACATCTATATCTTTCGTAGGGACAAGTGGACAAAACGGCATTTAGCACCACATAATACGTACCTAGGTAGTCCAAATTCAACTCCCGCTTTTAGATACTACACCCAATGCCAAGTGACGGTAAATTGGGTGCCAAAATGGCTTCTTACACTTGGCGCCATTTCAGCGTCCTTCCGATTCTACCAAACGATTAAGCTTCTTATGTACCCGTGACAAAAGTTCGAGAAAAGACCCCACCTGGGCAATAGTTCAAATATCATTCAAGCTAAGTATTAATTCGGGTGTTATCGAACCCTAGAGCTCCATCTGCCCACTATTGAAGCCAAAATTACCGACTACTAACGCCACCCAAATCCATACAAACGCAGCTATCCGCAGCTACGGCCGGGGAGTACGTAGTTTTCCCATCCAATACATATACAATTCTTTACAAGTGTTGCCCGGGGGAAAGAGAGACCAAATTTCAACTGGTATTATTCAATGGAAGAATCTAAGTCGCTCTCCAGTCCAGGTACGAGACAGTCGAAGCATCACCTTCTAGAAAGCAGTGGGCATGATTCTCTCGATGCTCGAGCTAGATAATTTATTCAAGGCGTAAAGCGCAAGACCGGAGCCTGCAAGAAAGGAAGCCAACGATGGAGAGGCGTATTGACAACACAATGAATCAAAACTACAAAAAGCATTTCCTTCGTCAAAGTCATAAGAGTCTCGTGTGCAGGACGCATATACGGTAGGCTCATGCAGATGAGTGCATGGCAGATAATGAGGCCGAGTGATAGACACCACAGTGAGGACCTTCTCTCTTCTCAATCTTGGGTCTGCACCTTGTTGTCACCTTTCACAGCTTCGGCGTAGGTTGGTGGCGCTTGGGCGCTGCCACCGGCACCTTCCGCGTGACTGGATGCATCGGGCTGAGGAGATTGTTGCTGCGCTCGTTGATCGACGGTGCCGTATCCGCCTTGGGTGGGATTCTGAAGAGGCTGGTGTGAGACATAGTAGTAGGTCACGCGACCGTTTTCGAGGTCGCGACCCTGGCTGGAGCCGCCGGGGATAGGTTCGTAGGCCACATCATCGTAGTCAATATCCGGGTACTTGAGGATGATGTACCATGCATGGATGAGACCGGGGATGTAGCCGAGTAGAGAGAGGCCGATATTGATGATGGAGTCGGCAGAGCAGATGCCTGCCTTGATCCAGACTGTGTGACAATATTGATCAGTATTTAGGTTTGTTGAGATTGTCATGATATCATCTATAATAAGATAGCGGGGAGTGAGGGTTACCAGCGATGGGCGGGAAAAAGACGGCCAACACGGCCAGGAAAATATCGGAGCTACACATGGCTCCAAAGGTGAGTTTGCTCTATCACTTGTGAAGATGTGAGGATTGGATCAAGGGTCAAAATTAAGAGAGCGAAGTGTAAGCTTATCGAGTGGAGTTGACGTGCGGAAGATGGGCTTGGACGAGTTTCGCATTCTCCAAATGCCGCGACGGCAGCCTATGATCGGATGACGTTGATCACATGACCCGTGATCCATGGATCGGCTACTTAAGCATCCCACCTATACTTCGGCATAATTTAAGCTACATATTGACATGTATTCGTAGGTTCGGCACCGACCACAGGTACCGCGGATTGCATGTTCTTACATGAGATGATTGAGACGAAGATGATCGACTGTACGTGCCAAGGTACTAGCCGGCACCAAGTCGGGGGTGGACTCCCAGCAGGGTCTTACAGGAGTTTGGTACACTCCACCCATGCGATCTATTGCATTGTCCACCTACGTAGGGGATCCTCTCGTCCCTCACAGAAGATAGCTCACATACATCCTGTACGAAATATGTACAACACTTGCATTATGCAAGGTCGGAAGATTACGACTTGGAAAAATTTGCAAAACGGGGCGGCTGATAGCGATCGCCGGTGACGGGTCCGCAGCTCGCGAGATGAGTGGAGGAAGGGCCACGCCAGGAACAGGTTGGGTATAGACCGGAAATAGACCGGCACATTCAGAGCTAGAGTTGAGTCTAATCAGGGCTGTGCTGTTGTTATGTATTCAGAGTGTCTCGGCCTTGGATGCGCAGAGTACGCAGAGTACGGCAAACGGCCTGCACCCCCTATTATTCGAGTATTAATTGCACCATACATACATACTCGTAATAGAGTACAAACCCCAGGAATCAGGCTCGCAGCCTTCATCTTGCAATACGCTAAGGCCACCCGTTTCAGACCGGTCTTCCCCCCCCCCCCCTAAATCGTAATTTCCACCCCCCAGTCGCTCGCGCCTAGACCTCGTTTCTCATCTTTCAAATCAAATCGTCCCTTCTTCTCTTCTCTCGATTGGCCATTGCTTGCCCATTCTTTCGATTTCAATTCTCTCGAGAGCGCCTCCGGGGCTCCATTGATCTTTCCTTCCTTTGCGGGTCCACGGCCTTTGTCCGCCCCAAATCACTCGTTTATTCTCTTTTGCACTTTCTTTCTCCCAAAGCCTGAGGCGATCTCGGTGTGACCTGGAGTCGATCTTCCTCCTTGACATTGGAAAACTGCTAGAGCAATTGTGCAGACATGCGATTTGCGTAATCTCCGAAGCTTCGATCTCAGCTGTGACACATTCCGCGGCAGACATCCCGTGGACGTTATTTCGACGTACTGCCGAGGTTTTCATCTCGACATGTCCGACTCGTGTCTCTCTCTGTCGGGGTCCAGCGCCTGTCCCGCATGGAGTACCGCCTCTGTATCAATCGATTCATCTCAATACGGGGACTTGTGAGTGGCACGCAGCATGGGACGGGCGCGAACAAAATTACTGATAAGATCGAACAGCCCATGGCTTGAAAACGTCTCCAATCTCACCTCATTCGACCAATCCCTCAAAGACTACGTCCAGAACACCTATGTCACCTCGAAGTAAGTCGCTGCGGAAATGGGCGATATACGTGGAGAAACTGACCCCGAC
The DNA here is from genome assembly GCA_027569385.1 of Penicillium decumbens. NCBI lineage: Eukaryota > Fungi > Ascomycota > Eurotiomycetes > Eurotiales > Aspergillaceae > Penicillium > Penicillium decumbens. Next base: position 792,024 of record JAPDEZ010000004.1, on the reverse strand, counting down.
GCGCAGATACGTCGACCTTTTGGGTTGTGTAGGCTACAACGCCAGCGCATCAAATGACTACTATGCCCAATACACCACGAGCGTCATTTGCAATGGCCTCATTCAGAGTTCCAAGGCCTCGTGCGGCCTGTCCGACGATCAGGCGGAGGCTCTATGCGCAGAGACGTGTGCACTTTTCGCGACCAGTGAACAGGAGATCATGATTAACAAAGATCTTTGCCCAAGCACCGACAAGAAATACATGGACCAGATTCGGTCCGACTTCACAATCTGCTCGAACCCTTCGAGTTCGCTTACTGGGAGCTGTGTCGATGGATCTACCAACGAGCCAAACAACTGTGGCTTCGCCTCCAACACGGTCGGTCTCTGCACCTACTGTGCATCTAGCTCCCCCAACTCAACGGACACCTGCTGCATGAGCTCCAACGCAGCGAGTCGCTGCGAGGGCGTCAGCATCCCACCCCCTACCGTAACTCTGCAGCCAATCGTGACAAGCAGCGGGGCTGCCGGCGCCGGCGCTGGCATCCATCATCACGGGCTGTCAGGGGGTGCAATTGCAGGCATCGTGATTGGATCTGTGGCTGGAGCTGCCGTCTTGGCTGCTCTGGCTGCTTTACTCTTCCTCTGTCGCCGCCAACGTCGTCAGTCCCAGGCCGACGTAGGACTGAACCAACCGAATCCGCAGCGGAAAGGCGCTTCTCCACCTATGCAACAGGTGGACGGCCCATCGACACCAACTAACAACCTCAATTTGGTTCCCGGTGGTCGCGTCACGCGGATGTCTGCCCTGCGCGAGGTGCCAAGCTCGTCCCCAGCCTATTCGAGAACTTCGGCTGCTATGTTTGGCGGGGCCAAGTATGCCAGTGATTCCTCTGATTCAGAAACCATGGGTGCCAGCCCCGGAGCCGTATCACGGAGGATACCTCCTGTGACGGGAAAGCGCCACGGCTCGCTTTCAAGCAGCTCTGCTCTGGCTGGACTGGAGAGTGACAGCTCACCCCTCTCAGGCAGCGCGAATCAACATTCGTCTCCTGAAGGATTCACCAGTGGTCGGTCGGAACAGATGTCGTATTTCCGCGACTACTACTCGCAAGATGACATTCACCCCGGTGACAAGGTGGCTGCTCTCTGGGCCTATTCTCCTCGAGCCGGCGATGAGTTCGAGCTGGATCGCGGTGAGATGTTGAAGGTTATTGGTATCTGGGACGATGGCTGGGCCACTGGTGTCCGTATCCCCGAGCGGGCTGAGGACTACGACATTCGCCATCGCGAGCAGCGTGATAGCGGTGTCTCAAACGGCTCTCAACCAGCAGGCCCATCTCCCGCGCCAGCGGGCGAGATTAAGGCATTTCCGTTGGTCTGCGTCTGCCTTCCCCAGCATTGGCGGAAGATCATCGACGGTGGAGTGCAGGAGGAAGATGAGATTTGAGCACTGGGAAGAAATTCCCTTGTTTCATGCGAAATGACGTCCTGACGACAGCGTGTACAGCATTCCCTTTCGTCTTGCCACCTTCGCGAGGAGTTCAACCTGTGCTTTTTTCTTTTCACTCTTCGACTGGCCGCCCTTGACGACCTCGTTGAGGTGATCTCGATGTGTCCTCGGTTTTGTTTTTTTTTTTTTTTTCAAATCGTATTCTATATACCCCCCATTTTACGGCGATCCTGCTCGTCCTTTCCTTGAGAATTTTCATCCCATTCATTTCTGTGGAACTGAACGCTGGCGACGGACTTAAACGAAGCCAGCCATTCTCCGAAGCTGGACTTGACCTCGTTCGGTCTTTTTATGTACACGGTATCCCCAGCTGTTGAGCTCCCGGTCCTCCGGTGAATTGGTGTTTTGGATGATATCGGACACATATAGTGCAAGCATTAATGTATGTACATAATTAGACTCAAATTTTATCTTGAAAGAAAAGTTGGCCATGCACAGATTTTCCCCGCCCCCCACACTTCTCGCGACTTCACTCGTGCATTTTACTAATCCAAACCCCTCCCGGAGGCCCGCAATTCCGTGATAGCATAAATAATGGCGTCTTCCCCTTCACCATTTGGTCTGATTCGTTTCAAATTCCCTCCCTAACCAGAACAACCATGTCTCAACCCAAGATCATCCTCTATACCAACCGCGGCTGCCCATGGGCACACCGCGCCCACATCGCGCTGAAGGAATCCGGCCTGAACTATGAAGAAGTCATCATCGATCTGAATACTCCCCGTGAGCCCTGGTACTTGGAAATCAACCCGGTAAGTAGTATTGCCCGGGAGTATCAAGGGGAAGGGGCGCGGAATACGGGGAGATCACTTACATCTACGCCATACAGCGCGGCCTGGTCCCTAGTCTCTCGTATAATGGAAACATCATCACCGAGTCTGGCATCGTCGCCCAGTTCATTGCCGATGCCCACCCCTCCCATCTCCTCCCGCCATCCGATCCCGTCGAGAACGCCCTGTACCGAGCCCGTCTTGCATTCTTTGTCGACGCCTTCTTCAGCAAGGTCGTCCCGCACTTCTTTGCTAGCATCAAGTCGGCCTCGGAGGACGATCGCGATGCTGCCGCTGAGCAATTGGCTGCTGCCGTTGTGAAGGAGGTCGAGCCTCTTCTGGCAGAGACCGAGGGCAAGGGACCTTTCTTTGGCGGCAGTGAGAAGTTGACTTTGGCTGAGGTATGTTCCGAATCGTTCTGCTCTTTTCTGATATCCTGGTTTCGTAAGGTTCTTAATTGACTGGGAACAGGTCCAATCGGGATCTTTCTTGCTGCGTATCCTGAGTTTCAGCAAGCCTGAGCACGGTCTGGTTAGCGCTAAGCTTCCTGCTCTGCTGGAAAAGGCACCACGTTTCAAGCGCTGGGCGGAGGCTACTATTAACCATGAGAGTGTTAACTTTATTTGGGACGAGAAGCCGGTTGCGGATCGCATGAGGGCCAAGTTTGCTCCTAAGTTTTAGGCTACTTTGGTTTTATTGATTAGGAACTGTCTGCTGGATCTGATGCTCAAAATGAACAAACATGATATTCTAAATTGAACTCTATATTAAATTCCAGGGGCACTTGGTTCTATCCAGGCAGATAAGAATTTCATAGACACAAGGCCAGGTATCAATTTGGTGGGCCTAATAGAAGGCACTGACGTGTCGGATCAACCATCGCATGGTTAGGGGCCAAGTCCAAATTTAGCCTGCAGACTTCCCTCAAGTACCTGGGTACCCAAGTGCTTGGGCACTCTAAACAGCACTGAGCCTCAAGTTAAGTTCCGTAGGCTGCTGTAAATGTCATGCAGGCCCGTTGAATGTACGTCGTGTGGGATCTCCAACCCTACCGCCGGCGCTGCGGAGATGAGGCGGAACAGATCCGAGTATTTTTAGGCTACCAACACTGAATATAGATGCCTATGGAGGGAATTGTAGAGACTTGAGCCATTGTAAAAAAGCAAACAAAGCAAGATTAACGTATAAAAAAACCAACCGAGACAGTGTCAGCTCGCATTTGTTTACCAGACATAGGTGTTCCGGCATCACGTGCAGTACCCCCACCATCGCAACACCTGGGCAACGACCCCCTCCACCTCCTCCCCATCACTCCTCATCATCGTCCCCTCTTCCTTGTACTTGCTTCTTTGTAAGTTGCTCACTATCTACTACTGTTGGAATTATCCACAGAGACACCCACGCCTCGTGGTCACCAGATTTTGCGAACCCCGCCACTGACATTGTGTGCCAGCCCAGGTGACCGGTCGTCCTTTTTTGATTTCTCTCATCTCCACAAGCAATCATGTCGGTACGTATATAGAATTCCTCCATTACTCGTGGCCAAATGCTAACGTTGTTGTTGTGCAGCTCGCATCTGGGTACGATAAATCCCCCTAATTCCCTCTTCCCCCTCCCGACCTCGGTGTTGATAGTCGATATACAGTGTTCAAGTTCAGGATGAGTGCATCACTGCATTCAATGAATTCCGTCTGAGCCACGGCAAGACCAAATTTATTATCTTCAAGATCTCCGACGACAAGAAGAGCGTCGTTGTCGACGAGGTTGGCCATGACCAGGACTACGAGGTCTTCCGCAGCAAGCTCGACGCCGCCAGGAACGCCAACGGCTCCCCCATGCCCCGGTACGCTGTCTACGATGTCGAATACGATCTCGGTAGCGGTGAGGGCAAGCGGTACGTCTTTCCCTGGCGCCTGGATATGAATGTCTAGGTGTTCCCCGCAGCTGATAGGACATACCCCCTCTGACTTTGCCCGGAATTTTAGAAGCAAGATCATCTTCATCTCCTGGGTGCCCAGTGAGACCCCTACTCTGGTATGTTTCCTAATGGTCTTGTGCTACGAGAGCGCCGCTAACCCATATACAGTGGTCCATGATCTACGCCAGCACTCGCGAGCCCCTGAAGAGCGCCCTCAACGTTTCCACTTCCATCCACGCAGACGACAAGTCTGACATTGAGTGGAAACACGTTCTGAACGAGGCCAGCGGTGGCAAGGCTGGCAAATAGATTGACGGCGCCGGCTGGACCCGGGCCTCGCGATAGGGGTTCGACCTCGAATTGCGCCACGGCACGATCCTTCCCCTTATCCCCCATTCTCCTCGTTTTCCTTCCTAGTTGCAATGCGAAACTGCTACGAACTTGGCCATTTTTCTCTCGTGTGATCGGTGGTATCATGACCTGCAGGGATTCGGGGTCGCCGGTACTGAATTCCTGCTGCCTACTGGATAGATTAGGCGGCATGAAAAGAAATTTGACATTAACAGTTATTTATTATTTTGGTTTCAAAGTAAACTAGGCAGTCCGTTGGGTTCTTCCCGTATACCTAGTGGTGGTACAAAGAGGCTCTAGGGTTGTGAAAGGGTTGCGAACCGGCACATACGTGGGGGAATGGGAACAGTAATGTTCACAGGGGCCAGAATCGAAAAGATTCGAGTTTCTATGTCAATAGAAAACGGGCTAGATTATCTCTAACATATATGCCTCGTATGATGCACAGCGAATCTGCTGAGAATGATGATGCATCTCACTGGCAGCCGACGACCGGGTTGAGCCGCGCGCGGCCAATCAGAAGGCGGCCAAACCCAGTTTGGGCGCTAGTCCGGATCCCTCGACTTTCCACCTCAAACCACAAGATTCACCTCTTTCTCCATCACGTCCTAACCCCCCTCCACTCTCTTCTCCCCCAGACCGAGTCCGTCCCTGGTCCCAGACGCTACTGGCCCCGGTCCTCCCATTTCTATACCCAATTGACTCAGATTTCGACGTGGTGCTGCCACCTCCCACCTTCCGCACAATGTTTCTTCGCTCCGTCGCTCGCGCCGTGCCTCGCACCCCGGCTGCAATCCGTGCCGGCCCCGTTGCCGCTCTGAAGCCCCTGCAGGCTCGCTTTGCTTCCGAGCATGCCATCTCGAACCCTACTCTCGCCGGCATCGAGAAGCGCTGGGAGGGCATGCCTCCTCAGGAGCAGGCCGACCTGTGGATGCAGCTCCGCGACCGCATGAAGACTGACTGGCACCAGATGACCCTCCACGAGAAGAAGGCCGGTATGTACTGTCTCCTGGACCATGGCTTTCGTTGATCGGGATCGATTTCGTCGTACCCTGCGTCTTCCGAGGGTGAAGATTGAGCCATCTCAAAAATGGACCCAAACTTGAAGTCTTGCCATTTTGGGTTACTAACGTCTTCTTCTCTCATTATACAGCCTACTGGATCGCCTTCGGTCCCCATGGTCCTCGTGCCCAGCCCCCCAAGGGTGAGGGCTGGAAGATCCTCTTCAAGGTGGGCCAGCTCGTCCTCGCCTCCGTCGCTGTCTTCTACCTTATCCACTTCTTCGCCAAGCCCATGCCCAAGACCATGTCCAAGGAATGGCAGGAGGCCTCCAATGAATATGCCAAGGTAAGCTCGCTCCCCAATGCCTGGGCGCGAGGTTTTGCCATCGCCGCGGCCGCGAGCGCGACCGTCCATATATCGGGTACTTACAAGCTTTACTCCTACAGACTGAGAAGATCAACCCCATCCACGGCGTCAGCAAGCCAGACTACGAGGGCAAGGGCTTCGTCCAGAGTCCCGCCGCTGAGAAGCAATAGATGGGCTAGATACCTGGAGTTGAACAGAGTGCAGATATTGGCACCGGGCGAGGCTGGGATTCGATTGTCGCACGTCCACCAAAGAGCGCTGATGCTTTCTACCTGGGGCATGGTTCTACTGACTCGAGCGCTGTCTGCTCGACGCATGATGGGCCCCCGACCGGCGCCGATGTGAACTGTTCACCGTTTCTGTCTTTTGGTCAACAAGCATCCGAAAATGCGTGTATCCGTACTGTGCTATAATCAATGTATCTCTTTTGTAGCCATAGAGAATACGTTGTGTTCAATTCTTGTTGTCGTAGCCCCTGTGCCCTGGTGTTTTGGTGTCGGTGTCCTGCATACGGAGTATGGCGTAGTGCGTCCGGAGCGATTCGGAACCTGCAGCGATGGTGCGGAGAACCCCTGTTTAGTTGAGCCGTGCCTACAATGGGCATTGCAACGTGTTATTTTCTGAATTCGAGTCTCTTCGGATTATTTTCTATATGGTGCTTTCTTTTTTAACATGTCTATAGTGCTTATTAGGAGGTGTGTGGAAGCTCCAAAGGTTCCCCTGGTTGCTTATACCAGATTGCGGATGGACGGCTTGGGGCTCCCGAGCAACACGTCAGAGATTTCCACCGGAATTTCAGGTCCACTGCAGCTCGAAAAGCAGCACCACCACCCCTTCAATTCAAGGTCAATGGATGTAATAAAGTGACCATGGGTGTGTTTGAAAGACAATAAACTCGATATAGTATTTTTTCCGAAGTATGCTATGTGTATTGAGAGTTAGCCTGCATCCGGATGCCAAGCCGACCGGTGAGTGTGGGCAAATGTCCCTAGCAACGGGGACAACGGCACTAGACCACCACCATAACGAGATGGGACTTTGATCAGTAAAGGATAAAGAAGACAGAATTGAATGACGATCTATCTATACAAAATAGAAAGCAATATAAAATGTAAACATACATAATTGACGAAAATACCAAGTCGGTTCATCACGGGACCATCGGCAAAACCGCCCCGGAAAGGCTAAGTTCGCCCAGTTCCCGTGCAAATGAGTCCACCAACCTCTTCTTCCTCCTTCTTCCCTCTTTTCCTCCCCCCATCCAAAACCCTTGTCCCCTACCACCTCGCTCTTCAACACCTTCATCATGTTCAAGAGGTAGGTCTTTATATTGCTAACTTCCCATCTCATCTTTATTTCATTTTTCTATCTAGGCCTCTCCTCTGACTCGTTTTTCTTCTTACAGCGGTCTCGCCCGGACCTTCGGGAGGGCTGCTTTTGCCCGTCCGACCCCCGTCGCCCGCGCTTTCCAGCCTCTCCGCTCCAATGCTCTGCCTGCCCTGTCTGCCCGTTTCGCCAGCACCGATGCCGCTCTGGCTGGCCGGGTTCACCAGGTCATTGGTGCCGTCGTTGACGGTACGTGTTCGCCCGATCATCTCCTTGGCCGCGGATACTGGGGGACGCGAAAATCTTTTTCCTGAGCCCCAATCCATCTCCAAAGCCATTGCAATCGATCTCTATCCTATCTGCTGAACAGTGTCTGACTTGCTATTTGCCGCATTATAGTCAAGTTCGATGGCGAGAAGCTCCCTGCCATTCTGAACGCCGTTACGACCGAGATCAATGGCCAGAAGCTTGTGCTCGAGGTTGCCGTACGTGCTCTCTGATTGGACACCCCAGCTTCCCCCCACCTTATCGAGCTAACCCGATCCTTTAGCAACATCTGGGAGAGAACGTCGTCCGTACTATTGCCATGGACGGTAAGTTGCCCTCCCTTCCCTGTTGTGTTGTTGAGCCACCGTGTCGTCGTCTCCCCTTTCGGTGAAAGGTGGACCCACACCCGGTCGCCCGGCACCCTCACCACCTCAGCACATTCCTAACATCATTGCTTCATTAGGTACCGAGGGTCTGTCCCGTGGTGTTGTCGCTCACGACACCGGTGCCCCCATCCAGATCCCCGTTGGTGCCGGCACCCTGGGCCGTATCATCAACGTCACTGGTGACCCCATTGACGAGCGTGGCCCCATCAAGGCTACTCAGTTCAAGCCTATCCACGCCGAGCCCCCGGCGTTCGTTGACCAGTCCACCGAGGCCGAGATTCTCGTCACCGGTATCAAGGTTGTCGACCTGCTCGCCCCTTACGCCCGTGGTGGTAAGATTGGTCTGTTCGGTGGTGCCGGTGTCGGCAAGACTGTGTTCATTCAGGAGTTGATTGTGAGTTACTTTCCGTCGGTCGCGACGTACCTCCCAAGGCTAACCCTTGACTTCCCTAGAACAACATTGCCAAGGCCCACGGTGGTTACTCCGTTTTCTGTGGTGTCGGTGAGCGTACCCGTGAGGGTAACGATCTGTACCACGAGATGCAGGAGACCGGTGTCATCCAGCTTGATGGTGACTCCAAGGTGTCTCTGGTCTTCGGTCAGATGAACGAGCCCCCGGGTGCCCGTGCCCGTGTCGCCCTTACCGGTCTGACCATTGCCGAGTACTTCCGTGACGACGAGGGTCAGGATGTGCTGCTCTTCATTGACAACATTTTCCGTTTCACCCAGGCCGGTTCCGAGGTGTCTGCCCTGCTGGGTCGTATCCCCTCCGCTGTCGGTTACCAGCCCACTCTGGCCGTCGACATGGGTGTTATGCAGGAACGTATCACCACCACCCACAAGGGTTCCATTACCTCCGTCCAGGCCGTCTACGTCCCCGCTGACGATTTGACTGACCCTGCCCCCGCCACCACCTTCGCCCACTTGGACGCCACTACTGTGCTGTCCCGTGGTATCTCCGAGTTGGGTATCTACCCCGCTGTCGATCCCCTGGACTCCAAGTCCCGTATGCTCGACGCCCGTATTATCGGTAACGAGCACTACGACACCGCCAGCCGTGTCCAGCAGATGCTCCAGGAGTACAAGTCTCTCCAGGATATCATTGCCATTCTGGGTATGGACGAGTTGTCTGAGGCTGACAAGCTCACCGTCGAGCGTGCCCGTAAGCTCCAGCGTTTCCTGTCCCAGCCCTTCGCTGTCGCCCAGGTCTTCACTGGTATCGAGGGTCAGCTTGTCGACCTGAAGGACACCATCCGCTCCTTCAAGGCCATCATCAACGGTGAGGCTGACGACCTTCCCGAGAACGCCTTCTACATGGTTGGCGACATCGACTCTGCTCGTGCCAAGGGTGAGAAGATCTTGGCTGAGCTCGAGGGATCGGCCTAGATGTAATTCTGTCATTTGCTAGCTAGCGGCGCCCCCCTCTTGTTCAACTATTTCACGCCCATGGTTTCTTTCATCTTTGTCCCCTCATATTGGCCGTTACTTTTCTAGTGGGACTGGGATATTTTTCCTTTGTTCGAACATTTTTCGTCCCATGCTGCCCACCATTCCGACGTCATTTTCCCTTTTCGATTGCGTGTATAGTACTCGATCTAAAAGAGAAAAAGAAAAGAAAGGGATTTTGATTGTTATGTCTTTTCCCTGTTTCCTGACGTTTTTGTGTGTGATGGTTTGATGTACTCGATCTATGGTTCGATCTAAGCTTCTTTTCTGGAAACAGAGAAGCTGAGGGAATGACCGGACCCACGGGATTAGGAGGGCTGATCTGGGGTTGAAGAGGAGAGAAATATGGGAGAAAGGTTGACGGGGGGACGAAGCATGTCTAACTGAGCGAGTTGATGAGATTTTCTCGGTCTTTTTTAAAGCCCGGCTGGACACCCCTGGCTGGTGCGTGTTTCATTATTGTGTATTTAGAGTTGGAAACCCATGGCCCAAAGGGCGACCCTAAATATCCTGGTCAATCGGATTTCCTTTGTATTCATTTTGTGTCTTTCTGGTTTAGAGCTGCATGCCTCATATCTAAGTGTCTGGGACACCTTGAGGTAACTAGATGCTGTCTTAAGTCGGGGTATTTGATCATCGAGATCTGGAAATGAATGGCAGATCTCAATACGATAGATATCATTATACGATTATCACCTGGCTAAACACAATCTGAAGCAAACTATGCACAATATCCGTGTATTATTGAATCCCGCGAAACCTTCTCCCGTAAACCAGCTTCCTCTACAGAGTCTCCTCCAAAGCAAGAACCTAGATTGAACAGATTAGCCATATTCCAACTCTGTAAAAAAGCCAAACTCACCAAAGCAGTCCTCGTCGGCAGATAAACCTGCACAAAGTTGGCCCTTCCATTCCACGGCATATCAGTCGTAAAGAACCTCGTATCCTTGACATTACGTCCAAGACCCCCAAAAGCTGGATCATCCGAATCGAGCACAATGCGATAAGTACCCGGCACATCAACACCAACACGGTAATCCGTGAAGCTGTTCGTAGGATGCCAATTGAAGATCCATAACAATCCAGCCCGCTCAAAGACAATGACCTTGTCACCCTCATGCTTGAGACTGATATACGCCTGCGGCGAGTGCAGCCAGCCGTACTTTTCTTCCGTTAGCTGCATGGCCCGGTCGAAGTCGTTTAGGAATCTGTAGCGGAGCAGGTTGTCATCGGTGAGGTTGAGCTGGCGTCGGGCGTACCAGAATGAGTTGCCGTTGCCTTCGCGGGGGAAGTCGAGCCATTCGGGGTGCCCGAATTCGTTGCCTTCGAAGTTTAGGTAGCCTTCGCCTCCTAGGCCGTGGGTTATCAGGCGGATCATCTTGTGCATTGCCATGCCGCGCTCGATTACGGGGGTGAATTCGGTGAGGGCGGACATGTGTGTGTACATCTCCTTGTCGCAGAGCCACATCATTAGGGTCTTGTCGCCTACCAGTCTGTTGGGGAGGTTAGAGATGAATCGTGAGGCGTTGGTCGGGGGGACTTACGCTTGGTCGTGGCTCTCGGCGTAAGCAATGGTCTTTTCACCGTGGCGTCGGTTTGTCAATGTGTGGGCTAGGTCGCCCATGTCCCACTCGATGTCGGACTTTTCTTTCACAAGCTTGATGTACATGTCTGGAACGGCCATGGCGAGGCGGTAGTCGAATCCGATGCCGCCCAGAGCGTGAGGGACACACAGAGCCGGCATTCCTGAGACATCCTCTGCTACAGTGATGCAGTCGGGGTAAAGCTTGTGCAGCATCTCATTGGCGAGGGTCAAGTATGTGACTCCCTCTTCGTCAACACCGGGCCCAAAGTATTCATGGTATCCGCCGGAGAAGCCGCTATATGCAATGGTTAACAAAAGAGCAACGACGACGGGAAGTGTTCGACATACGTTCCAATACCATGGTGAAGGTAGAGCATGCTAGTCACGCCATCAAAGCGGAAGCCATCAAACTGGTACTCCTCCATCCAGAAACGAAGGTTACTCAGGAGGAATCGCAGCACTTCATGGCTGCCATAGTTGAATAACCGACTGTCCCACAACTCATGGCGACCCTTGGCACCCTCGTGGAAATAGAGGTGGTCCGAGCCATCGAACATGTTAATTCCATCGAGCACGTTCTTTGACGCGTGGCTGTGCACGACGTCGAGCAAAACCACCAATCCCAGGCTGTGGGCAGTGTCAATAAGCTCTTTCAAATCCTCCGGCGATCCGTAGCGACTGCTGGCAGCGAAAAAGTTGTTCACCTGGTAGCCGAAGCTGGCATAGTAAGCATGCTCCATGATGGCCATGAGCTGGATGGCATTGTAGCCCAGGTACTTGATGCGAGGCAGCATGTTCTTTGTGAACTCCTTGTAGGTTGCGACCTTCGTCTCGGGAGATGAGATACCGACGTGAGCCTCGTAAATTCGCAGACTTTCGGGCTTCTTGGGTCGCGAGTGCTGGAACTGGTATCGCTCGTTGGCAGGCGGGTTCCAGAAGACTGCATCGTATACGGGGGAGACGCTGAGATCCTGAACGACACGCTTGATCCATGCCGGGATCCGGTAGATGCGCTCGGTACTGGGAAGTACCATTGTAATCTGTTGTCTAGTTAGTATTGGTGGTTTATCTCTGAGCGGGGTGTCACTCGCCTTGATCTTGCTATCGTGCGGAATGGCCGGGGCGCCGTTTTGCGCAGGGACTGTGACTTCCCACACGCCGAAGGCGTTTTTCTTCATTTGGTTGGCATTGACATCCCAATTGTCTGCCAGTCTCAGTAATGCGATTTTATGCTTGCTGGGATGGGACGGCACATACTGAAGTCGCCGACCAGGGACGCTTCCACAGCATTGGGTGCCCACTCGCGATAGATGATGTTGCCGTTTGGCTGAGCAATCAAACCGAAGGTCTCATAGCCCTGGAAGAGGAAGGTTAAATGGCTTTCTATTCGCCACCCAGCAGGATAGGTACCCGGGGTGGCTTGGAAGCTTCGAGGTTAATCTCACCTTGCTAAACTTTTCCAGTCCACCTTCCGACTCGCCGATAGCATTGGCCCATTTCTTGACCAAGCTGTAGCGTTGTTTCAACACGTCTTTATGAGGTTCCAGCCACGGGTCGAGCTTGAGAACACCTGGATTGCATCAGTATTCTCACGGTAGTACCTTAGTGATTAGGTCATACCTGTGCCATCGGCGGGCGAGTCGATAGCTTCTTGAATGGAAGCCATTTTGGGAAATAGATGAAAAGAAGAGAAAGGGGAACCCTGGGAACCCCTCGTGAGACAGTTATCGCAGGCCAAGGTCAGATCCCAGAATGATTGGCTTAAGCTGTGATGGCGGGGATGCGGGGAGCTCGGGCCTTCTCTACATTTGCATTTCCCTGTTTTTGTACTCAACGGATTTATTCAACAAGATATGATTCTCTATAATGTTATCCAGGTGCTATATCGAGGGCTATATATATATGTAAGGCACTAGGTCTGCTTGAAGTTATGCTCCGTCCTGCTGAACAGCTCCCGAGTCTCGCCGTTCCTGGCCTGACATGTAACCTCGCTGTTAACGGGCCCCTCGCTACGCTACTTGCGTCTCGGTGAAAACTCAGTCCAACCATATTATATCTCGGAAAGTACCAGATGAGTCAAACGATATACCGATCATATCATATCAATTTATTCACAGGCGACCGGTGGGATTTTGTGCTATCGACTCGCCCGTACCAAAGTTGTTGAACACCTACCAGGGATGAAAAACATAAAGACATATACGAGAAACAAAACAACGGCCGCAATTTTTACTCCAACGCTGGACTCGGTGACAGCTCACCACTTGTCCAATTGACTGCGGTCGGCCCCAGCTCAAACTCCAGCGTTCCTCCCTCCGCAAAGACGTCATCCCAGGTCAGCCAATTCCGCGTCCACGCCTGGCCGTTGACCCGGAGACTTCGCACATAGATGTCGCTGTCACCATTACGATCGCCTCCAGTGGACGTGATCCGGGGTAGTTGGCGGGTGTCACTTGTGCGTCTTTGACCATGGCTTTGGATCCATCTTTCCAGTTGACTGCGCCGCGAACGCCCTTGACGTATGCATCTGCGAGAACGTTGTCGGCGTCGGAGCCGCCCTGTGTGCGGCCGTTGTAACTGGACGACCGGGCATCAGGTAGGTAACCGTCGAATCTCCAGATATCGATCAGCGACCTGACCTGCTCTTCATAAGCAATCGGTTGTAAAACCTGCCCAAGAGAAGTAGAGCAGCGAAACAAGTCCTGCACGAAATGAGTATTTGGTGACCGGTGAAAACGACAAGACCTACCCAGAATAGATGGCGGAAGCAGTAAGCCACCTTTTTAAGGCGGAGTCGGGCTGCGTGACGCGTATACTCTTCTTCTTCTTCCCTCACTCCAACGCTCTTTCCTAAAGCCACAACATAAGCCTTTTACGATTTTCCTTTCCTCTCTAGCCTCCATCATCATGTCTGCCTCTTCCCATCAAATCCTTACGCCTGAACAGGCACCCTTAGTTCTTTCGCCTGGAGAACTCCACGATCAAGACATCCATCAGAAGTTGCTCCCGTTCCAAGTATCCGCCGAAAAGGCCACAACGGCCGTCGGTCTCTATGCTGAACTCAAAGGCCTCCTCGCTTTAGACGCCGAGGGCGATCAACCAGACTCCTTTGTCATTACCTCAATCAACCCGCGACTCGCTGCTGCCTTGTGGCACCAGCTGGAGACACGCGAACCGAGAGCCTTGCGGCTCTCGTATAGCGAAACCGAGCAAATCTTTCAAATCAAAATGCCAACACCCGTTCACAACTGCGTGTGTCCCTGGTTACTCCGAGTATTCCAGGAATGGATGCAAAATGGTTCAATGAACACCGCCGAGATCCAGTTGCTCAAGTATAGCACTGCCGATACCTTAATGCTTTTCAATGGCGCCTTTGCAACCAACGAAAAACAAGAACCAGACGCTCTAATCCGTGCAACCGGCCAGCGCTACCCCACAGTCTGCTTTGAAGTGGGCTGGTCTGAATCTCAACCTCTTCTGGAGCGTGATATGAGAGGCCTTTTAGTTGGGGGGCAAGACAAAATCAACGTGGTCATCCTGATTAAGTGGACAAAACGAACAGCAGGTGTTGGCGGGGAAGTACAAGTATGGCGGCTTGACGCCGCCGGGGTACCTAGGAAGGATCAAGAGGAAACTATTTTTCCTACTCCCACAGCAAGACAATCTCCACTTCTTCTTACCCGCCAAGAGGTATTTGGCGCCGCCCTGCTCCCAGAGCGTAACCCCGCCGATATTTTTCCTTTCTCTTTAGACGACCTCCGTGCTGAAGCGGCCGACGCACTTATGCTTCAAAATCTCACACCTCTCTGAAGTATTGCTTGTCCACAGGAACCTCTTTGTACCACAACTAGTATACGATAAGAACCTGTCGGGAGGCGATGACTGGCTACTAGGAAGAGGATCCTGAAGGAGAGAAAATCATGATCATAGGAAGAACTATCTGGGGGGAGCACCTCAGCTATGTGGATAGCTGCAAACGAGGAGGGTCATGTGACCTCTCCCAACAGAATCCAATCTGGAGCTTCGTTCCACCCTGTCATAGACCCCAGAACCTTCATAGTGACTATCCGCAGAGATAGGCTAAGATTAAATGGACCAGTAAACAAACAATGAAGGGTGGGAATAGTGGATTTACCAAGAGAGACTTCTATAACTCCGATGCTCAATCCTCCAATTTAGATACAGTCGGATCCCAAGCCACAGGGCTATACTCATCCGTCTCCAGTCCCTTGACCTCCTCGGGCGTCAAAGAGAAATCAAACACATCGGCATTAGACATAATGCGCGACGTATTGACACTCTTTGGCAACGGAATAAGCCCCTTATCCAAACTCCACCGAATAAGCACCTGCGCTTCCGTCTTACCATACTTGGCCTTCAGTCGCTGAAGCTCAGGCTCATTCCAGCGATTACCCCGGACAATCGGACAGTAAGCCTCAACAGCGATTCCACGCTGTCTGCACCAGTCGACAATATCATTCCGAGCCAACCACGGGTGTAGCTCGACCTGTTGAATACTCACAATACCACCCTTGCCCTTACCGCGCTCGGCTTCCAGCTCGGCGATGTGTCGCTCAAGTTCGTTGAGGTGGTGTACGCCATAGTTGCTGATTCCTATGGAGCGGACCTTGCCGGCTTCAACCGCTTCGACCAGCTATGGACACTTAGCGAATGATGTATTGCACAAGTGGTTGGGATACTTACGGCCTTCCAAGCACCCTTGCGGTTCTCGGAACCGCCCATTGGCTTGTGGAGGAGCATTAGATCGATATAGTCCAGTTTGGTCAGAGCCAAGCTGTTATCAATCGATGCCTTGGCTTTGTCGTAGCTGATGTCGAAGACCTTGGATGTGAAGAAGATCTGGTCTCGGGGGATCCCAGATGCGCGAATGGCTTTTCCGCAGCCCTCTTCGTTGCGGTACACCGCCGCGGAATCGATCTGTGCTTTGTGTTAGGAATTATTCCAGGTTCACTAGAGGAATACATACGTGGCGGTAGCCGGCTTTAAAAGCGTCGAGACAGCATCGCTCCGTCTCTTCCGGAGGACTGCGCGAGATTGTTAGTTCTAGTGGGGTCAGAATGGTGATGTTGGTAGGCTCGTTACGTCTTGTAGACCTGGGGTTTTTGTTAGCCTAGCGTCGATAGTACATCATGTGGTGAGTGCATACTCCAAAGCCCAAGCGGGGAATCTCGTAGCCGCTGGCAAGTTTGATCGTTGAAGTGATTGTGGTGGCCATTCTTCTCATGGTACGGGTTGATGTTCCGTAGTTGGAGCGACTCCCAGCTTTTATAACTTGGTTGAGCCCGGATTATCAAATCACGGCTTTGATTGGTAATAACTAACTGTGCTAACTAACTAGTTAGTCACGTCCGCCATCTCTAAATTCCCATTGTCCTGAAATTGTAGCTGGTGGAAATGTGGGGACTTTCGTCATTCCCGGGGAGATCCTCGGGGACAGCTCCATCGGGTAAGCCCGAGCCCCAGTTTGCCGAGTTTATAGACGATGATAGAATTGAGCTGTTGCTGAATGTGTGTAGGGACCAGTGTCCTGACTAAGATGGATGTAGTTAGTTACAGGAAGGAACAACTTTAATTTAGCTAATGCGATCGCTTTATCTCCAGTTAAATCCAAGTAGCGACCAGGTGGAGCTGTCAATATCCGTGCGGAATCATCTTCCGCAGTTTTTAAGCGTCCATTACACAGGCAATTGGTCCCAGCATGTGGACTACAGATGTGTGCGTGTATCTAGAATAGCTTTGGGGGCCAAACATGCCGCAGTACCCAAAGCAGGATAGCTTGTGCATATCGCCTTCGTCGTTTCAAGACACGAAGAGGGCAGTGCGCTGTACGGAGCCACACTCACAGCCCCCTTTACTGTCAGCTGGTCTAAAAGGGTATCAGCCTCAAAGTATCTAAACAAGATAAAATGTGGACAGCCCCCCCGGATTTTTGCTTGAGTGCTGTCGCGCTTCCCCTGTTGAATCCCTGTTACACGCGTGTCACGCCCTAGATCGCCAAAAAGCCAACACTCACCATGGCTGAGCATGAGAACAAAGTTCAAAACATAGACAGCGAAGGTGAATCCCGGCAGTTATTCAGGTTTCTACATCTCCATGTCTAATTCAGAGCTAGGTCTTATTCCTGTTGAAGCTCCAAACCCTGGCCACAGCCCTGTGAGCCCCGCCACCGGCTCAGAAAGCATTCTGCCAGCCTCCGAAGGCACAGACACTCTCGTGTCAACAGTCCCCGAGAAGGCACCAGTGCACAGCGACCACAATGCGCCCATCCCCATCTCCACCGACACACCGCCGCAGTACCCCGTACACCCACCGTCGTATGCCAAGGCGTACCCTGGTCAACCGAGTCCCTTACTTGCACAACAGCCAAACACGTACTATACACCCAGTGGCCACCCGAGCGGGTATGCCACAGCTACACCTTTGCCTTCGGTTCAGTCGGCGCCATGCGTGGTAGACTGCCCTAACTGTGGAAAGCGGCAAATGACGAGAACCGAGGCGTTTAGTGGAAACACGACACAGTGAGTTGCATCACTGATTGAACTCGTTGCATGTGAGATGGATGATACTAATGTCTTGACAGTTGTTGGGCTGCCTTGATTTGCTTTTGCTGCTGCCTCGGATGCATTCCTTACTTGATGACCTCGACCAAGGATATCGACCACTACTGCGGTGAGTGTAATATGAGGCTCGCAACTTACCACAACAGTGGGCGTGTCGAGGTTGCACGAAATGCACAAAGGCCTAAGTGAGGCAAAGTGAATAATTGCCTGTCGCCAGCCTTTTTCTTAGAATGTCTTCCTTGCGAAGTATACCACTTATGTCACAGCGTTGTCTATAATATGATCTATGTCCATGCCTACTTTCCTTGTTCCTTCGCCAAGCGGCGATCTATAGCTTCAATGGAAAATAATGTACTTACTTTTCAGGAATGATCATGTCCAACGAATCTAAGATAGCCACAATTAAGCTCGAAGCAGCGAATGAAATGCCAAGCCTTTCCGATGATGCGGTCATTTACCCACCTAAATCTTATCCGACCACACCCCCAGAGAAAAAAGGCAACTCGAGAAAGCAAGCTAAGACCCTTCACCATAATCACCATGGCCGGACTCATTCTTACAGCAACGGCCATCATCACCGGCTCCTCAGCCATATATCTCTACATTTTCCACCAAAGGCTATCATCGCGCATCCAGCACAAGTCACACTGCGGGAAGCTCGCGGCATCACCAAAACCAAGTGAAATCGAGTCCATCCCGGAGACGGTATTCACAGACCAATATGTTACCCTCTATGATTGGTCCTCGAAAGCAGTCCCCCGTTACTTGCTGCCCAGTGACATCCCGACAGAACTCCAGTTCACCAAGCTGGTTCGCCGCAATATGACAGCTTTTACGCATTTCCCGCAGGCGCTGATGATCCGAATGGTCTGCAAAACTGCAGAAGAGAGGCAGAGTTTCAAGGCATCACATATCTCATCCCTGGATTTTAACCCAGGGGATCTGGTCTGTGGTGTGTATCGTGTTATTGCGCGCAGCAAGAATAAGGTGGAGTTCGAGATGAAAACGAAGAATGTGGAGTTTGTGAATGGGCGGCTTGCTATTAGTTTTCGGGAGGATGATGGTGAAGTGGTTTTCTCTACTGAAACGGTTATGTGGCGGAGGGCTGATGAGACGAGGACTATGCCGCTTGAGAAAAGGGTGGTGCGTTGGATGCATAAGACTGCGGCTTGGTGGTTATTAGATTCGGGTACGAAATATTTGATGGATTTGGAGGCTTGAAGCTAGTGCTTTCATGTTTCTTGTTATGATTCTTTGTTATACTCTTTTCATCCACATTGTGTGTCACTTGATTCAATTACAAAGGGATGTTCATTGTTTTAGATGAGACATAGTCGAAAGTTGATCTGCATGGCGTTGTTCCCATTACTTCTCCACCAACCGCCAAAGACCCTGAACAATGACTCTTTAGAATGCCCTTGATGATACTCTTTGACTACTCATCTCTTGGCAACGTACTCCTGCCGCACCATAGACTCACTTATTTAACTGGCAGAAATTCCAGGATACCAGAACCACCATCACTCTTCCATCCCCACAATGTGCAAGTACACCTATCACCACTATCCGCTCTGCGGGCACATCTCCAACTGGACCGTGACCAGCTGTGTAGAATTCACAAGTCAACTCCGTGCTCTTGCCTTGACAGGGCAGATCCTGAGTTGCGAGGATACCGAGATCAAACACAATATCAACCAAAAAGCGAATCAAGATCTCTGCGTCCAATGTGACATTGAATGGTGCGAGGCTGTCACCAACAACGATCTGACCTTTTTACAGAGGGAGTACCACGCCATCGAGGGTCTGGAGACAGACAGACCAGTTCTTGAATTTGCTGTCCGCATGAACGTCGATGCGAACAGTGTCGAAGCTGAGTCTTTCCCACCCAGTGTCGCCACCAGTGAGCAGTCTGATGAGTTTACAGAGACCGTTAATAAAAGTAACTCGAGCTGCTGCCCTTTACCGAGACACTCGAGTCATGGTGAATCTGCTTCCTCATGCCTGAGCGTTGAATGTGATGTTTGCATTCGTTTTATGACTGACAAGAGCACAGAGACGGAAGCTTGCGATTGCAATCCGGAGAGTCAGTCATGTTGCGATTCGCAGCGACATAGACATATACGCATTAGCTACCCGGACTCCGAGGAGTATTCCCATTCAGAGGACTCTCGTTCCGTGCACTCGACTTATGCGCCTGCTCCAGCACCAGATAGCAGGTCTAGCAGTACTACGGAGGATTCGGTAATAGATTTCTCGTCCAAGAGTAGCGCCAGTCTGTCCGACCAATCTATGCTGAACGTGGCTATCCCCGTTTATGATGATGGGCATAGTAGTGAAGAGGACCAGCAACAGAAATCCCCTTCTTCGGCTAGTTCGGATACGAGTACCTCCTTTACATATCTTCGACCATCAGAGGTCCGTTCTGGGACACCTTTCTGATGCGGGTCCTGGATAGTTGGGTTCGTAGCGTCGCTTCATTGCCGCTGCCTCGGAAGTAGGCTCAGCCTTCGGATCCTCTCCGCGTTGGTAATCTCTATTCTGGTTAGGTTTTTGATTTGGTTACTATGTCTGATTTGTTCAATGTGCCGCGACATTGCATAAACAGTTTCTCATTTACTTGTTTAGATCCCTGCCTGTTGATAGAAACAATTGAAGTCGTTTACTTGAAAATGCTGTGCCATTTCCCGACCCCAACACACCGTACCAGCGGATAATTTAATCCACACCGCAGATACTCTAGAATACACCTCAATTTAACCGAAATATCCAACCGTCGGCTGGGGAATGATATGACGGGGGACTCGGACTTGGCCCGAACATCCCACTCGGACGCTTCCCCAGATAAGCCCCTCCGACCCCCACGTTCGCTGGAAACTCCGTTCTCCAACTTGCACATATTCCTGGTTTTCTGCTTCGCTGTAAACACCCAGTGTGCATGTGCATTCATTCATCTTTCATCATGTCTAAACCATCTGTCGGCTTCGTCGGCCTCGGAGCCATGGGCTTCGGCATGGCCACCCATCTAGTGAAGGAGGGATACCCCGTTCACGGCTTCGATGTCTTCCCAGCTTCTGTCGACCGCTTCAAGGCTGCTGGCGGTATTCCAGCTTCGTCGCTGAAGGAATCTGCCCGTGACAAGCAGTTCTACATCTGTATGGTGGCATCAGCACCTCAGGCGCAATCGGTTCTTTTCGCCGAGGACGGTATTGTTTCCGGTAAGTTCTAATCAATCATACAATTGCAAAGACATTGAGCTGAGCCGAACATAGTTCTACCCCAAAACGCAACCCTCCTCCTTTGCTCCACCGTCCCGGCTTCGTACGCT
Organism: Penicillium decumbens; assembly: GCA_027569385.1. Classification (NCBI taxonomy): domain Eukaryota; kingdom Fungi; phylum Ascomycota; class Eurotiomycetes; order Eurotiales; family Aspergillaceae; genus Penicillium; species Penicillium decumbens. Next base: position 771,209 of record JAPDEZ010000004.1, on the reverse strand, counting down.
CAGTCTGTAGCCGCTGAGTTGCAATCGCGTGGTCGCGGTGATATCCAATTCATCGATGCTCCCGTCTCCGGTGGCGCCAAGCGCGCTGCAGATGGTACCCTATCTATCATGGCTGGCGCACCTGATGCCGCGCTGGAGAGCGGCCGGTTCCTGCTCGAGGCCATGTCTGATTCGAACAAGCTTTACCTGGTGCCCGGTGGAATCGGCGCTGGCAGCAATATGAAGATGGTGCATCAGGTTTTGGCCGGTATTCACATCCTGGGTGCCAGTGAGGCAATGGGATTCGCTGCGCAGTTGGGTCTGGATGCGACTAAGACTGCAGAGGCTATCAAGTCTTCGGATGCGTGGTCGTGGATGCATGAGAACCGTCTGCAGCGTATGCTGGAGGAGGACTGGCACCCTGGTGCTAGTGCTTTGACTATTATATTGAAGGATGTGGTGAGTTGATATCGCGTCGCTTTTGCAGAAGATCGCTAATGGAGGTGAACAGGGGATTATTACTACTTCTGCCCGCCAGAACCATTTCCCGACTCCTCTATGCTCTACAGCGGAGCAGGTCTATCTCTCTGCTCTTCTACAAGGATACGGCGCTGTTGACGATTCCTCCATGGTTCGTCAGTATTATGCCGAGCCCATCACAAAGGTCTCAAGCACCAAGTCCGTGGAGGAGACCGCCGAAGCACAGCAGCTGGTCATTGACCTGATGGAGCTCACAAACCTTGTTGCTGCCGCCGAAGCTATCGCATTTGCTCATTACCTCAAGGTTGATCTCAAGCAATTCTTCACACTTGTTAGCGATGCCGCCGGCGCAAGTCGCCAGTTCATGACCAAGGGACTGGAGATGATCGAGGGCCACATTGGTCAGAACTCAGAGACCGTCAACGATGTAATTACTCGCTTGGAAAAGGCTGTGCAGAAGGCGCGGGACTTGCACTGCCCGTTGCATTTGGGCAATGCGGCGATGAATGTCTTGTTAATGGCGAAGAAGACTGGATCGGGTGCGGAGGGAAGCACTAGTGTGATTAAGGTGTTTGAAAACTAGTGTATATATCCCATAGTCCTGCATCTTTTCTTGAATTTCATCAAAGGTTCTTGTTCATTCGCACTCTCGAGTCAATGTCACTATCTCCATTAATTCTCTTCCGGACACCACAATTCGCATCATGCTCCGTAGGAGACCACATAGTCAAGTTATCCCACTACTAGACAGCCGAGGGCACTCCTGCTTCGTAGGTCCGCCGAAAGTCAATTCGACGTCATTGGACCCTCTCGGACCATCTCCGAATACTCGGACAACGTGCGAACTGATTGCGACACTCGGACAACACCGCGAGCAGCTATATAACAGCGCAGAACGAATAAAAGCAGACCCCGCAATTCCTACCTCTCAATTACCTTACCTCTCCTTCCCATTCGCAATAATCTACAATGTCACTCTCAGACAACCGCGCCCTGCGCATCCTCGACCATGCCGTCGAGAACCACTACGGCGTGCCCGCCATGTGCTGCTACAACGTAGAGGGAATCCTCGCCACCGTCCGCGCAGCAGAAGCCAAACGCTCACCCGCCATGATCCTCCTCTTCCCATGGGCAGTTCACTACGCCGACGGAATCCTAGTCCACGCCGCCGCCGAAGCCGCCCGCAACGCCTCGGTGCCGGTAACCGTGCACATGGACCACGCCCAAACACCCGAGATCATCCGACGGGCCGCAGACCTAGGCGGCTTCGACAGTATCATGGTCGACATGTCGCATTACGAAAAAGCAGAGAATCTTGCCCTGACGCGCGAGCTGGTGGAGTATTGCCACGCGCGCGGGATCGCCACGGAAGCAGAACCCGGACGCATCGAGGGCGGAGAGGATGGAGTTGCTGATACGGCTGATTTGGAGGGATTGTTAACGACTCCGGAGGAGAGTAGGGAGTTTGTGGATACGGGGATTGATTGGTTGGCGCCTGCTTTTGGGAATGTGCATGGTGAGTATGGGGCTAGGGGTATTCAGCTTGAGTATGAGAGGTTGAGGTCGATTAATGAGGCTGTTGGTGGGGAGGTGAGGCTTGTTTTGCATGGGGCGGATCCGTTTACGAAGGAGATTTTTCAAAAGTGTGTTGATTGTGGGGTGTCGAAGGTTAATATCAACAAGGTGTTGAATAATGAGTATATCAAGGTTCAGCGGGAGAAGGCGGGGAAGGTCCCGTTGACTACTTTGTTGGAGGAGGCTACGAATGCTATGCAGAAGGCTGTGGAGGGGTGCATGGATAGGTTGAACTCCACCGGGAGATACCCTTGAAAATAGCTGTTTGTGTTTGAGATTGAAGCTGCGTACATTCAACAATAGAGGTGGATATTCAAATTGTCTTTACTACAACGCCGTTTCAATTAAAAGATTTCTTGGATATCAATGAGACCGCGGTCCAAAAGAAAACAAGTGCTCACATTCCCTGGGTAGTTATACTGTACTATATGGTTGCCGCACTGATGAATTGGCACAATGACGATGGCTTGGTTAAGATATTTAACCGCCAATGAGGGGGCCGAGCATGGGACCAACAATTGGCACACTGTCGACCATCTTACCCAGGCCCAGGAGGCCGGCCTTGGAGGAGGGAGTGGCACTGGCAGAAGGGGTAGCTGAGCTCGAGGGGGTGCCGCTAAACTTGCTGGATGAGAGGTGACCCTCGTGAACGCCCATAGAGTGCATGGGGCGGTGGGTAGGCTTGGGAGAGGCCTTGGAAAGGAAGCTGCCGAATGGCGAGGTTGGAGTCGGGCGAAGGTCGGAGCTGCTAGGAGTCAAACTCTTGGAAGAGGGTTTGACAGGGGTGGAAGCAGGCTCAGGAGTCACAGTGACAGGAGCCTGAGGGGTGGGCTCAGCAGCAGCAGAAGACGTAGGATGAGGCTTGATCTGGTGCGATGACTTGGGCGGAGCGACAGGGGCAGGCGGAATAGTAGGAATGGGGTTCTTGGGAACGGGGTCGTTGGCTACTGGATCCGGGAGAGGAAGAGTCTCCTCGGTCTCAGGCTCGGACTGAACCTTGGGAGCATGGTGCTCTGGCTTGGGAGCCGGAGTATGCTGCATCTGAGGAGCAGCGTGGCTGGTAGACTGAGATGTGTAATAAGCACCAGCTTTGGCAGACTGAACGGCGTCCAAAGCATCCATGTATGCCGGGACGGCGTTGCCCATGCTATCATCATCGCCATCAGCGACACTGGAGCTGCCAGGGGCGGAGAAAGGGAAGCTGCCGGCGAAAGGATCGCTGTTGGGCTTGGGGAATGAGGGTGCGGCAGCCGCGGTGAGGGCGAACACCGCCAAAGAAAGGTACGAGGTGTGCATGGTGTGGCCTCTGATGAAAAGAAAGTAACGGGTCGGAAAGAGACTATGAAATGGCGTCGGAGTAAAGGGGTGTGTAGGCTTTTTATGTATAGGGCATTGGGATTCTTGGTCTACGCGCTGTTGTGATTTTGATACCGCGTCCTCCATGCCACACGCACAGATGAAGATCAGCGTGGGAGTGGATGACGAGGTTACATAGGAAAAGATGTGCCCTATGGCTTGGTATGGGAGATATGCATACCCTCGAACCACGCTTGGCACCTGTGGAATGATCGCCATCAAAGCTGCCTGGAAGTCTTCCGGGGGTTGGAACGAGTGCTATAATCGTTGATATAGAAAGACGCGTAAAGCTTAGCTGGCTTGGCTTTGTTGGCTGGATTAATCCTGCAGCTTCAATCTACTCCCTCAAATTGTCCCTAAAATCCTGTAAACCGGAGTATCTAGTATCTATGCCTTTTTCATGCAACGTGGCTTGAAAACAAATTATGCTCTTCATAGCCCTTGAGAATAAGTCCCTTCCTAGTCCCTTCAGTGGTAGGTTATTACAGCCTCTACAACATTTTACTGTTTGACTCCTGTAGGGACATTCAGGAACGCAGTGGTTCATTCCCCTGGCAACCCTCACTATCCCTTGCGGATCGAGCCCCCGAGCTGTCGACCCGCCATCCATCACGCCTTGAGCTTTGGCTGTCCTAAATCCAAACACCCGCTCTGGTGGTTCGATCGGCAAGCTAAATCCCTTTACATTTTTGTCCTGCTCCAGGTACGACGGATGTAACAACACGACTTTGATATCAAGTTGATAGACTACCTGGTGCATACCAAAGCTCTTCCAAACCCCGTACGACTAATTATTGAGCTTGATATTAGCAAATTCGGTCACAGTACCTGCTTCGAGTGTCCGGCAACCAAAGAAAACTGCCGGAGCCGTCCGCAAATAATGGTGCTAAATTTGACAGCGTAGATCCTTCAAACCACGACGTGATACAATTCGTATGCATAGTGTGGACTTGGTCATTAGCCCTGGAACCCAATTCATTAGCTACGAGTTAATGTAACATTCAACTGAAATATAATCGGAGTAGACTTTGGGAATATGTGTTTCACTCCAGCCCTGGACGGCTCTGACGATAGGGCTGACCGGGCCAGCTAAAAGTTGAACAGGACCTGCAATTAATTATTCAGTTATGTCCTACTCAGTGCTTTGCGCAGTTTAATATATTTACGTCTGTTTATACGATATTACCTGAAGGTTCAACTGCAGTTGAACCCCTACCGCATTAAACGGCACTCTAAATACACCTAGACTTCTCACATGCTTTTATTTTTTTATTCTTCATGTCTAAGGGATTCGAGTAGATATTCTTTACAGTCAATTAGCTATAAACGAGGCAATCTTTCGAGTATTTCGAAGGGCAATGCGATTAGAAACAGAGAAAGTGGGAGATATATTTACTTCAACACCATAACACCATCACCACCCCACGCTAAACTTCTCTTCTTCATCAACCACTTTTTCTTATTCAGGATCGAACATCTGTTTATCATTTACAAGCTATAGAATAGCCTGAGCTTGGAACCTATTCAAGCAATACCTCACTCTAATCGAATCTTTGGAAAATCAGAAGATTCAACTAAACTTACAGGCTAGTTTTTGGATCTTGGCTCTCCCTGGATTAGATCAGACAAGGTATTTCTGGCACCTGAGCATACATCTTCGCTGAATATCCGGTATAAAAGAGCCACTGGATAAACGTATGCTCATTGACAAAGTTCAAAAGGAACGTCTTCATTAGTTCAATTCATCGTCCAAGTGCAGCATGACTTCCCAGTCTAACACCGCTTTGATGCAAAAGCGGACTTGGAAGTAGGTATAAACCAAGTGACTTTTGTACCCTTTCAGGATCAGGGACGAGCGATCGGAACCCAAAATGTCAATGGTTGCACAGCTGTTGCAATCGTCTCTCCATATGGAGCAATATTGGGCAAACGCCCGAGGAAACAAAGCAGCTTTTAAAAGCCGACTATCAGTGGCAGCTTTATACCACGGTCCTGTTGGCTCCTGGCTGGGCGAGGGATCTCGCAGACAATGCGGGTGGCGGGGTGTACATGTCCACCGGGGACTTTGTTAAACTGAAGAAAGTGTAACAGGCCGGGTACCAGGTGAACCATTTTCTGAGATATAAGGGAGCCTCACTTCCCCACTTCCCCCAACTTTCGTGTCTAAAGCTACCGAAGAAAGAGAAAGACCCTTTCGGGATCATTGCTGGTTCCTTGCGATATACAGTAGCTCCTAGGTAGTTGGGGTGTCCATTATCTTCCCCCCGATCCGGATCCATCGGCGACTTCGGAGATGAGGCTTAACTGATGTCGATCATATGCCGATCAGTTGCCACACTCAGCACGAACACGAACACCGCTTTTTGCGCCCAATTCAGCTGTAGCCTAGGTGTCGGACTTACCGAGTTACCAGTGTATTTAAAGGACCGTTGCTCATCTACAACCACCAAGCAAGACGAAAGCTTGAGCACCATTAAAGACAACGTTGTGTCACCTTACGAAGTGTCAGATCATACCACGAATATGCTGGCGTTTCTACGCTCAGCACTGGCCTTTCTTGCCTTTACCGGCGCCTCCCAAGCCACAATCCACCTCAAACAACTCTACCAGTTCCCCGAATCGGCAGCCTGGGTCGAAAACATTGCCATCCGTCCTAACGGCCACCTTCTTCTCACTACATTCGATAATGCAAGCTTATATTCACTCAATCCCGACTCACACAATGCCCTTCCACAGCTGGTAGCTCAACTACCGCATGCTACTGTCCTGTCCGGCATCGCCGAGATCGCACCAGATGTCTTCGCCTTCGCCGGAGGCGTCTTCAACATGACCGACTTCACTTTCGAGCACAATTCGGGACAGATCGCTGTGATCGACTTTGCTGGTTGTTGGGAGGATAAACCTGTGCCTATCCAGACAATAACCAAGGTACCTGCGGCTAAGTTGCTCAACGGTCTAGTTGCTTTACCGGAGCGCCCTGGTACTGTTCTCGGCTCAGACTCCAAGACTGGAACGATTTACCGCGTGGACACCTTCACGGGCCATGTTGATGTCGCGTTCCAGGACAATCTCCTTGCCCCGGGTTCGGACCCGAAACACATAGGGCTTGGCGTCAATGGTATCAAGCTCCACGGGGACTATCTGTATATGACGAACTCGGCAGGCCAGTTTGTTGCACGCGTCAAGATCAATAGTGTTGGTGATCGGGTTGGAGATTTGGAGATTGTTGCCCAACTGCCTTCCAACTCTCAACTCGTGCCGGATGACCTTGCAATTGCCGAGGATGGGACTGCGTTTGTTGCCGTGCACCCGGACGCTGTCGCTATTGTTACGCCTCAGGGGAGACTCTCGAAGCTTGTGGGCGGACCCGGAAAAAGTAACGTGACGCTCGATACGCCTTCTTCCGCGGCATTGAGTAGGGATGAGAAGACTCTGTTTGTTGTGACGGGAGGAACCCGAAAGCCGGGTGGCCTTGGTGGACAAGTGGTGAGAATTTCACTGTGAGTGTTATGTACTGCAAAGTTGATTACTTGGGATCGCAACCAACTGGGCTAGGAGGCGTCACTGGGCTGGCATGCTCAATTGCCCCGAAAGGTGGTAGGAATAAGCTCCCTTAATTTCCCCATGCTAGAGGATTGTTACAGCGAAGACGTATGAACAATACCCGCACTGTTATCCATCTAACCTAATTGAAGTCCACGGCCTAGGGTGGAAGACGCCAGCCGTCACCTGATTGCTTACATAGTATACCCTTGCACTAGTTAACTAAAGAGCCGCAATATCACGCTTTTTGGTAGGATGACCACTTAGCGCCGTGGCGTTCACCCCCCAACCCCCACTTCGCCCAGTGTAAGCCCAACAGCCAACAACTTGTCATATACCCCAGCATGACACGCTAATGACGCGTACTGGATATTGGCAATGTGCAAGATACTACGGTACTATGATATCGAGGCTGGGCAGTGGAGTAAACTCACATTCCTAAAGTGGGCGGGTGAACTCTATGCCCCCGAGTTACCACGTTTCTCCCATCGCTGTAGAAATCCGGAGCAAAAATAATTGATGATCGCAAATAACCATATAGAACATTGATCCAGTTGGCAAATGACCTCGGGTCCAGCCGCGATCACGAAAGCAAAGATAAGTACTCGTCACTTCTCCACAATGGCCGACACCTTTGCCTTGACATTGAAGCAGCCTTCTTTTGGGTAGCCGATCCCCAGCTCTCGGTAGACGGCGATATTTTCAATCGTGGTCTCAAGCACAAAGTCAAAGCGACGGGTAATGTGAGCGAGCGACATGTAGATCTCGGCGTAGGCGAGGCTGTTACCAGTTAATGTATGCTCTGCTGGCTGATACAGAAACTATACCTTGGGTCTGCTAGAGCTCGACCCAAGTCATATGGATACAGCATGAAACGGCAGAATTGCACACTTACTTCATGCCCAGACACTGTCTGCTTCCCTTTGTGAACGCGACGATGAATCGGCTGAGATACTCGCGGTTCTCGGCGGCGCGGACCCATCGCTCGGGGTCGAATTTCTCAGGCTCAGGGAACAAGGTCGAGTCCATGTGCACGAAGTAGTTTGACTGGCTAACCGGAGTCTGGAGTTGGTTAGTACCGCAAGACCGTTGAGCGATATTTGTGGCAATCAGCAATAATGAAGAAATGTCTACTTACACCCGCTGGAATGACCCAGTCCTTGTAGAACATTGGTTCGTTGGAAGAAACGCGACCCAGACGTGCAGTCATGCCGTGACTCAAGCGAAGACCCTCGTTGACGACACCAGTCTATGAGGCAGGTAGTATTAGCAATGCACTTTCCTCGACAAGAGGACCAACTGTTAGCTTGAAACTCACGAGATAAGGAAGCTGCTCAAGTTGAGTCCACGAAGCCTTGGAAAAGGGCGTCTCCAGAACAGTCCTCAGCTCCTCACGCAACTTTATCGCAATGTCCTTGTTGTTGATGATGTGAAACATAGACAGTGCAATAGCGCGTGCCGTAGTCTCAGTACCAGCACCCAGAAGCAAAGCGGACTCATCCTCCAACCGATCCAGGGTCTTCTCCTCAGATGGCACAAGAGGGCTAACGAGAGCACCGAAAATAGAACCCTGTTCCTCGAAATCAACACCCGTCTTCTTCTGCTGCAGAGTCTCATTAGCCTGCTGACGAAGCTTAGCTTTGAAATTAAACAAGTCCGCCATGCTCGGCTGCAGCCAGCGCACCAAGGTCGGTGGAGTCGCACGGAAGATGGTGATGAGAATCGGGAAGAAACGGTTGATGTGGAACATGCGCATCAGTCCATTCACAGCATCGACGAGGTCGTTGCTGCTTGCGCTCTTTGTGTCATCCAGGTATCCGTAGCTCCAGCCGTAGCAGTAGTGCGTGATCACGTCTGTAGTCAGGGCAGCAAAGTCCATAAATAGATTGAGAACTGTGTCCCGCTGGTAGGCGTCTTCGAAGCGGGCAATCAGCTTGTCGACCTTTTCATTGATGATGGGAGTGAGGGCCATGACGGAGCGTTTGGAGAAGTAATTGGCCAGGAAGCTGCGACGCAGACGGTGGTGGTCATGGTTGACTGTTCCGACGAGGGAGTAGGGTGCGCCAAAGGCCACGGCGTACCTGTGATCTTTGGCGCGCTTACGGAAGCCCTGGGCGTGGATCTCTTCGTAGTAATAGGGGTCTTTGATGTGTAGTTCTCTGGGGCTGATGCGCACAATGGGACCTATGAACTGTTGGTCGAGGCATCTCATGCCGGGAGATGAATCCGGGATCAGGTGGAAAAGCAATGGGCATACTCACCGTACTTCTCATGCATGCGTTTAATTTCCCAGATATACATTCCACTCTTGACGACGTCGTAGTAGAACTCATAGAGGAAAGTAGCAGCGGCAAGCTTGGGACCGGGAAATCCGGCCAATGGATGAGCGTACAGACGATAGATGACTACACGCAGACAGAAGAACACGAAGAGTGCCAATACTGCCAGAGCAGCAGCAAGTAGAAGATGTTCCATTTCGAGGATACTATACTGCGCGGGAATCCGGAGAGTCGAATCAAGTTCATACCACAAGAATGGAAGAATGAGGAAAAAAGCAGGCACCAGACCAAAAGGAACAACCCACGATATTTGAGAACCAAGGTATGGCGGGTGACCAGGGTTCTCAATTCACGGCCGAGCGTCCTCCGTGACTGTGCTGACCAGCTATAAGACCAACAACTATATCATTGTCACTAACCACATCCCCTGCAGCAAACACTCGGACAGATGTCCCGAAGCTTCAACGACACTCGCTGAACCAGTGGAAACATCACCCCGGATGGGGCCCCGGGGGGTTTGTTGGTGGTCACCCATGGTCCGAGGACGTGATAACTAAGGACGATGTACAGCGTGCATCTGCAAACCACAAATCTCGTCACTTATCCCCCGATCCCATGGTAGTTGGTCGGCGCTTTGCGGACGGCTCGGAAACCCCGCATCATTGGCGAGAAAAGCAAATAGCGACCAAGGGCCCGACGACTATCGTGAGATCTTGCCTTAAGAGTGGTTAGAGTAGGCCGGCGCTAACAGGCAACCAATGATGTAAGTGTGAACGGACCATTTGGTGCGGCTGGGTTGAGGGAAACGAGCCGTCTTGATACCGCGTATTCTAATGCCTGCACACATAGGGATGGAATTGAGGTCGGTCGATAACTATGATCACGTTATGAGCACATAATCCATGAAAAATGGGAAATTTAATATACATATGCCACCTGGTATGGGAGGCCGTATAGACAATTGATGTCTCCTTCCGAGATCTTCCGGCATATACAGCCGAATAAGTCAGATATTCCAAGTTTGAACACTTAAATTGGACCAGCAGTGCATTCCTGTAAAGAAACAAATGTCCACAATTTACACCTATGAAAACATCCGTGATAGGTCGGGAAAAAAAAAAAGGTTAAGTTAAAAAACACAGAGGAAAAGCGCCTGGCAAGACATTGGACAGAAAGGAAAAAAGGATCCCAACTCCGTTTTTATATCCCCGTCTACTCGGCCAGTATCTTCTTGGTCTCGGCGATCGCGCGACCGGGGTTCAGACCCTTGGGGCAGGTCCGTGTGCAGTTGAGAATGGTGTGGCAACGGTAGACGCTCATGCTGTTGTCGAGAGCGACCTTGCGCTCGGCCTTGCGCTCGTCACGCGAGTCGACCAACCAGCGGTACGACTGGAGGAGGATAGCGGGACCCAGGTACTCCTCGGAGTTCCACCAGTATGAAGGGCACGAGGTCGAGCAGCAGGCGCAGAGAATGCATTCGTATAAGCCGTCGAGCTTCTTGCGGTCCTCTGGACTTTGGCGGTTCTCAAGACCCTATAGGAGAGGTTAGACTGGCTACTAATGTCTCGAGGAAAGTAGAAGGAACTCACGTCTGGGGAAGGAGTATCACGCTGGAGGTAGGGCTTGATCGACTTGTATTGCTTGTAGAAGAGAGTCAAATCGGGGACGAGGTCCTTGACGATGTAGGTGTGAGGCAGGGGATAGATACGAGACTCCTTAGCGGTCTCGGTGGGGATACGGCCTGGACCGAGTCAGTATTTTCATATTGGGGGGTCTGCAATGCGCGGGTGGCAAGGGCACATACACAAGCAGGCCAGGGTGTTGACACCGTCAATGTTCATGGCACAGGAACCGCAAATACCCTCACGGCAGGATCGGCGGAAGGTCAGGGTCGGGTCAATCTCGTTCTTTATCCGGATGAGAGCGTCGAGCATCATAGGGCCTGTCTTGTTGAGGTCGAGCTTGTAGCTCTGCATGGTGGGCTTCTCACTCGGTGTGTCCGGGTTCCAACGGTAGACCTTGAAAGTCTTCATGTTGGGGTTGGCGGAGGGGATAGGGTCGACGTTCTGGTCGACAACCTTGGGCGCCTCGACGGTCGCATAGGAGCGAGCAAAGGAGGTAGGCCGGAACAAAGGCCGTGATGCGGCGAACAATCGCGACGTGGAGCGGAGGGAGGCCATGGCGAATTACAGGCGAAATGGAGAAAATTCCAGGCTGACGACAAAATTGAGGTATTCACTGTATGCACAGCAACGTAGGGGAAAGGAGAGGTCAAAGATGTGTAGAGACCTTCAAACAAGCCTGAGCACCGCAAGCACAGATGGCGACAAAATGAAGTCAAGGAGCAACTTTCTTGTTACCTCGGGTTTGAGCGTCGGCTACCTGATGAGTCAGCGAGTATGGGCCAATAACAGCGATGTTAATTCGGCTCCGATTGTCAGCATCGGGCGGACACGGCCTGTCGTAGAGCGTCGACTTCCCGTTCGAATGCCGTTGCACTTCCTCAGAGCTACAACGAACACAGATGATGGTATCATGTAGGGTCTATATAGCACTTTTTTTTATTTGACTGATATAACAGATCCACAACCCGACCAGGACTGACAGTTAAACCAACAATGGCAACGATGGCCTCAGGCAGCAAGGCATAAACATCCGAATGCCGAGACAACGGCGCCGTCCTGCCTCGGCGCTCTGACACCCACCATACTCACTTGCGACAAATGAGACGCCCGCTATTAACAAATGCTGACAAGAGTGACCAGTTCTGGTGCCACTCATAGTCTCGATTTAGCCTTAAAGCCCCAGAATCGCCTCTCGGCCCGGCACCGGCTCCCTGTCGAGTAGCTCGGATCGGTCGGCATCACCCTGGGTACATACCGCGATATTACTGACGCACTTTGCCATATCCGCGGCCTTGGGATATACGGACAATGTTCTCTTTGATGAACACGGCCACGCAATTATATGGGACCAATTTCTACCATGTTGTCATCATGCAACACTCTAGAGTCTTCTATATTAAAGCATTCTAACGCGTCTCTCATAACCGAATCTAAGTAGCATCAGTGCATCTCATCGTGGCAAAAGGTGTGAACTGTGAATACGGGGGTCCATATAGAGCGCCCTTCCATCATTTTATTGTCGCCAACGACGCCAGATTAAACACCTCGATGCTCGGGGGCTCGTATGGACCTGTCAGGATGCAGTGGTGGGTCCAGATCGGTGGTAACCGATCATGAAAACCCAAGGTCCGAGCCCTGCAAAGATTCTCTAAGTTGTCCTCAGACAGGGGGTCAACTCTTCTGCCCCTCCGATCGCGCTAGTCATTCGATTGACTCGGGGTCGAAGATGGTCCCGACACTGAATAAAGCTTCTGAATATGCGCGCATTTGGCAAGGCGCTCACCGTAGCTTTCGAGTCTTCCGCTTATGTTAGTAGTGTTGTTATTCTCTTTTTTATACACAGTGAAGGTGGGGTTTGCAGAAGGTTTGCATTCTTCGCTTAGTCAAGGGTGTTTGTAGTTATCAGCCTGGTTAACTATGTACGCGAAGGTATATGAGATCCGGCTTCCCCTGAAAGATCGTCCCAGCCACATGGTTTTTGGTGGCGGTGATTTGATCTCGGGTTCACATCATGTCGCTCTTGTTGCAGATCATAGTGAGCGGCTTGGCCTTGGCCGGTTCGGTGATTGTCACTGGCCATGGCCAGGAAGTCGATACTCTCGTTGCTTCCCAGATCCTCACGGATCCCTATGCCTTTGACTTCCCTCATTTGGGCGCCGTGGGTGCCTCGCTGTTCCCTATGCGTTACTGCCACGGCTTCAAACTGGAGGAGGCTAGCGTGGATGCGATCCAAGAGCGCTTGAGCAATGGCTCCTTGACCAGTGTTAAGCTGCTGGAGTGCTACCTTGACCGCATCTACCAGACTCAGCCCTACCTGAAGTCAGTTCGGAGCCGACAAAGATCGGGGTGTTCAAGTGCTGACAGCAATTTTAGCGCCATCCTGCAGTTCAACCCGGATGCTTTCTCCATTGCCCAGAAATTGGATGAGGAGCGTGCTCATGGTAAGGTTCGTGGTCCTCTCCACGGTATTCCCTTCATTGTCAAGGACAATATCGCTAGTAAGGACCGTATGGAGACCACTGCCGGCTGCTGGGCTTTGCTGGGTAATGTTGTGCCTCGCGATTCTCACGTTGTACACGGTCTTCGTAAGGCTGGAGCCCTGCTCCTAGGCAAGGGCGCTCTGAGCGAGTGGGCCGACATGCGCTCGAACAACTACTCCGAGGGCTTCACCGGCCGTGGTGGTCAGTGCCGCAGTGCCTACAACTTCACCGTGAACCCCGGCGGCAGTAGCACTGGTCCCGGTGTCGCCGTGGGTGCTAACCTGATCCCTATTGCCATTGGCACCGAGACAGATGGCAGCGTTATCAACCCCGCCCAGCGAAACGCTATCGTTGGCATCAAGCCTACTGTTGGTCTGACCTCTCGTTCCGGTGTTATTCCCCAGTCTCTGCACCAGGACACCGTTGGCACCTTCGGCAAGACCGTCCGTGATGCCGTTTACACCCTTGATGCCATCTACGGCGTAGACCCCCGCGACAACTACACTCTTGCTCAAGAGGGTCTCACCCCAAAGGGTGGTTATACCCAGTTCCTCAGCAACAAGGATGCTCTCAAGGGTGCCGTGTTCGGTCTGCCCTGGGAGTCTTTCTGGGCTTTTGGCGATGTCCACCAAATCGCCCAGCTCGAGGAACTTCTAACTCTGATCAAGTCTGCCGGCGCTATCATCATCAACGGCACCGAGCTTCCTCACTATAAGACAATCGTCTCTCCCGACGGCTGGAACTGGGACTACGGCACCACGCGCGGTTACACAAACGAGTCGGAGTACTCCTATATCAAGGTTGACTTCTACAACAACCTACGCGACTACCTCGCCGAAGTCAACAACACCAACATCAAGACCGTCGAGGATCTCGTGCAGTACAACATCGACAACTTCGGTTCGGAGGGTGGCCTCCCTGGTATTCACCCAGCCTTTGGTTCTGGCCAGGACGGCCTCATTGCCTCCATGGAGAGCAAGGGTATCATGAACGAGACCTACTTTTCTGCTCTGGAATTTTGCCAGCGTACCACCCGTGAGGAGGGTATTGATGCCGCTTTGAAATACAGGAACCGCACTCTGGACGGCCTCCTTGTACCTCCGGATGTTGCCCAGAGCATTCAGATCGCTGCGCAGGCGGGTTACCCTGTTGTCACCGTGCCGGCTGGTACGAGCGATGTGTCGGGTATGCCGTACGGTCTTGCGATCATGAACACTGCCTTTTCCGAACCCACTCTTATCAAGTATGCCAGTGCTATTGAGGATCTCCAGAAGTCTTCTGGTACCAAGTGGCAGCGTACTCTTCCCGAATGGCGTGGCTACCTGGAGCGTAACCTGCCCGTGATAATGTAAAATGTGCCGTGAGGCAACAATTGCGATAATTGTGTCTAGTTGTACACGCAACTATGTCTCTAATAAATAATAGGTCAATAATTACTGGTACGATAACAGTGGTCATGCCTTTGAGATCGGCACTGGCGGCTATGTCCTGGCTGAGGACAACGTCTTCCAGAACGTCAAGACCGTCGTTGGGGAGCCCATGTACGGTTTGCTCTTTGCATCTCCTGGAGCTACGGAGTACAATGTGTGCAGCCCTTACCTCGGCCGTGATGGCGAGGTCAACGGATTTAGTAGCTGGGCGTTTTTCGCAGGCCGACACTGGCTTCTTCTTGAGTTTAAGGAAGAGCACATTGCCACTGCTAACCGTTACAATTCCGCCGTGTCAAGTGTTAGCAACAATGCTAGACATAGTAAACTGTAAGCGTTGTGTAGGAGTTGCAGTTGTCGAAGGATGTTTGTATAGTGTAGGCTATTGGGTTTGTGATCGAGTTAGGCAGTGCTAATGGTATTTCCTGATGGATCATCCATTTTTGTTATTGGTATTCGCAAGTGTTCATTGGTAGGAATATAAGGTACTTTGCGCTTGTGTCGTCAAGGTCATTATTGGGTCGCGCCTAATAATAGTATGCCGCACTACCCAGATCCCAATGCCAAGGTTCAGTTAACGATGATAAGTCCAGGCCCTGCGAGAGTCCACCTGGCCACCGCATTCGCGTCACTGAATGGCCCATCACTCTTGGTAACCGCCGCGATAGTGAACCCATTCATCTCATGTTCCTCGTACGGGAAGAGTGCCTCCGCCTCAACCTGATTACCATGACGTGACACGATATGCAGAGGCTCAACGATCGGCAGATTCTGCTGGTTGATATATGTCATCCACAATGGATGACTAGTTTCATTGCGCGTATCCATAAACGAGTAAGTCACGTTCTGATCGCGAGGGCCAGGAGGCGTGACAACGTCCAATTCCTTAAAGGTGCGCAGTCCGATCTCCTGGATGTTGGGACAAGTGCCGGGGATGACAAAGCTTTGAATCGCAGTGAAGGCGAAGTTGAGGTCGCTGGTCGTCAGGAATGGCAGCTCACTGGGGACTTTCCGCTGTAGGACCCGGAACCATCCCTGTTGTTCGCCTTCATTGCCGATGATGGAGGCGATCTCCCGTGCGAGATCCGCGTCTCTGTTCAGTGCAAATCGCTCCACGACGTCTTGCAGGGTGCCAAGGACGAGGTCTGTAAAGGTTGACGCGAGTACGATGGCGCTGTTGAAGTCTTGAACGGGGAATGTGTATTGGCAGGGCTCGATGGGCTGCACGCCAAAGTGGACCAGAGCATCGTTGGCGCGGATCGCGTGAAGTTCTTCTTGCTAGATATGGAAGACCGAGTCAGTGACTGAAGATATGGGCCGTGATCTACAAAGCTTACAGCGAGGATTACTCTCAACCAGGCGAGAGTTTGATTGCGCTCGGCGTCATCTGTGAATTGATATCCGTTCCTGTTTTCGGTGATGTTGGTGACGAGTTCACTGAAATAAGCCACCTCGAAGAGCTCGTTGAATGCAATCAACTTGAGGTTAAGGATTCCTTCGTTACTGATGACGGGCGGAGGGGGGCCGTTGGGAAGGGTTCCGTGAGCATTTTGTTCGATCATCTTGAGTTCGCTGGGACTTGGAAACGGCAGTCCATCCGGCAGCCCGTTGGGCGGCTCTCCATTTGCGTCGGCAGCATTAGTAGCCGTCGGCGCAGCGATGAGAAGTGGAACCCCGCTCAAGAGAGCAATAGCGAATAAGAGGAAGTGCATATTTGGAGCAATGAAAGTTGCACTAAGAGTTGAAGTGCAAGAAGAGACGGTACCAATAGAGTCTGTCTAAGTGTTGAGAGAGAGATGTGCAAAGTTGAAAGAGGATGCTGTCTGAGGATCAACACAGTCCGGGAGGCCGGAAGCTCGTGAAGTTGGGGAAGGTACGACTCGCTGTCAGCTACGGAAGAAGGTAGCAGGGGTTTGGATGCTTGGAGGTGTACGGAGTCCTACATTAGGAATTAGGGCTATATTTAGTCCAGCACTAGGCAAGGCTTAGCTGGTCGGACAAAGCGCGGAAATTCTTTGTATGACCAAATCATGGGCTGCATACATGACGATCGGGCGTTTCAAAGAACTTTGGAAGGCTCTTTTGACATTCTTTGGAGGTCAGAGCGTGGCAGTGCAACTTTAAGCTTCAGGGCCAATCCTTCTATAGAAACAAGAAGATAAGGAGAGCGCTATAAGCGGATACGAGAATTGGGGTCCTTTTTCTCCAGTCTATACGGTGTGGGTAAGACATCTTAGCACATCTTATTTTAATTAGGGCTGCGGCTGTGGCTGATAGTGGCCAAGCAGTAAGAACCCTGGAAAACTTGCGTCTTCTGAGTCATCCCTATAATAGACAACCATGCTAGAATTCCACTTAAACAGTTCTCATATTCGCCACCGGACCTTTCTCCTTGGCGTGGATGTTCTTTTTGACCTCGTGCAGATCCACATGCGCAACAGTAGCGCTGCCGCCATCAAAGATCTTGCGCAATCCCTCGAGATTCGGGCCTCTGGTTTCCACGTGGAAGAAGTACACAAGCACAAGCTCAATTTGGCAATGATATTAGCCGGTTAAATACTGCGTGGCGTTCCAGACAAGGTGGATCTACCACAACTTTTGGCTCAAGCAGACCACAAAGAAATGGAAGGGTCTCACGAGATCCTAAGGAGTGGAATGTGTTGCGTGCAGCAATCTCAGAGTAGTTCGCCAGAGCGATTGGTACTCATGCACTGGTTTGCGTGCTGTCATTCCTATTCCAGCCTTGCCCCATGGGGTCGGTTGGCTTGTATCAGAAGGGAAATATGCCCAGAATTCCATGCCAAGGGCGGGTCTAGTCTTCAATCGATGTTCTCTTGATTGGCATGGAATGAACCGCGCTATACCGCATGGGTTGTCTGCTTTACCCTCTGCTTGACAGGTCTCTGGTTCCTTGGATGCTGTGGATACGAATGGCTCCCCACACTTCATTCTGGTCGGTTGCGCGGGCCGAGGCCCACAGGGCGATCAACGTTAATGGACGAGGGTCGTTTCCCTTTTGGCTGGAAAAGTTAAACTTGTCCATTGATGATGGGACGTTAGTGCTGGATGCTCGTATAGAACGAACATTTTGGCTACTGGTCTGGTCTGAAGGCAAGCATCGAATTTATATCCAATATGAGATTTCAGGGCAGATGCTCCGTTCCCAAATAGGAAATGGCCAGCCCTGAGTTAGCCTGCGTTTGACGAAAGGCAGGCGCCAAGCCAAGCGGTGCTTTGGGAGGAGCCGCAACGGGCCTTGGCTTCCTTGCGAACATTGTGAGTTAGCTGGAACCCCAGCTTGGCCGTTGGATCTGCTCTCATTTCGTCTCTCCTTGATCCAGGTCCATCCCGATCATCCTTGACCTAGAACTCGATCGTGTACCAGTCCTTTGTCAGCTCGATTCCTGCGACGACATCAACCCGTGGATCGCCCTAGTTTACATATCACATATTACCAATCTCAGAAAAAGATGGAACACCAGGACTACAAGCTCACGCAAGAGCAGATTGATCATTTCATGCGTCATGGATTCGTCCGTCTAACCGACTGCTTTTCCCGGGAAAAAGCAGCCGAATGGACCGCCGATGTGTGGACACGACTCGGCTACTCCCCTACAGACAAGTCAACATGGACCGCCAAACGCATTCACATGCCCGAACACAAGCAAGAGCCTGTGGAGACCTTTGCGCCCAAAGCATGGGCTGCTATCTGTGAGCTTCTCGGGGGCAAGGACCGCCTGATGCCGCAGTCGGCCACATGGGACGATGCATTCATTGTGAATCTCGGAACGCCCGAGTCAGAGGGCAAAGTGCCCAAGCCGACTGAGCTGGAAGAATGGCATGTTGATGGCGACTTTTTTACCCATTTCCTGGATTCGCCTGAGCAGGGGTTGCTGGTCATTCCCCTGTTTACCGACATTCAGGATCATGCGGGTGGTACCATGGTTTGCTCGGATGCGATCAAAGTGGTGGCCCGATACCTTGTAAGTAGCCTTGGTTTCTTGGAGACATGTTTTGTCTAATTTCGGTGGTGACAGTACGATCATCCCGAGGGCGTGTCCCCGTACATGGTTCCCCGAGGCAGCAACATGGATCCCGACGAGCTTGACTTTTACGATTCTATCGTACAGGACTGTCACGAATTCCACGAGATGACCGGCAATGTGGGAGATGTTATCCTTCTTCATCCACTTATGGTACACTCTGCTTCGATAAACAGCTTGAGACTTCCACGCATCATCACAAACCCGCCCGTGTCACTGAAGGCGCCATTTAACTTTGATCGCGATGACCCAAGTCAGTACAGCATTGTTGAAAGAAAGACTCTCCATGACCTCGGAAAGGACCGTCTGAAAGGGTGGAGTATCAAAGGCGGAAGAGGATGTGTGAAACCCGACAGGCTGAAGGCCCAGGAGGAAATGAAAGAGCAGGAACTGAACCGTCTGAAGACGCCCTCGAGAAAGCCTCGGTCTGGTAAGCGGATGAGACGGCGCGATCAGTGCTCTCTGATGTGAGACTTGGATCCTGACACTATTCTTTTGTAGCATAGATACCCTGCAGTCTTACGGCGCTTGCTATTCTTATTTCTGGACAGAGTTTGTGCCTTTGTCTGTTCACTCCTTTCTGTTGTTTTATCCTTTTAAAACGTCAACTCATTGCCTCGAGATGTTGTGACGAGAAAAATATCATGATTCATAGCCTTTCACTCCACAAAAAGGCAGATGAAAGGCCACCTATAGCAGCGACGCCCGTGATCACCTCCCACACCACTGATAAAGCCAGTGAGGAAGCAGCCTGAACCACTTCTCTCTGACCATCCGCCATTTTCACCTGATCCATCAGGATCACGTAGCCTCTCGCTGTATTGATGAGGTCATAATTAAGGCCAATACTTTGAAGTTCATAACCAAAACGGTTCAGGAAGACGGCGCCACCAACAGGAATCGCAACCGCCATCCCCCACGCACGCATAAGGTTCGATATGGCAGTCGGATTGGTTGACAAAGTAGCCTTTCCAAACTTGGGGATATTGTGAATGCGAATATTGTAGCTTGAAAGCAAAAGGCCGTGGCTCAGCCCAGCCGAGAAGAATAAGAAGACCCATCCAACGGTAGGAGTCGTGCTGTTGAGGATAACGGAGCAGCTTGAAACAAGAACCATAAGAAACCAGCCGCCGGAAATGATCCACTTCGAACACTGTGGCTCTCGTGCTAGGATAATGCCGACCAGGGCAGCGGGTACGATAGCAATACCAGTGATTGCAAATAAAGAGAGAGCAGAAAGTGTGCTGGTGAAGTACTTGGTGGACATGAAATAGAAGGTGAAGAACTGTAGTTGGCACAAAATCTGGAAAGAAGATTAGCATATTTCTTCCTGGTTAACATCAAAGCAGAACTCACCACAAACCCATGGAGGAAGCATCCCGCATATGTCATCACCGTAGATCGAGTCCGAAGACCACGCAGCCCAAGGTGCGGATGTAATGCCCAAACTGACTTGTATAAGCCCATCGCAATGACAATAACAACCCCAACAGCAATCGGCATCAGTGTCTGCCACTCATTCCACCGGTATAGACACCCACCCCAACTCAAGCCAACAAGGATGATAGCAGGGCCCAGAAAAGCCATCGCAGCACCAAACCAGTCCAGAACATGCAACTTACGAAGCGGAGTATGCTTTGACGCGCGCAGATCAACAGCGAATGGAATAACAAGCAAACTCAAAGCACAGAAAATAAAGTTGAAATAAAATGCCCACGTCCAATATGCGAAATCAACGAATAATCCACCAAAAATCGGTCCAACAATGGTCCCAACCAGCCTCGTCAAAAGGATATAGCACGAATACCGTGAGTGGATAAACTCGGGCGTTGATTCCGCCATTATCACGAAGCAGAGACTCATGGCGCCACCTCCGCCAAGACCTTGAACCAAGCGACCGATGATTAGTTCGGTTAGACTCATTGATCCGCTGCATATCCCTGTGCCGATCGTGGTGAATACGACCGCGATGATCCAGACCGGGCCGTGGCTGAAGACTTCGCACATCACTGTGAAGAGTATCTGGCTTCCGGCGCTGAGGACTAGGTAGGCGGTGTTTACCCAGAGGGTGCTGGCAAGTGGTTTGTCGAATAAGTTTGCTAGTTCCTGTATACTGTGTTAGGTTTTGTATTGGGGAATTAGTATACTCTGGTCCTTGACATACAGGGAGAACGGGTATCAAAACAGCGGCGTCGAATGCGTCCATCGTCGCCAAGATGACGATACAGACGAAGGCCAGCCTGTCGCGCAGGCTGGGCTGCCATTGTTGTTTTTCGGAGGAGCATTCGGTCTGGAAGAGCTGGATAGTGCTTTCTTGTGCTGGATTCGGACTTTCATCGTCGACGCTGTGGACGCTTGTTCGTGGGCCAAGAGTTAATTTAGGCTCAATGGCAAGTGCGTCTAAGGGTGATGTTGAGTGTCCCATTTGAGGTGACGAGCTTTACTGCTTGAAATTGTGTTCCGTGGCGTATAGTTGGATTGTCGCTGAGTGTCTGTATAGGTTCGCGGTGGCGATAGGTTGGGTGTTGGTGTGCGAACATGACCGAATGCCTGGATATATGCCTTTGGAGGTCCACATCCTACAGGGATTTGGTAGGGTCTCTTCATCATACACGTCAAGAAGGGAGCCCATGAGCCTTGAAGGAGTATGTGCTTTTCCGGATTCCACAGGGCCAAGGGATGTCCACTAAACAAGGGGGTCCACAACAAGGGATGAATATCCCGATAGTCATCACGCTAGAATTAGCCTTTGTAACGGCTCAGCTTTAAACAATGAACTTTCGTGACTGAGGTTAAAATAGAGTGTAGTAGAGATGCATGGGCATCAAGTCGTGCCAGGTGACCACACCCAGGTACCAGTAATTCACAAATGATCTTTCTACGAAATGCGCCGTCACATCTTTCAAACTGAAGTCATGCCAAGCGGATGCAGCAACAAGTTCGATAGGAGCAGAGGGGCCTGATTTTGGTAGGGATTAGGGATCATTTGGGAGACGAGCAACCTTGCCTTGTAATTACCCTACCCATCTTCCCTATGATGCGACCTGGAAGATCATTGGAATGCTACTTGTATGTGATCATTTGCTCCTATTTAGCTTCTTTAATGGAGAGCAATTTCATCGTAATCTAGGCATCTAATTTTATGGTCAATGCTGTGATTTTGACAAGTACAATTGCATATTGGGTGCTTATGTATATCAATCCGTACAAGTAAATGTGAACCAGATCAGAATTACTGCCATATCTGCCGGGCTGGATTAATCCAGTAAGCTTTAAACTTCCTACACTGTTAGCCGTATGCGGTTTCGACTGCGTGGTTTCGAATGCCCAGGTGGGGTCTTTCTTGTCTTGCCAACTTAGCATTGACATACAAAAAGCAATCAACGTTCAGCGGACTGTAGAATTGCCTTTGATAACTTTTCGAGGCACGCTGTAATCATGCACAGTGAGAGAAGAACCCGGCGCAAACCTATCAAGGCCTGTCTTGAATGCAATCGCAGAAAGTACAAGGCACTACTACTACCGTTCCTCATTTGCTTCCCGAGGCCATGTAGCAGTTTTATTGGCAGACTTTACACTATAGCTTTGCCAAAAGAGGTATAGAGTTACTAAAGGGTCTACATGGGACCCTGCTTGCTTGTTTACGTGGCTCCTGTCTGCTTGGCGAGTGCTACTGGCACAGCCCTGGTGGGAATCTTCTCGGATGGTCGAATATACTGAACGGGGTATTTTCAAATTGAACATGCACGTGTTTTTACATGCAACGACGGTGGTGAATTTCAAGGTGGCAAGGCACCTTTTTTCGCACCGCCTGAATGGTTGCCATCATTTCTAGGGTCCCCGGCGCAAAGCTGATTATTCCATAACCAGGCCCTTTGCGAGGATTTCCGGAAGTAGACATCCACTAGCTACTGTTAATCTGTGATTAGAGACCTAATATGAAATGGAGTTAACTATGGTTGATGGGTCAACGCAAGACAAGGTAATGATCATCGATCAAATAGAAACATCCGATGCCATGCGCCGTATGATCGGTAGATCACTTCTACTGTATGGTAAAACCCCACCCTGCAATTGCGTGGCTTAAAGCACGATAGAAGGATTGGCCTGCCAACCTGTCACAATCAGCTCTTAGGGCGATGCATGTGAGAGTGGCGTGTCGATCTCTTGTTATTTCAAGGACGGCAGTTGCCTGGCAAATGTTCTCTCGGGTCACGTCACCCTGCTTGGCTAGCCTGATATAGAGTACATAGAGTACTTCTAGGGCATCTGTCAAGGCTTAGGATAGAGATTGGTGAAGCAAAACTTGGTTTTACTTCGAAAACAACTGTTACAGATTTGGTTGCCTGAATATGCCCAAGGCATAATATTCTCGGAAGCCGCGAAAGCTCGGGAAACGCGGTTTATGCCCTGACAAAGTGGAAATGTCCTGTTTATACCCATGTAGAAATGCACCTATGTAGCTATCCAATGATGATAGAGGTCCCAAGTGGATAAAGTTCTGAATGCAGCGGTTACTCTGCGCGACCAGGTGGTCGACGTCATTCGGGCCGAGCGGCAGCAAAGCGCCAAGAATGAAACTTCCTCCGTCAAGTCTTATCGCTCTTTGCTTGGTGATCGTCTCCCTCCATAACTTTAGTTTTTTATTTCCTGTGCCTTTGCTGAATGAGAGTGAAAGGAGCCTTTGGGCCTTCTCTTTCCCCTCTTCGTTGCTGTGTGTTGGCGCGTACCCTCAAGACTTGACTCTGAATCCAAAACATCCGACTAAAACACCCACACCCCGCCCCTCCATGGCATTCACGGTGCCACTGTTGCTCCTCGAATCTTCCGAAAGCTGTCGCTTGATCTCCGCCAGAAATCACCGGCATTGACCGGCGTGCGCGGACGATGCGCGCTGGGCTGGCCAAACGGGGCGCGCTCCCACTCCTGGCCCTGATTGTGTTTTCGCTACTCACTCTCGTGCCATCGCTGTCGAGTATTTACAACATTAAGTTGGCGGATTTTACATACTCTGCCCATGGAGCTCGTCGTATGTTCATTGGTTCGATCCTCGAGGAATGTTGGAATGTTGAGCTAACACATGGCCCTCTCTTTAGGAGTCCCTCTTATTCAGAATAGCGCTACCGAACTTACCTCGGAGACATATCCAGTCGATCCTCGCAAGTCATGGATACTGGCTACGCAGCATCGGCACCGTGGGAACCGCCCGTCGCGGTCTCCACGAGCGGGCCACGGCGCGCCTACCTTTCCCAGCGAGATTGCCCCCGTCGAAAATGGAAGTCGCGTTTCACACGGTGCCGAGACCTCATTCATGTTCAGTCGAAGAGCTCACGCGTTTCGGACGTACGTTATCCAGCAGTTAGACGACTATCAATTTCTCACCCCTTTCACCAACCGGAGCTACGCCACCGGAAACGCGAACCTGCACCCTACTTTTGCGCCGTCCAACATCACTCCCTCGCCAACCTCAATCCATAATAAAAGCAGCCAACATACCCCACAATTGACTAGTGGATTGAATACCTCATACATATCTTCCAAAGACGATTCGGGACTGCAGCCCCGGTCTTTGCGCAACATGTGGCAGCAGGCCTGCCGTTCCGCAAATGACATTTGGGAATCCACAAAAGAATCGTCGTATAATTCTACCTTCCATCCCTTGATTCAAACTGGATCGGCCTACCATGAATCGATTTTCTTGGGCAATGCATCTGCGAATCAGGCAACCCAGGTCGACAAGGACTCCGCTTTCCTGGCACCGACGCAAATATCAGAGAACCTCCCAGGTGACCTGGCAGACTCTGCTAGCCATCACTCGCGAGAGCTAGGGGGTAGCTGCATGGCTGTTGTGATTGGACTAGTTGTAGGGATCATGTGGTTCTAGCTGTGCCATTCTCCGGTGTTTGATCTTGGAGTTTCAGGTTTTGGCCGGCTGGTGTCGTACCTGTACTACTATTCTCCGGAGTGGCTTGTTCATAGTCCCGGCATATGCCGTTTATGTTGTCTGATGTCTAATGAGTTTTCTTATTGTCTTGTCTGGACATGTGTTGATGGATGTTGTATGGATGGCGCAGGCTAGCCTCCAGTGGATTTCTAATAATGACATTTATCTACTATTTCGTTTCACTTGTAGGTTGCTGCATACTTAGGGATTATAAGACCCTATGAGATCATTACTCTTACTTCAAAACGGCTACTCTATGAGACTCCTGGGTAATTGAAATGATGGATTTGTGTTCATGTTGCTCCACACTTGGACTTAGGCTCAAGTGAAGCCTCGTTACTTGATTCAGTCTGCAGATACGTAATTACTATTGGAAATATTATGATAACGAAAACACCAGTTTTACTGCGGCACTCGGGCCAAATATGGCGACACAAAGACTTAATCCTATGCTCGCTGGATAGGTATGCCCGAAGAATGTGGCCAATAATTAGACACCTTAAGGCCTTAATTTATGCCTGCACCCTAAGGCACAAATGCATCTAGAACTATATACATCTTTCTAGTTCTCTCTCTCTCTTCCCCCACCCCTCCTCTCTTTTCCCCCAGTTTGGTTACTTCATCTTGCTACTACTATGCACATTATACATCTCTGATTCTGGCTACGTAAATGAACTCTGACACAAAATGCGCAGTATGCAGTCTTCGAGACAGCATCAGTTTCCTGCTCGATATCACTACCAACCCCAGAGCACCGACCTACCTATACGGACGTGCTAGACGCTCTTTTCAGGTACATTTTGCAGATATGCTATCCCGCCGAGAGATGAAGCTCCTGGCCGTGGCAAGGGGGTGGAAAGAAGCGAAAGTGATAACGCTGAAACAGTCGACCAGGCCCGGAAGCACAGAAAGCATCTAGTTCATCCAGCACCATCAATGACAAGCTGAAAACCAGCTTCTGGCTGAGATCGCTGACAAGAGGCTAACGGGAGATACACGGCGATGTGGATGAGAGATCAGCGGTTCCAGAAACCATCAGGAGGGTGATGGGCACCCCTTCCTGGATGGCTTCCTCGATGCGATGAGAAATAAAGTTAGCCTCTTAAGTATAGAAAGACCTTTGAGGTGGTGGAGAATCGGGAGATCGAGACAAGCAGATTCTCTTCCTAATATGGATGATCTACAAATTCGACCTTGGGGGAGGACCTGCTGGCCTCGTTTCTTTGACTTCTCCATCACCTCCATCGTCTTCCCTGCTTAAGAGGATTGGCTTCCTTCCTAATCGTAGCGAGGAAGCTATTCCAGAAGGGGTGCTTCATTACATCCTTCATATCGCGATGACTTACCTAACCCGCCAAAACACCGGAAGGGTGTGATGAAGCAGCCCTTACCAGATGGATTCCTCGATACGATGAGGAATAATGTTAACCCTCTTAAGTAGAGAAGACCTTTGAGGCGGTGGTGGAAGTCAAGGATCCAAACAGGCAGATTCTCCCCCTAACGTGGGTGAATAAATTCGACCTTGGGAGAATCTGCTTGCCTCAATCCCTCGACTTCCCCACCATCTCAATCATCTTCCCTGCTTAAGAGGATCGGCTTCCTTTCTCCTCGCAGCAAGGAAGTCATCCGGAAAGGGGTGCTTCATCACATTATCGCCCTTTTAGGGAGTTTTCTGGGTCAAGAAGGCCCTCCACTTCACTCGGACCTCCTCCTTATACGTGTTGGACCGCGCAAATCGGGTTTTGGATACGAGGACTTCTCGTATAGCGGCTTATAACCCGACAAGACAGGATAGATGCGCCTCTCGACGCATCCCATCCTGTTGAATGCCTGGGAAATGGCACGAGCGATCTACCATTTCGCAGGTCGAGCGTACATTTGTCAGTGGTTGTTCTTAAATTGGAGAATGACTCGCAAATATTAAAGTGAGGACTGATCCCGAGGTTCCATCGAGGTAGGGCTCAGGGCTATGAAAAGTGAAGGCAGTCATGCTGAACCTTATGCATGGATAGAAAACGGCATCGAAGACGGTGTCATGATCTCTCCGGCTTTGGTCAGCATGGATGGCTTTGCTTTGCCGTAGCCTTGGATCATAGTGTTAGGATGTGCCAGATATAGTGACATTATGAAGGGATATCATGACTGCCTTGTCTCGAATCACAAAAGCGCATACATTATAATCATACCCATGCGGTGCTACTATCGAAAAGAAACTTCCAAGGTTGTCGAACGTTCGTAAATGATTGGAGATATCAATCTTCGTAAGTAAACTCAAATATAGGGTCATAGCATGAATCATATCCTTAACAAAACATTCTCTTTACAAACGGGGAGTAGGACGGCCGACAACAGGAGAATAAATCACGTCGAAACGGTCCAAGTTCATCACCTTATCCCAAGCGGCAACAAAGTCACGCACAAACTTCGACTGGCCATCGGAGCTGCCGTACACCTCAGCAAGAGCACGCAGCTCGGCGTGGTGACCGAAGATCAGATCCACCCTCGAAGCAGACCACTTCTTAGCGCCGGTCTTATGGTCAACGCCCTCAAAGTACTCGTTGCTCTCATCAGTGGGCTTCCAGTCGGTGTTCATGTCCAGAAGGTTGACGAAGAAATCATTGGTCAGCTGGCCGGGGCGATGGGTTAAGACACCGAGGTTGGAACGATCCCAGTTGGCGTGTAGAGCTCGCAGACCACCAACCAGGACGGTCATCTCGGGAGCGGAGAGAGTTAGCAGCTGGGCGCGGTCGACTAGGAACTGTTCGCTGCGGACGCGCTTGCTGGATTTGCCGTAGTTGCGGAAGCCGTCCGCGTAGGGCTCAAGGTAGCTGAACGACTCGACGTCGGTTTGCTCCTCGGTGGCATCGGTGCGGCCGGGGGTGAAGGGGACGGGGACGCCAGCGGCCTTCTCAAGGGCGGCGCAACCAGCAAGAACGATGAGGTCGGCTAGAGATACACGCTTGTTACCGGTCTGGGAGTTGTTGTACCGGCGCTGGACATCTTCCAGGACGTCCAGGACCTCGCGGAGCTGACGGGGATTATTGACCTCCCACTTGCTTTGGGGCTCGAGGCGGATGCGGGCACCGTTGGCGCCACCGCGCTTGTCACCACCACGGAAGGTGGAGGCTGAGGCCCAGGCGGTGGCGATGAGCTTGGTGGGCTCAATTCCCGAAGCCAAGATGTCCCGCTTCAGCTCAGCAGCATCCTCGTGGTTGATCAGAGGGTGGTTAAGAGGGGGGACGGGGTCCTCCCACAGAAGAACCTCCTTGGGGACCTCAGGGCCGAGCCAGCGGACGCGAGGACCCATATCACGGTGCAGCAACTTGAACCATGCACGAGAGAAAGCATCGGCAAGCTGGTCTGGGTTGGCAAGGAAGTGGCGGGCGATCTTCTCGTAGATGGGGTCGAAGCGCAAAGACATATCACTGGTCAGCATGCGAGGCTTGTGCTTCTTGCTGGGGTCATGGGCATCGGGAATGATATCGTCGGCGTTCTTAGCAACCCACTGGTTGGCACCGGCGGGAGACTTCTCGAGCACCCAGTCGTACTTGAAAAGGTACTCGAGGAATTGGTTGCTCCATTTGGTGGGAGTCTTGGTCCAGGTGACCTCTATGCCAGAGGTAATGGTATCGGGGCCCTTACCAGACTGGTGCTTGTTGGCCCAGCCCAGACCCTGCTGATGGAGACCAGCGCTCTCGGGCTCGGCACCGACGTTGCTGGCAGGGGCAGCACCATGGGTCTTGCCGAAGGTGTGTCCACCGGCAATCAAAGCGACGGTCTCTTCATCATTCATGGCCATGCGGCCGAAGGTGACACGAATATCACGGGCAGAAGCAACGGGGTCAGGAACGCCGTTGGGGCCCTCGGGGTTCACATAGATTAACCCCATAACGACGGCGGCCAACGGGTCCTCCAGATCACGAGTATGGATATCACTCTGCTTGGCCTCGTCCTCCTTGCCCTCGGGCAGGTAACGAACATTGTTACCGAACCACTCGGTCTCTCCGCCCCAGTAGACTGACTCGTCAGCCTCCCAGGTGTCCGGGCGACCACCGGCAAAGCCAAAGGTCTTGACACCCATGGACTCCAGGGCAACATTGCCAGTCAGAAGGATCAGATCAGCCCAGGAGATCTTGTCACCGTACTTCTGCTTAATGGGCCATAGCAGGCGACGGGCCTTGTCAAGACTGACATTATCCGGCCAACTGCTGAGAGGAGCGAATCGCTGCTGACCCTGGCCACCACCGCCGCGGCCATCGTAGACGCGGTAAGTACCCGCACTGTGCCATGCCATACGAATAAATAGACCACCGTAGTGGCCGAAATCAGCGGGCCACCAGTCCTGAGAGTCGGTCATCAGGTTGTGCAAGTCCTTCTTGAGAGCGTAGTAATCCAGACTCTTGAAGGCAGAAGAATAGTCGAAATCCTTGCTCATAGGGTTGGTAGCCTCGGTATGCTGGCGCAAAATGTTCAGCTTGAGACTGTTGGGCCACCAGTCGCGATTGCGAGTACCACCACCGGCTACATTAGCCGAGGTGTTGTGAACGGGGCATCCACTCATGATTGCTATATATGAGAGAAGGAATGGTGAGGAGAGAGGAAGTAATTTGAAGGACGGAGGGCTGAACCGCTCTCTTAAAAGGGACGAATGGCGGGGAAAGCATTACATGGGGAAGCTCCTAGGAAGTATCAGTTTGTCATCCTTAATTGGCTAGACTTGTCGATCCGGTGGTGATTCCTAAGCTACGACGTTCTATTGGGCCAGACTGCCGTTACTGAGTGTGGAGATGCGGGGATTTATAAAACAGATGCAGATGCGGGGGTGTTGTAAATCAACTCCTCCTCTCTGCTTCCCGTACTATCCCGATCCCTGGTGGTTTCAGTGTTCGACCATCTCGCTTCAATAGTAAGAGAAACTACAGAGAACGCAGGAGTGACTATAGAGGTTCAAGCTTACTCGGGTGAATTACATACCATGCTTATTCTAATTCGAACAGCTCCTTGTAGATTCTCGACTCACCCAATCTATGGATGGAGATATTTTCAATTTATAATATTAGTTTGTTAATGATCATACGGCTAAGGGTTTAACGGAACTCGCCGTAAACGGTGTGATGACGCCTTTAATTCACCGATCGGAGGATATCGAAGCATATCTATCGGATTGTCGTCTTCGATTAGTCCCAGATAGAATTCATGGTCTTTTCATAGATTTAACATCTTTGCACTGTCCTGGAATTAGCGCTGCGGTTCCATGTCGCAACTGTAGTCCATCGGAACCATTCCGTGAATCCTTCACGTTTTAGGCAGTCCGATGCGCTGGGTCCACGGGTTGCCTACGCGACGGGCCGTCATATGACCTCACTGTCCCAACATTTTCGTCTGATCTATGAAAATAAAGACCCTATGTGACTGGCCCTACGTTGCTTCGAAATTGATGTTCAATGCTGTTAAATGTCACACTGTCTTTTAAGGTTGTTAGGCTGTGGTGAATAGCAGAACTGATCATGATCGAGTATATAAATCTCCCCTTTGGAAAGAACAAAACCTTTGCCCTAAAAAATAGGAAAGAAACTTTGTGGGGCACAGAGTTAATCAATCTCTTCCTCTTCCTCCTTCCCTTTTGGATTCGATTCAACAAAAAACCCACATATCAATGCTACACATGCAAATGCCACTGCCGACCAGAATGCTCCATGTAGAGCACTCAGATAGCAATCATCTGTCAACTCACAAGTAGACCCACTTTCCCGTTCAAACTTGCTAAGCTGACCATGAAAGACAGCACTTGCAACAGACAGCCCCACTGTTGCACCGACCGATCGAAAGGCATACAGAGCAGAGGTGCCCGTAGCGTGCGAATGATGCGGCACGGTATGTAGAAGGGCAAGAATCAACACAGTCAATGCCCCACCAATGCCAACACCCTTGCAGAGGAGATACAGCTCTGGGACAATCCAAGGAGTGTCTCTCTTGATGAAAGCAAACCCGACAGTTGCAATAACCATGGACATTGGTGTGATATACCGAAAGATGCCGTATTTGCCAGTCACTCGAATGATGAGACCGATCAGGAATGACCCCACCCCCGATCCTATCGAGTAAGGCAGGATCCGGAGTCCAACCTCACTAGGGGTATGACCCAGCATTTGCAAGTATAGTGGCACGTAATAAAGAAGGATGTAAAGCGATGATGACATGAACCAGGCTGTCAGGCATGTGGCAACGACGGTTCGTCGACGGAAGAGCGATAGAGGTATGATAGGCTCTTTAGCCCAACGCCACTCAATCAGAAGAAACAGCCCAAAAAGGACACTCCCGAGCGGAATCGTGACAAGGAACTGAAGATTGACAATTTGATCGCCCTCGTGATTCAATCCGATTAGAAGCAACACCAAGGATGCGACTAGGGTGATGCAGCCGGCAAAGTCAACACGATTGAGCATCTCAAGGAAACCATGCTGTCTTTCCGTATGGCTCGGGAGAAATATGGCAACCAACACGCACGAAATAAGAGAGATCGGAGCGATTCCAATAAACGCCCACCGCCAGCCAAATGTATCGTTGACGGTGCCTCCTATTACTGCGCCCAGACCGATTCCGAGTGTATACATCACCGCAGACGTGCCTTGCCAAATGCCGCGACGCTTGAGAGGGATATGATCCGAAGCAATAAAGGTAGCGATTGAAATGCAGCCACCTCCTCCAATGCCAGAAAGCACGCGTGCCAAGATGAGAACAGCTTTCGAGCGAGCGAAGCCACAGATGAGGTTGCCAGTCGTAAACATGCACGTCGCAAAGCAAAAGCTGACCCGCCGGCCGAAAATGTCACTTAGTTTCCCGCTGAGTGGTTGGGTGGCCGTGAGGCCGATTAGGTACCCAGAGCCGAGCCATGAGATGATCGCGAGTGAGTCGAACTCGTGGGCAATCGTCGATGAAAGTGTCGCGGTGATGGTTGTGTCTGCTGCTGCGAGAAAAGTGGCAATCCAAGTGGAAATGATACCAGCTACGACATTCGACTTGATGGGGGCATCTTGTCGCGGAAGAAGAGAAGTCTCTTCTGTGGCCATGACGGGATAGCCACGGATTGCCAGGAATTGGAATGTGTCCAGAACTGTACTTGAGTGCGGGGCGAGCCTTGCAACTTTAAGAGAGCTGAAAACAAGACCTGGAGTGATCTGCGTAAGGGGTGATGAACCACGATCACCGATGCATCACATTGCATAATAACACAGCTGGATCTTGGCCAATGGCTATTCATCCCACGTGTTCCCTATATTACCTTTGCTTTTTCATAAGCAATGTCATTCGCTCATTACGTGGCCATCGGTACTTCGCAGATTATTGTTTCCGATCGCGATCTATTGAGGGCTGAAGATGCCAAGACACTAGTTCGTGAGGTGAAGATCGCCAACTCCGTACTCACAGCTGCGAATATCTTGCATAATAACGGGAGCTGCTCATAAAAGCTAACATTGAGAGAAAATGGCTCAAAGCATTGGGTCAGTTTGCACGAGGTAAAGGTCGGACAATGTCAGACTCTTCTCGTGGTCCATCTGAGTGCTGACATGTTACTAACTTTATAGGGCCAGCGACTAGTAACTGTGGGGACACAGAGTGAGAGGTGATTCGCTGGACCAGTACCTGGGTATACAGTCGGGTAAGTCTTTTGAGACCTTCATCACTCGTGTTGTATACGACGAGATTGAGCTTTTGTAAAATATATGCTATGTACAAGCCAGATGTTCATAGTATGACTTGCTGCTATGCTCTGAGATTTCGAGAAGGCATTGAATGTCCAGGTCGTTGAATGTCATAATTAGACAGGCCGGGTGATGACAAGGTTCTAACCACTTTAGGAAAGGCATCGCCTCTACGGAGCCAACATTCATGGTTCTTCCTACTTCCATCGGAGTTAGGCTTCCTTACTTCCATAAAGTCATGATCATAGCAGCTATGTGAGGAGTTATAAAAGCGAGGTCTTTCCCTTTCCCTTTACTGCTTCATCACAAGCTATTTCTGTGTTACTTCAAGTTTTCCTCGGCTTTTTCTCATTGACTCTTGCTTAAAGGCGACTTTCCCTTTCTCTATACTACTTTATCACAAGCTCTTTTTGTGTCGCTTCAAGTCTTCCCTTTTTCTCATTCAATCTTGCTCAAAATGACCATGCAAACTCTTCGCTCTGAGGTTATCCTGGAGAAGTATGGCAAAGCCCTTGCCGGAAAGACAGGTACTTAACACTACGACCTTACAATCACACTCAATTCAATTCATCAAGCTAACATGTTAGCAGTCTTGATCACAGGTGTTTCCCCCGAGTCTATCGCCGGCGAGCTTGCCGTCCAGATTTCAGCCGTCGACCCTAAGCTTCTCATCCTGAGTGCCCGAGCCGAATCGAAGGTCACACCCATCATCAACAAGATCAAAGAGAGCAAGCCCAATGTCGCCACCCGCTTCCTTAACATGGAGCTGGGTGATTTGCATGCCATCCGCAATGCCGTTGAAAATGACCTGGCCGACATCCCAAAGATTGATCATGTCGTGTGCGTGGCTGCAGTAATGGCTTGCCCCTATGCAAAGACCAAGGACGGATTCGAGTCGCAGCTTGGTGTCAACTACATAGCAAACTTTCTGCTAGTTAAGCTTCTTCTGCCGAAAGTCCAAGCAGCTGGTCCCTCGTCTTCGATCATTATTGTGGCGAGTTCTGCTGTCCACGGTGGGAAGCTTAATTTCGATGACATTGGCTTTAGTGTGAGCATTGATAGTCCCCTGGTCCTGAGTACTCATCTGACGATTCTCAGGATGGCCAAACCTACGAAGGCTGGGCTGCGTATGGCCAGTCCAACGTTGCGAGAGTTATGTTTGCCAAGAAACTCGGCGAGAAGCTGAAAAGCCAGGGTATTCGCGTCTTCAGCATCGATCCTGGCGGTATGGAAATCTCCAGTATTCCGTTTCATGAAGTAAGCTGACCTTGACACCTTAGCTGTTATGACTGGACTGCAAAAGCATGTCTCGCCTGGCTTCATATCGGAGATTGAGAAGTGGAGGAAGGCCGGCGGCGGTACGTCCTATTTCCATTTTTCTCCTGGTTAAACTTTTACTCACATTTAAACAGTTGTCACCGATATGGATGGAAACAAGCACGATATCCCTCCATGGACCAGTCGCTCCGAGGGTGCAGCCACTATGATTACGGGAATGATTGATCCCACCATTGCTGGTGAGTACTCTCCTCTTGACTTATTCGGATTACATACTGACGCCCCTATTCCAGGTTTTACTGGATCGTTCCTGAGGCAAAACGCCGTTGCGAATGAAGTGTTGCACAGCCAGATCCAAGACGAGCAGAACTGGACTAGACTCTGGGAGTTGAGTGAAAGTTTCATTGGCGAGAAGTATCCTCTGTGAAACCATTTGATACATGATGATCAAGTCCCGGCCTTGATCAACCCTTGATTTCTTTAGCACAGGAATCTCTTGGATCCGGCAATCTCAAAGGCTTCTCTCCCCTCTTCCTCCTCCAATAATTCGTAGACTTCAAAAGCTCAGGGCAGTCCCTGAAAAGTCCACTCCACTTCTTAAATACTCGTTCTGAAACTTCATATGCCGAGGGATCCCATGCTTCACCCCATACCAATAGTCCGACCTCCGGTGAAGGACCGCATATCCCGTAAAAGTCACCACAAAGTTGATCCTCGTCGTATTTATCCCTCTGCAGCAAAAGTGCGTCACGGACCGAGGAAATGGGAATTAGATCAATCCAAGGGTGGTGGACGATTGTCTTTTGCGTATCGCTCGGCTTCAAGCTTGGTGGCAACTCTAATGTGACAGGTCCAGCGATATTAAAATAGGAGGCAATATCGTCACTGAGGATATCCCATGTCAACCCCATTCTTGTGGCGTTGTCGAAAGTTGCGCGCATGATGTTGAACTGAGCCACTGGTAAGAGAAGATGGGGTGATTGCACATTGTTAGCGGCTCCTTCGGCGACTTGCGCTTTTAATTGCGCCCAATATGTCTCGCGCGCCGCTTGGTTGGAAGTATAGTGATGAGCATTGCCATAGTTCTGAATTAAGGTTGATTGTTCAAGGTGCGTTGGATTTGCCACAGTCGTGCCATTGTTCTCGGGGAAGACACTGGCTTCTTTGGTGTAGATGATCCAACGACTTTGGCGTGTTCTTCCCTGCTTTTCAGCTTGCAAGGCTCTTCTTTGCCCTGTACGCCTGGGGTCAATGTTTGACTCAGAGGGTATGGCTGTACCACTTACGACTAGCTCGTTGGTTGAGGCGATTTTGGAGTCTCCGTCTTGATGCGGCGTCTAGTTTTGACGAGTCTATCGTTCTCTTTGCAGCATCATCTGAAGGTTCTTTCATGCTCTCGCAATTCATTATGGGCGATCTTAGAGGCATTTGAAGAGCGCGAAGGTAAAATTGGAAAGTCGCGGTAGAAATAAGATCCCGGAATTAAGGCACTAAACGCCGTCTCGGGCAAATCACGGGTCCACAAAAGACGCCTGAAGGCCAAATTATCAAAGAACATGGTATCGATCGTGGATCTTCGGATTTGACTACCTGTGTACTGAACGGTTCATTTAATCCTACCTACAGGGCTCCTAGTGTCTTTTGCTTACTTGGATGCCCAATGGTCCATAGGAAAGATCACGCAGTATAGAATTGTTGTAATTTACAGTTTCTTTGATGAAACAAAGTCCGGCTCCCAGACTGTCTAGGAGAGGAGAACAAGGACAACATCTGTTCACAAGAGTCCTTAGAGCTGGATGTTCCATGAGTAAAGACCAACCAGAGTGAAACAAAGCCACAATGTGCCAGACCGAGGCTGTTGCTGAGTAATCGCCTTTGACTTGAGGCTCGTTCTCTGCCTATATTCCAAGTACAGATAATAGAGGTGTCGATGGGTCTCTTTCAAGGTGACCAGCCTAGAGAGTTCCAGCGCATATGCATGGCGTGTCTCATGATAGGAACGCATGCAATCGTTCTACACGCTTCCAATTGACACCTGGTTTATTCCAGACCCGAATACCCGCAATTCGCTGTCCATAGTTGACGAAAAAGCCGGCATTGTCCGTACATCTTATTTCTCAGCTTCGTCCACAAGTTGCTCGACCTCCAGCTCAGTCCATCGGTGGAAGAGCTTTCTCGCATCGGAGAGATCGGCCTCCTCGGGCAGGCCATCGTTCACAGACTGGACGTGAAGCACAGGTACATCAAAATCGTAGACATCCTTCCATTTCTTGTTCCCGGCGTCGTCAATGTTTTTTTCGACGTATTCAAAGGGCCGGCGTTTGTTCAATTGGACGACGGTGTGCTTGGCGGTATCGCACATGCCGCAGCCAGCGCGAGTAAAAAGAGTCAAGCGGGCCTGACTGAAAAGGGCGCGCGTAGGAAGCATGGCGATTGACCATTGACCGTCGAACGTCGGACGTCAGGCGTTGAGTGGTGAAGGTTGATAGTTGACAGTTGACAGTTGACAGGGAAGAAGGTCGAATCAACACAAGCGGTCAGAACCGATTTCTCCGCGATGGAACCTTCGAGCTTCTCATCGACTAAACCGCGTTAGGTAACCTGCGCCAAATCAATTGTGACTCTCTTTTCTCCTCGCTTTTCAGTTATACTTTGCTCGTTAGACACTATGGCTGGCAAGTGTGTTCACAAGGGATGTGGAAAGACCTTCTCCGATCCGGAGGAAGAGTGCGTGTACCATCCGGGTCCCCCAGTGTTCCACGAAGGGCAGAAAGGTAAGGTACCTTGGTCGCTAGAGCTATTCTACATTCGTTTCGCTCTGTATTTCTGATTTTCTGCACTTCTATCATGCATCGCTGCGATATCTGCTATACTTGACCGCGAGGCTAACTTTCTCAGGCTGGAAATGCTGCAAACCCCGCGTCTTGACCTTCGAAGAATTCCTCGCCATCCCGCCATGCACCACCGGCAAGCACTCGACCGTCGACGAGACGCCTGCTCCTGAGCCGCCCAAGGTCTCAGAGCCAGCTCCTGAACCTGCCCCCGTTGAGACCAAACTGCCCGAGCGGCCCGCCATCTCCCCCGCCGTCGCGACTCCTACAACCCCCGCTGCCCCGCCGCCGGAGCCGGACTCGGATGATCCTGATCTCGAGATCCCTGCCAATGCGACGTGCCGCCGAAGGGGATGCGGTGCGACTTACACGGGATCGACTGCGCGCGACGAGGAGAAATGCATACACCACCCAGGCCAACCGGTGTTCCATGAGGGTAGCAAAGGCTGGTCCTGCTGCAAACGACGGGTTCTGGAGTTTGACCAGTTCTTGAAGATCCCTGGCTGCACAGAGAAGACGAGGCACATGTTTGTTGGCAAGGCCCAGCCTGCGGGTGAGGAGAAGGTTGAGTCGGTCAGGTACGTTGACAAGCAGGACTGTACCCACTAGACATCCAAAACTGACATGGATGCCCTCTCTAGGAATGACTTCTACCAGACTACATCCTCCGTGAACGTTTCCCTCTACTTGAAGAAAATCGATAAGGAGCGAGCACGCGTGGATATTTCTGCCAATTCGATCACCTTTGACCTTCCCACCACGGACAACAAGCGCTTCCAGGACACGTACAAGCTTTTCGCTCCGATCGATGCAGAGAAGTCGTCATTCCGCGTGCTGGGCACGAAGCTGGAGCTGACGCTGGTGAAGGCTGACGGCACCAGCTGGCCGGTCTTGCGCAGTGATGATAAGTGGACTGGCGAGCGCATCCAGATTGGTAATGCCGGACGGGCATGATTGGGTACATAGGTGAAATGAAAGCGTAAAAGAAAAGTTGCATGATTCGACTTTTGATAGCCGGTATGATTGCGACGAAGAGGTAGGCAGCGCTGCCTGCGACGAGACAGATGCCCTTGTTATGCAACGCTGAAGATGAATCAACGATTGGAGTCTCGAGGCCGAGGCTTTTTGGACATCAATACACAATACGAGTGTAGAATCCGTAAAACTTAACACTTAACACTCCATCGTAGAGCATGACTTGGCCGTAAACTTCCATCTTCAGGCAAGTAAACAGTCGTCAAAGCCAATTACGAAAATTTAGATCGTTTGTGCAAACCAGACCAGAAGGCTCAATTCACACAATTGAGATTTGAAAAAGGGAATGTACCGCCCCCTCCACAGCTGAAGCGCATGGAGCTCCCGTGAGGGAACCCTAGCACAGCCATAATTGGAAGGGAAAAAGGAGAACGAACTTTTCTCCGGAGCCGGGAACGGAAGAAAACCCATAGAGGAAAAACCCTGGATAACCCTCAGCAAGCCATAAATATGGAGCCCCGTGATAAAAATTTACATATGGTATGTAAACCTCTACTGATGATGAAGAAAAGAAAAAGAATGGGAATGGGCAGCCCGTATTTATGCTAAAAAAACTCAACCAGCGCTAGGTCTGATTGGGCACGGAATAACCATTTAGCCGGCACATGACTTGTTGTGACTAATAGTAACCCGAAAGAGGCCCGGAATAACTATTTACCCCGCACGTGACTAACTTTGACTAATGGTAATCCGAAATAGGTAATAGGGCAAGAAGCAGGGTAAGTGGAGGCATGTGACACATTCCTCTCAAGTCTCACATGTGAAGGCCCCGCGTGTGGAGACGGAATTGAAAGTTGCAAGAGAGTCGAAGTCGAAAGTCGCAGCGGTGAATATTCCAGGGTACTGAACTAAATAGAAGAAACTCTAGAAAGTAGTATCCAATTCGTCAACAATATAGCATACTAATAGACCTCTGAATGGACATTGTTTCCCAATTTTCATTGTCTCCTAGGATAGCGCCCGTGGTAACAACCTTCAAATGTACCCCTGGGTGGCGGCGTTTTCCAATCGGGGAGCGCAAGCACGAGACCATTCCTCCTCTTTATCCCATCCTTCGTCCTTTAGCCTTTTCACAACCTCACAGCTTCAACTCATGCGACCACTTGCCCCATAGAAGCCTCGTCCCTGGTCCGTACTCCTATTTCTTCTTCCCTACCCTGCAGATCTCCCGAAATCTCCAGGCTCCAAGGAATCTGTTGAGGCTCGAATTAACTGTCTCAAATACCAGACTAGCATTGCTTAGCCCCTAACACTCCCGGAGATTGAAAACCCCTCGAATCCGCCTCGCATTGTCAAGATTCTTTTCCTTCTCCTATTCCCCCACCATGGGTTCCTACGAGACCGCGAACGGCGCCAACGCCTTGCGATACATTCCCCTCTCCTACAGTCCGGCCGACTCCCAGTCAACTGCTCTCCGCCTTATTCTGACCCTCTTCCCGGACTGGGAGGGCGCAGGCAACAAGATTGAGTTCGTCCGCTTTACCGACGGCATCACCAACACCGTTCGTCCGCCCACT
This sequence comes from Penicillium decumbens, assembly GCA_027569385.1. Taxonomy (NCBI): domain Eukaryota; kingdom Fungi; phylum Ascomycota; class Eurotiomycetes; order Eurotiales; family Aspergillaceae; genus Penicillium; species Penicillium decumbens. The sequence continues at coordinate 732,114 of JAPDEZ010000004.1, read as the reverse complement.
TGCGCGACCACTTCCACTGGACTGCGAGCCCCTCTCTCTGGACCCACTGACTAATGTGCCTGTATAGCTCCTGAAGATTGTCAACCGCAAGGCCGGTCTGACCGAGGAACAAATAGACAATGAGGCCGTACTCATGCGCGCGTACGGGAATGGCACTGAGATCCTCATAGACCGTGAAAGTACGAAGACCCATGCCCCTCCTTTGCCTCTGAGACCGTCTCACAACCTCGAATTCGCCCTTACTGCGTGCGACGTTTGCTAATGTACATCTGTGCTATTATAGGAGAAACTAAGTCCCACGCCCTCCTTGCCAGCCGCGGCCTCGCTCCTCCTCTCCTCGCCCGTTTCAACAATGGTCTTCTCTACCGGTTTATCCGTGGCAAGCCCTGCGGACACCAGGATCTGGTTACACCGCCTATTTTCCGCGGCGTTGCCCGCAAGCTGGCTCAATGGCACGCTGTCCTTCCCATTAACGGCGACAGCTCTACACCCTCGCAGGATGCCTCGATTGTGGCCAACGGGGCAGACTCAGAGAAGCACGACCTTGACGTCATCCAACCGCGTCGCGGAGGCCCCTCCATGTGGGCGGTGCTTCAGAAATGGATTCTGGCTCTGCCAGTGGCCACACCGGAGCAGCGCTCTCGGCGGCTAAGCCTGCAGCAGGAACTGCGGTGGGTCGTGGACCGACTGGACGATGGGCAAGGCATTGGCGAAGATGGGGTACGGCCACCAGACCCATACAGCCCACTCGATAGCCTGACTGACGTTTTGCCGACAGCTTGTTTTCTCACACTGTGATCTCCTGTGCGCCAATGTGATCGTCCTCCCTGACGACGGCAGCAAACCCTCGGACGAGACTACGCCGGTCAACTTCATTGACTACGAATATGCAGTTCCCGCCCCGGCGGCGTTCGATATCGCCAACCACCTGGCCGAGTGGATTGGCTACGACTGCGACTACAACATGACGCCCACACAATCGGTGCGCCGCCAATTCCTGACCGAGTACTCTAAGAGCTACGTCCAGCACCGTGGGCTGAGTGCGGCGTCAGAGTCCGAGATCGCCGATCGATTATATCATGACGTCGATCGTTTCCGTGGTATCCCCGGTTTATACTGGTGAGTTTTCCGTTATTTCCAGTTGCCGGCATAAAAGGTCTAACGTGGCACAATTGCAGGGGTGTGTGGGCATTGATTCAAGCCCAAATTTCCCAAATCGACTTTGACTACGCCAGCTACGCCGAGCTGCGCTTGGGCGAGTACTGGGCCTGGAAGCGCGAAGTTGACGGCAGCCGAGAAAAAGCCGGCGAGGAGAAGCCCCTCCGTGAGCAGCGCTGGGCGCAGGAGGCATAAAAAAACTCGCCCTAGAAAACCAGAACCCCCACAGCATTCGCATCATGAGCCAGCGTCGGCCCACATTGCCTTTTCCCGACACCCGCATTGAAGCGGGTCTGATGTGCACGGGTATTTGCAGCTGGGCCACCCCGGGCAATTCAACAGTTCTCGGATCAAAGTTGAAGCACGTGTATGGTATGAAGCTGAGCTTTACAGGCATCTCATGCATAGTCGACGTCATCTTGTTTTAGGTATCTTCAACAGGTGTTTGGACCAAAATATGGCTTTAATTAATTTACTTCTGGCATATAGCTTTTGGATGAATGTTCTCCGATATTTATTTAGCAATTCCATCGGCCATCGGCTAGTTATCTAATTGATAATTTGTTTGACTAACTAGTTATCTTGCAGTGTACAGTATGTGCTGGTACTTACATAGATTAGGCCATTTGCGTGACGTATTGGATGTAATAAGGTTCTTGGCTTGCATACGCCCCTGCAGCGTGATTCGAACACGATAATCCAGTGCCGATCCCGAGGTCATTATGGAAATCGATATGCTAAAGCCATTCCTTTCGAATATGTACATGGGTCATTTACCCCGTTCGTTTTCGCGTTAAAGAACACAGAGAGATTACAGGGAAATACAGGACGCATTGCAAGAACCCGTCCATCGTACTGTATCCATCGAATCAATATCAAGTCCGATCTCATCGAACTATCGCAAGAGCACCACTATGTTCCTACGTAGTCATGGCTCTGCTTATACGGTCGCTGTATATGGCATAATCTCGAAATGGCCATTTCTGGGTATGAGGCTGGGGACATAATCCTTTAATCACCAGGTACATGCTACCGCAAGAACAAGTATCCTAATCGCGAAATTCGACTGACAGTTTTCTGGTTTGTGGATGTTGAGGAACTATACGACCATGTATATTGCCTTTGCCTGATATTAATCCTAAGCATTGTTTGACAATTGGCCAGGTGTGGGCCTCTAGTGACGGTCATAATGCCGGTGAAGCGGTCATCTGAGTTGTTTAGTATACACCTAAGGACTAATTTCACAGGCTAACACTCCAAATCGATCCCACCGATACTTCTTAGTCTCCAAATGTTCACCCCAACATAGTATCAAATCGCGGAAGAATGCGAATATAGATGTTGTCCCGTTGACTAATTGCGTCACGTTACCTTGGTCTTTAATCTTCCATAAAAGTCGGTCTCTCCCCCTGACTTCCGTAAAAACATATCCCGACGAGTAGAACTTCTGCCTGTTATTGCTTTGCAGGCATAGTTCACTCGCTCCAGCACTCCCACTAATACCAGTTCCGCGCGACTTAGATGCTCGTCGACAAAGACGTTTATCTATGAACCATAACTTTCGATCAGCATCAGAATTCAGCAGTTTTATTATACTGGAGACCATGGGTATCGTCTCGTATGATAGCAGGTATGAACTACGCGCATTCCATCGAGGATCAAACGTGATCGCAACGTTTGATCCGATGAAGCTTGATGTGGGCCTGTATCCACCGTTGAGGTTATGATTATTGAGACACGTATCACGCTCAATATTATCAATGAAATAGAACCACTCGACGGATTTCGGGTCCAGTTCCGCGAGATGAATGAGGTCTCCAGAAGATATTGTTATATGATGAGCTTTGTCATCATTGTCAATGTAGGAAGCCGTACGCGAAGCATCAGAGTGGCCGATATAATCGCCACGCTCCGCCAATCGAGGAGGGCAGTCTGAATCCGGGAGATCAGACCACCATTCATTCTTGTAGAAGTGCCGTTCAAGGGCTCTTCGTGACTGCCTACAGGCCATCCACAGCCCGCTGTCCAACTTGTAGGCTGATGTGTTTGGGCTGCGGGGTACTGCCAGACCCCATCCCGTGCCTAATTCACCACCGGGCTTGAATCTCAGGAAGTTCGCCTGGATTTCATTGGCTCCGCTTGGCTTGTCAAAGTGCTGATCAGCAATAATAAATTCATGCAGGTGCCGGTCGCCTGGAAGTGGGCGAACGGCGAGGTTCCATATGTGGTCTTGGAGCTCCGTCGGGAGGTCCCGAAATAGATGGAAGCTCATGTTTTTCGCGGGTTCCAAAGTCCAACTGAGCATATCTGGTATTGTCGAGAGGGCTAGGAAGGCAGAAACTAGCCTACTTTGGAAGGGAATCAAGAGGGGAAAAACTCACGTTGAGGGAAGAATATAGAGAGGACAAACCGCAGCTATATGGAAGCTGGCAAACGAGGAAGCGGTGAGATACTGCCAGATGTATGTCCTCACCGCTTTTCGATAGGTATGATGGGCCGGTGGTAGTAACGTGGTTGAAAGCTCATGGGAGGTTTGAGAATTTGCGTTTAAGCGAGACTGGCGAATATTAAGTACTGCAAACATAGCAAATATGCTTCAATAGTTCGGCAACCCGAAGACCCGAATAAGCAGCAGACGGAAGATCTTGCGGTTCGATTTGAGAAACTGTCACGAGATCATCAAATTCTTGCCATTCGAGTACGGCGATGCACACCTTATTTAGTAAGGCATTTTAGTGTAATTCTCTGGTTTGTGATAGGGACTTGTGAGAATCGAGTAACTCGTTTGTGGGACAGTTAGTTCAATGCTCACGATTATGGACACACTCTGTACCCGCTTTAATTACCATAACGATACTAATAACATGCTAACACAAAAGGTGGATGAAAACGATGTCATAAATTTAACTCTTCAATACTTTCGGCATTACATGGCTCCATGCCATGAACGCCAAGTTCCAACAGACTATCTATATCATCAGTAATCGTGAAACATAACATACATACAAAAATGTATACAATAAAGCTTTCCATTCCTTTCACATCTTTCTAAAGACGGTGCTGTACATGGGAGGGGGACTCTGCAATTGAGGCAGTGCTCTTCGGAGCTCGGTCCCATTGCAAGGTACGGCCCATCTTGTGATAGGACTCAATGCCTCTGCGGGCATGATCAGCGGGAGTAAACGGGTCCGGATCAGCCAGAGTACGGCTAAAAAGCTCCAGTGACACCCAACCGCGGAAGCCAAGATCGTCAAAGAAGACACGAGCAATGTCCAAAATAGGCAAGTAACCGCCACGGTTCTCCTCGAGGGGGAAAAGACGGGCATTCCGTGACCAGTTCATACGGACAGGCTGGCCCTCAACGTAAAAGGGGTGCTTCTCATCAAGAGGAGCAGAGAGACGCTCGCCATCAGCGAGCTGAACGTAGAAGATCTTGGCGGGATCAATGCTGGCATTGCGCAGACGCTCCAACGAGGCCGCGAGGTCTGCTGAAGCATTCGGGGTACGACCCGAAGGCGAAGCGGGGTCGGCATACACAAGACCGGCGATGTGAAACGAGTCCAAGCAGAGCCCAAAGTTGGGGCGGTTGACGTCCCGCACAACTTCCCATGATGCCTCCCAGGTGTTAATGTGATTGCCCCAGCAAAGCGCCTCATATGCAAAACGGAAACCAGCACCAGCACCGAGATCAGCAAGGCGCTGAAGATCCTGCACGATCACGGTACGATCACCCGTCGTGCGCGGGGCCCCGGTCTTAGGGTCTGCATCCAGGAAGTTCGATGGCACCTGGATGAGGTCTGTGGCTAGCGCCCGCGCCAGCTTAAACCACTCGGAAAGTTTCTCGTCCAAGAGTCGGTCGGACTCGGCCCGGTCGATCAGTCCCTCGTACATAGAGAAGGGCTGCAAGCATATGATGGTCATTCCCAGCCGCTCACAAAGTTGTCGCACTTGCCTGGCGGCTTCTAAGTGGTCTCCGTTGAATGTTCGCTGGGCATAGCAGTCTAGGTCATCGAAGAACAGCTCAATGCCCTCGAAGCCGTGTGCTGCGGCCTGCATGAGTTTTCCGGGTAGGTCATGGATCCATGGCCGGCCTAGGGACATGGACGCAATTGCAGGACGGTTGATAACCATCTTGGTAAATACGTATCAGAAAAGAAAGCTATAGTGTATCTGGCGCAGATACCTCGGGAATCCGGGTGTAGCGAGGTGGGAGAGAATGATGCAAAACAAATGCAAAGATAAAGTACAGAGGGAATAAAGAGAGTAAGCTTGTTAACCCGGGATTACTTTTCTGAATGATGATAAGCCGTGAGAAAACGTTATTCCACTTCTCCCAGCATGTTCCACTGACGATGGCGATCACCTGACCGGGTAAACGTTTCTCTACACTGTATTTACCCGGTCCACTTTCTTGGGTCCTGCCAAGACTATTTAAGTAATTCAAGTATCAGAGGTCAAAAAAGGAAAAAGCAAAAAAGAAGAAGAGGACCGTCGGAGTCCAATCTCAGTGGTGGTTCCTGGCTCTATTATCCGCTTTCCAGCCATTAATAGAGCTCCCATCAGGATTCGAGCCCGCGACAGTGGGAATTCCTTGGATCGGGTGCCAGGCTAATTCCCACTAGGCCACAGTGGAGGAGCGGTACTAAAGACGACAATTTACTGAGATATAACCCAGCTGCCCCAACTTCTGTATATACTACGGTCCCCACCATATTCATCAATTCTATTGGTTTCCCCGGACCCACCACGTAGTTAGGTGGGTCCGTGGATATAGTCAACGGGTTACCTATGAGCCTCGATTCGGTTCTCAAAGTACCGGCTGCTGTACTCACGTAGCTAGTGACCGATCATATCCTGCCAATTCATGGTCCCCGGACCCAACACGCCCGCTATTAAAACACGGCCACTGTGAAACCAAACATTCAAGCGAACTCTGCAGCACTCTTATGTCTTCTGAGAACTCCACAACTCGCGCAATGTGTCTCAAAGTTGCCATTGTCGGCGCAGGACTCATTGGTCCCCGTCATGCCGAGTCCGTGGTTTTCAATCCATTCACAGAGCTAGCAGGCCTCGTCGACCCTGCATCAACAGGCGAAGCAACTGCCGCTCAGCTCAACACCAGCTACTTCCCATCCGTGGCAGCTCTACTAGCTTCGCCGAACAAGCCCGACGCAGCTATCGTGTGCACACCAAACCACACCCACGTCCCCATTGCCAAGGAGCTGCTAGCTGGCGGAGTCCACGTCCTCCTCGAGAAGCCCGTGAGCGATACCCTCGAGACAGGCCGCTCGCTATTGGAATTCTCCAAAGCCCCAGAACAAGCCCACCTCAAGCTCCTCGTTGGCCACCACCGCCGCTTCAACCCGTACGTCCGGGCTACCAAGTCCGTTCTAGAGTCGGGTTCCCTCGGGCGCCCAATTGCAGTCAACGGCCTCTGGACACTATACAAGCCCGACACGTATTTTGCACCACCTGGCGATTGGCGCGCATCCCGGACTCGCGGCGGCGGCGTTATTCCAATTAACCTCGTGCACGACGTCGACCTTATGCACCACTTCTTCGGGCCCATCGTGCGCGTGCAAGCCGAACGCACACTCCCCCAGCGTCCGAGCCCGCCCCACGATACCGACGAAGGCGCTGCCATTACACTCCGGTTCGCCTCTGGCGTTGTCGGCACGTTCCTCGTCTGTGATGCTACACCTTCGCCTCACAACTTTGAGACCGGCACTGGGGAGAACCCAATGATTCCCCGCTCCCCGAACGGATACGGTTCGGATTTCTACCGTATCTTCGGCTCGGATGCTTCGTTGAGTGTTCCAGATTTGACTCGCTGGAGCTATGATGGATGTCAGGAGAAGAGCTGGTCGCATCCCTTGACTGTGGATAAGATTGAGCTTCCTGATGACTCTGCTCTTTTGGATTTGCAGCTGGCTCACTTTGTGGACGTTATTCGTGGGAATGCTATTCCCAGCTGTTCTGGTGAGGAGGGTCTGTGTGCCCTTGTTGTCTGCGAGGCTGTTCAGGAGGCTATGCAAACTGGGCAACCTGTGGATATTGATTCTGGTCTTTTAAAGCAATAGTCGCTCGTTGGAATAAGCGTTGCGTGCAGAGTTCTTTAATGTTTGTCTATGGAGCGGTTGAAAGATGATGCTGTACGTATTTCGTTTCAAGTAGTTGCTTTGGCCGTCGGAATACGACACGTTTTCTTATTCATACCCGGTGCTAGGTACTGATCTGACTACGGATGGTGATTTGGTTGGACAATTGATCGTTATATCGTGGACATTCAAGTCTATATCAACTGCCAGGATATACCCAGCCTATATTCAACCGATGGACACGGCTCTACACGCGACCGTGCGCACAAAATGTTGGTATATGGCATAGCCATACTGATGCCCCATACCCTTGGGTCGGCATCTCGCGCGTACGAGCATTGCCGTGTTTCTAGTCCTATTCATGACCGGTCTAAATCAATGCAGTTAGGCGTATCTGACTGAATGCAGTCCCATGTCTACCTGCCAGGGACCGTCGGAGGATCCGAGACTAACTAGCGGTGAAGGTTGTTTTAGTTATATTACATAGAAAACTGACTCCAAGGGAGTAGGCATAAATATCCCCTCCTAGTCATCAGAAAGTATCATCTCAATTCATTCGAGCATCCTGCTTCAATATCATTCCTTCCTTCAAGCCTATATCTATTTTCTCAACACAAAAGACACAGAAATCCCACACCATTCTATCATGCGTACTTGGCGGTATCCTCGACCTGCTCGGTATCAACCTTAGCCGCAAGACCCGACTCCTCAATATCATGACGGAAGCGCTCTTGCTCCTCGCGCAGCTTCGCAACTATAGTAGAGTGCGCACGCCACACAGGCTCGATCTCGAAGAGCTGGTCCATACTCTCGAGCGGCACACCTTTGGTCTCAGGGATAAGGAAGAAGACGAAAATGATCGAGCAGAGCATCAGCGACGCGAAGAAGAAGTACACGCCGTAACCCATGGTCGAGAACATCTGGGGTGTGAACCTCGAAATCAGGAAGTTCCATAGCCAGTTTGAGGCGGCGGCGCAGGCTTGTGCCAGGGAACGCATGTTGGGGTCGAACATTTCCTGGAGATCGTTAGTCTTGCCTTTCGCTTATTCGCTTATTCTCGTGGACAGTTTTTGAGAGCAAAAAGGGGGCGTGAATTTACCGAGTTGAGGACCCAGGGGGTTCCGTTCCAGGTGGGGGTATAGAAGACGGTCCATAGGTAGAAGAAGAACATGGCTGCGATACCGCCGCCGTCCATGGAGGTCTTTGGGTTATCCGCCGGGTCTACGATCTTGATGTATGCGCCGACTATCCAGAGGCAAACAGAGCCACCAAAGGCACCGACCAGCAGCAAGTTGCGTCGTCCGACGCGGTCGATTAGCCACAGCAGCCACACGAAGGTGGCGACGGTCTTAACTACGCCGAAAATACCGGTGGTCAGCAGACTAGTGTTGGCACCGTTGACGCCAATGCTCTGTCGATGTTAGTGCTCTATCATGCTAGACAAGACTATTCAGATGACTCACTTTGAACACGGTCGGGGAGTAGTAGTTGATCGCGTTGATACCAGAGGCATTTTGCCAGAAGAAGAGCGCGCTACCCAGGAACAGGCGCCACATGACACGCTTGTTGCTGCCGGCGGCCTTGAAGGGCTTCCAGAATCCAAGACCGATAGTCGAGCGCTGCTCCTCCAGGGCTTGGTCTATGGCACCGATTTCCTCAATCATATAGATGTCGGCTTGGTCCAGCTGGCGCATCCAGCAAAGGTTTTTGATAGCCTCTTCGCGGCGACCACATCCGAATAGCCAGCGAGGGGATTCCCTGATAAACACGCATCCGAAAATCAGCAGGCCAGCGGGGATTAGCTGGACCGCAAAGGGAATTAACCATTGCTTGTGGCTTGGGGCCATAGTGGAATCCACGCCGTACTGTGGCCATTGTGTTAGCATGATGATTTATGAGGTATACGGTCTGTGGGATACCTACGTTAATCCAGAAGCCCACAAGACCACCAATTTGCCAGCCAAGCTCGTATACACCAACCAAGCGACCCCGGATAGCCGGGGGCGCCAGTTCGGAAATGTAGATGGGGGTAAGGTTGGAACCCGCACCGACACCCAGGCCAGCAAGGATACGCCCCCCGTAGATCAGGCCCAGACCACGGTCCCCGTCAGCACCAAGCATGAGGCCGGCGCCAAGAATGAAAACCAAAGCAGAAGCCATCAAGCCAATCCTCCGACCCCAAAAGTGACCGATTGGGTATGCGAAGAAGGCACCAAAGAAGGCACCGGCCTGGTAGAGGGAGACGATGTTGGCGCTGAGCAGGTTCCTAGCACCGTCGCTCATTGTGTCGAAATGAAACTCGCTCTTGAACGAATCCAAGGCTAGGGTCGTGCCGATGAAGGCACTGTCGTAGCCGATCATGCATGAGGTGCAAGAGGCCACGGCCGCCAGCAGGTAGACCCTCCAATTGTAGACGGACTTGGGCGTTGGTCGGTCCTCGACCAGCTTGAGGATAGACATGGTTGCGAGTCAACGGATAATAAAACGAAGCTGAGACCTAATTGCACTCGACCTGTAACCTCCAATGCAATGCAATTGGTAGGGTATTCAAATCTCCCGGTGCAAGTACGTTGGGCTTTGTGGTAGAAGTTGCTAAAAGGGAGAAAGAAATATCTTGCCACAGATGACCCAGGTGACACAGGCGGAATCCTAAATAGTTGCGAACCTCGGACCAGACGGAGCTGGGGAATAAGAGAAGAATCTGGGGTAGACTCCAAGAAATCGTGGAGACGTGGAAGCGGAGAAAAGTATAGCACAGATTGCGCTTCGAGGCAAAGAGCCATGCTCCGGCAAAACGATAGAGAATTTGTGCGCAAAGACTAATAAGCCTGGCTTGGCCTCCATAGTCCTCCAAGATAAAGGCTTGGGCCCTCGGGTTAAACGAGTATACTAAGGCTTGGTTGGGTCAATTCACAATTGTGGGGTTTACTGATGCCGCTGTGGAGAATGCGACTAAGTTGACCCCGTGATAACTGGGCGATATGGGGTACCCCGGTGTTGTAGGACGGTTTTGCATGGCGAAAGGCACGCTTTCTGATTTGATAGATTGGTTGGATCCATGCGAGTTGGGCAATGGCTGGGAACTTTGGCGGATTGCGGGGAAAAGCGATCCCCGGGAAAGCATTCTGCCCCCGGTAGATGATGTAAACAACGATAGCAAAACCTAGATCTGATTTGTCTCATCGGAGCCACTTAGTATGATGCCCTGTGAAACGGGCAGAATGATGACTAGTGGGTTAAAGGTAACGTGGGGTTGAGCATGAGTATCGTGGACCTGGGAAAACACTGTACACGCTGGGAGGAAAGCGTTTATCCGGCTCTACGCTTACGATGTAAAACTCCTGAATGTAGCATCATTGCCGGGCTGGCCCCACCTCTTGGTCTTCTATCATATATCGCATTTCCTGCGTGCTTTATTCAATTTCTTACCATACAAAAAGAAAGAAAAATAATACAATCATGGCCACGCCCCAAGTCACAACTTCTACCTTCTCCCAGCCAGAGGAGCCCATCACCACCCCCGAGCACCTCGACGGCGTGGCCTACCTCTATGGCCACCCGCTGCTAAACTCCCTCTCGCCTGTTCTCCACCAGACCGTCTACAATGCATTGGGTCTCAATTGGACACAGATCCCCCTGTCCAGCGTGACGGGCACATCAGCAACCTACCCGCCTCCCTACACGCAGTCGCCGCCTATCGAAAAATACATGGCCTCCATCCGCACCAATCCCAAGTTCGTCGGCTCGTCCGTGACGATGCCGCACAAGGTAGCCATCATGCCACACCTGGACGACCTAACCGAACACGCCCGGCAAGCCGGCGCCTGCAACACCATCTTCCTGCGCAAGAACCCCATCACCGGCAAGACGCAGTACGTAGGTACCAACACCGATTGCGACGGCATCCGCGAGGCCCTGGCCCAGAACGCCCCAGATCCCTCGCGTTTCCGCGGCCGGCCCGCACTCATCATCGGCGGCGGTGGCACCGCCCGCACTGCCATCTACGTGATGCGCCGCTGGCTCGGCTCTAGCCGTATCTATATCGTCAACCGCGATGTCAGCGAAGTTGCTACCATCATGGAAGAGGACCGTGGCCGTAATCCGGATCCCAATGCCCAGGCTCCGTTGATTCACGTCACTAGCCCCGAGGAAGCTGTCCGCCTTGAGGCCCCCGCCGCTATTGTATCCGGCATTCCTAACTACCCGCCCAAGACGCCCGAAGAACTCAATGCCCGAACCATTATCCAGTCTTTTCTGGGCACCGCGGCTGATGCCCCGAAGCAGCAGGGTGTCATCCTGGAAATGTGTTACCACCCCATCCCCTGGACCGACATCGCTCAGCTGGCGTCGATCGGGGGCTGGAAGGTGATTCTGGGTCCGGAGGCGCTGATCTGGCAGGGTCTGGAGCAGGCGCGCTTGTGGACTGGCAAGGACGTTGTCGGTACACCCGGTCTTGTGCAGAAGGTTAAGGACGTAGTGTCGAAGTCGATTGCCGAGCGGTCGTTGAACAAGTCCAGCATGTGATCTCTGTTCTCCCTTTTGTGTTTTATAACGCCTTTCCACGATTGCACTTTAGATTCTTGCATTGGATGGGTGGCATTAGTTCTGGAATACATTTCTGTTATCTACGAGACGTCTGACTGCATATATGACAATATGTCCAATCCTCGGAATGCTTTCTTTATACATGGACACGATTTCCATAATGTTCCCTATATATAAGCATTCTACGCGCCTGGTCGCGAGTATTCCAGCTGGCGAACCCGCCGCCAAACTTCACGGACTGTACGTTCCTGTGACTCGCGGCCTGTTTCGGTGGCCGATGGCCCAGCAGGTCTATAGTGGATCCAGTCAGGACAATACAGAAGCCATGTAAACGTAAACTCACCTAATAGCCAGATACAACCTACTTCCAAGACGCACGTCTTCGATTTGCGCAGTATCAATGTTATCGGGCGGGTTGGCAGTAGTCACTAGTCCTCCAGCCTCGAGAAGAATGGCGACTCCAGCAGCGACGTCCCTATAACAGTGTCAGCAGCACTCGAAGAACAAGCACAATACGAACGACAAACTCACCACTCCCAGCATCCACCTTCCCACCAGATATCAAATGATCCCATAGCCGTATATGCCAGATCCAGCGTCGCACTACCCAGGCTCCGCACACCATGCACCATACCACCCTTGCCACCACGCGAGCCCAATTCAGAAGCCAGATTTACAAAACTCTCAACCTTGCGCGACAAGTTCCCATCGGGAATATCCCTGCGGTCTTTACCCCACTCACAAGAAAAGATACATTGTGCAGGCGCATTAGACGGCATGGGCGGGATAGACGGGTTGCGAATAAGCGGGAGCTGGCGCGACTCGTTGAGCCAGGCGCCACGGCCACTGCAGGCGGAGAAGAGCTGGTCTTGAAAGGGTTGGTAGATGACGCCGATGACGGGGCGGTGCTGTACGATGAAGCCGATGGAGACGCAGAACATTGGGAAGAGGTGCGTGTAGTTGACCGTTCCTGGATGCGGGATTAGGGTGGAATAAACGCTTTTGGGATCTCCAAGTACCGTCTAGCGGGTCGATGCACCATGTTGGCTGCTCATCGATTAAGTAGTCGCGCGACTGGCCCTTTGCATAGGTTTCTTCGCCTAGGAATCTGGGATTGTCAGCTGGGATGGGAGTAGCCGTGTTATAGAGTTGGACGAACTTGTGGGTTGGATATTTGCTCTTAAGGGCGTTTAAAATGAATGCCTCAACGTCTGGCTAATTCGGTTAAAGTCTGTATAGATCACGTCTGGCTTGCTCGCCACTGCTCACCCTCGTCTGTTTGGGTTACAATGTCGACCGAATTGTCCTTCTCCTCAAACTTCTGCGAGTGGCCCTCGTTCCCAGAGATGCGCTGATCTACGCGCTCCATCAAGAGCTTTCCTGCCTTGCGACCGAGATCTACGGCGAAAGCGTAGATCTCGTCGAGCTCCTCTTGCGAGAGTTGTCCCACAGCCATGACGAGGGATGTGGAAGAGGCGATTTTGACGTATTCGAGTACTATGAGGATATAGCAGACTATGAGGGCATAGGAAAACTATGAAAGGCTTGTCGGGAGTAGATTTAAAGGATTCATAGTAATCTGGGATGTTGGCTCGGTTTTGAGTCACTCGCCCGGTGAAAAAAAGGTCGAGGGCACCGCCGCTAACCGATTTGCCTTATCGGGGCTTCCCCGCTTGCGGTGGAGCTGAACCTCGATGTGCATGGCTTTCTGTAATGCATTCATAACCATAGACAAGACTTCGTTGCAACTTTGGAAGGAGGATGCGGGGTTTCCATGAGGCTATGTTATCAACCAGGGCGACGCCGAGCTTAAACCACCTACCCAGACAAAATAGCTCCATACGAGTGTTACTCAGGATAGATAATCTTTCGGTTGCTAGTACGGTAACAGCAGCTGATACCATAATGAAGTTATAGATGCGCTTTGATCAGCAGCTATAAGCTTATGGAGTCTGTCATGGTGTCCACGGCTATGCATCGCGACATAACTAAACCCCACGCAACAGACGTCCTCAATTCAGTGGATATTTCCTGACTATGAAGATTCAAATAATACGGAATACCAAACGAAATTGCACTGGCAGAACTCATCCAGTATTTCACCATTCACCATACCCGCTCCACCGCAAACCCCACACGGCAAAGCGCTTAACCGCCGAGGCCAAAAATGCGGAGAAGAGCGCGCGCGAATCACAACCTCGATATCTAGTTACTACATTTCACACCTCTATCTAAAGTACCAAGCCAAACACACATCCTCATCCGAATCCGAATCACTTTTAAACAAATCCAAAATGGGCAAATCCATCCTCCTCATCAACGGCCCCAACCTCAACCTCCTAGGCACCCGCGAACCCCACATCTACGGCAGCACATCCCTCTCCGACATCAAAACCAACTGTCGCGCCGTGGCAGCAAGCCACGGATGCACCTTCGATGCCTTCCAGTCAAATCACGAGGGCGCAATCGTCGATCGCATCCAGGCAGCACGCGGCCGCGTCGACGGTATCGTGATCAACCCAGGCGCATACACACATACGTCCGTGGCGATCCGGGATGCGCTGCTCGGTGTGAACATTCCTTTTATCGAGCTCCATGTGAGCAATGTTCATGCTCGGGAGCCCTGGAGGCATCATTCATATTTTAGTGATAAGGCGGCCGGTATTATCGTTGGTTTAGGTGTGTATGGGTATAAGGTTGCTGTTGAGCATGTGGCTTTGAATTTTAAGGAATTGGAGGAGGGCAGAGCTTCTTTGTAAATGTTGTTTTGCTGTGGGAGGTTAAGCGGCTACCCTGCTCCTTATATATATTTGGCCTGTAAGGTACGGGAAATAATTGACTGAGATTTGCATCATATTATAAGGCCAATAATGGAAGGCTGCGAATATAGATTATGATAGTATAGGAGCACTCACTCTGTTTGATTTCTACTATAATTCAAAAATTAATTCATTGGCAGTCATTGGAATTGTGACCAACTAATAAAAAAGGTGAAGTAAAGATATTATGAAACCGAGATAAAAGAAAATTCTGAGGTCCTACCCGGGTTCGAACCGGGGCTTTCGGAATATGACCTACTTAAGGATAACGTCAAAATCCGACTTCCTGACCACTAGAACATAGGACCAAAGTTTGGTTTTTCGCGCTCTAAAACTTTTCAACTAGATATATCCGCTACTCGCTGGAAATATGCTATCTTTAACTACTTAGGTAGTAGTTACCTTGACTTCATATATGCTCAGTCAACGTATTGTCCTTTTGATAAGCTACCCATTCGCAAAGCAAAATATTTGTTGGAACGTGATGCCGTGGATGTCTATCTCTGGTCATCAAGATGTTTTCGGCATCTCTTCCCATTCAGATTATCGCTGTACATATTTATGCATATGCAGTTCTCCAGGCTCCTCCGGTTTCGAGTCTTGTTTGTGTTCTTGCTTGGATCGCCCGACTACGGCTAAGACTGTTTTGTATTTTTTGCTCATAAAGTTTTTCTTTTGAGAGAATAAGTAATATCTCATGTCGTCGACAGTGTCGTTGACGGCCTTGATGGTTAACGCCATGCGTACCATCCTCGGTGACATACTGTTGGTCCTTGGACGAAGTAATTGATTGATGTCACCATATGCCCGTACCCGGATAGCCGGAATAGCCGCACAGGCTACGTGTTTTTCATTACCGGCAGCCTTGTCGTCTCATCGTTTCTGCGTCTGTGATATACCAAGCAGCTGCGACTCTCTCCGTACGGAAGTAGGTGGATTCCCGGGCATTTGCTGCCTCTGTGCGAGCAGGAAGGGTTCGAATTGACTCGAGAAGGAGTAAACTTCCGGAACACCCGAATCGGAGACAAAGCCGAGGTTCTGCATAAACTCAGATGAATTGTCGGCTCTAGGAGTCCGGGTCAGTATGGTCGGACGGGCAAAGAAGGAAGATCTACTCACTTTTCAGCACCGTCCAACGAAGCCAGTTCGTCGAATAAGGCGTCCAAGTCTGGGGCGATCCGTTGCTGTCGCCGCGGTAGCCCGTAATCATTTATATCGACGAAGTCACTGGGGCCGAGAGAATGGTCCTGAGATGTTGCGGGATATTGCCCGCCAGGAAACCAGGGATGAAGGTTGGGAAGCATCCCAGGCCTGTTTGTGGATTTTGTAGGGGCAGACGTGGACTGATGGAGAACGCTGGAGAGGTCGTGGTCTAGTTGACCTGGCTGTGCTGAAAGTACGGAGGCACCACCGACGGTGGTAAGAGATGGGGTGGGTGTTTGTAGTAAGGAAGAACCATCGTTAATGTTGGGTGCGGCGTTAAGCAATGGTGTGGAAAGGAAAGGGTCGGATGTCGAGGGATGTGAAGTATTCGGAGGATAGCCTTCTGTTGAAGGTCGAGAATCAGCTGTTCCCGGTATCAAATGCCGCATTGTCGGCACTTCAGCTGCTGTCATATTCGGTGGCTGCAATGACACTGGAGATGCAGTCGTCCCAATATTCGTTTGGAATGTGGTCCGTGGCGACTTTGACTGATCCGGCATGGACCAGAGCTGTGCAAGGTGCCACGAGAATGACTGGATCTTGTTTCGCACGCCCAGCTCAATTTCTGACATGACGTTTCGCGTAGACAATGAAGGTAGACAGTACATTAGCATCATTCCAAATATTGGAACAGTCGCAGAGAAGCTATAAGTCTCCATGTATGTCTGAAGCAGTTGCAACAGACGTTTTGAGCTTTCAATGGCACCTGTTTTGTGAGGTATCTCCGGAATGTTTTGGTCGC
Source organism: Penicillium decumbens (assembly GCA_027569385.1). Lineage (NCBI taxonomy): Eukaryota > Fungi > Ascomycota > Eurotiomycetes > Eurotiales > Aspergillaceae > Penicillium > Penicillium decumbens. The sequence continues at coordinate 715,549 of JAPDEZ010000004.1, read as the reverse complement.
TTTCACGGGCTGCAACATGTAGACTTAACGTGGAGGCAATGGCTTGGTACGTCATCTCAAGTCCGAAAATATGGGGCGAGCCTAGCTTGACAGGCCGGGTTTGCAAGTCGATCCGGTAGCTTTTTGGGAGGGCTGAAGCCCAACGTTGTAGCTGTAGCTCCAACGACTCCAGCTGCGACCGAGAAACAGTTGGGTCTTGCTTGAGGAAGCAGAGATCGTTCAAGATGGAGACCAGGGACACAAGGCGGTTGAATGTGCTAAGCGCATGAAGCGGCCCACGCTGCATAGAAGCCCGTGCGGACTGTGTTGGCCGTAGCCCTGTTTGATCTTCCCATGGATGCCACTCCTCCAATCCATCTTCATCAAGGAGACCCACCCTGGACAAATCATCCTTTCGGAGAGATGGACGTTGTGAGGTCTGTCCGGCGATGAGAGTTTCAAGAACAAAGCACCCTAAAAATACATGTTTTGCTCGTCCCAGCTGTTTGTCTTGTTCAGAAGACTTCGATGACGTTGTCAAGACAGATGGTTGGTCAAGGCCCCGGGCCAGAGAAACCCGTATAGCATGGCCCACAAGCATCCAAGCTGCAGTCCATCCTTGCTGACCAAGTTTAATCAGAGACAGGATCAACAAAGCTTGGACATGCCCGACTTCATATGGGCCAATCTCCGAGGGGATGAGATTCCTGGCTGTATTGTACAAGTGCGACGGGTTCACCCGGCCAGACTGACCGTCAGCAGAGTCGATGGAAGCGTCTTGAAGGGAGGCGAGGGCCAAAATGGCCCATAAGGCGGCATGGTCCCCAGAGCCCGGTGCACTGCGAGACATGTACACATCGCCCTCGGTGTATTGAAATGCTGTTCGGAGAATGTCGTGTTTCTCGAGAATGGGAAACCAGCATTGTGTATATGAGAAATAGATGTCAAGAAGAGGCCATGCATTATAGGGGAGTTGAAGGGAAGAGCTAGTTGAGATTATTTGGGGGTCATCGGGATTGAAGGCAATGGCGCGGGACGAGGAAATGGCGCGGGACGAGGATTCAGAGTCATCCGAGCTTGATGTCTGGACACCACATTCCCTGGTGCGGTACTCAGTGGGTCTTGAAGCCGAGCCGATCATCGATGCACAGGATGGTGACACGCCTGCCGTGAGAGGGGTCTCACGCTGCTCCAGTCCTTCCGGGATGTGCCATTCCAGGGCTTCGGAGGAAGCAAGAATGCCATTAACATCGAGCGGTGTATCGCTGTCACCATATGCTTGGAATACGTGCTCCCTCTCCTCCTCTGGCTGCTCCAGCAATTCCAAAATCTGCTCTATATCTCTCAAGACCGTGCTGTTTTTGAAGGAAGACAGCAGTGTATCCGATCCTTCGGCTTCCTTGCCCATCGTGGCCAGATGACTCGGGAGATTGATAGATCTGATCAAGGCACGCATCACATCTTCACTACCATGAATCTTCTGGAAGACCAGCCCCCATAGCAACTCGAGCGATCGAATGTAGCCCGTCGGAAGGCCGCGTTTCTTGGGATTGGCCTTGTATGTACAGGGCCGACTCAGTGATGCGCATGTCGAGCACACGGGTTGGGCCCCATCGCACTTGTCTTTCTTGGAGCGACAGCTGTCGCAGGCCCGGGACACGCGCTGTCGCTTTGGTTGGCCTGCCAAATCATCCGGCAGATTGGACTTGCCATCGTCGTCCGGATGCGTCCATCGACGTTTGGATCTCCCGCCTGCCCAGGGGCCTTGGCGAGACTCGGAGCTCATGTTGCGTCAGACGGTGGTCCGCTCGGCGTTTCAAGGTGCATATTCCTGCAACACGGCCGTATGACAGGGTTGAATCTTTTGCCCGGAACGGCAGCGCAGGCACGAGCGGCGTTCTACGCCATTAATTCCCCACCCCACTATAGAGCACCGTGTGATGTTAGATGGACAGACTGTCAGGTCAAAAAGGAAGCATTCGTACCGAGAGAAGGCTGCACAACCGAATTCGCTAGGTTGCTAGGTTGCTAGGCTAAGCGGACAGGATTCTCGTTCCGGGGAAAGGATCGGATACCCGCCAGCGGTGAGCAACTTGTTCTAAGGCACGTAAACTATATATGGGGTCGACAACAGCCAACGAATAGATAACTAGACCCAGAGTCTATCTCGTGATAATTTCGAACTCTCCAGTATGATTTGCCCTTACATTCCCTGCTCGCCACTACGAGTCCACGCATGCATAGGCGAATCGGTACATACTCCGTACCCCGCGGGGAAAACGGCACTGCCGGCTGAGCGCTTGTCCGCCGTATCCGCCTACAGCGTTACCGCGACGAAAGCCTTTGCCATCTCTCGACAAATCTAGGATTCCTTCGCCTTTACCTAATTCATCAGCTGAACTTCGTTTCGAGATCCCACATTTTACTCCTGTCAAGCTTTCCACCTTGGTTTTGCGGCTATGGGTTTCCACTCCCCGTCTGAATAGCTTTTGCGACATCATGTCCGTCCTGGTGCGGCAATCCAAGCGCAAATTGCACGAGGCCGAAGCCGACGAGGGGCCTCGAAAGCATAGGGCCGGTGCGTTGTCCCACGGACTTCGCTCTCTCCCTGTCTCGCCGCGGTCCAGTGAAAAGAGAGAGGCGGGAGACTCCCACATCCCGTCAACGTCATTGCGAGAGCTGCACTCCAACCGCGCATCACCGGTCCTTTACGACAATGGACCTTTACACATTCCGCGCAAGTTTAGCCCCAAGGCGTCTGTTGTTTTGATTGGAATTCGAGGAACTGGAAAGTCTAGTTTGGCAGTTATTCTAGCCGCGACGTCGGGCCGCCGTCTCATCGATGCCGACGGATATTTCCATCAAATGGCGGGCTGTTCGCGTGCCGCTTTCAAGAAGAACAATGATCACGCGGTCTATCGACAACAGGAAGCGCGAATCTTCGAGTCCATGCTCCGTGACCACCAAGAAGACTGCGTGATTGCGTGCGGTGCTGGGTCAATGGAGCGCAATGGCCAGCAATTACTCAGGGAATTCGCCCAGACACACCCGGTTATCCATATCACCCGAGAACCCGAGAGCATTCAATCCTACCTCAAAGCTTGGGACATACAGAAAGTGCGACACTTCCTAGAGCTATCCGGACCCATCTATCGAGGCTGTTCGAACCTGGAATTCTTTAACCTCTCCGAGACGGCCAACCGCAAATCCATATCCAAGGATGGTCATGGTCATGAGCTGTCGCCCGGGTCCAAAGGCCAGAGAGCTCAAACGCCCACACTCTTTTTGACATTGAAGCGAGTCCAGAGGGATTTCCTGAGGTTTATTGCTTTTGTTACCGGCGATAGTACCGAGTTCAGCCGTCAACATGCTTCATTCCCGTTATCGTTGTTGCCGGTGGAAACTAGGCGGTATACATCGGCGGTATCGGTCCCGTTATCGGCAATTTGTGAAAGAGACCTGGATATCGAGGAGCTCGAATCCACTGTCGATGCGTTCGAGTTGAAAATTGACGTGACCAGCCCTCCAGACAATGGTGCTAATTCCAACCTGGCTGATCTCATCAGCCAGGTTGTATCCACTCTTCGGCGTAACATCATTGTGCCTCTGATATACCATGTCGACAGTTATATCATACCTCGAGGGTCTCGCTCGCCTGCACCAGCCTCGCGAACGCCTGATGAATCCTACATGAACATGGTCCGACACGGGTTGCGACTTGCTCCCAATTTCCTCACTGTGGATCTGTCCCGTGATGACAGTATATGCTCTCAAGTCGTCACCGCCAGAGGAACTACCAAGATTATCGGCCACTTCGAAGCATTCCACCCCCTTCCTGGTGGCTGGGATGGAGACGAATACATGAAGCTATACGAGCGTGCAAAGAAAATCGGATGCGATGTGGTAAGATTTTGCCAGCCGGCCGAGACGTTGGAGGATAATATGGCGCTGCAACGATTCCGACACCGCATAGAAAGTCTTCCAGCTCCTCAATTACCTTTGATCGCCTACAACACCGGGCCTCTCGGACGCATGTCTCGCTGCTTCAACCCCATCCTGACTCCCGTCACACATCCTTCCCTCATCACCGAGAGCCCGTCTCAATTAGTCCCATCAATCACTGCCCGCGACGCCCAACGAGCCCTCTACAGTGCCTTTGCCTTGGACCCCATGCAGTTTTTTGTATTCGGTGCCAATGTCACCTATAGTATGTCGCCCGCTATGCACAACACGGCTTTCAACCTCTGCGGGATACCCCACCAATACTCCATTTTCCAGTCACCTACCCTCCGTGGCCTTAACGAACTCGTCGAAAACCAGTTCTTCGGCGGTTGCAGTGTCAGTCTTCCCTACAAGACTGAAGTCATTCCTCTCCTTCACTCCATGTCTCCCCACGCTCGGGTCATTGGTGCCGTCAACACTCTGATTCCCATCCGGGACCACGATGAGTCTGATGATATCCGTCTCTCCCAAGAATCATCGGTCTTCCTCCAGAAGAGCCGCGCCGGCCCGATCAAGGGTATCCATGGCGACAACACCGATTGGATTGGAATTTGCAACTGTATTCGCCGGGGTTTGTCGCCCGCAAATGCAGTCCGCCCTTCAACCACCGGTATCGTTATCGGATCTGGTGGTATGGCTCGTGCCGCTGTCTACTCGATGATTCATCTGGGCGTGCAAAACATCTTCGTCTACAATCGAACCCTCGCCAATGCTGAGAAGCTGGCCCATCACTACAACCGACAAGACCTCTTCGCTAACGAACGAATTGGCGCCAATGGCCGTCCGAGAGTCAACATTCTGAGTTCACTGGATGAGCCATGGCCGGCGAAGTACAAATCACCGACCATTATTGTATCAGGTATCCCAGCTCACAGCATCGGCGGTGCCCCAGCGCCCAATTTCCACATGCCTACACAATGGCTGGACAGCCCAACGGGAGGCGTAGTTGTCGATGTAAGTTCTACCTTGGCAGTCGATTCAAGGTGACCATTCTTAGCTAACGAGTTTCCAGCTCGCATATAAACCCCTCAATACACCCCTCATGAAACAGATGCGTGCCCTCTCCCACCGCGGCTGGGTCGCTCTGGACGGCCTGGACGTTCTACCTGAGCAAGGATTTGCTCAGTTCGAGCTCTTCACAGGCCGCCGGGCCCCGCGTCGCCTCATGCGGATGATCGTCCTTCAGAAATACGAGGATGACGAAGGACACGATAGCAGTGCCATTCGTGAGAGATTGCAGAATCTGGATGGTCAGCCTACCTGAGAGCAGGTCATTGTCAGAGCATATTATTCCAACATTTCAGCTGCGACTGTGGGTCCCGCGAGAGATCTGCAGCAATCTCATCTCCCGGCGGGTGGGTTGCGCTCCAGCCTACGGGCTCCGCTGGTATAGTCTTGATCCATCCCTATTGGGGACTGTTTTGAGAGCGGATGAACCGTGAGATTCCGCGTTGAAATACGATGATCGCGTCCAATGATTGGGGTGGGTTCGTTTATACGGATAGCCCACTTGAGGAAAGGCTGCCTTTCTAATATGAAAAGGCGGGGTGAATGGTTGCCACAGGGCGCTGTTCAGCTCTACATATTTGAAGTGTAGGTATTTACGCATTGGACGTTTGATGTCAGTTTTCCTGCATTGTAAGCAGAGGCAGTCCCACACAAAATACAAATCTCAATATCCTCTGCGGCTCCAGTGTCGCGTGTCGAGTCGTTTCCCGCAAAGGCCGATTAGAAATGTTCCGATAGCTTCGAATTGAAGTTAATAGCGCGGCACTTGGAACGGGGTGGATCTGAGAACAGTTAGGTTTGATGGGTGCGCCCTGCAGAAGATCTACGCTTCAGTCTTCACCAGGCCATGAAATAAGACATTTATACATTTATACTAGACGGATAATGTAATCTTTTATCTTGTTGTCGGGCACTTAGCCGAGTCGCTCGAGACAAAGACCTGGCCAGGTTATTGGCTGCAGCATCCATGCAAGGTTCTTGAGCCGGGATGTGCTTGAAACATCGGAGAACCTAGTTAGAATCTGGGTGGAGCACAGTTGGGGTAGGTACATAAAGCTAGGTGAACATATCAGGTTAGGGCAATTCGATCCGGCGTCCCTGGGCTGATTCGGTGGCCGATGAATCTCGAGCGGGTTCTGATCCGTTGATCGGGGCGACATGCAGGGTTATGTATAGGCTTTTAGACAAGCACGACCTCCACGTGACACAACAGGCGTTTCAGGATGCTGTAACAATGCGGCCTGAGCTGAGTTGGCTTCCATGGGTCGTATTTTAAGTTAAGATGGGCGTTATTTTGACCGAAGCAGGTCAAAGCAGGTCAAAGCAAGCCGGAGTGGTAGCGGCGGGCCCATCAGCACAAGGCTGACCGGTGCTAACCATCTTACAAAGAGACCGCCACTTTCAGGGGGAGGGGAAGCTGATGCAGCCTCAGCGAATGACCAACGAGATCGGAGCCTGCTGTTTGACATAGGCGAGCCGTTCCATGGACAACCGATGGGGCCAGACATTCTTCTTTTGGAGTCTTAGATCTGAAGCAGATCGTCCTTTAGGAGCTAAAGCTGGGCCTTCAGATCTTCATGGGTCTTATAGAGGCATTGTTCACATCTCACAGATAATTGTAGGGATTGTCTGTCTTAATTGAAATATCTCAAGAGGTTGTAAAGACCTGATTGGGCCGTGGATTGTGCTCATGGGCAGCGATGCGACCCGCACGTTCTGGGCCTCGTCAGGTCGGAATATCCATGTACTGCGTAGACCGATGTGGTTGAAAGAGTAGAAGTGAAGAGGGAGAGAGAAAGTAAATGAAGGGTGAGTCGAAAGTCGAACGTTGAAAGTGTAGTGACTTTGCCGTTCCAGACTTGGCTGCCACTTCATCTCCTTTCCTTCTCCCCTCCACCCCCCTACTTGACAACGACAACACTGACACCTCTTTTCTTTTCTTTTTTTCTCTTTAATTTTCGTTTATTTTTTCCTTTTTTCCTTTACTCTCGTTCCGTCCGAACTCGTGATCAATTCTATCAATCCATTAACGAACTTCGATTTCCTCTCCACCATCTCCAATCGTCCCTCCAACCATCGCCCGCGAGGGGCACACCCCGGTCTACTCGCCTGGAGCGCTTGTCACAACATCCGCGCCTATCTACCTGAAACTTCGTGTAGCACTGTGAGCTGGAGCAGTCTGGTACGTGACATTCCTCTCTACTATGAGATTACACCTGTTATTTAAGCCTGAACCGCAGTCCTGCCATTTAGCCCTCAGGCTGCAGCTCAGCTGCCTGTGGCTTAGGACACTAGGGACTTGTCTCACGTTTAAAGTGGATGATGATTCTTTACGTTGAGCTAACGCCTCAGCAGTCCTGCTTCAGCCACTCTCGTTCTTCTTTCAGCCCCCCTGTCGCAACCCGTCTCCAATCCCGCGCAACCATCCACGGCTTTGCCGCAATCTGGTGTCGCTTCGTTTCGTGCGAACCGTGAATCGCATGTCCGCCCAACGTGTGTACATTTCTCCGCGACTTTAACTCGCCTACGACTTTTCTGATCAGTGGAGCGTGTTCGCTTGCACGCGGGCCGACAGATACCGTGACGACTTGGTGATCTAGCTAAGGTTTCACAATGGAGCCCCCGGCTATACATCCGGATTCTCCCATGGAGCAGGATGATATGCCTTTTCCGTGTATGGGTTGTGGAGAGATTTTGGAGGAAGGGAAAGCTTTCGAGCTCTGTATGTTCCCCACACTGGTTTATTGTGTAGCTGTGCTAATCCCTTCAAAAGCTGGACAGAGATGGCATATCGACTGTTTCCGATGCAGCACTTGCAATTGTCTCCTAGACTCCGATGCGCACCTACTTCTGCTCGGCGACGGCTCCCTGATTTGCAGTAAATGCACCTACAGCTGCAACTCCTGCGGTAACAAGATCGAGGACTTGGCTATTCTGACCGGTGACCAAGCGTTCTGTGCACAGTGCTTCCGGTGTAGGAACTGCAAGAGAAAAATTGAGAATCTCCGCTATGCTCGCACGTCCCAGGGAATATTCTGCATGGACTGTCATGAGTCCCTGATGCAAAGACGACGGAAGAAAAAGGCAACTGCAGCTGCCCGAAAGCCGGGGGCTAAATTGGACAAATCACTGCCGTCACTACCCCCGAGTATGGAGGAAGCACTATCCATCGAGGAGTCTCCAATGGAGGTGTACGCGGAGGCCGCTGATATCCCGATAGCTGGGCCGGATGGTTCTGCAGACCGTTTGGGAAGCTCTCATTCAAGACAGCTGACAGCAGGTAAGGAAGTCACGACCTGTTCACACATAAATCAAAGACTAATAGTGACTGCTTGCAGATAACCTCCTTCTTCCCTCCAGTACCTATCGAAGCAGTCGTCATCTGGGTTCAGTACGCGAGAACAACAACGAAGCTGACAGTGGTGGAGAGTTCCTGATTCCTCTGGCCTTTGACCCTTCTGAGAGCCAGCGACCCTCTTCACGCAGGCAATCGCAACTCGTCCAGGAGCCTCCTCGTGACTACTTCAACCACGCCCGAACTGGCGATTCCTCACTTCGAACCTCTCGTGATGACCGGGACAAGCCCAATGAACCTCCATCTCATCCTTCATCCGAGAATGCCTCCCCTCATATTGCATACCAAGAGAAAGGATATGGACGTGGTGATATGGACTCTTTCCGACGTGATATGGATGGCAATGCACCGACCAAGCCATCCGCGCCAGGCGTTGAATCTAGGCTTGGAAAGACCGAATCAGTCCGCAGCTCTAGGTCTGATATGCCATTGGCACTAAGAGAAACCACTGCCGTCTCAGGTGCGACCAGTCCCGAAAGCAGCAGGTCCAAGGAAACTGCCAACGACACCATTCAACCGATGCCTCTGGAGAGTGTCACGTCAGTCCCCACACGCCCTTCACACGAACTGCGCAAGCTGCATGAGCACGACTCAATGGACTCGACACGTTCTCTGCAGTCTTCCTACCCACCAAAGCGAGGTGATTCGCTTGAGAGCAGGCTCCATGCAATTCCAAGGAAAGAAATTGGCTCATCGCCCTCTTCCTCCGCTTATGGAGGCTCTCCCAAGCTGACCGACACCGGTTTCGAGCAGCCGAAGCAGCACCTCACCTCTCTCGATACACGGGATCGCGCAGTCTCACCATCCATCCCGCAGTACAAGGGTGGTAGTGATCTCTCCGCCGATGAAGATTTGGCTCGACTCATGAGCGACGATAGCCAAACCACAGAGTCGTTTTTGCGTCGCATGTCGAGTTCTGTCCGCCATGGCCGAAGCTTCAGCGAAAAGAGCATTCGGACTGGAAGAGACGGCAAGAACACCAGACCCCCAGGAAGCATCTCTGGCACGGAGATTGCAAGTCCTATTGCCAGCACCTCTCAAGCGGAGGAGATCGCCTGGCTCCGGGCTGAACTGCGCAAGGAACGCCAGCGGGCCGCGGAAATGGAAGGTACTCTTCGTGCCACGGTGGATGTCAAGCAGGTCAACACTGAGCTCTCTGAGAAACGGTCGACTATGGTTGTGCTTGACGCGCAGAGAGAAATTGTTTTGCGGGAGCTCACTGTGCTTACCGACCATCTAGAGGCAGAGAAGCGTGGTGCGGCTGGTGGACCCTTGGATCTTGGAAAGCTTTCGAACCATGTCCTGCGAGAGTTGGTGGAGTCTATTCACAAGCTGAAGGAGTCATACGCGCCTGAAATCGAGGGGCTCATTCAAAAGCGCAATGATCTCTCCGAGGAGCTTGAGAACATCACCCGCCAGAAGGAGAAGACGTTCAAGGAATTCGAACAACTATCTTCGAAGAATGCCCAATTGGCCGAGCTGAACAACCAATTGGTGCACCAGATCCAGGAACTGTACAAAAGCAGCTCGGATGGGCGCGGTCCAAACGGCCTTGGAATCGCTCAGAACAAGGACAAGTCCATGCCGTCCGTGGAGACCTTGAAAGCGACAGTCCACCACGACTTCCCGCCGTCGATCAGCCATGCCCACATCGCAGACGATGCCGAAACTACCACAGCCACGGCCACCCTTGTCCCCGGCCCTCAGGTTGTCAGCATCCGCAAGGGCAAGTTTAACTGGAAGAAGGGCGGCCAGAACGTCGCAAAGGGTGTGAAGGGCCTAAAGGGAGCCTTCATGTCCAGCGAAAATGAGCCCGCTGGCGGTCTGCCTCGTTCGCAGACTCAAGACCCCAGTCGCCAGGGCTTCGGGTTCTTTGGAAATCAGAGGAGCAAACAGGGAGGCAAGATGTCGCAGGCCGACAGTGTGCCGGCATTGGCTGAAGCTGCAGGCGGTGGTAAGACTCCGATTAACCACACTCCTTGTACATGCAACTAACCATTTCTACAGGACTCTTTGGCACTGATCTCGAGGCACGTATGGAACACGAGAAGAGTATCATCCCGGCTATCGTCACCCGGTGTATCCAAGAAGTCGAACTTCGTGGCATGGATATGGAAGGTATCTACCGCAAGTCCGGTGCCGCCTCGGCGATCCAAGGTATCCGAGATGGTTTCGAGCGCTCTCCGTTCGATTATGACATTTCGGATCCTGACCTCGATATCCACGCCGTTACTTCTGCTTTGAAGCAGTATTTCCGCAAGCTCCCAGTCCCTTTGATTACTTACGAAGTCTACGAGACGATCATCGACTCTGCGGAAGTCCCTAGCGTGTCTGGGCGGGTGGATCTTCTTCAGAAAAGCCTCGCTGAATTGCCACGTGCGCATCGTGATGTCCTCGAATTCCTTATTTTCCATCTCAAGCGTGTTGTTGAACGCCAGGATGAGAACCTGATGACCAGCCAGAATGTCGCCGTCGTCTTCGCTCCGACCATCATGCGGCCGGAAAGCCTGGCTCGCGAGATGACCGACGTGCAGAAGAAGAACGATGTCCTCAAGTTCCTGGTGGAGAACTGCCAGGATATTTTCATGGGCATGCAAGGCTAGACTCCGTCTTCATGCTTCCTACTTTTACTTTCTAATTTTTCACTTTCTGTTGATTTTCTGTTGGCGCTCTACTTGTACAGATACCAACTCTTCTCTTTGGTCATTTGTCCTGCGTTCTCCCTTCTTCTCGTGTCCTCTCCTCTACCCACTGTTCACGATCAGCGCTGCAAGCTCGATACAGATACCCTGTCACGTCGTCATTCCCCCTGCAATATTCCGCAGGTTCGAAGCTAGTCATTCCCTCGGGCCCCTGCGGTCTCCCTCGCCCGCACTTTGCTGATGTCCACATGGGCTCGAAATATTTCCATTCTGTAGGGTGGCTGTTTGCTTTTTGTTTGAGTTTTATAAGTGTTGAGCGAGCATTGGATCGAGTGCCTAGCACTATGCATCTTCATGGCGGGCCGAATAACGACCTGTAGAATGAATGCGATCCTTTCCGATATGTTAAAATATGACATTGTCACATTCCATTTTTTTACAATCCCCATAAGCGAGACTCTAGTCAACTAACTAACTATACATTATGTAGTTTCGGTTCTAGATTTGGGTGCAGTGTCAGTGTCCCGCACCAATCACTGCCCACTGCCGACCGCCTACGACATCGTCTCGCCAGCTCCCGAGCTCCGCTTAACTGACCACCTCACATCTGCCCGCCTTCAGGGCTCCTTGTCATACAATATGTCCAAGCCAAGCCACTACCTCCTCCTCTCCCTACCCTCCTCCATCGTTCCCTCGCACCACCAGGAGGACGCCCTCGAAGCCATATCCACCACCGTTTCCCCCGACAATGGCTCTGTGGCCTCCTTCCCGATCCCCGAGTTCAAGATCGGCACACTAGATGCGCTCGTCCAGCAGGCTGACGAGCTGGCCAAGCTCGAGAGCCAGTGCCAGGTTGTCGTTGGCAAGGTCGGCGATGCCTTGAAGAATATCCTCGAGGGAGACGAGGCGCAGATTGAGCGCATGAAGGTTGTCAATGATAGTACGCTTCCCTGCTGTCTACCAAGAGAGAATTTGTCTTCTGACAGTCCGTAGAGCCGGTTGATCAGTATCTCCGCACATTCCAGTGGAATAAAGTCAAGTACCGCGCGGACAAGTCGCTCTCGGAGTTGATTGATCTTCTGCAAAAGGTGAGTTCTCACTGCTTCATATGAAGAAGAACACCGCTGACACACTATACAGGAGGGCGCCAGTATCGACAATGACATCCGGTTCAAGTACTCGCAATATAACCAGGTTAAGAACACGCTGGCGACCCTGCAGCGGAAACAAACGTGCGGACCCTTTTACTCCGCAAGTCCGATATCAACTAACATCGTTCAGAGGAAACCTCTCTACAAAATCACTTGTCTCCATCGTCGACCCTCGTTCCCTCGTCCAGGACTCTGAGTTTATCGAAACACACCTCGTCGCTGTGCCGTCGCAGCAAGTAAAGGACTTCCTCAAGAGCTACGAAACCGTCGCGCCGATGGTGGTGCCACGCTCCGCCCAATTGGTCGCTGAGGATAGCGAGTTCTCACTATACACGGTGACGACGTTCAAGAAGCACAGCGTGGAGTTTGTGCACAAGGCTCGTGAGCAGAAATGGATCCCGCGCGACTTCAAGTACGTCGAGGGCGGTAAGGAGGAGGAGGCGAAAGAGGTTGAGCGCGTCGGCGGCGATGAGCGCAAGCTTTGGGGTGAAACGCTACGTCTGGGCCGTACGGCTTGGAGCGAGGCTGTTATGGTTTGGATTCATGTTCTGGTTTTGCGCGTGTTTGTTGAGACGGTGCTGCGGTATGGATTACCGTTGGACTTTGTCTGTGCTTTAATTCGGGTATGTGGATCGTCTGGAGTATTAAGATGTGTTGCTAACTGATGCTTTCAGGCTCCCACTTCTAAGCAAGCAGGCCGGGCTAAGAAGAACCTTGAGGATAAGTACTCATACCTGGCTGGCAATGCCTTTGGGCGCGACAAGAAGGGCCGTGTTAAGCGGGACGACCCTACTGACATGCATGCTGGTGGTGAAGCAAGTGCAGAGTACACGGCCTACGTGTTCTACGAATTCGAGTTCAACTAGACCTTACCGTGGGTAGTTTGCAGGTTGCGTACATATACCAAACCCGGGTACAGCACATTGGAACTAGCATTGGATTTTATTGAATGATATTTATTGCCCGGGTGCTCTGCTCTTTCTACTGAATACAAAGTTCCTTTTCATTCCTTGGAAAGGGGTGTCCAATATCAAATCTATGTTCAACCAGATATATACAGCTTTTTGTCTGTAATCAAGACAAACTCTCCAAGTAACCCATATACAACTTGCTTTTTCACCTCATAAACAATGGACCCTTACTCCTTCTTAGGGAGGTAACCCTTAGAATCAAGGTACTCGATAATCTGCTTAACAGCATCCTTGATAGGCAGATCCACATTCTTAATGTAAACCTCCGGCTTCTCAGGCGCCTCATAAGGAGCCGAAATACCAGTAAACTCCTTAATAACACCCTCCCGAGCCTTCTTGTACAAACCCTTAGGATCACGCTGCTCCGCAACCTCAACGGGAACATCAACGTGCACCTCGACGAAAGGCAAACCGGTGCTCTCACCAGGAGGAGGAACCTCGTGCAACTGGCGCGCAGTGTCGCGGTCCTTTCGGTACGGTGAGATGAAGGAGGTGATGGCGATAGAGCACGAGTCCGCGAATAGCTTGGCGACTTCGGCGATGCGGCGGATGTTCTCGTTACGGTCGGCTTCGCTGAATCCAAGGTCCTTGTTGAGACCGAAGCGGATGTTGTCGCCGTCTAGACGGTAGGCGTGCACGCCGCGCTCGCGGAGGAGTTGGTGTTCCAGCTCCACGGCGATGGTCGACTTGCCGGAGGCGGAGAGACCGGTTAGCCAGATTGTCAGACCCTGCTGGTTGCGCAGGGTGCTGCGCTCGGTTTTGGTCAGGGCGGGGGCGTGGAAGGTGATGTTGCTGGGGCGGGTTAGTTTGGGTTTTGGGGGTTTCTTGAGGGGGAATTGTGAGGTTGGACATACGTGGCCATTGTGATGGTGTGTGTGGTGAGGAAAAGGAGGAAAAGGAGGGGCAATGGGTGAAAGTTGAAAGTCGAAAGTTGAAACGGGCCGCGTAAGAGCGGAAATGCTGATCGCGGGGTTTGCGTTCTTGGCGGGTTCTTCGTATAGCGGTTTCACTTTATTTCTATACGAGGGTATATACTCTATGTGGCACTTGAGAAATGCAATCAGACAATGTCTATATTATTAGAAACCCTAGGAAATATATATATCCCATCCGAAAAGAAAGAGATCCGCATACGCCAGGAACCAGGAACCAGGAACGTAAGGAATTTTCACTCGGTCACGCCACGGTACAAGTTCGAGAGAGCCTGAAAAAAGCCAATTAGCCACATCGCCACACGGAAACCCAGAATAAAATAGAAAAGGACTTACAGCAGCCTGCCTGGGCTCAATAAACAAAGCCTTGGCCTCAACTAGCACCACAGGCTCCTTACCTTCTTCAGGAAGAGTCTCGATGCGCCCCTCGACCCACGCCTTCCGACCCTCCACCCTGACGGTTTCGGCCCGGAGAGCCACATAAGAGTCCGCCATGGCCGGAGCTCGGTAATCAATATTCAAGTTGGCAGTAACGCCGACCCTGTTAGGAAGCGCGGGAAAACAGCAGCGCGCCAAACCCTCGTCTAGCAATGTAGCCAATAGACCGCCGTGGACGATACCGATGTGGCCGCACATGTCCGAACCCAGGTACATGAGCGATACCATGCTCTTACCATCCTTCTCGGCGAAGATGAGCGGCGGCACGACGATCTTGTTCGGACCTGCCAATGTGCCGCCTGTCAGACTGCGCGGGCGTAGAGTCTCGGGGATCTTGAGGTGCGGGCGTGCTTCCTTGAAGTTTGGGTTGGCGCGCAGTTTCTGGGCTTCGGGGTGGTTGCGGATATATTGATCGATTTCCGCGGTGCGCGCGTCTTCGGGCGTGAATGCGGAGAGGGTTTCCTCGTCGGTTAGGACGGTGGCGGACATGATTCTTGACACGGTGCGCTGGGTTTGGAAGACGAGGCCTAGGGTGAAGGCGAGGGCTGCGATGGAGGTGAAGCCTGCGAATCGGCGGAGGCGCGAGCGGGGAGGGGGTGGAGGCGGGTGAAGGGAAGGGTTCGCTTCTGCGATTGCCGAGGCGTTAGATGCTGTGCATTCTTGGGGATCGGTATAGGACAGCTGAGAGGTGGTTCCTGGCTTACCGGTAGAGTAAAGTCGGCGAGTTGGTCGGGGTTGAATGAGTGAAGACCCTGATCGGGGAGCGCGGGGAAGAAGGCGTAAAGGAGTGGAATTGAGTCGGGGTGTAAAGTCAGAAATGAGAGGAAAGGCCGGTCGGAGCATTGTCCAAAACCAAGACCGAAACCCGCGAGTCTCGATGGCGAAATGTTGGGAAGGCAAGTGGTTGAGTGGACTCAAGTCCAGGGGAAAGTTACCTCGGTCCGTTTTCACACCCGCGAGCCACATAGATACAACTGAGCCTGGTTAATCTCTCGGCCGTGAGAGTAGGTCACCTTGGCCACTTCAATGTGCCATACATGTAGGCAGTCACAATGGCATTTACGGTGGAGATCAGTTTGAATGCGTCATTCCTCTCCTCCAGTCAACTTAGAATTGTTTTGGTCGAGATGCTGCGTCATCCAACAAACTTTCTTTTGTCTCTATGCGCAGCTGGGTCACAGTATTCTAACTCCTCATGGTTCCTATATGGTATATACTTAGACATTATATATCCTTAAAGCTGCAGCGGTGGTACTACCTAGGTATACCTAAGTAGCAATAGAAGTGGTCTGTCAGCCCGCCTTCACCCAGCGAGCGTGGTGAGCCCCGGCAGGCAGAGAGGCAGGCAGTTCAAGATCTCCAAAAGCGTCGTCCATCCCACGAGCCAGGATATCAGAATTAGACAGAGAAGGCGGTAGATCCTCAGGCTTAGTACCCCAGGCACTCTCGTTCCTCCCAAGAACTAGAACCAGGTCCTGACCCTCAGTGAAGAAGTCGTGAGACACCCAGTTCTTAGTGTACGGTTGGCCGTTCAAAGTTGCGGACTGGATGAAGCCAGTGCCTCCAGTGTTGTTGAGCGAGTTGAACTTATCCCAGTTGATCACACGCAGGGTGGCGGTCTTGCCAGTGAGGGGCGATACAATGCTGACCGACTCGAAGAAGGGCACAGTGATGAGGTAGACGCTTTGGCCTGGATTCGGGAAGAGGCCCATCATTGACATGGCGACGAAAGAACCCATCGCGCCGGAGTCGTCATTGCCGGGTAGACCTGCCGGGGTTGGTGCAAAATAATCAGGGATGTAGGTGCGAGCTCGAGCAGTGGACTTGGCTGGGCGCCCGGCGTAGTGGTATTGGTAGACTGTCAGAAAGGCGGGCTCGTTGCCAATGTAGGTGATCTTCTGATCGTGTAGATAGTCAAGTCGTCTGACGAAGTTAGAAGGTCCTCCGAGAAGGGAAATGAGAGCTGCCATATCGTGGGGTACAAAGCTGAAATGAAGCGGTTAGTATGTCCATACCCGAGAAGATGGAGAGTGTCATACAATTGGTACTCCCAGATACTTGATTCGAAAGTCTCTCCCGCTGTGTTTTGGAGGGAGCAGATACTTCCACTGGTGTCGATATTCGAGCATTTGAGAGGATCTTGATATCCCCAGGTCCCGTTAAGGTACTTGGGCTGGAAGAAGCCGGTGAATCCAGTGTTCGTCCCATCCAGGTACGATTCCTGGTCCTTTCGGAACAGATTTCTCCAGTACAGCGACTCTTTCTCATATCGCTCGGCATCGGCAGTTTTATTCATCCCGTAAGCCATTTGGGCAATGGCAAAGTCATTATAAGCGTACTCGAGGGTGCGTGAGATACTGCGAGTCATGGTTCCGAAGCCAACATGGTCGAAGTCTTCAACAGGGATATAGTTGAGTTTCTTCCAGCTTTGCATGCCGCCACGGCCCTCATTGGACCAGTCGTAGGGCTCCTCATCTGCGTCTTTCTGGACCGCTGCGTAACCTGCCTCCCAGTCAATCCCATCGTGGATGCCTTTGACGTATGCATCAGCAAGTACGTTGTCAGCGTTCGATCCACCCTGTGTGTAACCTGTTTGGAAAACTATTAGAGCCTCATCCTGGGTGGTAACAAATAAGAGTTCGCACCTTTGCACAGCGACATGCGGCAATCAGGTAGCCATCCAAGATGACGCTGGGTGTCGATCAAAGAGCGTACCATCTGAGCCACTGAGCTGGGGTCAAAGATTGTCAGGAAGGGAATTTGGGAGCGGAAAGAGTCCCAGAGACTGGCGATGATCAGCAAGAGTTCGCAATATCCCAGAAAAGACAAGACAAACCAGTAGAAAGAATCAAAGTACGGCTCTGAGCTTGTCCATAGCGGGTTCTCGCCAGTATAGTTCTGAGGATTCACCATTGTCCGGTAGATACCACTGTAGAAGTTTGTGAGGACAGACTGCTTGACCCCATTGCGCGAGACACGAATGGGACGCATTTTGTCTGTCCATTGCTCGACCGCAGACTTGCGGATGGATTCAAAATCAAAATCGGGAATCTCCGATTCAGCATTGGAGCAGGCCTGCTCGGGACTGATGAAGCTCAAGCCAACACGAGCCTGGACGATACCATCTGCAGGAGCTTTGAAACGGACAAAACCGCCGCCCTAGGCCAGTCAGTTTACGAAGTGATAATGATGAATTTGGTACGACTCACCGGCAGAGGATAGCCATTGATGCTGCGTGAGATCTTTAAGTCGTGCACATCAACACTAGCCCGAGCATCAACAAAGATACCACTATCACGCAGCCAGGCAGAGCTATGGAAGTCGGCACAAAAGTGAAGCTCGTATTCTCCACTGCCAAAGCTAGGTAAAAACTTGGCACTACCCATCATGCGCCCATTAGACTCGTCGATCGAGATCGAGGCATTATCTTGGCGTGAGTCGGATAGATCCGAGAGGTCCAACAGAATCAGCGGGCTGCTGTCAGCGGGAAATTGGAAGCGGAAAAGCGAAGTATGTTGGGCAGCGGTCATATCGACGTGCACACCGGATGCCAGCGTCAGAGCGAAGTAGCCCGGGCTGGACTTGACCGAGTCGGGCTTATACGGCGTTTTCCGCGCCTTCTTCGGGTAAACACAACCATTCACATCATCGCCGGCGCATTGCGCATATGGAAAGAGAGGGAAATTGCCAAGCGAAGGACTCCCACCGGTGCCAGAATCGTGCATGCTCGAGAAGCCGGTGACATTGCTGCCGTCGTAGGCGAAACCGCCCTGGTTGCTCTGGGAATCTGTATCGGCGACTGCCTTGGCCATGCCGTAGGGTAGAGAGGCACCCGAGAAAACATTGCCTATAAAGCAGAGTCAACTTTAGCGGGAACGAATCGGCGCGTTCTCCATACCTCCGTTGGCACTGCCGATCAGCGGGTCTATATACTGCAGCACATCATAGTCCTCCGGTAGCGCGGGGAGGGCACTGACCAGCGCGCGACTACTGGCGAGAACGAGCGACAGGAGTAAATAGCGCGGCATGATGGCGGAGTGTGAAGAGAAATCAGTAGAGAGATTCGGGATTCCGAGTGGTATTTAGATGCATCCCTGCAGGCGCGTCGTGCCTGCCGGTCCAACTGCCCCTGTCGATCTCCACCCCGCGTCGCTGCATCGCTGCGTTGCATCGTGTGCTCATCGAACCTGCTAGTGTAGTTGGATCATTGTACGGAGTAATGTTTGATAGTTTGGCCTCGTGTAATAGGGTGATTCCCGCAGGCCGCGTGAAGGTTCGTGCATGCGTACCAGATACGAGGAGCGAACGGACATTCCAGTGCCATCCTCTTCTAGGTCAATTATGTAGCTAGCAAGAGTTTGGATCCAGCCGCTCATTCTAAGCGAATAGCATACTCGACAAGATACCCAGCCGTATCAGTGACGGAAAGGACCCTTCAAGGCTCATGGGCATGTGCAATTCTATACGCAGGAATGACATTTCCCATACGTGGATTCTCTGCAAACGCACATCCATTTTGGCTGAGCCAAATTCGACCCTACGCTCTAGAGAATGACTATGGCCTGCCCTTCGTTAGCGACTCGCCTCATGTTATTTTTGTATGGAATAAGTTACTCCTTGGGACTTTTCCATGTCTGAGTGGGGCGCGAAGGCACGGTTACGGTTTAGCGCGGGAGCTGTTCTACATTACGCGGCATCTCTTGTCGGAGATTCCTATGTTCTACCACCGAAGTTCTCGCCTGCAAACCCGCACGAAAATCCAGAGCCGAAGAAGGTCACCAAAGACTGAGCAAAATAAAACAAGCAATAAAATTGGCATAGGGAGAAAATAATAAACCAATCCTCCAAAGGGCAGATAGGACCACAGATGTTGGAACCTAATGGGATGATGAAAGATGATCCATTGAAACTATCGAAAGCTAGAACTAAAGCTAGGTATGCTAACTAAACGTATGAGTTATCAACTTAGTAACAACTGCCGCCGTCGAAGAAAACGCGGCCTCCTAGCTACGTATAAAATTCAAATTAATGGTAAAGTTCAAACTCCTTAACTACTTTATTTAGTACGGACCTATCGATAAGCTAATTAGGTAGGAAGAGGTCCTCGGAACCTAGAAGGTATACTTAGAAATCGTCTATTAGAATAACGCTAATGAAGGAGAGAGTATCAGAGTCGAAGTCGGTCGACTACGGGTTGTTAGTCTCGTAGTAACTTTAAAATTATGTTGCAAGTTGTTTAGCTCGCCGGAGACGCTTCTCTATTAGTTCTATGTTAGTAGAAGGATTGTATTAGTAATAGTAAGCTCTAAGGAGCCTAGAGCTTAGAAAGAGCAAAACGATAGCGAGCTCTAGTAGGCCTAGAGCTTAGAAAGAGCAAAAGCAAGATAAAACAACCTACGGGGATCCTCCTAGAAGAAAAATTAATATGATCCTAGATTGTAGTAGGATATGCTACCAATTGTTAGAACCTCATAGGATGATAAAAGATAATCCATTGAAACTATCGAAACTAGAACTAAAGCTAGGTGTGCTGACTAAACGTATGAGTCATCAACTTGGTAACAATAGAGCTAGAAATACAAGCAAGACTGTTACAGGGGTACAAGACCTTGTCGCCACAGGGCTTGTGTCGCCACTGTACGTAGGTCATCGAGTGAAAAAGGGATCACGTCAGTCGGGAGGCGTCCTGGAACAATAGACGCTCCAAATAATTCTTGGCGGGTCAATCGAAGGGGTGCTTGTGGTAGTGTGGGAGTAGGGAAAACGATCTCCTCCTGATCTCTTCGAGGAACTCCGGCGGCATCAAGCCGCCAAACTTGGATTTGTCCGCCGACCCCAGCCTTCCTATTGTACCATTTAAGGAGTATCACAACGTTGATTTCTCCTTGTCCGCCGATTAAGAGCCTGTTCATACCTGACTCCAGATGAACTTGCGACTCACTCCAGCCTACCTCGAAGCAGACTGTTGGGTACATCAGGCCTTCGACAAGGAGCTGGGCATCTGGTTGTTTTTTGGTATTCGCAAAGATGCCATTGGGAAGGTTGATAGTGTCATCTACACCAGGTCCGATAAGTTTCACTTCGACAGCGTTGAATATGCCATTTAGGAGGCATTCTGTAAACACTCGGTGGATCCATGGGATCACAGAATTATGGGTTGGCGTCGGCATCTTGATCAAAAAGGATTTGGTAGTCGAGTCGTATGAGAGCCGTGTCGACCTCGATTCGAGTCGCTCCAGTCTCTGCCACAAGGCAGTTGCCAAGTGTGGTGAGATGTCAGTAATCACAAGGAGGTCGGGGTAGTTAGTGTGAGACTTGATTTCGAGAATGCTCTGAAGTTCGGTGTATAGGCCAACGGCTGTTGTGGCGTTTTTCGCTGAGACTTTGATAGGGACCAATCTCTCATTCATTTCTTCATCATGAACTTCTTTGGCGGACGCCTGTTCAGGCGAAGGAACTCGATGGGAAGAGGGAGACATAGTGATGGAGGCTTGAGAGGAAAGGAAACTCGCAAAGGTTTCTGTTGTGGCTTAGGAAAGAGCGTTGGAGAAGCGTAGCAAGTCGCGGAGGGAAGAAGTGGGGAAAAGTGACAGCTGACGTCATTTGTATTCTTCCAAAGCAAAAATAGAATTGCTTTCCAAGTAGGACAATCATAAGGAAACATACGGTCGCAAAAAATAATCTATGTACAAGGGCAACCGACGTAAATCACATCACACTATGAAAAGGCCAGACAAAGACCCAATGAAAGAGACAATGGTTCAACAACCTAAGAAGGACGATAGAACTTGCTCTCAATCCAAGGCATACCGACGACTTTAGCCTTGAGAATCTTCCTGCGTACCTGCACACCAAGCTCAGTGCCCTTCTTATGCAGACCGTTCTTCACATACGCCATGGCGATGTTCTGACCGCCAAGCGAAGGACTAGGCAGGCCTGAGGTGACAACTCCGACCTGGATGGGGTTGGCTGGGTCGGATAGGTCGACGACGATGGCACCTTCGCGGGCAGGCGGGCCCTTTTCAACGGATAGGCCGACGCGACGCTGGCTGAGGGTCTTGGGGCTGGCGATTTGGGAGAGGATGGTTGAGGCGCCGTTGAAGGTGGCTGTAGCCGGGTCGCGGCGGTCACGGCCGACGACCCAGCCCAGAGCGGCGGCGGGGGGTGTCTGCGCGGTCGTGATGTCGTGGCCGTAGAGACACATGCCGGCTTCGAGGCGGAGGGAGTCACGCGCGGCGAGACCAGCTAGGCGCACGGTATCCTTGTCGGTTAGCAAGAGGTCGACGACTTGCTCGGGCAGGGTAGGGGCGCCCGAGGTCGGAATGGAGATCTCGAAGCCGTCTTCGCCCGTGTAGCCGGTGCGTGAGATCAGGAGAGGCTGGGGAGTGGCGCTGCCGTCGGGCAGGGTAAGGTAGAGCTCGCGGCAGTTACCGAAATAGAGGGTGCTCAGGTCGGTTGAGGCGGTTGAGGAGGAGTTGATGAGCGGCTGTAGGACGGAGGCCGCCTTGGGACCTTGCAGCGCGACCAGCGCGCGGTCCCCAAGGATGTCCCATTTGATGCTGTCGGCGCCGTGTTCGGCGCGGTAGGCCTCAATCTCGGCCTGCAGGAAGGCCAGGTCCTCGGTGCGACGGCCGGCGTTGGTCACGAAGTAGAAGCTGTCTTCACCGCGGCGAGTGATGACAGTGTCGTCGACAATACCGCCGGTACCGACCTCCAGAAGGCAGGACAGGGTAGAGGTGTTCGGGGCAAGCTTGTCCAGCGAGGAGGGTGAGACCTTCATCAACAGGTCCATGGCGCCGGGCCCGCTAAGGTGCTGCTGCACCCTGTATAGAACTTGGATTAGCTTGTTGTGATTCCATTTGAGAGTCTATGAAGCGATTGGACTTACATATGGCTTACATCGAACAGACTGGCCTTCTCGCGAGTCCACATGTGGCTTTCCACATGGCTCAGGTCTGCATACTGCAGCGGCATAGAGTACCCGGCAAAGGGCACCATCTTGGCGCCCTGCGCCTTGTGCAGGTCATACAGCTGCGTCTTGGCCAGGGTTCCATTCGAGCTTGAGGCATAACGGGCAACAAGGGCCTTGGTCTGGGGAACTGCAGTATGCGCAGTGAGTCTGGTGTTGGGACTCCGGGGAGCTGCCCGCACGGCGGAGGAGAGCTCCCGCCGTAGCAAGGTGGAGCCGATAGAAGCGCGGGGAGCATGCACGGCGACAGCTCTGGCGGCGACGAGGTCGACACCGCTTCGGAAAGTACGAGCGCTGGCCATGACGAGCAAATATAGAGGAATTGAATTTACAAGAGCAGAAGCGACGGAGGAGGAAGGAAAAAGACCGCGAGAACTTGCGTCTACTCCGCCTCGGGGAAGCACAGCGGAAAAGTCACGTGTTGATAGGGCGACCTTCGGCGGGGAAGTCAAGTCCCTCTCTGTGCAAGGGAAAGTTCAGAAAGCAGAGATGTGGCTGCGATGAGAGCGTGTGAGAGCATCCAAGGTGCTCCGTTAATCATATGGATTGGATTCGACGCAGATTATGTGCACGACATGGGTGGAGCGGCGCGGAAAAGACCACCTGCAAGTCCCCGTTCCCCGAATTCAAGAAGTATACAAAACAAGAACGCCCGTGGTGTCCTCGGGATATCCTAAAACATATATGCAACTAAGTACAGCTAAGGGTACCATTTGTAGAAGATCATGCGAATCCAAAAGCAATAGCAACTGGCCGCCTGCCTTGGTCATCACATCATGAAATCCCTCCGAAGCCGATATTTACTGGCGGTCAAAGTGACCAAATATAGTATGTTGAAAAGCAAATGCAAGTAGGAGAAAGAAAAAGCAAGGTTCCTATAGAGCATTGCTGGCGCAAGTGAAGACACCGCCGACAGTACCTTCGTCGTACATTTCAACAATGGACATGACAGAAGCCTGCGGTATGTTAGTAGACGAACAGGAAGGGAGAAGGGAAAGGGGGACACTCACGTAGGTACCGGGACCCAAGAAGAAAAGACCCATAAAGATCAAACTGACGTTGAAGATGAAACCCAACCAGCCGCGAATGCCACGCTGCATAAAGAAGTAGGGCCCGTGGTCGGCCGAGCGCATGCGGATATAAGCAACACCCCAGAAAATGAAACCGAAGAAGGAATCAAACAGCGAGCTCATAATGGACAGCAGACTCGAGAAGAAGGGAATCACCTCGGCAATGATCCAGGCACAAGTCCACAGACATGCCAAGATTCCGATCCAGGAGGCCCAACCCACGACGGTGTTGTTGCCCTTGTGGCGGGTTCCCTCAAACAGGCGGAAGAAGATGAAACGGGCCGACACAGAGGCGTACAGGACTCCGAGGAAGATGATCGTCGGAATCATGAAGGAGAACGACAACTTCTTGTATAGCTCGTCGGACATGTTGGCGAAGGCGGGTGAAGAGCTCATGTACTCATTGCCTGTGTAAACGTAGATTATAGAGCCGACCAGGCCGAAGACGATGATTTCGGCGACGGTCACAACCGTCACGGACTTCCAGAAGTCGCGCGGCTCCTTCATTTCGGCGATAAAACTGGGCAGGGTAATCTGGCCTATGAACGTGTAGCTGATGTTCAGGAAGGCGTTAAGTCCCGAGACGAAGGAGGTACCGGGAATGGGAATAGCTCGGAAAGTCGGCTCGCCATTTTTGGGGTATCCGGCCGGGTGGTCCTCAACGCCAACGAAGACGGTGGCCATAATGACGGAGACGAAGGTGAAGAAGGCGGAGAAAGTGGCGATCTTGGCCAAAGTGCTGAATGTGCGCGGGAGAGAGCAGATGAAAGATGCGACGGCGACGATGAGCGAAAACACGACCGTACAGACTGCACCGTTGGACATGGTGTTGAGATACTCGGAGCCGACCACACAGTGCAGGCCCTGAATGAAGGTATTGTTCAACAGGAACATGACGGCCGTCACCCACCAGGCGATTTTCGAGTCCCAGAACAGATATTGGCCGATATCACACACATCGCGGACCTCGGGGTGTCGCAGACAGAACCGCCTATCACAACATCAGCTCGATCATGGAGAAAAGTCTTGGAAATCGACATACCAGACGGTCAAGGAAGTGTAGAGCACCACACCGGCCACGAAACAGGTCAAGAGCAGACCGGGAACGAGACCCAGCACTGAATACGACCAAGGGAATGACATGATAGCCAGACAAATGTATTCGGCGAAAAGCAGAGCCGCAGTCTATAGGGCAACCACGATTAGTCCCAACCCACTTCGAAGTCATGGGGCAACAAAAGAAAAGAAAACCCACCTTTTGCCAACTGCAAGTACGATACTTGATGGTATTTTCCGATTCCATTTCGATTTGGCGACCGATGCTCTCGGTGATTGAGGACGAGTCGATCGCCGCGACATGCTGATGCGACAGACGGCGGCGCTGGCCCTCTGTATCGTAGTCCTTGAGCTTAGCATCCTCCAGCTTGTCGCTCTTGTCGCTTGTATCGCTTATATCGGCGGTGCGATCGTGGTCCCAGGTGCCAGCAGCAAGTGCTGCGTGGTAAGGCCGAGCCATCTTAGTCTTAAGGAGCGGGCGAACCGCGCTTGACGGTACTCGGCGGAGTCGAGAGAGGCTTTGATGACCTTCGAATACATATAACTGCAGATATGGGGCGATAATTCCACACAACCGGGGCTGCTGGGATTTGCGCAGTTTAAATCGAGAATTTTATCGAGTTTCTTTTGTTGCTGGGTGTTTTTTGCTTGGTCGCTGGAGTTTCTGGTGCAGGCTGACGCTGCGGGCGATTAGGGCACGGGATTTACGATAGTGAAGATCCGGGGCCAGCGAGCGCCTAGTAAAGTTGTCGCGGGGGGGGAGAGACAGAGGTATGAGAGAAGAAGAGGAAGAGGAATCAAGAAGAAAAAAAGAAAGCAAAAAAGAAAAAGAGAGCCGAGGAGCTGAGTATGGTATTCTAAGTATCCTAAATGGTATACAGGATACCAGCGGCGACGGGGGTCCACTACGATCGCAGCGTTGACGATCGGAAGCACTGCGGTAATTATGGTTCCGCTCAGGTTATGGCGGCAGCTTGGGATTCTCCACTCTCGACCTGGGTTGGCCAGAATGAAAAAAAAAAAAAAACCGTCGATTAAGAATCTGTGAGTGGATTCACGTACGTAGGTGGCATGATGTGATGAGATATCGCCGCAACAGGGCAGCCACGACGCTTCCAGGGCGGGAGAGGCGCTTTCCTCCGTAGGCGTCTGTTCGCCTAATTTGGGATCGGGCAATCGGGGACTGTCTGCGCTATTTCCCCCAATATATACAAGATAAGGAGCGGTGACTCCGAAACTCTAAGAGATATCAGCACCTACTACACCTCATCGGGTACTCCGTATAAAAAGAGGAAAGAACTGATACTGACCAGGATCCCGCATCTCTATGAAGCTACGACCTGCCGAAAGTGGACCCGTAGACCCGCCAGCGCCCCGCAAGCGGTCAGTGGCTAATCAGTTGGACGCGGAGGTTGAGAATTTGTGCATCAGTATAGGGTCCCGAATAAACCGAATAAATTTCAGAAAATCCACTTGGCCACACTATGACTTTTTTCGCATACTCTGATTTGACCGCTGCCAATTCTATCCGAATGCGGTAACCACGATGGAGGCCGGGGGCAGAGTTTGAGGGTGGTAATGTAATCGATCCTACGACCGGCGGCTTGGCTAGGGACTTGTCACTCTCAATGCATGGGCTCTGATTTGTGTAAGAATAAACAGAGTTCGCCTTAATTTAGCTAAATTTAAAGGTGCGAGATTGGTTGAAATCATAAGACTCGGTAATGCGAACGCCTGCGCCACATGCGGCTGACTCAGCTCAGCACCTGCGTTCAGCCGGTATTCTCATGGTTTTCTGCAGTATTATATGTATTTAATGGGTTGAGGAATTCTAGAATGAATTCTGGAACCGAATGTTAAGTCTCGACTCCAATAACAAAGAAAATGACAAGATGAAAATGTACTCTGTGCTATGTATGTGGCAATGTTAGTCTCGGCCCCCCGTACTCCGTACTCCGTAACTATTCAACGCTCCCGAGCCTCCCGCTCTTGCGTGCTCCTCCTCCACGATGGCCTCATACTGGAACCACATACTTGCTCTACCTATTCCTCCTGCCCTGTCTGGCAGGCGGCGACTAGAACATATTCAAATACTTTAACTTTATTTCTACCTTGTAAAGAGTGATTGCGTGATGGCCTACTTGTTCTAGAAACTGTCCCTGCGCCCTGCTGTGTTCTTGCGAGATGACCACTTACCCTATACGACATTTGATCGGCTAGACCCGGGCTACTGTACATAAGATTCTGGTTTTGAGTAACACATGGGATTGGTCCTTGATGCTGTATCTGATATGTGACAATAATACACGGGGGTACTTTGGTCCGAACCCCTACAAAGAAACCATATATGCACCACCTATATAGATAGGAAAAGGTCTGCCTGGTAGGGCCTTTCCTATCTCGGCTGCCGCCGCTTTTAAGAGGGCGCTTAGGCTTAGGATCACTAAGTAGACGTTAGCACGGGTTTAGGCTTAGTGACTATGCTCGGTCTTGTCATGTGACCGATGACTAACGCTTAGTAGGTACTTTATGCTCAGTGTGTGCTCGGTGATTCCTTACTAAGCGTTAAATGAGCACCCTCTGATTAGGCTAGCACAAAAATATACTATACTCAAAATAGACAGGCCCCGTAGGAATTTGCGTCATATTTATCGCGCATAATTAAAGCGGAGATAGTTATGCATTACCGGGCGGTAATGCCAAAGTCTATATTTTCCCTCGGCGTCTCGAGCTCAAAGTATCAGGTATATAAGGGGATCATGTCCCCAGCACTAGATGCCCCATAACTTCTTTGGAATTCATATCACTTCCCTTGAGCAGTGTTTCCAAGCTTTAATTATTCTGATGAACCGAGCGCTCAAAAACCACGACAGAAACTCTATGCGAAGGAAAGAAGAAAGATGCTTGAATTCAAGAGCCAGAATCTGACCCTCAAGTCAAGTTGCTGTCACTTTGCGGATATAGATAAGCTTTCTTGCGACAGGCCTGGACGGATCTAAACACTCCTCAGAGATGCACCAGGTCGCGGACAGTTAGAGCAAGCTATCGAAATTAGGCGAGAGACTCATGTTCAACTAGCCAAAAGCCGTACTTGAACTTCCTCGATGATGTATGTATTTTTAGCACGTAGCCCTTCCACTAGACTCAGTACTGTTTGACGAACAAACATGGTATTCTCGAACAGCCGGTTGACTTGATTCCCGTGAATGGCCTCTCTTATCTCACGTGGGATTGAGGAGAGACTTGAAGAAGCCATACGGAAATATCAGAGGTGGATGTAAGAAATGGTCGGGCAAGAAGACTTGAACCAGGTAAGCGTTGATTTGATTTCGGGATTCGTGGTTTGCGGCTGAGGCTAGGTAATGCCTCTTTAGGTCCTCCAGCGTGGGGCATCAGTCTGCAGTGATCTCTATGATCGGCCTCCTGAATCTGATCGGGGCCAACTCGGGGATCTTGTGTTTGGAATCCTTACAGTGGCTTGGGTGATGACGGGCCTTAGGCATCCCAGCTGAAGCAAGCGCTATCTATGATGGGCTGAATGATGGGAAGGCGACCTCTGCAGCATTGATCCATGCTTCGCTCAATCGATCTACGATCTTATAAATGTCTAGAGGTTCGGAAATCCCTCACAGGGGGGTGATTTGTGGGCCATAGGCATCCCGGCTAGAGCAAGCGCTGTCCTATGATGAGCTGAGTGATGGAAAACCTTGGGCACCTCAGCTGAAGCGAGCTCTAGAAGAAGAAGCGATAGTCTCAAAGGCTTCCTATAGAAAGGTAGGGTGACGATTCACTTGGCTGGCCTGAAGTGGCTAAGGCTTTGTTGAATCAAGTATAGAGTCTGTATTCTCCGTCCAGCAAAACTCTTCAAATAGCCAAAGGAAATTGCCTTTCATCTACTACTGCTGAAACACATTCAAGATGCGTTTCGCTCCCCAAATCTCGCTAATCCTGCCTATGGCAATACACGGCATCGTGACCATCCCAGGGGTAACGGCTCACTGCTCGGATGGACTTGTGAACGTTGTCTTTAACTCTGACTCGTATGACAAACTGTCTCAATTCTCTAAGATGCCTGGCGCTTCTAACTGGCTCACGTTCGCTTTTGGAACTCAGCCTAAGCAAATCCCAATGTTGGGCAACGACAAGGACGCTGTTGATAAGGCCATCGCGGCGGTCAATGGCCCAAATCCGCCGGACTACTTGCT
Source organism: Penicillium decumbens (assembly GCA_027569385.1). Classification (NCBI taxonomy): domain Eukaryota; kingdom Fungi; phylum Ascomycota; class Eurotiomycetes; order Eurotiales; family Aspergillaceae; genus Penicillium; species Penicillium decumbens. Next base: position 686,771 of record JAPDEZ010000004.1, on the reverse strand, counting down.
CACATTCAACGAGCCCGACCATGATTACAAGACGGGCAAAGTGATATTGTATCCCAAAGATGCCGCTGATCTTATTAAACCATTGTTGAAGTCACCTGGAAACCATACAAAATTCATCGCACCCGTGCCGGCCAACCAAACGAGCCCGTGGCTTACTGATTTCTACAACGAATGCAAGTGCCGAGACTTCTTCGCTGCACACAACGTCCATATCTATCGACCGACCGTCGAGGAAGCCAAAGCTGAAATAAACGCTTTCCGCGAGAAGTACAACGATAAGCCTTTGTGGATTACCGAGATTGCACCGGGTCAATCTACGCCACGTTGTCCGAAGAAGATTCCCTGGGACAAGTCGATCAAGTTCATGCAAGAAATCTACGCCTGGGGGCAATCAACTGAATGGATTCACAAGATATTTTGGAACTCGGGTAATCAGATCAACTGTAATGATACCAATGTGGATGCCTCTTATCTGCTTGATTACAAGGATAAGCCGACACCACTACTGGATCCTTTCAATCACTTGACTTGTTGATGAAGAACACCTGTATCCGTCTTAGACAGATGGTCCTACTTTCTGCTGAACTGTTTATTCACTCCTTGAGTCCCATTTCGGATTTTCGTTCTTCTCACGAGTAAAGGAGTTAATGTCGTTTGACAATGTTCCTCTATAGAGAGTCATTCTTTTGGAACCCTTGGTATTATTCTCCTGTTAGGTGGAGTATTCTCCGCCTTGGTACTGTTTGTTCTTTTATTCTTCATCTACCTTGAATACACTCCTTTACGGTCCTTTATACCTACACCCTGCTGGCATCCATGCAAACAAAAAGGCCAATGACTGCTGGCCAATGGCGACCCATGCGGAGGGTACAATGATATAGTTAATATTGGAGGGAAAGCAGGTGTCACTTATGTATCAGGCTCAGGTATCTGCTAGTATCTAGGTCAATTCACGCAGCAATGAGTCTTTAACGATCTGCACAAACGATTCCCCCGCCGCTCTCTCGTGAAAGGCCTCATTGTACACCAAGTTCAAACAAATCTGGTCGCGAAAGGTCCACACGTGGCACACACATTGCCTATTAATCATATCCAAGCCACCTGAAACCCGATCGATGCGAATTCCTCGCTCCACTGTCCCCTTCTCTCTCGCCAGAAACTTCTCGCAAACACCGAGGCTGCTAATATCCACATCGGTGGGTGAAGGGGTGCCTTGCGGCAAACTGCGAAGAAGATCGCATAGCCCAATCGCATATTCGCGATGTGCCGAAATGAATTCATGGCTTAGACCTTTGCGATACTCGTCATGGTAGGCTCTTGCTCGGTCCGACCACGATGACCCGGCCGGCACAGGGAACATCCAACCCGTCGTGAAGATTGTGGCGGCATACTGGCGATCAGAGTATGGCTCTGGAAGCCACGGGCGTAAACTGTAACGAATGGTGCTCGTATAGTGTTTGCTCTGATCATCAGCAGTAGCCAGTGTATAATTGGCTTCGGCAACCGACGCATGCACTGCCGCTGTTACTGAAAGGTTCCGAGCCTTGCAAGCCTGTACTATGGTGTTCGTCTCTTGCTTGGTGAGATGAAGACGGCTGATGCGCGTACCACGTGGGGGAGTGTCAGTCGGTACGTGAGAAGCGATTCCGATGGCCCCGGCCGCATGACCAAAAGTTGCAACTTGTTGTTGGGCTACATGTAGCTGATTACCTTGCTTCGCCGACGCGATGGAATTGGCGGCTGCTTCCTCGACGCACGGCGCTAAGCGGACGGTCTCCTCCCCCCATGGTAGGGTGGAAGCGTCTAGCGAAGATTGAGTCGCTAGGTCGAAAAAGTCGTCCATCAGAATTAATGCACCGATGCCATCTGTTTTCCAGTGCTGCCAATAGGCAAGTAGCTCACCCGTCCGGGGTAGGAATGTCATAGTGGCACATGGGACGCGTGTCCTTGATGCGATCACTTCATCGGCTGTCCTGTTCTCAATTACCTGAAACGTTTCCGCTGCCCATTCCTCAAGAGCCGTGGAATCGGGGATATTGTAGGTGTATTTTGTGTCCTCTATTATGTAGGCGGCGATCGTGGGGTGACGGAAACGCAAAGCCTTCCATGCCTCCCGGTAGAGAGAGGGTTGGTTTTCGTTTGCCAGTGAGCCTAGCGGGGTCACCGAGACTATGATATTTATAGCCCAGTGCTCTTTATTGAGCGGACGAGCGGCGTCGCCAACGATCTTGATGAATGTTTCATTTTCGCCGAGCGGACGTTCGTATCGCTGCTCGCTCACTTTAGACCACGACATGTTTGAATGTTCGCTTGGATTTGAACAAGGCGGTTCCGTTGGAATCAATAATCTCTGTATCGACCGAGTATCTTTTCTTAAGTTCTCCGATGGTTGATACACGGGGCGCCTGATATGTATATCTACGTTCAAAAGTACCTTTGCAGTAGAGATCTCATTTATGTGAGGAAGTTCGGTCTGATTTCATCCGAGAGGGGTAGAGGGGTAGATCTACAGTGGACTGGCGGCCTAAGGCGTCCAATGAATACATAGTCTTGTTTTCGGCGTCTACATCGAGTATGTCCTATTTCTTGTGTACATACAGTTAGGTAAGTATCAGTTGTTGGAGACTTGAGTGCCTTTCATGAACTACTCGATCTATCCGCTTATGGTGGGGTTTACAGGTTCGAGTGAATTTTAACGGCAATGAAATGGGCTACCTTCTGTTCGTTCTAGCACTGAGGAATATCGGTGAGCCTGGTAGTTAGTTGTTTTGTGGGTATCTCTTCTCATCTTCATGGGGCTGTAGTAGATGTGCATGGTCCGAAAATTGAATTCTCAGCATTTGGCAAGTTAGACTGGCACGCGATGGGACTAGCGTGTCGCATTTTACTGAGGTAAGCTTACTCAGATCGCTCATCAGATCACTCAGGGTAGGCTCAGTGCGTGGAATTTACGATTATGAATACTCACTGAGCAACTCAGGCTCCTCAGGTGCTCAGGTTTACTCAGTGGTCAAACTTTATCCTGTGTATATGTCCAGACATGGAATAGAAATAGAAACAAAGATAGACTCCCTCTACATGCCTTCGTCCTCGTCGCCCAACAGCGCCGCGTAATCGTCCGCCGAGGCAAATGTCGGCAGGTGCTTGAGCTTGCGGCGCTTCTTGCGCTCTGACGCCGACGCCGACGGTGCCGTGTCGGCCGCGGGCAACTCCACGCCACCCAGCTCCACGTCCGATGGCAGGTCCTCATCGCTGTCGAGGAAGGCCTCGTCGTCCGATACGTCCATATCGAAGGCGTCCTCGTCATCCTCGGGCTCCTCCTTCTTGGCCGACTTCTTGCCCTTCTTCGCGGGAGCAGGTGCAGCGGCCTCCTCGTCGTCGAATCCACCAAATTCGGCTTCCTCCATCTCTTCGTCGGACGGCGCGTCGGACTCGTCGTTGAAGATGACTTCGTCATCACCGGCCGCCTCGCCTTCGCCGTCCTCGTCGGAGTAGGCAGAGTCCAGATCATCCAGATCCAGGTCATCGTCGCTGTCGACATCGGCATCCAGATCCGGCCGCGAGTCGACCAGCGCCTTCCAGATCTCATCCTCATCCTCGCTGATACCATCGATATCATCGATATCTTCCTCGTCGCGTTCAACGGGGTCAACGCCGCCCTTGCCCTTTTTGCCCTTGACCTTGTCCTTGTTGACACGGTTGAAGTACTGGTGGAAGAAGACATCCTCCGCGGCCACATCCTCCGCCTTCTTCTTCCAGAAGTTCTCGGAGTTAAGAGGTACGGCATGCAGCGCTGACTTGTGGGCTTCCACCAGTCGGTCGGCAGCATCGCCACCGGCCAAAGGCTGCATGATCGAGGCGCCGCGGGAAGCAGTGCTGGCCTTGGGGGTGCGGTACACGAAGCGGTCCAGGAAGTGGGTGAGCGTGTGAATGGTCAGGTCGGGCTTACCACTCATGGGCTGGTGCTCCAACAGATTCGCGGCATTGACGGAGACGGAGGGGTGGAAGTGAGACGTGTAAGGAAGCAGTTCCCAAAGACAGGTCTTGTCGGCATTGCTGTGTTCTGGGTCGCGCTTGCGAGGATCGTACCCATTGCTCTGCTTCTTGGCCACCGGTGTTGGCAACGGCTGCTCCTCGTCATCCTCGTCGGGGACATCCCGGAAGACCTCTTCACCATCGCTCTCATTGTCCTCGGGCTGATCGAACAGGGACGAAAGGCCGGGGAAGGTCTTCTCAAGCTCACGGATCAGGTAGAAAACACCGCAAATGAAAGAAGGCTGGTGCATTCCGAGCACCTGGACAATGCGCTTGACGAATGCCTTGACCCGGCGGATACTCAAGTCGTTCTTGAGGGCCTTGAACAAGAGGTTCAGGTAGAGCGACTGCTTTGAGGAGGTAGCAACGCGCGGGTCCAGAAGGGACTCGTACAGCGTCCGGTAGAAGCGGTCACTAGCGATCTGATGCGAGGCAGTAAGCTGCTGGATCAGCATCAGAGCCTGGATACTGGTGTTGAAGTTCGACGAGTGCGTGATATGGAAAAGTGTGTCGAGATGCTTCGTGAGGCTATAATTCGCGTCAGTATCTTACATAGCTGAACACAGTTGTAAGCACGTACCGGTCAGAGTCTGCGTCGGTGAAAGGATGGGCGCGGTTGACACCGGTCAAGACACCCGAAGTCAACTTCTCGCGCATCTCGTCGGTTTGAGCCTCGCTCTTTGCCTCATCATTGCCCTTGCCCTTGCCCTTGCCCTTGGGGCCCTTGCCGTGCTTGCTCTTGAGTGCCTGTTTGATGGGCTTCAAGAAGGTAACGAAGAGGGAGAAGTAAATGTCCAGCAATTGGTCAGCGACCTTTGGCTCCTTGGTACTAAGAACCGTCTGATTCAGAGTGATGATGGCGTAGTATTTGGCATGCTGGCTCTGACCAGGACGGAACAGCAGCTCCTCAATACCCTTGATGATGAGGGGCTTCATTAAGGGGTGCTGCTGCTCAAGTTGCAACAACAGATATGAAGCTCGAGAAGCAATTTTCCTGCCGGGGTCTCCAAGCTTGTTCACAAGGAGGCGCAGCAGGTTGGCTTCTTGCTCGGGCTTCTCTTTAAGGAGCTCGTACACGTAACTGACGGCACGAGATCGCGAAAACTCAATCTCGTCGTTGCACCAGATCTCCAGAATCTTAAGCATTTCGAAGAACTGTTCCTTCAGGTAGTCCTCAAAGGCCCAAACTATCAGGTGGCTCTTCTGCAAGCCACCAGGAAGCGGGTCTCGCTCCGTCCATCGCCCACCAGCACCTTGGAATGCTGCAACCAGACCGGGCTGGTTGGCAAACGCCTTGAGTCGTCGATCGCTGGGCAACAAAGTACCCTGGGCAAACATATCCTTCAGGGACCGCAAGACCTCAACCGCCTGCGCACGGCTACGCTTCTTGCCGAGCCCAATGAGGTTCTGAAGAGAGAGCGTATTGTGCAGCGGCGACTCTTGCACGGCGAGGGTCAGAGCGGAAATCTTATCGCTCAGGGTACCTGAGGTCATAATTGTCGTGTAAAACTTGTGGGACGAGGAGGCGGAAGCTTGCTGGGCTTCCGCATACTTATCTGTCTCTTCTTGGAGGAAGGTGTTGGCAACTTCGTGGATGCGCTCGACCAAGTGATGAGGCAGGGCGTTCATTTCCTTTGCGCTGTTCAACGGAGGAAGAGGGATATTATACCAGTCGGACCGGGGAAGACAAGTCTAAAATTGGAGTTAGCACAACACAGTTAGGTAGTAGATGGCCAACACTCACGAGCTTCGCATATTCCTTGGGTACGACCACTTCGGCTTCCTTCGTCTTAGCTGGTTTGACTGGAGGTGCTTCCTCAACATCAGACTCCTCAGGCTCGCTAGCATCTTCGCTGTCCGCCTCACTGCCGTCGTCTGCCTGTTCGACGTCGGCATCTTCCTCGGCTTCAGCTTCAGCTTCAGCCTGTGCTTCCTCCTCCTCAGCTTCAACCTCATCATCCTCTAGATCGTCGGGAACGACATGACCGGCAGCCTCCAGTATTTTTGAGAGCTCCTTCCGCAAGTCCTCGTCGCCTCCCTTCTTTTCTCTAGATGGCGCTCCCTCGACTTCAGACTCCGAGTCAATACCGTCAAGAAGCTCCAGGTCTTCCTCGGTGCCGCCCAGAGCCAAAATCTCCTCGCGCAAGGCATCGTTTTTGCTGCTCTTTTTGATACCGTCAGGCTTGCCCTGCTTCTTCTTATCTCCCTTTTGCTCCTCCCGAGAAATCACCTCGCCATTGCGATCCCGCTTCTTCCCTTGCGCAGAGCCCTTGTTCTTGCCAGCCTTGGGAGCGACATCCTTTTCCTTCTTGGACGTCTCAATAGACGGCTGAGGCTTGTTGTCCTTCTTCGACTTTCCCTTGCCGGAGTTCTGGTTATTCAACCGTTGCTCGATTTTCTGTCGTAGGCCAGCGAAGGCACCGTCGGCGAACTGGGGCATATCGGCGGGCTGGGATTCCGTAGCAGAAGCACTTCCATTTTGGGGGTTCTCATTAGCGCCCTGGGGGCGCTTATCTTTCCCTTTGGCCATTGTTGGCGTTGTTGGGAAGCAGGTATGTTTTTTGAGCGGAGAGAAAATTGGACGGAGAAATCTTTTGCGGCGTGCCAGTTATCAGACGCTCGGACCAACGCGATAAGAAACATCCAAGGGACCGCGACGATTTCTCGAGATTCGCATTCGACGTCTGTCAGTATCGATTATTGGATTTTCCGTGGTGGAATTTCTCCTCGATGATCTCCGGGTTACATCCAGTGCCTGGTCGCACTTCGGGGAGGCGGCTGGTGCTGGGGCTTCGCATTCAGCGCTGCGGACTCCATGTACGCAATCCCGGAATTCTTGCCATGAGCTCCATTGCAGGTGCTGATTGATCGCAGTGTGATGGACGAAGTCGAGTTTCAAATTTCTGGATCCCCACTGCTGGTAAAGCTAAGAAGGCGGGGGGTAATGGTAAGCCAGTTGCTATCGAGAGATTGGCCAAACGCTAACCAAGTACCAGAGGATGCCAATGACCTCCTGATTCGAGGCGGATTCCTTCGCCAGGCCTATTCCGGTGTCTTTCACCTACTTCCTCTGGGTTTGCGAGTGCAGGACAAGTTGGAGGGGCTTATTGATAAGCATATGCGGGGACTGGGTAAGATCGAATATGCGAAAAATGTTTCCATTATACAATCTAACGATTGTCCAGGTGCATCCAAGGTCTCCCTATCCTCAATATCATCACAAGAGCTCTGGGAGAGGTCCGGGCGACTCACCGAGGGTTCTGAGGTTTTCCGATTCCAAGATCGGAAAGACGCTCGTTTTCTTCTCGCTCCTACCCACGAAGAAGAAATCACTACACTCGTTGGAGGTCTCACAACATCATACAAGAATCTTCCTTTGCGGGTATATCAAATCTGTGAGAGATATCCAATCCGCTTTTCTTTCCGTGTCACTGATAATTTGCAGCAAGAAAGTATCGCGATGAGCCGCGACCGCGGCAAGGCCTTCTTCGTGGCCGAGAATTTGTCATGAAGGACCTCTATACCTTCGACTACAATGTCGAGGAGGCACTCAAGACCTACAAGTCCGTGAAACATGCCTACACACAGTTGTTTGATGAGCTCAAGATCCCCTATCTTGTTGCCGCCGCAGATTCTGGAAACATGGGGGGTAGCCTCAGCCATGAGTATCATTTTGTCAGCAACAAGGGCGAAGACCGCGTAGTAAGTTGTTCAAACTGTGATCATGTGTACAACGAGGAGCTTGCAGATGGCAAGACACACAACTCCCACGGGTCTGCAGGGCAGAGTGCTGCGCCAGGCTTCCAGACAGAAGATGAGCCTGCAAAAGGGGGCGCAACGATATCAAATGGCATGTGGCTGGCCATTTCACACGACGGTAGTACTCTTCTCCGGGGTTGGTACCCCAAGTATTCCATGCAGAACGGCGCAACAGAACCTGTCGAAAGGCAGGTCAATTCGCACGCTGTCAAGGCTATTGCCACCGCTGCAGGTGTGGACCTCGACTTGAGCGTTGAGAATCCATTGGCAAAATGGACGGCACATGTCAAGTCGCGTATTTCTACGCAAAAGCCCCGTGTTTTGGATCTCTATGACTCGCAAGTGCGAGTCTACCAACGTCCTCCTCTGAGCGATTTGCTGGAGGAAGTCGGCTGCACCGCTGCAGACATCGAGTATTCGATGCTGGACCGATTCCCTGGCACCGAGAACAAGCTCAGCCTTGTGCGCGTCCACGACGGAGACCGATGCTCACACTGCGCGGATGGACATTTGACGAGTAACCCTGCTGTTGAGCTTGGTCACACCTTCCACCTGGGCACACGGTACAGCGAGGTGCTCAATGCTTCCGTGTCTGTCAGCCCGGCAGTGCTGAACGGATCTTCTGCGACGGATACGCAATCGACAAAGGAGCAGATTGTGCCGATGCAAATGGGCTGTCACGGAATCGGCGTCTCCCGCTTGATATCGGCTGTGGCTAACCGCCTAGCAGATGCCAGAGGATTAAATTGGCCACGTGCAATTGCTCCCTACGAGGTACTCGTTGTTGCTGGCAAGGGACTGGACTCTGTTGCCGAGCAGGTCTATGACAATCTCACTGAATCGTCAAAGCCCGCGGACACCATTTTGGATGACCGTGACAAGGGCATGGGCTGGAAACTAGGCGACGCAGACCTTATTGGATACCCGGTCATCGTGGTTGTTGGCAACGGCTGGAAGAACAAGCAAACCCTAGAAGTTCAGTGCCGACGTCTGGGCGTGTGCCAGGACGTGTCTTTGGAACAGTTACCGTCTGTTGTCGAGGGTCTTCTCTCGCAGCTGTGAGAGTGTAATTATCAACATGTATCATTAGCATAATTGAGCCATGTACATTATTATCCATCTCTCAACTTTCTCCATACGCTGCGTTCTCACGCGAACTATGAAGTGTGGAGAACGGGTGCGTGTGCATACGCCCCACGCATTATAAAATAGGAGGACACCACGCTATCCGCACAACTGCCACGGCCTTTCATCCCAGCACTTTTCCAAGCTCAAACCACCCCACCTGCGCCATATCGCGAGTCCCTGCAGACTCGACGTCAATCTACGTCAGACCCTCTGCCAGACGGCCTTCCATTACCACCACACATCACAATGGCCGACTCTTCAAGCTCCGGCGGAGCTCCCCCGGGCACAGGTACGTCCCTCACCCCGCCAGCAATCCCGCAATGGCCCCAAATCACCAATTAACACCCGAGAATAATCAAGTCAATCTGGCCACGCTCTCCGTCCCGCAGCTGCGCGCTCTGCAAACCCGCCTCACCTCCGAGCTGGAGCACCTCACAACCTCACACGCCAAGCTGCGCGCCGCGCAGTCCAAGTTCCGCGACTGTGTGCGCTCGATCAATGACGGCGTGACTGGGTCCAAGGAGAAGGGTACCGAGGGTCGTGACGAGATACTGGTCCCCCTGACCAGCTCGTTGTATGTTAAGGGTCGATTGACGGATCGGGAGAAGGTGCTTGTTGACGTCGGAACGGGATTCTACGTTGAGAAGGTATGTTGATGGTTCCAGTGGAAGTGGATGCGAGATGGGATGAATTGCATGGAAGGATGCTGATTGCTCGCAGACCCATGACAAGGCAGTCGCTTTCTATAATGATAAGGTTAAGGGTTTGGATTCCAACCTGCAGGATTTGGAGAAGGTTGTTTCGAGTAAGAGCTCGCAGTTGCGGGTTGTGGAGGAGTGTGAGTTGCTTTTTCATCCATTGATATTGTGTGAGCTTTTTACTGACTATTTGCAGTCCTTCGACAGAAGCTGCTTGCCGCTGAAGGCGTACCGGCTCGCACTGCTGCGGCGGGATAAATACCGATACACTATTTACAAGGATATGGCTTTCAGAAGGTTGAAAATAAAAGAAGAATTTTCTATTTTGAACGCTCGGACTATTAAGTCCATTGAGCAGCGAATTGAACTCACGAGTAAGGCAGTGCGTGCGAGTGATCTTTTACTTTTACGTCTATCTTGTCCACCAGTTGCCCCTTTCCTGCCCAGAACCTCTCACTATCTTCTCGGTGTTGCGATTGTTGTGTATAGATAATTGTAGGTGGTCCAGTGCCATGTAGGGAATTCAACTCTGCTCTCGGATGGTAACTTCACCCGCCACAACGAGAGTCTTTTGCTACCTTATCTCCTCACCGGGAATGACCTCCCTCGGTGGCCGTGTCTCTAACGCCTATTCTTTTTTCACTCGGATCAGGCCACCGGTGGTCGCTCTATCTATGGCGAGAAGTTCCCCGATGAGAACTTCAAGTACAAGCACACCCGCCCTCGTCTGCTGTCCGTGGCCATACCTTCATTATCTGGCTTAGATTACACGAAATCCAAGAGGGATTTCCGCGTATTGCTATTAAAGTTCGATAATGCGCAGGTGAGATGCGGGAAAACCAGGCCGGCCTAAGCGGATTCGCACTGTTTTTCTCTAGTCTACACGCGGGGCCGTACATAAGGATGTGCATTTAAAATTATGGAAGCTCGATTCCTTCTCTTTCTGCTGTTTGCAGGATATACTGCTTGACCTGTGGAGATGGAAAGATTGGCAGTTAGCAACGTATACACGACACCGAAACACGGCAATGCACTCACCTTGTCATCTGGAACTAGAGCAATCGCCAATCTACCATCACTATCTCTCTTTTCTGCATCTGCTCCAGACTTGAGCAGGAAGATGGCGGCATCACCCTGTCCCTCGGCAATGGCATGATGCAGCGCCGTCATACCGTCGTTGTCCGTCGCATTGATAGGGCTTTTCCCCTCTTCCAGGAGAACTTTGATGATGGGAACAGAGCCCACTGCTGCAGCTCGGTGAAGTGGCAGCTGGCCACGAACATCTTTTACTCGGGCACTGCATTTATTGGCGAGCAAAGTCCGCACCGTGGATATATTGGCCTTGGAACTTGCGAAATGCAAAGCGTTCTAGCGGACGTCAGTATCTTGGAAATACATTGTTCTATTAGCTTGTAATATAAGCTTACCTGCCCTGACGAACTTTTCACGTTGACATCAGCCCCTTTGCGTAGCAGTAGGTCGATGATTTTGTCACCCTCAGTAGCTCTGAGGCTGGCAGCGATCATAAGTGGTGTCCAATTTGAACCGTCCTGATTTCCATTCATTTAGCAGAAACCCAACAAACTCCTAGCCAAATGACATGATACATGGATTGGTCACATACTTCGACATCGGGATCGAAATTCTTGACGCCGATTAGCATCTCCACAATAGGTAATCGGTTATAGGCCACAGCCCAGTGGATTGGCAAGCGGTCATCGTCGTCTTTGGTAAAGGCCGCCTTGGGATTGGTCTATTAATGTTATTAATCTCTGCATATCGATCAGACCATTCATAGAAAAGCTGGCGCTCAACGGGAATGCATGGTGGGTTTTGCGGGGCAGCTCGGGCTCTACAAGGTGTCACTCACGCTGAGGAGGGACTCGGCGATTTGAGCTGTTACACATGTTTAGCATAAAAAGAACGCAATATTCTCGGTCTATGCTCACTTTTACCCTCGCGGGCAGCCTCATGAAGAGGGAATTTGGCGCTGTGGTTGGGATCCATGGCGATGGCAAAGAGAAGTAAACGGAAGATAACGATAAGAGCTGCGATAAGTAGGCGACACCTGACGCGGACACCTCAGGCCGGAAACCAACTTCTACCAGAGATTCATCTCTGGAACTCCACTTCTTCGTTCACCAACGCCCGGGTCGCCTTTTCTTAATTTACAGAGGACCGATCGAAATCGGATGCCTGAATTCACCGCATAAGTCGATTCGTATCGCTGACCCTCTGCGCAGGGCTTTCTACCACGCGCACGACCGTCGAGGCTCCGAAGCCAACACGCTTCGATCTTTGAATCTTTCCAGCTCTCTCCCCACGCCACATCTCCTCCTCATATCCTCTAAATAAACAATCGCAATGGAATACTCCCCATCAATGACCGCCGATGAGGCGGTGCGCACCTCCGCAAAGCGGACTGCCGACCTCTTCGGCACTGAATACCTGATGGTCACCCCTTCGACTCTCGCAGACGGCTCGATCGGCGTGTCCTATCGACGGAAAGCTGAATACGAAAACGTGAAGGAATTGCCCCCGGTACTGGCAGAGAAGCAAGCCAAAGCCACCGCAGGACGCACAAAACGGCCGAAGATCCAGTCTCAACAATCGCAGACGCCTGGCGACGGAAGCGGTGCGTCTATGTCTCTCGTCAAGAGACCGGCAGGTATGGGTTCAGGAGCAGCAGCTGAAGACCAACCCAAGAGTTTGATCCAAAGACCATCTGCGACTAAGCAACAGCGACCTGACTGGCATGCGCCATGGAAGCTGATGCGTGTGATCTCGGGCCACTTGGGTTGGGTGCGAGCTTTGGCTGTTGAGCCGAATAACAAGTGGTTTGCGAGTGGAGCGGGAGACCGGACAATCAAGATCTGGGATTTGGCGACAGGTGGATTGCGTCTCACTCTTACTGGTCACATCTCCACTGTGCGCGGCCTCGCCGTTTCGCCGCGGCATCCGTATCTGTTTTCGTGCGGTGAAGACAAGATGGTGAAGTGCTGGGATTTGGAGACGAACAAGGTTATTCGACACTACCATGGCCATTTGAGCGGTGTATACACCCTGGCCTTGCACCCTCGTCTCGACCTGTTGGTCACCGGTGGTCGTGACGGTGTATGCAGAGTGTGGGACATGCGCACACGGAGTAACATCCACGTTTTAGCCGGACACAAGGGCACTGTAGCCGACATCCAGTGCCAGGAAGCCGATCCGCAGGTCATCTCCGGCTCTCTGGATGCCACAGTGCGACTCTGGGATTTGGCCGCTGGCAAGTCCATGGGCGTCTTGACACACCACAAGAAGGGCGTGCGCGCTCTCGCCACCCACCCGCGTGAATTCACTTTTGCCAGTGCTAGCACCGGAAGCATCAAGCAGTGGAAGTGCCCCGAGGGTGACTTTATGCAGAACTTCGATGGCCAGAACGCCGTCATCAATTCCCTTTCTGTCAACTCAGACAATGTCATGTTCTCTGGTGGTGACAACGGCTCCATGTCCTTCTGGGACTGGAAGACCGGCTACCGGTTCCAGTCCATCGATACCGTGGCCCAACCTGGCTCCCTCGATGCCGAGGCTGGTATCATGGCGTCGACTTTTGATCGCACTGGTCTGCGTTTGATCACCGGTGAAGCTGATAAGACTATCAAAGTGTGGAAGCCGGATGAGGATGCCACGCCTGAGACTCATCCCGTCACTTGGGCTCCTACCCTGGGCAGACAGCGGTACTAGAGGATTGGCCTTAGGCCTTGCATATCTGTCTCCTGTTCTAGTCTTGAATACCCTTCTTCCTGTCTGATTATGTTTTGTGGCACTATATGGAGTTCAGGGTTAGGTATTGGGACAGTAGTATTTCCTGAACGAAAGGGGCTATCTGTTTAGAAAGAATCATATGGTTTTGTACAACTAAAAGAATTCCCTAGAATTCCAGACTTGAGCCGCTCTAAAATACCAATAAATATTCGCTTACAATGATGTAGAGAACTCGACCATTAAATGGGTATCACATGCAATGTAGACTACAATGCAGATAAAAGAACTCCAGAAATGCATAGGTCAGCAAAAGCTTACAGTTCAGGACCAAGTCCAAATCCCTTAGCCTCAACATCATCTCGAAAGGCGGACCTCACATCCTCAGCAGCAACCCTCAGTCGGACCTTGCTACTGCGATCACCCCTAGCCGGGATTGTAGAACCACCCAACATGCTTTTCGAGCCAGAGCCCTGCTCCAGAGCCAGGACGCCCGAATTCATCAGCTCCATAGCTGCAAAGCCCAATGCACGCACCCTTGCGCTCGCACCTCCGCCGAGAAGGAAATCCTTGACGCCTGCGCCAGCGGCTCCAGCAACAGCGACGGCTGCGTCGGCGATGCGACGTGCCTCGTCGAGGACATCGCCGAATGTCGACTCGGTGATGCCGGTCCGATGGACGCGGGCGAGAAGGGCGGCTAGGAAGAGCTTTCCAGATAGAGGGAGACAGCGGAGAGATTGCTGTAATGGGGTAGATGTGGCTTCTTGAATGGCTTGCTTGATGGTAGCGATGGTGACTCGTCCGGGTTGTCCTTTGCCTGTAAGAGGTTTCTGGGCGGGAGTGTCTCCTGGTCCCTTGTCCGTGAGCACTTTGTTGCGCCGTGCGGGTGTTTTACTAGGAGTAGGAGGCTCCTCGTTTTCATCAATTACAGCAAGCGTGTTGTTGGCGGCTTCGTCTGCTTCTTGCTCGGCGATTTCAACAGCGCGGCGACAAATGTCTAGTGCACGGCGGGCATCACCGCTGACGGCGGCGACTTTGCGGCTTGCGAATTGGATGGCATCTGAGTCCACGATATTGCCTGGGACGTTTGCCAGGCGGGTGCTGATGATCTCCATCAGATCGTTGTGGCGGTAGCCAGGGAATGTGATACGGGTTAGACCGAGACGACTGGAGATTTTGTTGCTGAGTGTTCGCTCTGGAAGATCCATGGTGTTGGCGACAGCCAGAACGATAAGGCGCGAGTGTCGAAGAGCGGGCCAATTGAAGAAATTGTACATGACGGACTGGTTTTTGGTGACCAGCTGGTCCAACTCGTCCATGAGCACCACACATGAGACTCGTCGTGGCGAAGGGTTGGAAAACTCTCGTTCCAGGAGGTCGAGGGCATGAGAAGGAGAGACTCGGTCTCCTTTCAAGGCCTCCCAGAGCAGAGAGTAGGATTGATGAGGGTCAGTGACTTTCATGCCGTTGATCTCAACAAAGATGAAATCATCCATTTCCTCCGCCATGACAGCACCGTTGAGCTGGGCCACCACCTCACGCACGGTTGCGGTCTTGCCGGTACCAGGTGTGCCTGAAATATAGATGCAGGCTCCCGTGCCTTCCATGATAGCCGCGCTAAGATGATTGTAGACCGAATTGAACTCGGTTTTCCGGCAAGGAAGAGAATCCGGAACAGTCGATACATGCAGCAGGTTACGTGCTTGTCGATATGGCGAAGCAAAGTGGTTTGGCGAGAGAATACGAGTGCCGAGCGGCGTAAATTCAAGAGGCTTTTTCACCACGATCCTAGGTCGTTATCAGTATCTTCGCGAACCCAGGTAGTTTCAGTGCGCTACAGCTGCCTACCTTTTATGAGTGGGTGTTGTCAAGGGTTTCTTGCGCTGGGACTTTGGTGTTGCATTACCGGCCAAGCGTTGCCTTTTCCTCGGGGTGGTTGGAGCCTCATTCTCCTCCTTGCCATCGACGTACTATGAGACAGGTGCGGTTAGTATATATTTTCCTAACCGTCTGATGACCATCGCTCACCTCGTCATCCGCGACCCTGCGCTTCTTGGCTGTTTTTAGCCCGTCCTTGATCAGGTCGATGAGTTTGAAGATGTTGCCCTCCTGATACACCTCCTCCCAGACGAATTCGTCCGTATATCGACCTTGTGCCTGACTCACACCTCGACGGCAAACAATGCATTTGTTGTAGTCTGCCAGAGCGGTTTTGTCCTTGGGAGGGGTGCCGTTGGGATATTTGGCAAAGAAGGCGTCCTTAGACATCACGACAGCCTTGCCGTTGATTGACGTGAGAGGATTAATGTTGAAATCCGCCGTCAAATACTGCTCATTCGGCAGCGCATCTGCCCTCCGCTTGTTCCTAGTCGACAAGAACTCATCCGGGGATGCGAACCACATAATGTTGGCAGACTTGATCAATTGGCCTTCCTCATCTTCGTCCTCCTCCTCCACAAACTCTGTAATTATACCGGCCCAGTCCTTGCCCGGCTCCGGAGATTTCAAGAGCACCACCTGGCCGAGTTTGCACTCGAATGTGCCCATCTGGGCGCCCACGATCGTAGGTCGCTTCCTGGCAGGTCGAGAGGAGCGACGACGAGTTGATTTTGTAGGGCTTGCACCATTGGCATCGGCTTCGGTTTCATCTTTAATCTCGGGCTCTGCATAGACCCAGTCCCACGGGTGGTCTTCGTCGCCCAATTCGTCATCGGAGTCTTCACGGACCAAGGCCCCCTTGGTAATCCATTGCTGGGCACGCTTTCGAACATTGCGGATACGAGAATCGGAATCGGAACCGGGTTCAGCCATTTTGCATATAGCTATGCTGTACAGCTGTACAGCTGTTAGACGGAGATGGGCGATTGTTAAAGTTGAAAGGGCAAATCGCGTCGCGGCGAAGTTCGAAGTTCAGGCACGCGTTGTCCACTTTACTCCTTTTCGGGTTTAGCGTCTTCATGCCCCCGCCAATCAGCACATCGTATGTTCTATATGCTTCACAAATAGTTAAGTGAATACTCGAATGATTTCATACAATAGTTGTCTGTCAGCTTCAAAGATCTGATTCTTCAAATATTAAAGTCGAATACAGCGGCAAGTTTCGGTGCACGTGCGTCAATTGTATAGGCACGAAGAGCTCTTGCTTTGAAAAACCGACGCTCTTCTCCCAAACTTCCATCCACCACCATCAAACCCTTCCTCTTTTCACAACATTTCTATTAATGGGATGTCGTCCGATCTTTCTTTCCAATACCAGGCTGCCGCCGCCTCTGCCCCGGGAGGGGAACCCCCCAAGAAGCCTGGGAATGAAAAGAAGAATCCCCCCGGGGATAAGGTGGATAATAAAATTACCAAGGTATCGTAAACACTCCATCATATGCTCCTGGCCTTGCTTCACTGGTCCGTGGAGCAGCTACTGTGTCGTTCGACTCGTGATGCATCCCATTTTTGCTACTGACCTCTAACAATGTGTGTTTCTGTAGAGTGAGAAGAAGAAGAGGGCCCGCAAGAGGCCCAAAACGAACAATCGCACCTGCTGGGTATGTGGCCAGCGTGGTCATATACTGGTCTCTTGCCCGCGGCTTCATGCCGCGCGGCTCGAAGCAGCGAGGCTGGTAATGATGATGTCGGTAAGTACTTATGACTGACCTACCAAAGGATGATAGGCTAATATGTACACAGGCCGAGGAACTTGAGGCGGCTGTAAGGGCTGTAAGGGCCATGGGAGTGGCCCAAACCAACATGGCTCAGGCCAGACGCCCTACCGCTCCCATGGCCCGCCGCCAGCAGGCCGAGTCGAGCAAGGAGGAGAAGGAGGAGAAGAAGTAAGCCATTCCTTTGGTATATTCTTAGGCTCTCAGTTGCACTATCTCATGCCTCTGTATTTGTCTTAAGCTACTCTTGACAGTTCCGTGAGCTATACTGACTAGAGTGCTCTGATAGGCCCGGGAAATGAAATGAAAGATGACATACGACTTATTCTTGTCTGCTGATTTTGTTCCTTTTATTGCTGTGACATAACGATACAACGACCGTTCTCAAGCTTTTTTATAGACTTCTATTCGTCGTCAGCATATCTCATCCGTTCTCTATAGTCCATCCGCTATAATAGCATTATTGCACTACGTGTCCGTCTAGACAATGCATCCAATTGGCTATTCATTTTCTAGAGCTCTGAATCTCGATTAATGTTTCAAGGTTGTCATCTTTCTGTTGCAAAATCATTGTATTTTGGATAATTATGTGAGAACCCTGCAAAGTACCCAGGGAGATCGGTGAGCAGACTCGCATTCGCCAGGACGGGCAGCCATATAGACAGCTGCAACGCCATTTGTATCTACTTATTTCCCGTATTAGTTCTTCCAACGTTGTCACGCTTCATCAGCAAATAGTCCATGGCCAGCATATAACTGTCCCATAGGTGATCAACTGATCCTAGAGCCAACAAAAGCTTGAACCGCGAGTAGTGTCGAATAGGCTCATCCTGCGACTCAGTCTCTACCCTTTCTCGGGAATCAGGACCCCAGACCTTCCAGACACCGTACTCGCTTTGCCACGGCACTTGGCCATTGATGAATCGAACCCATGCTGACTGGACATCGAAAGCCATCGCGCGCTCTTGTTCGTTAAACTTATTTTCCAGATTTCCGAAGAGATAGAGGACGTCAATTCCGTGGTATGCCTTGCCTTGAAGGATATTGTGGAGACGGGAGCGTTGATCGAAATGGTATTTGACCAGTGCCTTTTCTTCCTGAAGACGCCCATCCACGAGTGCGGTTTCATAATTCTGGATCCTGAAGACGGCATCCGAGCCCATGTGGCATACCCGGTTGATGAAATCTTGTCTTGAGGCTCTGGGATGAATATGATACAGTTCGAGAACTGTATCAACAAATGTCTCGTTCGGAATATGTTCCAGCAATGTGCCTCGGACTGTCTCGTAAGTATCATGTTGAAGATTCTCAACAAATACGATTCCCTCGTCATGGACGTCGCCTAGCAGGAAGGACTTGAGCCAATCTGGGCTCTTGGTCACTTCATTAGGGCTGTGTGCGTAGAACCACCCGTCATCGCATGGGTTGCCAGTACCGGCAGGCACTCCTTGAATGATACTGTCTGCATTGGCCAGAGTCTGTTGGTCAACCTTTCGCAACTGATCTAGAGCATCGGGTGTCTGTGGATCAATAGAAAAGTACCGACACGTTGCATCAAACAACCTTTCATGCTCTTCCAGGCTCCGAGGACGAAGGGTGCTTCCCAGACCAGACATACACACAGCACGGTTGAATTTCATCGGATCATTTGCTGCCATATGGTGGCCAATGGATATAGCCCCTGCCGACTGACCAACAGCAGTGACGTTGTCCGGATCTCCTCCAAATTGTGCGATATACCTTTGAACCCAGTCCATGGCTACTTTCTGATCGGTAAAGCCGAAGTTTCCATTCCCTGCAAAGCCATCTTGCTTCAGTTCTTCGGCAATCTTTGAGCTTGCGAGGAATCCGCCAAGCCCCAGACGATAATTGAAGCTGACCATTACAATTGGACATCCAATGGCAATGCTGTGTGATACCAGGTTCACTCCATCGTAGATGCCATAATTGGCGCTGCCGTATAGGAGCGATCCCCCGTGGATCCACGCCAGAACGGGGGTCTTCTTTTCCCCTGGTGTTGGATGCTGGGGAATGACGATGTTTAAAACCAGGGCTGTCTTTTCATCGACACCTGCAGTAGTGAAGGCTGGGTTTGGAGGGACGGGGATGAACGGATTGAATGGACTCGAGTCGTGGCCTGTCACTGGACGGGGACACATGTTGCTATAAGAAGACGTTAATGAGATTTCCTGGAGAAGGTATCTGGCATAACTTACCCCAGCTGAGTCCCATCGTGGTAGTCGTTATCCCATGATGTTCTCAGAGACGAGCGAGTCCATCGCTTGGGAAGGGTAGCGTATGGGATGCCGCAGAATTGCTCGACGCCGTTTGCATATTGGAAGCCGTCTAGTTTTCCCAGGCCTTCAACAATCGTCGACACTTTTGATGATGGAGTCTTGAAAGACATTTGAACTGAAGGAGAAATCTGATGGTTGATGAAAAGGTATATGCAAAGTGAGCACTTGGAAGGAAACCGAGGATAGGACAAGCCTTTGAATTCAATCACTTAACCTAAGCCATGTCTATAAAATCCAATGCATCGTGTACCTCGTCATCACCATGGAATTTGTGAAATGTCCGAGATGCAACATCGGGGAATACAGGGAATACAGCATATGCGGCTCCACGTGCATATCCATGTGAATACTGTGGACGGCTTCCTATTTGTGCTCACGATGTAACAAGCTTTGGGTATATTAGTGATTGAATAATAGACTTGATCAATATTGGACACCTGATAAATGTAGAAACGCTAGCCATGCCGAAACCCGTCCGCCGAGGTGCTTGGAGACTCCGTAACCGACATATGCTAAAATAACGCCTAAAGTAATGCATACAAAGTGCAACGTGCACGGAACTCAAAATTCCATCTCGTCATCATCCCAGCCAAGCTGTTCATAGATCGACTTCGCTTGCGACTTCTCCGGTGTCACTGGGATTACGGGGCCGGGCCCCTTCACAGGACTTTTGTTCACAGGACTCTCCTTAACCGGAGTTCCCATAACAGCCGCAGGAGAAGGTGCCCTGGATTGGTTAGTTACCGAGCCGTGCAAATGCATGCCACCTGGTACAGAACGTGGGGCGGGCATAGAATCAACGCCACGCTGTCTTGGGGGTGTTTCCATGATTGATGAACTGGTATAATGTGGGGATTCGTTGAGATCTCGTGAATGGTCATGAGTGGAAGATTGAATGATCTTCCGGCGTGATGAGACTGGGGTGGATGGTGCCATTGGTTCGGTAGTGAAATCGCTGGTAGAACGAAGTGCAGGGAGGTTGGGAACTCGGAAGAGGCCTCCTTTACTCGATGAAGGGCGGCGGCTACTCATTGCAGCGGTACTTCGCTTTTCATCGAAGAATAGTTTGGAGGACCGAGAGGGCGTTTCTTGGATTGATCCAGCATCTGTTGGTGGCTCTTTTCGCTTTTTCGGACTTGAGTTTGCGGGATGGCGAGAACTGAAGGGGTTGGAATCGGGGCCCGAGAAGGAGATCGTCCGCCGAATCGAAGATGAAGAAGGGATCACGACGGGTGATTCCGCAAGCGAACGGTCTTCCATCTCTCCGGCAAACGAACGTGAGGGAGCGAGACTGCGAGGGAGTGGCGGCATTCCGACTATCTCCTTTCTGCGATTGCCGCGGGGTGTAGCCATAACCTGTACACCCTCGCCCATCGGGTTTCGGACTGGGTACTTCGGCTTTCGCGAGCTGCCTCCACCGGTGGACCGCTTGACTGATTCATCGGCAATTTCATTGGCAACAAGCTCCCGGTTTGGTTTCCGGAGAGCGTGAATAGCAGCATCAAGCTCTTTCTTCTGGTCGACCAACATCTGCACCTTGCGCAGCTTGGTCTCGTGCTGCCTCGCAACCGCATTAAGGTCAACCTCACGGTTATCGACCCGCTTTGCCTGCTGGATACCTCCTCTAACACTGCCGCCAAAGACGGTGGGCAGCAAAGGTTCCATGAAATCTCGTTTGATATCATGCTTCGATGGGGCCGTCTTGGACCTATGGAGTGACGGGTGTCGATTTTGAGACGCAGCTGCCGTTCTTTCATCTGTGAGCACTCGCTGCAGCGAGCGTCGGGGCTTCTGTGCTGGCGCCTGTCGCTTGATTTCTGATCCGGGCTCTGGGCGGTCCTTTTTGCTTGAAGATTGGGACTTTTTGCCTGCGGGTGAAATTCCACCAGAGACACCGAATTTGCGGGTTATGAGCTTGCACTTGTCAGGAAGTCGTGCCGCGTAGAAAGGGACGACCACTTCCGTGCAGAAATCGCGCACCGCGTCGCTCTCAACTTTCTTTCCGGACATGTGGCTATCGCTGAAATATGAAGCCTTTGCCGAGTCGGCCGCGGTAGTCTCTTCTAGACTGACGGCATGCCAGATGCACAGTCGGTCTAGGTGAAGTTCAAGAAGCACATTAAGATCTTGAGGCTTTTTGGCTCTGGGCTTCTTGGGCGAGTTCTTCTCTTCGTCGGGAATTTTGTTGTTGGGCTGCTTCTTGTCCTCGGTGGAAGTCGATTCTAAGGCGATGACCTCCAGAATCAAAAGAATCTGCAGTTGAGTCTCACGCAATCGAAGATCGGAGATGTGCTTCTTGGTCTCCGTTTCACGCGAGCTCTCCTGCGCAGATGACTCCATGCTCCGATCCTTCCACCACTTGCGAATAAAGTCATCTTCCTCGGGATATAGACCATTCTTCCCAAGCTTCTTCTTGTTGGACTTGCGTTTCTTGGTTCCTTCCCCGTCAGAGGGTGTCAAGAGTGCATCGCGGACAGATGTTGGGAGAGTTTCCCGGTATTTGAGATCGATCTTCTTTGCAGCCAAGATGGCTTCTCTATAGAATTCAATGAGCTCTGATAGAGTTTGGGGCTGCTCAGGGCCGGCATTTTGAAAAGCGGTGCGGCAGCGTGTCAATGGACCTTTGGCAAAATAGGCCAGGGATGTCTGGAAACGAAGTTAGGGTAGGTCCCCGCCAACCAAGAGACACCATCCTTACCTTCGACGTGTAGAGAGCTTGTAAATAATGATCTCTCATGCCGCTGAGCAATTCTTCAGGTGAATGCTTCATATCCACCGCATTGGAGTCGACGCCGTCAACATCCACAGCCTGCGAGTCAGGCATTCTGAAGGGATCCTCTAGATTTCCTGCAGCCGGTGCGAGCGACTGACCCCGATGCTCGACGACATCGACAAACGAAGGCTCAACCTGGCCCCCATTCGCCTCCGACTGCCCAAAAACAACAGCCACCTGCAAACCTGCAAAGTCCTCACCCAGCCTCATATCAGAAGGCGGCTCCTCAATCTGCGCAGCCTGCCACCAGTTCAGAGCATCCGGAACAGCACAGGGCTGAAGAATAGCCTCGGCATCCATGTCTACATCTCGAGGCGCCTGCCATCCCTTGACAGCAACGAGCACATCACCCTCATGCACCCATCTCGCAAGCCTGGATAGTGAGTAAATACCCCGCTTCACCCGCTCAATCACATATAGCCCACCACTGGCAGCAAGCCGTGCCGCGAGGACAGTCGGCTCCGCGCGAGTGCACAGGTCAGTTTCCAAGGCAGGTAAATCCGCAGCGAACAAGCCACCCGGCTGCGCATCAGGCTGCCACAAGGATGCATCTTCGAGCCATGAAATCGGGAATCGAGATCGGGGGAGTGCGGCAATGGGTTCGAGGACGAGCGGTTCATCTGATAATGAAGCGGCATGGGCCTGGGAAAGAGCCGTGTTAGCTAGGGTAGGTTGAGTCTGGGTCTCCAACAACGCGAAACGCACCCTGATAACAATCGAGGTTGTAGACAGCTGTCCAGCAGCGGTGCCGGGCTCGAGTTTGCGCTTCTTGGACGGCGGTGCCGCCTCGTGCAGTTTGTTAAGGGTGGATGAACTGAGGGGATCGAGTGCGCTAGGAAAGGTACGCGCGGTCATGGTCATGTTCAGAAAGGTGTTTGCATCTTGTATCATGAAATAAAGTAGGACAATTTAGGAAAGAGCAGAATCAGGGCAATGCTTATGCAATTGGAGTATAGAAGGGAGGAGATCGCGAGTTGGATGCTTGGCGTCACGCGTCGCGTAGATCGGCCTCCGTGGGATTACGTGTATTTGTATTTCGGATCGATACGCTGAAATTGGCGAAGATAGCGGGGGTGACTACTGATACATTGTCAGGTATTGTAATAGGGGCCATTGTAAGACAAATCCATAGATTGACCAGGTTTCGGATATAAGCCAGCATAATTCTAAGGTTTATCGGTTGCCGACAGATACTCCGAATTGCTGGACAACCACACTAAACACTTGTCTGTACACACCAATAAATCGTTGAAATGTATTTATTATTATATTGCTAATGTTTAGATTAGCTGACCTCGCAGCCTCGAGAGTCCGACACAGTCAAATCTCTCGTCGGCCCGCACCCCTCGGGACACGAGCCAAAAAAGGCGGCGGGGTGGTGAGGTGAAGGTGGTATGGTTGTTGAAGACTTTCGCTCCGCAAATAAACGCCAAAAGCATCCCGTTTCCCAGCCAATGAAAAGTGGTATCATGTTGAATTTTGTCTTCGCCGTAAGGCCCTCTTCGTGGGCGACCATGCAAGATAATGAAACAAAGAAAAAGATTGACTCCAGAAGATGGGAGATCAACTTTTATAGAAAAGATTTTTGCCGTTTTTTATGTCTATGCACGTGCTTTGAGTTGTTGAAAACAAAGCATACTCATCACAGTCGTCAAAACGTCTCCGGGGTCATTGGACGGAGGGATCCGTTTAGAACTTGAGGGTCTTGGGCTTCTCCCAGCTGAAGTCCTGGTTGGTGAAGTGACCGTTCTTGGCAGTCTGCGCGTAGATGGGCTTGGCCAGGTCGAGGGCCTTGACGATCACACCGGGGCGGAGGTCGAAGTTGTTGCGGATGATCTGCACAAGCTCGTCGGAGGTCTTGGAGGAAGTACCGTAGGTCTCAACGAAGATGGACAGGGGCTCGGCAACACCGATGGCGTACGACAGCTGGACGAGCGCACGGCGGGCCAGCTTGGCGTTAACCAGGGACTTGGCGATCCAGCGCGCAACGTAGGCAGCCGAGCGGTCGACCTTGGAGTAGTCCTTGCCGGAGAAAGCACCACCACCGTGAGCACCCCAGCCACCGTAGGTGTCGACGATGATCTTACGGCCGGTCAGACCGGCGTCACCCTGAGGACCACCAATGACGAAACGGCCAGAGGGCTGCATGTGGTAGACGGTGCGGTCATCGAGCAGGTTAGCGGGGATGACACTCTTAACAATCTTCTCCTTGAGGACGGCGCGGAGCTCCTCAGTGGAGACGTCGTCGGTGTGCTGGGCAGAGATGACGACGGTGTCGACACGCAGAGGCTTGACGGCACCGTTGTCGTGGGCGTACTCAATGGTGACCTGAGTCTTGGTGTCAGGGAGCAACCAGGGGATGGAGCCGTCCACACGGGCAGCCTTCATGGCAGCGTTGAGCTTGTGGGAGAAGAGGATGGTGAGGGGGAGGAGCTCAGGGGTCTCGTCGGTGGCGTAGCCGAACATGATACCCTGGTCACCGGCTCCAAGCTTCTCGAGAGCCTCCTCGTAGTGGAGACCCTGGGCAATATCTGGCGACTGCTGCTCAATGGCAACGAGGACGTTGCAAGTCTTGTAGTCGAAGCCCTTCTCTGAGGCATCGTAACCGATGTCCTTGATAGCACCACGGATGATCTTCTGGTAGTCCAGGTTGGCCTTGGTGGTAATCTCACCGAAGACCATAATCATACCTGAGGGGACAGGTTAGATTCTGGAATATGGGACGAGGCTCGGAGATAATAAACATACCGGTCTTGGTGGCGGTCTCACAAGCGACCTTGGAGAGGGGGTCCTCAGCCAGACAGGCATCGAGAATGGCATCAGACACCTGGTCACTTTCGGGATTGTCAGCATGGCGCAATGAATTCATAAGGGGGGCGAAGTAAGTTAAAAAACTCACGCAATCTTATCGGGGTGACCCTCACCGACCGACTCGGAGGTGAAGAGGAAAGTGCCGGACGGCAAACTGTTTGCAAGGGAACCCATTGTGCAAGATATATGGAATTGAAGACTTAGAGAAAGGTCAGAAAGAGATGAAGAGGATAAAAAGAGGGAGGATGGGAAAAGAAAAGAAAAGGACGCAGGGAAGAGGGGGAAAATTGGTGGGGGCTTTTCGGATCCAATAATTACTTTCACCGCAGGAACGCGGAACCGCTAGTTGAATTGTGCAGAGGCAACTTTTGCTGATGGCGCCATTTTGGGCGGCGGATGGTGGCAGTACCGGAACCCCGCCGGCAATTGTAAAATTCTCGTAGCCGAATGATAAGCTGATACTGGAGCTCGATTTTTTGGACCTTAGCAATACTCCATACTCCTGCAGTCATGTCTAAATTCGGTCTTCTGGTCATGGGCCCCGCTGGGGCCGGAAAGAGCACCTTCTGCAACTCTTTGATCCAGCATTTGCAAACTACCCGCCGCAGCTGCTTCTACGTCAACCTCGATCCCGCCGCCGAGCAGTTCGCCTACCAACCCGACCTCGATATCCGCGAGCTGATCACCCTGGAAGATGTCATGGAGGAGCTGGGCCTCGGCCCTAATGGGGGCCTGATCTACTGCTTCGAATTCCTGCTACAGAATCTCGAATTCCTTTCCGAAGCACTTGATCCGTTGAGCGAAGAATACCTCATTATTTTCGACATGCCCGGCCAGATCGAGCTCTACACACATATCCCGCTGCTTCCGTCATTAACACAGTTCCTTTCCCGCCAGGGTCCTTTGAACATCAACCTGTGCGCGGCTTACCTGCTCGAGAGTACCTTCGTCGTCGACAAGGCCAAATTTTTCGCTGGCACGCTTAGTGCCATGTCTGCCATGCTGATGCTGGAGATTCCACACGTGAACATCCTCAGCAAGATGGACCAGATCCGAGATATGGTTACACGTCGGGAACTCAGGCGGTTTGCCAATGTGGACGTTCAGTTGTTGCAAAATGATGAGGACGATCCCGAGGCGCGCGCCAACCCGATGGCACCGGATGCCTTGATGAGTGGCGGCTCTTTCAAGCAGCTCAACCGGGCCGTGGCACAGCTGATCGACGACTTCAGCATGGTCTCATTTCTGCAGCTGGATGTCCAGGATGAAAACAGCGTCGGTGCCATTCTGAGCCACATCGACGACGCGATCCAGTATCACGAAGCCCAGGAGCCACGCGAACCCAAGGATGAGCAGGAGGTGAACTATGAAGATTGAAGCAGTCAAGGTGCCTAGTCCCCGCTCACAATCAATGTCTACCTGGTCCTTTACGAAAATATCAGCGACTCGCTATCCGGACCTTCGGCTACCCGGCCTACGACTCCCACGTCCAACACCAACGAGTCTATCGGATGCCATGCTCAAACATCGACTGCAATTCACCATACCAAGAAAAGCTCGCTTATGGAAGCAATTCCTTAAATGAGCGGGCACATTCAGCCGGGATCAGAAAACTCCACCGGAGCATGTGATTGCATGTCCGAGCCCCGGCAACAACTCCGAGGCCGCAACAAAACTCCATGCATAAAAAATAACCCACTAGACACCAATAATACACCCATGATTAATGACATGTGCACAACGCCCTTCATACCCTAGTCTCCCAAAAACCAACGCGCCCCCAATCTCACTTCCCCTAACCCTAAGCCAGCAACCCTTTGGCCTCTACCATCCACTATACCCTCTCTTCTCAGCAGCATTATTCATAGCGCGAGCCTGAAAATTCTCCACAAACCCCATAACAACCCCCCAAACCCAACCCAAATCCCTCCCCGCATTCTCCACCCCAACGCGATAAACATACAACCCCAAACCAAGCAACGAGCCCCAGAAAACGAGCCTAAAAACCAGCATCACCCAGAACACAATCACGCGACGCGCGTAATCCAGCACCTTGAGCGAGATGAAGAGGATCACGGCTAGGATAAGGATTTGCACAAGGTCCGGCATTGCGGTTGTCGTTGTTGAGGTTAGGAGGGCGGAGAGTGGCTCGATGATGTAGGGTTGGATGTAACTTTCTCGGAGGTTGGCGAAGTGGGTTGAGACTTGGTTTTGGGTCGTACTTGTTATGTAGGTTACTGTTGGGTGGGTGAGGAGGGTTTGGAGGTTTTCTATGCTGTTGTTAGTTAGGCTCTGGGAGATGGGGTTGGTGGGGATGTTTACCTGGTAGCATGTCCATGTTTGATATTTGGAGGTTTTGACTCGGGGGAGTGGAGGAGAGAGGTGGTCTGCTCTGGTGTGTCCAGGTGTTGTTTGGAGATCAAGCTATATTTAGCCTTGGGTTGTTTGAAACAGGCTTTGTTTATGGTCTGCAGGCAAAAACGCTAGTAAAGCTGCAGTCGCCTGTTGAAGGTCTAGGAAGTGATAATCAGGCAAACGAGTCACTAGTGTGAATCAAGACTCGTGTGAAGGGAGGCAAAGGTGGAAGGTGTCAGCGCAAGATAAGGAAATGGGTGCAAAACAAACAAACAATCGGGGCACGATCTGAGATCGCGATCAGCAATTAAGCTTGTTTTATATGGAGTAATCAGTCCAATGGCTTTACGATTAATTGATATATAATCTTTCAATGTAATTACATCCTCGTCGGAGGACTGTACTGTCAGTTATTTACTAATTACAATAAGTGGTCTATATACGGGTTGACCAGTGCAATATAATCAATCCCTTGACCTGCGCTTCATAGGATTTCGGCCTGCGCGATGCCATGCGCACAGAAATCCAGGTACAAAATTCCTCAAAAATAAAACTCCAAACCCAGTACTCATACAGAGCCGATGAGTGCTGATGCAGATGCAGATGGTGTCGTGGTATATGTGAACGAAATCCAAAAATTGAGCGCGAGATTCTTATAATTAGGCCATCAGGGCACGGAGCGTATCCCGCTCCGCCTGAATATCCGCCTGAAGACGGCGAGTTTCGCGAAGGGCTTCGTCTCTGTGGAAATGTGTTAGTCTCCGGTTGAAATACGATCTGATCTGTCACCTTGTCTCGGGAAAAAACTTACCTATCAGATTGCAGTTGAGCCACATCAACCTGCGCGCGGTTCATCCGTCCCACACATTCTTCCATCTCCATGTCTGCGTCCCGGAGGAGTTTCTCCAGGTCCTTGACTCGCTTTTCCAAGACCTCGGCTTGGACGACGTCGGCCAGGGGCACGCCGTCACCGCTGCTGGTCTTGTCGATGCGCGGCGAGCGCAAATCGAATGGTGTGTTCGCTGGACGCGGGGAGAGGCCGACTGGTGTGCGGGCTCCATGGTCCATACGCACCAGCTGGGCGTTGTGGCTTTCCTTCAGCTGGCGAATCTCCTCCTCATGCTTGCCCATTTCT
The DNA here is from genome assembly GCA_027569385.1 of Penicillium decumbens. Lineage (NCBI taxonomy): Eukaryota > Fungi > Ascomycota > Eurotiomycetes > Eurotiales > Aspergillaceae > Penicillium > Penicillium decumbens. The sequence continues at coordinate 658,383 of JAPDEZ010000004.1, read as the reverse complement.
TCTTCGGAATGCTGCTGAGCGAGCAGGAGCGAATCTTCCATGTGCTTCATTCGGCTTTGCAGCTCAGTAATGCGCTCGATCGAGATTTGCTGGTCTCTTTCACCCTTGTCGATAGCGCTTGCGAGGCGGCTACGCAAAGAACTATTCATGGACAGCTGTTGCTGCACACTTCCGGCGAGCATGTCTACCCGGCCAATGGAGTCTGCGAGGTCGCCTGATTGTACCGCACCCTCAGCTTGCTGCCGGTCTGCTAGCAGTTGCCGGTAGGCCGACTCCAAGGACGACGAGGTGGCCATGACTTCAGCGAAACTTTCTTGGTCTGCTTCTAGACCTTCCGGAACGTTGTTCTCGTACTCCTGCAGAAGCACGCGAAGGGAGCTAGTCTCCTGTTCGGCACGGTCGAGATCCATCTTCAAACCTGCCAAGTTCTTCTCACACTGCCATTTGCCATCCAATGCATCTTCCGCGCGCATGCGGAGATGGTTGATGTCGTCACGGAGACTCCGGACCTCTCGTTCATAGCCAAGTTTTCGAGGACCAGCCTCCTGGGCTTTTGCGAGTTCGATTTCCATGAGCCTGACTCGCTTTTCAAATTCATTCGCTTGGTATGCGTGGCGGTCAAGAAGGCTTCTTAATGTCCGGTGGAGCGCATCCCGCTGCATTTCGATGTCCTTTACCTTGTCGACCAATGATTCATTGCTCTCTCGCTTCTGTCCGCCAGACACTGAGTTCGATCGAGATAAACCACCGGCGGGCTTGCGGGCAAGAGAATTTGACCGCGAGAGGCCAAAGGCCGAGTTTCGCTTGGGCGACACGCCATCCTCCTCTGCAATAGACGCGAACCGGCTTCCCTGCAATTGAGCCAAAGAGGCATTCTCGATCTTGAGAGCTTCGATCTCTTCAACCAGTCGCTGCGTCTCCGCTGGAGGTGTTTTCCCTTCCTTGAAAATATCTCTTTCATTCCGCAGCTGTTCCAATTCCACGCGCATGGCCGTGAGTAAATCTTCAAAATTATCCTTTGATTGCCGCTCCTCAAGCAGTTTTCGTCGGGTATCTTCCAAGGCAATTTCAAGCTCCCTGGTTTTGGATGAAAGGTCGGATAAGTCCACTTTGTCGCGTCGAAGCTAAAGGGTTAAGCAGGTTAGCAACTTCTCAAAGGAATATCGCGTCCCATTGCCCTACCTGCTGGACCTGGTTTTCCAAAATCTGAACATGAGACTCGGACGCTGTCCGTTGCATCCGCTCTTCCTGCAGCTTCCGCGACAAGTCCACCTTTAATTGAGCGCGTTCCTGCTCCGCGGCTCGTTTAATCTTCTCAATATCTTCTGCTCGAATTTCGGGGGCATATCGAACGGAACTAGTTCCTGAATCGGAAAAGTAATCACTCGTTCGCCGGTTCGCATCGGGCCCTTCTTGCTGAAGGCGTTCGATTAGGTCCTCCAGCTCCATCTCACGGCGGATGGAACCCGCCAACTCAGAGCTGATTTCTCGTAATTCATTTTCCAAATCGGCCATTTTTGATGCGAATATGCTGTCGTGTGCACTGGCCAATGATGGAGTCCGTGCCGGGAGGCGCCCAGGAGTCTTGGTGTCATAAGGAGATGGAGGCTTGATAGGTACATTATGTAAAGGAGGCATTGGGGATGGCATTGGTGAACGGCCACCTGAGTCAGAAATCTCGGTGCTTGAAGACTCGCCGCCAGGGGAGGTCACCGTGTGTCCCGTGTTCCCTTTCCAGCCGAAAAAGGAGCTGATTTTATTTCCAGGCGTTTTTGGTTGTCGTGGATCGCTGCTCATCGACATCGACCGTTGATCAATGTCAATATGCAGGGGAGGCGGTCGACCGAGGGATGGGTGCAACGCCATACTGGTCGCGCGTCTTTGGGCCGGGGGAGGGGATTTGAGAATCGGGATGAATGGCTCGCTCACTAGACGACTGTGCAAAGGGGTTCCGAGTCCATTCGAGAACTGGTGAGAGAACTGGTGAGAGAACTGGTGCTCGTACTCCTCATCAAAATAGTCGGCACCTTCCTCGGAGTCGTCGTCGTCGTCGACCACGGACCTCAGCAGCGCGGAGGCGCCCGTGTCAATGCGGAGAGGTGTGCCCGGGTGTCGACCTCGAGAGTATCTGGGGAAGCGCGACACAGGTGAGCGACAATGGGTCTTCCAGATGCTGGGAAAGCGGGACTTCATGTGTAGGCCATATCACGAACCCTCCAACCGTTGGTTCAGAGGCGGAGAGGCCGGCGACGCGCGCCGATCAGGGGCCAGTGGAGAGGGTCCTCCATTGGAATGCATACCTATTGGGATTCCTTGGCACCGATATATAGGAGTCTCCATCCAACGAAGGGGAGGAGCTGCGCGCAGGAGGAGGAATGGAAGAGTGTTTATCACCCTGGTCAAAGGGAAAAGGGGGATAATAGTCCGCGTCGACCGTCAGCGAGTTGACATGCTGCGGCAAAGGTTTCCTGCGAAGTTGAGATGAGTGATAGTCAAGCGCGGGAGGACCGCCAGAAGGAGGAGGAGAAGCCATGAGAGACCCTGGTCGTATCAAAAAATAGCCATCGATCGGCAGTCGCTCATTCCGTCACGGGTAGAGGGATGGCACGCGCCAACTTTGGAAGACCAAAGGGGAAAGGGTTAGGAGGTGAGTGACAATCAGGAAACTTAGGTCAAAGGAAGGAAAAGGAGAAAGTCAGGTACGACAGGCCCCGAGCGATTGGCGCAAACTCGCCCGTGGGTTCCAGACACTACTCATTAGCGCTGTCCGGGACGAGTAAGCGTAATGACACCGGTGGAGCGGTGGACCTGCAGGTTCTGCAGGTGCTTGGATTCCATTGGCGGTCCAATACAAAGTGTGAAGGCTGATAGTGTAGCCAAGCAGTGCTCTGGCCTCGATCGACGCGACGGGATGAACGTGTGAAGATAGGACTCCACGGAGGAGTAGTCTGTTTCAATATTTCTCATACTTCAAGGCTATCTCACAGCAGAACAGTACTCTGTAGAATATCCAACACTACCTAGATAGCCAGGTAGGAGATAATCTGAAAATAGAACAGTGTTTCAATAGTGCAGTATGAAAGAAGGTCCCCCTTGAGTCGTGGATCGAGGTTTTGGCTTTGGGCTTGGGTCCGGATCCGCTAGCGCCTCTGATTTCAGGGGTTGTCCGCTTGTACTGGCAGGTATCTTCGCATACACCGTTTTACGGTGAGGTACTTGATTTGACTATTTCATTCTAGGTTCTACTCATGCAAGGCTGCTCTCTACTATGAACGGAGATATATGCCCTATGTATGTCATGGTATAAACTTCCCTCTCTTTATATTCATCATGTGTACACGTACACTACCCTCGTTCAAAGAATGATGGAATAGTCACGCCATCGGCAAACTCTCTTTGTTCTTGATCTTCAGCATAGATTAAGGGGGGCATATTGATTGAGTACAGCCTCCGTGGATCGCAGGTGGCGATCGCCTCCTTTTCCGCCATCGCTCAATTCGGCCCGTGCATAATGGACCTCTCCCCCAGAGAACGTGCGCTGCTAAATTGTTAATTATGCAGCAGTCCCCATTCTCCTCCCTGCTGTGCCGTGTCCAAGGCCAATCACACCTGGGCGTCTCGCCGAAGTGTCGAGTTAACGCGTGGCCGGCGCGTGTTACTTGCTTGGGCATAGGGCTTCCTACTCACGCCGCATCCAGACCGCTCAGCACTGGCCAATGTGCTTGTACAGTGACATCCTGCCATATCTCTACACGGGAGCTGGACCTTGTTGTGCCACTCAACATAATCAACGAACACCCTCAGTATCAGAGTAAAAACTGTATTCCTGATCCGGAAAGCCCGGCTCTTATCGATATGTACTCTATCGATACCCCTGAACCAGAACCAGAGAACCGCAATTACCGTGGTTAACTTCGGGCCCGGACTTGGAACCAAACACCCAATTTTAGGACATGGGGTATTGTATGCATACGTCAAACAACGGCGCCCGTGCATTGATTGCATGTCTCGGGAGCTGTGAGATCCCTAGAATCCATGAATGCCCGAGTCTGGACGGGCTCGACCGACTCTTTCCTTATTCTGCCCGATCGGATCCACTCTGATTGACAGCTCGAGATGCGGTCTTGATATACGCGAACACACCCGCGAACGGCTTGTTTGCCGAATAAATAGCTGTCCCCATCGGATGGCTTGGTTTATTGTCCGCACCATGCCTGTTAGTGACGCCAGACCAATGAGGCATAGGGCTGCTCCATAGGGTCCACTCACGTATCGGGCTAGTGGCCCTCTGCAGCAAGAAGCGTTAGAGATGACTGACATGTTTCGTAGAGCTGTGTCTGCTTTGAAACCTGGTTGAGCATCAGCGAATGGTAGTTGAAACTCGCTCTTCAGACCCTGGGAGTAAGGTTTAGGTATCTTGGAGGCCGATCTCGGGAATTTTCTTGCCAGGGGAACCCTTGGAAGTACGAAGTACTCCATACGTATCATCGTCTTCCAGGGTTGCAAGATAATATGCCCCGGCAAGAAATTTGTTACCAGGGCTAAGTAAGTTCTTGGTCTTGCCTAGTTACTTAATTGTTCAGAACCAAATCACTATCTATGATTTGCTTTGGCCAAATTTCAGTTTCATTTCATTTTCATATGATCAAACGAGAAGGAGGACACTGGCCTTCGAAATCCCCGAGAGCGCCAGACGTATCGCGAAGGCTTCGAAAAGAGTCATCTGCAACCTCCTCAGGCCGTTAAGCCACAGCCACATAGAGCGGTCCCTGAGGACAAACTCAGTTCTTTGGCTTCTACTTCGCAGTCTTCTTCTCCCCCTCTTTCTTGTCTTCCTTCTTGACCTCCTTCTTAACCTCCTTGTCATTTCCTTTGTTTGCCCTCTTGGTCTCAAAAAAGCCCATCTGGGGAGGCTCCGGCTTGAACTTGCCATCCCCTTTCATGTGCTTCAAGAGCAGACCAAGTTAGTATCTTAGCTTCCCGTAGATAGACTGTCTTATACGTACCGACCTGAGGGTTCGCTGGGGGTTCCGGTCAGACATCGTGGATGACGTTGCTCACTTTCGAGAAGGAGATGGAATCTGGATGCGCGTAAGCTGCAGGTCCCGGAGACAAGGGGATGACGTACTGGTTGATGCTGGAAGTGGTTGATCAAGGATGATGGAGTTGGATGATCTTGAAAGATGCCGAGAAAAGAAGTCGCTTTGTGATGGTTGTGTTGATGTGGGCTGATGTTGGTTCTTTTTATATGGCACGCCTAGGATGTTCCTTGGAAGGTTCCATCACCGAGTGAGTTCTTACCACGGGAGTCTGTTGTGCTGGCTACTTACTATCAGCTGAATACCCCGCTTGGATCTTGTTGCCTGGCCACCTGATCACTATTATATACGTAGTCCGTCTACTTATCCTGGATTTTCTCTTCCTTTCTCTTGTCAACGTGACTTTCCTTGTACCTATTCCCTCACATGCTTGCGTAAGACAAGATTGCATATTTGGATCAATAACTTGGACTTTGACTTATCACCTTACATCTGTATCCCTCCGAAAGGCCAAGTCAGTTTTTGAAGGCGACGATGCTTCTTTCCATGTGACAAACAGGCCCAGAGATAAAAGTGCTGATGCCTAGGGGCTACGCTCTTTCAAAGGTATCAACTGGGCTAGGTAACTTATGCCGTCTAGTAGGACGTACTTTCTAAGTCCTGGACTCTACGAGGATTTCCTCGTGCTTGAAATATTGGTCTTACTTCCTTTTCGGATCTTGCAGTGTGATCGTGCAGTCACCTCGGCAAGAACCGGATCAGTAAGACCGAGGAGTTGAGACTTCGTCTCGTGGGAACCATTCTACAATATGCGCTTACTCTCCAGACAGAATATTACCAGGACCCCTGTTAATATTCGACCTTCATATACACATCTAGGCATTGTGCCATTCCTGCGATACGCACTACCACATAGACCCTCTATTCCAATTGGGATCATAGCCGGACACGGTTCCAAAGAAATTACTCGTCGTATAATGACCGTTGGCGCTCTGCGTTGTCGTAAAACCCGCCAGACAACCGATGATGGTGTGAAAGAAGCCCGTGATGGCGCCGTAGACGGCTCCGGCAGCAGCAGCGACATTGTATGGGCAGATATCATGACCTATTGGAGAATAGGGAAACGGTCAGTGTCCGCGATATGAAAAAGGTACCTAATGATCAATATTACTGACCCATGTTGTGAGCCATCCGAGCAAAGACATAGCCACCGAGGGCGTCGAGTCCCATGACAAAGATTTGGCTTCCCGCCTTACCCCCAGTTAGACCTCCAGCCGCTGCAGACATATCGTTAGATTTTCGATAACCGTGCCCATTCAAGGAGTTTGGAGACTCACACTGATATATCCCCATGCACTCTCCGCTCAATGGAATAGCGGCGACAATAGCGGCGACAAGCAAACCACTCGGTGCTATGATAAGGTCAGTATCCCTGGATCGCAGCTGACTATAGAAAGACGGGGGTTAAGGGGAATTGGATATACATTCTCCAAGCACCAAGTTACTAATCTCTGCCGTGATCAATACGCAAACTCCAAAGCCGCTTGCCAACAGAATCAACAGCATCCATGCATATGTCGAGATTCCCGCATATCCGAGAAACTCCACAAATGCCAATACACCTGCTTTGGTGACACCAGCCAAGGCGCCGAGTTGCAGCATTCGCGCTGTTAGGACACCGCCATTAACGTGCACGGCTGTCGCGACGGCTGCTGGTCCGGCGGCTGCGTTGGCTGCGATATCGAGGGCAGCGAGGGCGAAGAATGTCCATACTACCCATTTTCTGTCAGCAGAACATTGATGTACGTGTAGCTCGGGAAGGAATGACATCTGCAGTGGGCAAGTGGTGACTTACCGTTGATAGGGGGTTTATGGTCGTTCATTGTCAGATCTGTCGTGTATGTCAAGCAACGGCCAGACTTCGTCTTTCGCTATCCAACGGACAGTTTGAAGGTGATACTATACTCAATGGCCATTTTAGAACAGCCATCATGGTAGGTTATAAGCGACCACGATACGAGCTCACACAATTTCCAAGGCACGAACCATCATTCACGACTGGCCCGCTCCTCTCAAGACCGCCAAGAGTGAGGCTGAAGGCACATGTCGCTTAGAGCGTTCGTATTTAGCAAGTGATGCTCGTTATGGGAGATAAAGCCGCAGGGCTAACAACGTACATATCTCGATTGTCCAATAACGGGTCGCAATTGGCGAGACCATCGTTAGGGCACGGCTCGAGTCCACTCGAACTGGGAATGAGACTCATGCAGTGAGCATTACCCTGCGCCACGAACCATTGGTAACTCCAGCCGACCCAATCGCGGCCCGAGACTCGGAGGATTCTGCGGAGTTGACGGCCGCCAAGGGCGCCTTCTGCAGCTGCGCTCGTGATGTAGATACCTTTCGCTATAGCGCGCCCCGTTGCTGAGCCATTGTGCCCGGATTTGAAGGTTTGGGTATACGGATGGCGGGCTGGGCAAAAGTGAGCATGACGCATTCCCGGAGATATACAGGTAGCTGGACCCCGATATGGACGTGGATAACCGTTAGTGTTACAGTGAGTCCTTCCTCAACATGAAATCAACGTGTATTATCGAGGCGAACCCAGATGTCACTGGTGTCGGCGTATGTCATCCTATAACACACCAAGCCATATTCTGACCCCCATCATACGCAGATTCGCGCATCCATCTATGCACTCTGTCTCGGCGGTACCGTCGTGAACTACCTCCTCCGCGTAATTTCACCTGGAGAAGATGAAGCAGAGTTCTCGCGCGGCGTATCATCCGCACTGGGCATGCAGGGTCTAGCACTACTCTGCACAGCAATCTACCAAACCTTCCGCACCGAACTGACACTCTTCCACGCCATCTGCGTGGTCCATCTACTCGCTCTCTTGGGCATGGACATTATCAGTAAAGGCCGCTACGCCGGGCTCGGCCCTTGGCGCCTGTGGTTCTTTGCGGTGATCCAGATACTCTCTCTAGCAGCTTTCATTGCCTTCAATGTCTATCTCTGGGTTACGGCGCCTCGATTCGGTGCTCAACCGGCTTGTAACCCGGACACGGTGTATGTTGTCTTCGGTGTGAGTATCAAGGCTATATCGCCTGTATTCCGGTATATCATTCTTGGGACGCTGGGTGCGAGTGCTGTGGGGTCTATTCTTGTGTTTATGTGTATGCTACCATGTCTGTGCGGCGCGTGGGTTCATAACCGACGAGGTGGACGAGAGGATCAGGCTCGGAATCGAAACTGTGAGAAGTGGTTCCTGCACTCTGCGAGTACAGAGAACCGGAATCCTAATGGGCGTGAGCGGTTATCTGGGCAGACGTTGCTCAATTTCACGTTAAACAGGTTGGCATACTTCTGCTTCTGTATATATCTAATTGTGTCGCTGGAGCAGACGATTCAGCGCAACAACCTCGATCCTGAGGAAAGGGGATGGACTTTCGGTCAAGTTATTGCGATCTTCTTGTTGCTTGGTGTCACGAACGAGCTGTTTAATGTTGTGCTGGCGAAATGGGACAGGAGAATTGCACTTGCACGCCAAGGTAACCAGGAGCTGGTGCAGTATAGGCCACCATCTAGTGGAAACTCGGCAAATTCAGCGTATTGAAGTGTTAGATTTTACTTGATTATTTGTATGAGATCAATTTATAAGTATTCCACAATTCCTTACGTACTTAGGATATCCTCCATAACACCGCTTGCAGCTTGGTAAAAATAATAAAGCAGAAAAGTGTCCAAACCAATCATGGAAACGCCAATCATCGCACGTCATGCATATCGAGTCTTTCACCTTGATGTCTAGTTAATAAGGGATGAAGTCAAATTTCATTCGATCTAGAAAAGAGATTAGCCATAATAGGAGAAAAAGATAGGTGAAGCACATACCGAGGAAATGACTCCAATCCTCGTCCTCACTGAGCTGATTAGACCAATACTGCTCCAGGAATTTCAAAGACTGCAACACATTGGGCACTCGAATGGTATCGTGTAACAATGCCAGTAATCGTCGCACTGTGTCGCGATCTTCTCCACGCGCCTCGCAGCCCGCAATAAATAGCGGAGTGGTCAGCATCACCCACGGACTGAGGCCAGACGATGGCCCAATTTGTCGCGTATACTCTAGGATCCGCTGAACAGAGTGCTGGACTTGATCCGATGTCGCCGGGATCTTGCGCAGACGCCTGTTGATCTGGATCAGGGCACTGTGCTGGAAAGCCTTGTTGCAGAGCGACAATTGCTGCACGCTTTCAGCCGACAGTCCTTCAGCGACGCCTGGGTATAGTGACGGCTCCGAACTCGCACCTCGGTCCATAAGTTGTCGTACCGAGGACTCGAGCGTCGCCGCTTCATCCTCCATGTTACTATCAATTTCCCCCTCAATAAACCCCTGCGCATCTTTCTCGACCTGGTGATTTCGCCAGGCAGCAGCACCAATTTGTCGGAAAACAGCGGCCAGATCCACCGTGAACCCCCAATAATCATCCAGATAATCAGGCAATCCCCGCTGCCCGGCCAAATCAGACGGCGCAAACTCCGAAATATCACCAATAGGCGGCCCATTACCCGTCAACGCCGTAAGCGATACAATCGACCAGTACCAGCGATCCAGATACCTGCGAAAACCACCCTCAGACCGAAGCGAGTCCTCGCCCGCCGCATCCGAACTCTTCATCAAAGCCCTCGCTCCCTCGATATGTGCTCGCCATGAATTGGGATTGATCGCTCCTGAGTGGATCTCCGCTAGACAAAGCGTCCGCGCAGTCGCCACCAAGGCCTCCGAGCCCTTCGATGATGGATTCTGGAGTTCCTGCCGGAAGTGTTCCAGACTTAGCGCCATCAGCCGCGCGATGTCTGGTGCTGTTTTGACACTCTCGGACTGGTTGTGTAGGGCTTGTATGTGAATTGCAGAGAGGGCGGTAGTAGCGTATAACAAGGATGGAGTCTGTAGAGCCATGGGCACGATCATGCGGCAGATATCCTGCTGCATGCCGGAGTGGCAAGCAGTGATCTGGGAGGCATCATTGATGAAATGGTGTAGCAGGGCTTTCTGATCGTTGGAGAGCGACGAGAATGGATCGACGGACTGCGGCAAGATCAGATCAAAGCTGGGCTGAGGCTGAACCTGAGCCGCCTTGGACTTGGATTTGGATTTGGTGGTGTAGATGAATTCGCCGGGGGAGTATTCTGATGGTGTCAGCACAAGTTTCAAAGCCTTCATAAAGTCTCAATAGTCTCATACCCAATCTCTGCATGTTTGAGCCCACGCAGGCCCCGAATCGCGATCGCGAGAATGCCCGCCCACCCCACTGCAGCTGCATCGCATATTTGCAATCCACATTTGCGGTTTGGCAGCGCCTGCACGTCGGTCTCTGCTCGTCACATTTTTGGCGCCGCGCTTTACATCTTGTGCAGCCGGTGAAGGATCTCGACATGGGTGCTGGATGTGTTGAAAAGGTGTTGCGTAGAGAATAATTTCTGCGGGGAAAGTCCGCGATCTCCGGCTTCCCGGCGAATGACTTGACCAGGGTTCGAAGGTTCAAGTTGGGTTTGAGGGACTTGATCGACTGTTAGGAGAAAAGGGGGATGGCAATGATCCAAAGTTTAAGTAACTCGGTTTTGTGACTATGATTATCAAGGTTTTTGCCCTTTTTTGTATCGAGACGTTGTAGGTTCCCTCGTTAGCGGCCCATCTTCATGGATCCACCGATCGACGGGTTTTATCAGTGCCGAAATCATCCCCAATCAGTGTTGGATGTACTTGAATTATAAGGTTACACTGCATAGATTCTGATGTAGTTGCCCCGAGAGAATACATAGATTTGTGCTATGGCAGAAATACACAAGTGCCAACAGGAGTATATGTTCATCTCGTGGGAAATCTTCGAAAATCAAAAGCATAAAAACCCTTCATCAACTGAAGGTGTATCGGAGCCACTCGCCCACGGCTCGCAAACTCTCCCATCGCACCGTCTCGTCCTTGTCAGCCATCAGTTCCATCACTCGCGTCTTCAGGCCGATCCGCTCTAGTTGTGTACGCCGTTCCGGGAGTTCCTTCACGAGATGCCCCACGTCGTTACAGGCAATGGCCAGAACCTGCTTGTCATTATCCCAGCTCTTCGACAAGATCTCGGCAAGCTTCTTAGGTAGCGCGCCGTTGGACTCATCCAGAATCCGACGAGCATTGTCCTTCCAGAAAGTCGGGTTCTTGTGAGGGGGCGACCAGCGCAGGTGGCCCGACTGAACCTCCGCGGCATACTCGTCGAATGTGGTTTGGGTCTTGGTGTACTCTTCCAACATGGTAGACAGGGCGTCCAGGTCTTCAAGGAGGTCGGGGTCGGTCAGGTGGCGACCAGCCAAGTTGGTCAGGAGTGCGGGCAGACGGACAAACACCGCCACAGGGAGCAAGGCTGTCCGGTTAGTCGAACAAAGGTTGAGCAGCGTTGAGATGAGCAGACGAGTGGTCTTTTCCTTCGGCGAGAGGCGGAGGAGCTGCGTGTAGAGTTGGATAATCTCATAGTTCCTAGGCATGATTAGCGGCGGGCTTGATGTCGATTAGAGGCACGGAACTTACTCTTGGAGCTCTTCACCCACAAGTGCACTCTCAAATGTGAGCTGCCATACTACAAGGAGTACCCGGTAGAGTAACTGGAGGCCAACGCCGCCGGCAAGCCCAGGCTCAATGCCACGTGTGCTGCTTCCTGACGTACCATTACTCTCCTTAACTCCCGCAGCAGCGCGCAGAGTATCGATCAAGGGGTCCAAAGTCTCCTTGCGGTGGTTCCAGAAGACCTCGCGAGAGCGTGTCTTCCGAAGGAGCTCCGAGAATCCCTGGACTCCAATATCCTGGAGTCCACTGTCGTGGCTCTTGGTCAGGGTGGAGAGGTACGTATACAGCTGGGGAAGAGCTTCATCATCACGGGGAGCGGGTTTGGAGGAAGAAACAAGACTGTGCGACACCAATGCCGTGAGAAGAGTGGATGTGAGTAGCGGGATGGGGTCCTCGGCGTTCGTGGAGTGGTGCAGGAACGGCAAGAATGGCTTGTACGGTTCAGGATGCGAGATGAGGGAGTCGGCAAGTGAAGGAACATCTAGTGTCATACGTTAACGGTTGCAGAGCATAATGCGCTATGGAGGCAGGGAAACATACCCTGAATCAAGTCCGATGCCAGCACCAAGATGTATTGCACGATATCAGTCCTTCGAGAGGCCGACTCCAAGACACTATTGCCCTGCGAACCACCAGCCAGCAGGCTCGTGTAGCCCGGGAGATCTGATTCTATCGTCTGAATGCGCTGCTCCTTGCGCACCTTGTCCACAGCCTTGATCTTTTTGAGATGGTCATCCGTGATGTTGCCCGCGCGGACAGCACCCTCCCAAGGAATTGGCCGAGCGCGGATATTGTTCTGCAGCGAGCTGAGGTAGTTGGGCGGCTCCAGCGACATAGTGATCGGACAAGACCCCGGGCCAGAGAAACAGGATCCGTTGGAAGGTGAAAGGTCGAGAAGGGAGGAGGAGTCTCTGGAGCTTGAGGGGATGACGGAAGCATCGCCAAGACCCGCTTTGGTCCCAACGCAAGTCGTTTCATGTTGAGCCTCTTCTGTCTTCTCTCCTCATTTACTCCCCTCTTCTCTTGTACGCTCTGTCGTGTCCACCGGGTATTTATTTCGCTGTGGTCTTCTATTTTACGCTCCTTCGGGCCGGATTCTCTTGTGCGACGTCCTTGAAATACGACTTAAACATCCAGTCCTACAGTTCGTTTTCGGGCTTTTTTTCCCTGTCGTTCCCTCTTGGCTGGTGAATTGAGCCTCATCCACTTAAACGCCCATCTACCAAGTCGAACACAACCTAAGCCTTGTCCGAGCGCGGCCCCAACCGAACTCATGCACACTGAACACAAGGCATTTGCTGCCTAGTCTCCGAGTCGCACTTAATCCAGCACATTCATTCCCATGGCGCAAAATTCCCCGACGCAAAAGCCGAAATGGGCCATGGGCAGCTTTTTCCAGCAAGCAGTGGCGGGTGTCGAATCGCGCCTAGACAATATCCTGTTGGATGAGGAGGAAAGGAAAAAAGCGGCGAACGCGAAGCCCGCGGAGGCTGCGAGTACTGGAGGAACAATAAACAATTCTACCGCTGACTGTACGCACTGTATCGGATCTTTGTCATTCTGGAAAGAGACTAACAGGTTTTCTAGCGATTTCTCGCAGCGCATCAACTGCGCGCAAGAATGACCGTCTTCAGGAACGCCTAGCGAGGGCTATGGTCAAACAGAACGCCTCAAATCGGAATTCAGAATCTTCACCAAGTCGCTTTTCTTCTCCCGCGGCCAGCCCTCGACCAAGTAGTGACGCGCGATCGAGCATGGATGTTGATTCCAGCATTTCATCCTCTACGCCGTTTACCGACACTCTCCAATCCCTCGCGCCCAAGGAAGGGAATGCCGCAGCGGAGGGTGCAGCGCCGAGAATAAGCGAAGATTCTGAGGTTTCTACCAGGCAATCTACTGATATAAGTGTCACAGAATCTATACCCAAGTCGTCCAGTGATATGAATCAGCAGCCTCTGGAGCCTGAGAGCGCTAGCCAAGATCCAACGGATTCTCAACCAAACGAGGTGTACAGTGCTCGTACATCGGTCGAAAGTCCACGGCCAAGTGTTGAAGTACCTTCAGAGGCTCGGCTAGTTGAGGATAATGCGGCCGATTCCCAGCGACAGGAAGAAATCCATGGATATATTGAACGGATTGATGCACTTCAGTCAAAGCTCAAGTATCTAGCCAACGAGGCGGCGGAATCGGCCAAGAACGCCGCAGCTACTGCTTCCCCAGGCAGTGTCAAAAAGCAGCTGCTTGAAAAAGATGAAAAGATCGCGCTGCTTCTCGAAGAGGGACAGAAGCTATCCAAGTCGGAGATGGATCATCGCATCGCTCTCAAGAAGCTTCGACAGCAGCTTAGTGAAAACATCAAGGCCCAAACTGAGATGAAGAAAAAGACCGAGAAGTTAGAAAGAGGCCTACACAGCTCCGAGGCTAGAGCGAAACGAGCTGAGGCTGCAGAGAAGCGAGCGAACGAGTCGTTGTCGTCCCAGACAAAAGTAGCCAAGGACCTTGAAGCTGTGATGAATGAGCGCAATGCCCTCATTCAAACGGTGCAGGAAATGAAGGGTCAAATAAGCCGGGCTGTTGCACGTGCCGAAGCTGCCGAGTCCAAGGCTACCTCTGATGCATTGGAAAAAGAAAGAAGCAGGGCCAATGAATTGGATGAAGAATTGTCCACTCTCAAAATTGAGCATGACATCAGCCAAGAGAAGTCAAAGAAGGAGATCAGCGAATTGAAAGAGAGAATTGACCAAGAGAGAGAAAGAGCGCGCATGCTTGAAGCCGAATTGAAGGGCGAACAATCGGTTCTCGAAAGCAAGATGGAGAGCCTCCGTTCTCGCGCAGAAGAAGCTTCATCTGGAGCAACTGGGGAGACCCAGGCCAAACTTTTGCGGCAGATCGAGACACTTCAGACTCAGTATTCTGTTGCCAGTGAGAACTGGCACGCCTTGGAGGGTTCTCTGCTTGCCCGCTTGGCCAACGTGGAGAAGGAACGAGATGATGTGAGCCGCAGAGAGGCCGATTTGCGCAAGAAGATTCGGGAACTGGTGAGATTTGCAGCAATATCTACATTCGCGGGACTGTTGACTAACCGAAAAACCTATAGAACCTGAAAACCAAGAAACTGGAAGAAGAACTCGAGAATGCCAAAGAATCCGAGCGGGATATTGAGAGCAAACTCGAAGAGCGCATGCAAGACTTGCAAAAGGTGCAGCAAAAGGTCGAAAAAGCAACCGAGGACCTCACTGCAGCGCAGAAGGACATGGCTGAGCAGAAGAAAGTCGCCGACGCAACATGGGCGCAAAGACTGGAGGAAGAGCGGACAAAATGGCGCGAGCAGCTCAACAGCTTGCAACAACCCCGAGGCGTGTCACCCGTTCCGTCTACTCGCCGGTCGAGCAATCTTGATGCTATCCCGACTGGTTTCTTGGACTATCGTCCTAGCAGCCGTCGCTCATCCACACTTCCCTCTGCTTCGCCCGATATTGGCACGCCGCCGCGCCAGAACTCCTACCCAGCGTCGATCATCCCGGGAACCCTTTCTCCTCCACCACTCAACACTGCAACTCCAATTATCATGGAAGCCCCATCAATTGCATTTGAGCCGGATGATTTCGAAACCGGCACTCTCGCCACCCCATCTGCATACGGCGGAACCCAGGCTGCTGGATCTCGTGGTATCAACGACATTATCTCCGAGTCGACTGTCGGCGCAGGCCCATCCGTGCAGCTGGTGGAGCGCATGAGCGCCACGGTTCGGCGATTAGAAAGCGAGCGTGCCGGGTCCAAGGATGAACTTGCGCGCGTCACGAGTCAGCGCGATGAGGCCCGACAACAAGTTGTTGACCTCATGCGCGAGCTCGAGGAAAAGAAAGCGTCTGATTCTCGCGTACAAGAGCTCGAGGTGAAACTTGCCGATATTGACCGGCGGTATCAAACAACCCTTGAGATGCTTGGTGAGAAGAGTGAACAGGTCGAGGAGCTGGAGGCTGACATTGCTGATCTGAAGAAGATCTACCGCGAGCTGGTTGATAGCACGATGAAATGAGGTGGTGATTGTGTTGGCTCTCCACGATGGGAACTTGTTTGAATTTTTGTGTTCAATCACCTAAGCTTGTACATAGGTAAATTCATAGATAAGTCCATTGCACTAGTTTTCATGGCAATTGGGTGTCTTTGATTGCTGTGAGTACAGAATGTGTCGCGGCCTTTGCAGGCGCCGGAGATAACATCTAATTGTATCAGCGCCTTGGTTTGCTGACGCTGGATGGGCAACACTTGCTTCAGTGTCAACGGAGATGGGCATATTTACCAGAGGATACTGACAACCTAAAACACGACTCGATCGGGGTTGACTATGGTTTATGAAATGTCGAGCTTATGGCCTTTTACACTTAGTACTCGGACTTGATAGTTTAAATAGAAACATGGAATGTTGATGCTTTCCGATGGCAATGTAAGATATTCATGACTGGCAAGAACTGGAGTTGGAAGGCATTGTCTATGAAGCTATAGCGGGTCAAAGGACTGCCTACGAAGCTACACAGGATGAGCGGAGAAAGGAACACCGAGAAATTGAATTAAATTTGTATTGACAAGTGATACAATAAAGGACCGCAGAAGGGTGGAAGCCTTGAAGAATGGCTATATGAAGGTCAGTTAGTTTAAAAGTTGAAGATGTAGGCTGCACGAGGCAGAGTGAACTCACTTTCCACGGACCGGAATCTTGATAGATGCGTTGGTTGGTTGAACCTTTTGTTTTTGTTTGGGGAGCTTGAAATGTTTGCATGTGTTGAGCATAGAGCGTCAGGTCCAAGCATCTATCCCTTGCTATATTGATTGTCCTGAGGTTGAATACCCGCCACAACACAGCAAAGGATAGCAGAGGAGACTGAGAGGAATAATTTGAAAGAGTTGAGTGAGCCGAAGAAGTCGTAGAATCCGAGAGTTAAAAGACCAAAGCTATCCATTGCTGTGTTGATTGTCCTGAAGTTCAAAACCCGCCACAACACAGCAAGGAATAACAGAGGAAGTCGAGTGAGGAAGGATTTTAAGAGGTGAGTTGAGTGAGCCGATTAAGTCGTAAGTAAGAAGTCGTAGAATCTGAAGGTTGAAAGACCCAAAGCTATCCCTTGTTATATTGATTGTCCTGAGGTAAAAGCCCGCCAAAATATAGCAAGGAATAACAGAGGAAGTTGAGAGAGGAATAATTTGCCGAAATTTGAAAGACCGAAGCTATCCTTTGTTGTGTTGATTGTCCCTAGGTTGAAAATCCGCCACAACACAGCAAGGAGTAGCAGAGGTATAAGGGCATGCAAGTATTGAGAGTGGAAGCCTCGAAGGATAGCTATATAAAGATCAGTTAAAGGTTTAAGGTATAGGCTGCACAAAACGGAGTAAACTCACCTTTCCACAGACTGGGACCTTGGACCTTAGGGTGGTTGAGATGTCACGTAAGTTGTGAGAGGTTATGCAAGACTTGAGAAGTCATGAAGGTCTTGAGAAGTCATGGAGGACTTGATTGGTAAAAACAGAAAGAAATGAAAGTGTTGTGCTGAAAAGTGATCATAGACATGACTGACGATGACTGATGATGATGATGATGATGATGGATGATGGATGATGGTGGGGGACTTGGATGTGGCGTGGAGAATGTGTGGGGAAGGAAAGCTTGGCAGGGGTGGAGATGGACTTATTTATAGGATATCTCCGCCTTAGAAAGAGGGCACAAAGAATAGGCGAGATCATGTGATTTACATAGGGCGGTCAATTTATGCCCGTTCAATGGTCTCACCGCCTCAGACTACACACAGCCATTGCGGCGCCCAATTTACCGTCACCTACTCCGTGGAGCTGGGTGTAGCCACCGGCAATACTTAAGCTTTTCGTACTAAGTTGTACCTCGCCTGATCGCCGCATTATTTTCATCTAAGTTGATATTGTAGGTGCATGCTACTTCCGAATACATACCCATTCTGTTCCGGGTCTGGTCAACGTACTTTGAGGTATCTGGCGTGATTGAATGCAAGATCCAAGTGGAACCCCCGAAGGTATTGAATTGCAAGTTCGGCTCCCTGTCGGCCAAGAATTGATACCGATGACTCGTAGCATTATATGTAAAATTTGGGAGTCTCATTCCGCCAATGAACAAGCGAATACTCATGGAGTAGCATCATTAATGTCGGGATTCCCGATCGAGTAATTCCTGTCAAGGAGCTAGCTTTTGGAAAACAAAGTTGATCTAGAAAAGAGAATCTGGATTCAAAACATAACATCGACGTAAGTGACTTCAACTTGCCACAGTATAGAAGTTGAAGCATCTTGATTGCGGCAAGATCGCGGGTGAGATGCCAGCCAGTCAGACGCTTCCATTGGTCAAGCTAGTGCAAGCAATCTCTCGGCGATCGTGTAGACAATAAAGAATTTGGCTATGATATCAAAGGTACGAAATGGCTACTGTAATGGACAATCGTGAGTATCACCTCGCGTCCATGTATTGGAGCCCAGTGGCAATGGTACTGTGTGGTCCCGATTCCGTCTCTCTTAGAAAGCCCAAATGACGTAGTACAGTAATATGAAATGTCATCCCGAAGTCCTTTCTCCGTGTACCTTATTGCTCATCCGTACACTAGTAGAGACCCTTCTTCTCGGGCGACAAGACCTCCACATAACGGAAATCGATGATTGACGGCGGTTCGGCTCTGACAGTCCCTATATCCGAGCCCGATATTTGGATTATTAACTTTCAACTAAATAACTAGCCAAAGAATGGAGTCCGGGTATCTCCATCTGCTGCAGCTCTTTTCCCTTCTCCGGAATTCCAGCGTGATTTCGACGGGTCTTCGAGATCGTCAACAACGCATACCTTGCGGGACTCCAAGTGGATCCTGACCACACCGCTGCAGGTGCCTCATGTGACCAGCCCCGTTCTGAGTCACTGCACGGCAAGTTAGCCGAAATGTAGTTTGATGGAAAAAGTACGGCAGAAGGGGCAAATGTTCATTATGAATCAAGTGGTAAAATAAGTGATTAATAATAGAATCGGAATTGGCCAGCAAAAAAGTCTTTTTGGTTTGTAGATTAAAATAGAGTATGTAGCTATGTACAGAGCACACCCTTCTATGTCGTAACGTCGTTGCGGTGTCATTAATCATTATATCGGTCGAGAGTAAGACAGTTTGTAGTGTCGGAATGGAGTAAAGGTGCAGGTGTAGAAGAGAATTCGAGAGCCAGCTTAAGCGGCAATAGGCGTAACGGAGACGCAGCAGAAGTTCTTGGAATCCATGGAATCCATATCCAGGATTTCAGTCTCGGTGACTTGAGCCTTGATTTCCTTCGCCGAAGGTGTCTCAACGACAGGAACATTGACGAACTTTGGTGTCTCTTGCTCCTCGGCCTCGTCTTCTTCGTCGGTCTCTTCGAACTCGAATGAGCTTATGCGAGACTTCATATCGTTCTCGGTCCATAATACTGAGCCGCAGTGTAGGCGGAAGTGTGCCACGCAGCGGCGGAGGCTTGGATCGGGAGCGGTGGCTTCACGAGCCAACTTCTCTTTCGAGATGACGGTGAGCTTGTAGGGAAGAGCGTTGCGGTTCGCCATTGGGGGCCAGCGTTTGTTGGCGTTTCTTTGAAAAGGCACGGAGTGTGACGGCTTCGGCGACTTGGGAGTGACAATGCGTGTGGCAGTTGTCATAACGATGTGACCGGACGTGTAGTACCGGACAGGTCTTTTATAGGGGGTATTTGGTCAAACTGGAATAGATCCAAGTGTCAAGATAAGATCACAATGTTTAAATAGATGTAGGTGGAGAGACGGTTATTAAGACCTGAGGGAGAGAGCCGAAAAATAAAATAGAATTAAATAAGAAAAGAAAGGAAAAGGACAGAAATCTTATAGGGACAGAGATCTGCGGCGTATGGGGTAACGTGGCCCGGGCTAAAAAAAGTCTTCGAGGTCAGCAGGACACAGCAACACCGACTGCATGGAATCTAGACCTGCCACCACGGTCCAGCCCTGCCTTTAGTCTCATCCTTAGCTCGTACCATTCAGTGCTTCCACTTCTTCCTTGATTCCACCAATTATCTACATTTGTGGCCTGCATCTATTCACTCCAAGTTTTCGATGATTTCCTTCCTCCCATCAAAGATTGAGGTTTTTTCCATTTCATGACTCACAGGTGATGTGTGGGACGGAGTATTCGGAATCCCCTATGCGGTGGCCAGAGTCCACTAAGTGGAGATGCCGTTTCCGTGATCTGTTGGTGTTTTCGAAATTTTTTCTGTGGAGACCTTGCTCCAGAGCTTATCTTGCTTAACTCAGCACCTACGAAAGAGAAACTTCACAGGGGAAACTCACGATCTCCCCGGATTGCCTGTTCCGGAAGTCCGAAGCCCCTCAACTTCGCCGAATCTCGCGTGCATTGAAACCGCCGACAACGGCCAGCGCTAAGAAATGTCGATTTGAAACTGCTTCACCAGATCCCAAGCCCTCATAATAAATCTCTGCGAACCCATGTTCATTTCGCCCACTGTTCTTCATACCGAGTACCGTGGTTGCTTCCCGGTGCGGTGACTCAGCGACCCTAACTGGACCCGTGGAGCATTCCTGAGGATCCTTAAGGGGACATCACCTACTCCTTTGAGCTCTCCCGTGGGGACATCACAGTTCCACTTCACTACTGTGCCCCTACATATGTAGCAACTTTCTCCGGGCTTACGTCTGCATGCCACGCCGACCAATATTATTCGGACCAAATATCTTCCCCTGTCGCCACTAACTCCTCGTCGTCCAATGTCGTCCAACTCATGTCCTCCACACATTCGTGTAACCTTCTTTGAGCTCCAGGGCCCCACTTCACGATGTCTGCAAGCAGAATGGATTTAGTCATGTCCACAGGACATTGACGTGAAAACAGTCTGAAATGATCCGATGCACCCGGACAAGTAATGTCTTGGGAGATGGCATCCTAATCTTCAGATTAGTTTGCCTTCGCGTGGCAACTGTTCATCGAGACTGGGCAATATCCAACCGGCGAAGAACGTGATCGTCACCCGTACGGATGTATTTGCCGGAAGAATTACCCAATGCTAATGCGTCAAGACTTGCACTTGCACTTGAGGAAGATCAGAAACTGCATGGACTTGTCATGGTGCCAACGCCGTTGCTTCAACTTGTTCAGATTAATATCTTCCTATTTGTCCGAGTCCCTCTCAGCAGCATTTTCCCCAGCCAGGACTGTTCGTGAACCCTGCAACCAGTCTATTGTGAAAGATATCAGTGTGGTGCACTGCCATGTAGAGATGGTATGCTGCTACATAAGCACTTTTCCAGCATAATGTTGGTCGCATTGTACCGTTGCGTCGAGTCTTGTCATTCCAGGGGCCACCAGACTTCAACTTGCAGCCATTTGCAACACTAACACTCCTTTCACCGTTAGCCTCCGAACGTTAAGTGCGAATACAACAGTCGCGCGCAGTCACAAGTTATTAATGATCTATTGGTTGCTAATGGGCAAACGAGACATCCCCTTTGGTCTCTCTTATGTGCTATAGACGAATCGAAATGATTGGAAAACTGATCCACTGCAGCGGCATGGTTTGAAAATACTAAGATTGTGTTATCGACTTGGAGTCTACACTTTTTACCTTTACTTGAACAGGATCCAATGGCGGCTATTCCAGATGCTGGAGTTTCGGCATGATCATTGTCAAGTTCTGCCCCGGTGAGACATCGAGTATTGTCGATCTATTCAACAGGTGTCGGTAAGGTGAATACATATCAATGCCAGATCAATAATCCAGTCTATGGTCACTGCGGGTGACTTTGTTCATGTGACTTGGAGGCTAGCTATAACGCAAAGTTGTTAGCTCTACCTTCTTCATGGAAAGCAGCATCTATTGCACTGAAAATAAATCTACTAACCGTATGTGATTCTACCCTGAAGGTGATCCTCTGGCCCAATCAGCTTTGAACCTGCGGGTCAGCCGGAACTACTGCTCGATAACAGATGACTTCTTTGAATTGCGGCGCCACGACTCCTGATCCATCGGTCATAGGTCCAATCTTCCGGCACAGCAACGCACGTCGCCTCTCGGTTCCTGCTACGGTCTGAAAACATCACTGGTGCCCGCCGACTTTCCTATTTTGGTAGCAGGCATGGGTCTGCAGCCGGCTCGCTCGATCTACAGCTTTCGAGTTCGCATATGACAACTGCATTTGGAACACAGGGCGTCAAATTTCGGTTCCACTCTCAGACGTAAGAACTCAAACCAAAAGCTCAGTCTCCAGCCCTTGTTAGAAGCAGGGCTTTGCTACATTTATTGTTACACTCGATGGTTGGAAGGCGCACACCGCGAATACATTTCTTTGATGTTCATTTTCCTGGACTGCAACGATCTCGACGCACGGTGGAACTCAGCAGGATGTCTCGTTTCAGCTGGAAAATCCATTACTATATGGAACAAATGACAGAGTTCACCTCGGCTGTTGGGGCTTACAAGTCACTGTAATAGACAGCTATTCATGGGTGGCTTCCTCCGACGCGCAACACTCTAGCATTCTCAGGTTTTCTTTGTTTAGAGAACATATACCCGGCGCTTCGGACTAGCACCGAGTTACCCGGGCTGCGCGTGATAGTCCTGGTCGCATGCCACATGCCACAGATTCCAGAGCATGCATATAATATCCAGTCGAATCAGAGTCGAGATTCGCATCCTCAATTTGCGGATTACGGATCCAAGCCAAAATCTGCACTCTTCACGGAAAATGCTGCCTCTTACAGCTGATTCAATTCTTCTCCCTGAGCTCCCTGGTAAGCTTTGTGATCAGAAACTAAGAAACTGGACATCCCTTCGCCACTCGCCTACTGCTGCCGTTGCATCCACGAGTAGGCAGCAGGTACATACGCTTACAAGGGGTTGACTTGGAATGCTGTGATCCATCTGTCAACCTGTCACTGTAAATCACATTGAGCTGACGAATATAGCTCCCGTTCTCTGCTTGTCAGCAGCCCATGTTCAACTGCGGATAAACTTTTAGCAAAGGGCCAGGCCCTGGTGGATATTCGTATTCTCATGCACTCAGATATTTTGGCGGATAAGAACCAGTAGAATGACTAGAATGACTCGAGTTGAAACTTATAACTGGCCAGTGACCAGAGCTGGTCAGCCACTCTAGAGTACTAGCATGTACCCAGAACCAAACTACCCGATATCTGTCCGACATGGTTAGTTTACAGGTTGCATCCGACGTCGATCGCGGCGAGCTCCTCCAGGGACGTTCCTGTAGTGGATCGCTTCCTTGAGGATTGCCTGGTACAACTAACAAGCCGTCCAATGACGGCCACCATCGGCGCTATAGAGTCACCTTGTGTGCCTGTGCTGAGCCTACTGTTGCTTCCTTGTGTGACGGGGGACTACTGCCAAAGCCTTAACGGCAGCACAGCGGACGGGGCTGTTGCGAGACCATGTAGACATTGAAGACTCACTGTCACACTGTGCCGTCTCGTCCGCCATCGTACAGCCGACAAGTTCCTTCCCGAGGACCCTGGTATATCAGAGCCTTGAACGCGCGCCTGTTTTTGGAAACTCTGCGCATGGACCTTCGGTCGTCTCAAGTGACTACTTTGGTCATCTGCTTCGCACTGAGCTTGGCGAGGTTTGCAGATTGTGAACCTGACAGTTCTTACCTCTTACCTCGGGAAGCCTGTTCCTTGCACCTGGTTCATATATCTCAATAGATAAACCAACACACTACCACCCGTAGTAAGAGTAAAAGAAAAAACCAAAGCCGCGATGGCCGCAGCATGCATGAGCTCAATTTTAATCAGCATTACGGGCTAGTTCAAGTGTGTCGCTAGTTCGTCTCATCTGCTGACAAGATGCGGCCTGTGCTCGCAAATCCCGGCCATTTTAGGTTATGTTCATAGTAAGTGTACTTTGTACGGACTTTATTGCACCTAGTGCCCCTCATTTCCCTCTCCGGATGATTATTGAAAACAAGGAATGCCTCTCTAATCGTGCCGAGTATTTAGAGTATCCTCTTCTCTTGGCATGTTCCAATTATTATTCAGCAGAGATATGGGTCTTGTGAGGCCATCAATAATCTATTTCCCTTCTCCTAATGATATTATTCCCGTAGAGACTATAGAAAGCATATCGCCCGGACCAAGAGTCGGACCAAGACTCGCTAACGGATGTATACCACGGCCGAGCTCTGCTCTGCTCCCGATGTCGTTCTCATAGTTCTGGAGTCCTCAAGTTCTGGCATCCAAGACAGGTCAAGTCACACAATCCAGACCGGGCGGGACCAGAGACTGGAGAAGCCTATCATAGCGAAGGACTGTGTGATTGATACGTAAAAGGGAGAACCCCTCTGAGGCGCTGGGGCTGGCCGCTGGCTTTTATAGTCATGGTCTGCGTCGAGTAGCTGTAAGTTTAGACTCGGTCACGCAAAGGGTCATTCCATTTTAACCTGTGCAACGGTTACTCCCTTCGCCTTTCCACTTTCCACGACTTCCACGCAGGGTCCTTCAATCTCGCCAACCCCATCGATCGCGGTGCCACCTCGGGAAAATCGCCCTTTTCGGCTTCGTTCTCATTCGTCTGCTCCAACGAAGAGAACCTAGACAGACCGGGGAAGCCAAAAAGAAAAAAAAGGCCTGCCCCTCCAGATCTGATTTCATTATCCGATCTTTCCTATGATCCGGAGATTCTTCAACGGCCGCTGTTCTTCGGAAGATCCCGAACCTTCAACCCGGTCCCCGTGTACCCGGCGTCATTTGATATCTCGAGTTCTGATCCTTCTATTCATATCAGTCACCTACTTCTCTTTGTCTTCACCGCTACCTTAACTTCTATATTCCCTCCGTAGATATCATTCCCGTGACCAATCACGCGTGCATTCCCCTCCCTTGCACCTCCCCTTGACTTTCCTTGACTTTTCTTGACCCTTTTGACTTCACTTGACTTCACTTGGCTTTGCTGTGACAGTTTCCCCCACCCCGTTTACTTCCTATCTTACGATATTACTGTCCCACTATCTCTACCATTCCTTTTATCAAGGTGCGCCTCGCTCTATTCACGTGATTTCGTCCTATATTTTCAGGCATCAAAACACTCACCGCCTCGCCCCTCTCAAAGTTCCAAACGAAAGCTCCAACTCGAACCTCCAATCCTTCCCGTGCTGATCGTCCTCTCAAGGCCATCTGCATGCAAGCCTAGCATACCCGCTTGCGCCACCGTGACCCTCTGTCGCATTTCCCTTTGCGACTTGTTCACCAACCCCCTTTGGCGCGCGGCCCCATCGACGCGACTTTTCGCGGCCTCGCCGTTCCGTCTGACCCTTGACTATGTATGGCACGCCTCACTCTGCGACAATGAACGTAATGGGAGGAGAGGCTGTTGATGGCTCCGGGACCATCGATCCGGCCAACTTGAGCAACTCTGGTACGTATTTGTGCGCTGCTCTATCTCTTGTCGCATTCATGGTTTCTCGTCTTCGCTTCGCTGCCTTGTGTTTTTGTTGTCGCGGCCGATCTCTTGCGCAAACCCCCGCGATCGGTCATTTTTGTTGGTCATCGGCTGCCTCGTCCCGTCGCCTTTTGCCTATGTCCTGTCTTGTTCCTGTCGCCTTTGTTTCAAACTGATGCCCCTCCTAGTCTCTGTTATGCCGGCACCATCCCCTGCTGAACCCAGTCCCCGTGGTGTTAAGCGTAGTCGCACTCCAGATCACGGTGGAAATGGACAAACAGGAGGAGATCAGTATGATGGTACGTGAGCATAGGAGAGGACACTGTCTTGATGTCTTGCTTGTCAAGGCTTTGTTGAATTCGCGGCTTTCCATCGCTTTCGCTGTGTTTTTGTCCTGTCGCATTTAGTTTTATTCCTTCCATGAATCTTGCTAACCCGCCTTGGTTTATTGTAGAGGATCAGGGTCGTCGAAAGCGCGGACGTCCCCCGAAGACGCCGCGGGCAAGCTCCAACGACCAGCCGGCCGCTGGCACCCCTGTTCGAACGCCGCAGATGCAATCCCGCCCACTCCCTCACCAAACAGCCGGGTCGCCGCCTCTCGCATCACCTCCGGACAAAACAACGCCGACAAAATCGCTGGTCAAGGCTCTTCCGACCGTCAGGGACCATACGTCTGATCAACTCAATGAAGAAGGAGATGAATACATTCCCAAAGAATTTGACGAGGCTGGAGAGTTAAAGGCAGATGCCATGGGATACCCGCAGGGTGGTCGTGAATACAAATGTCGGACGTTCCGTGTACCGAACCGAGGCAACAAGCTCTTCATGCTGGCGACAGAGTGCGCAAGGGTATTGAACTACCGTGATTCCTACCTCTTGTTCAATAAGAACCGATCCCTACACAAGATTATCGCGTCACAGATTGAAAAGGACGATCTCATCCAGCAAGATATCCTTCCATACTCTTATCGGTCCCGTCAGATTGCCATTGTCTCAGCCAGATCCATGTTCCGACAGTTCGGTAGCCGTGTCATCGTCAACGGCCGAAGAGTTCGCGATGACTATTGGGAGAGCAAGGCGCGGAAACAGGGTTTCACTGAGGACGACCTCGCCGGCGAGAAGCGCCCAGGAGCTGCGAAGTCACGCGACGGGACGACGGTAGACAACGAACGCCATAATATGCTGCCGGCACTTCCCCACAACGATGTCATCTTCGGCAATACTATCGAGCAATTGCCTCCCGGTCTTTCCTTGGATGTTTCAGATACCGCTTCGTCGCTGGCCCAGATGCCCATGATTCATATGGCGACGACAGATGACCCGCGACTGCGAGACTACAATAGCATGCCACGATCGCGGCAAGAGTTGACCGGCCAGGCATACCAGGATGTCACCAAGACTAGCGCCGGCTCGGAGATCATTCATCAGGCTCAGACCGCAGCCGACTTCAACCGAGCCTTGGGGTCACAGCGAGCTCTTCGCCACAAGGGTCTGGATGAATTCTATGCAAAGCCTCGTGAAGCTCCGGAAATTGAACCCCAGTCTAGCACCGCACTTGACTCTGGGTTGTCAATTTCGCAGCCCATCCAAACTGCTCAAATACCACCAGTGGGAATGGCAAACCCTGCACATGCGCAACATGTCATGCCTCATCAAGCGATGATGACTGGTCAACCTGGTTTCCCACAGCAAGTCCACCAACAACCTATGGGGCAGTCTTCCATGAGGGGTATTCCGCCAGGCATGCAACCCAACCTTATGCACCAACGTTCTAATCCGTCCATGTCTGCCGGTATGGCCCAGCCTCCTTACGGATACCCTTCGCAGCAGCAACAGATGTGGGGCCAGCCACCACCGCAACCTCAACCGTCACCCTTGTCGTCGCAGGGTTCGCAGGGGGTCAACATGCCCCAATACGGTCAACAGATTGCCGTTGCTCCTCAACAGACACCGCCACCTATGGGTCACCATGGTCAGCAGCCTCACCAATCTCCGCGCAATCAACACCGCCCATCGGTGCCCCAGATGCCGCAACAATTCCCTCAAATGCAGCAGCATCCTCAGTCGCAACAGCAAGCCATGACAGGCATGGGATTCCCCGGTGGTGCCCCAGCTGGCTATCCCAACATGGCGCGTGCAATGTATGCCGCCAACCAGGGCCCTGGCGGGCAAGCTTTCATGACGGGCAATCCTCAACAAGCAGGTATGGCAATGGGTATGGCAGGAGGTGGGATGCCCGGCTGGGGCGCTGGGCCTGGTGGACCAATACAGCCCGGTCAACCTCAGCCTGGCCGGTCTGGCAGTCCGTTAGGCGGATGGTCAGGCTACTAGATTGCGAACCGGCGTTATCTAGATTGGCGTTTTACATTGGGAGCTTCTTCTTTACCAGCAGCAGAGGTTTACTGCTTTCTTGATCTCCCGCTGCTCTCCCTTATTCTTCTTGCTCTTTCTGGTTGTTCCCCTTGCATTCTCCTGTCTGTTCTGTGCAGGGACCTATGGTATCGTGCATCTGGGCCAGCCTTTCCTATACCCTTTGTTCAACGTGGTCGGGCTCGGGTCGGTTGATGTCTTTTCTCTATGTGACTTTATGTTTCCTTGTCATGTCCTTTCCATATTCTATCTGCGATATCTCTACTACTTCCAGCGTTCTTCCTGAATTTCCCGGCGTTGATGCTTGCCGAATCTTACAAGATATGAGTATGTGTGTCTCTTCTTTTTCTCCAGCTTGTCATACATGGTCGATAGAGGGAATTCTTTCTTCAAGGCCGAGATATTCCTTTATTTCTCTCGACCATGCCTCTATTACCAACGTTGCATTTGTTTCACTTTGACTTTTCGCCTGTGTATTACCGTTTGAATTTAGGGGCTAGGTTTCTGACGATTTCCGCCAACTTGCTTGTCTATTCCACCGAACGCATTTCTGGGAATGACACCTTTTTCTATTGTCTGCTTCTGTTGTTCATATTTCCCCATCGTGTTCGTGGCAAGCCTAGCTACGATTTAATTGTGCTCTTTATCCTCCCCTCTCATGTAGGGTCAAATTGATAGTGATACCTTGCTTTCTATGTACATCTGCCTACTTATTCCTCAAAAATAGGTATATTTATTTCATTGTCCATCCATGGTTGATCGCCTATTGGTCCTTACGCTAAGCCTAAATTAGCGTAAACTTTGCCACGTTTTGCAAATTTACGCCTTATGCCTCAATTTCTTTATCAATTCTGTCTATTTTCTCTCGTTGGCAAAAATAATCTCCTAAATGCTGCCACATTTTGTGAAAATGAAAAAAATAAACGTCCCCGGGAAGGCTCGAACTTCCAACCTCCTGATTAACAGTCAGACGCGCTAGCCGATTGCGCCACGGAGACATTTGATAGGATAAAAGCCCGAGGAATGTAATACTAGCTAAAGGGCAGTACATTTTATGTGAGTTTAACAAATGCTATGTTTTGCGACCTTGCCTTATTTAGTAGTGGCTACTAGCACTATAGCGACTGCACCTTGTGGCAAGAGGAAGGAAAATAAGTGGGACATAGATAAGAGAATCACCTGAGTTGAAAGTATTTCTATGATCCCGAGGGCGCTAATATCTCTGTTCAAAAGCGGTATATATTCCTGTCGTATTCTGAACCTGGCCCGACATATCGCCACTCGGCCGGACATTATACAAGGTTTTAAGAATAAAGCTATTATGGGTGGCTTGCGCTTAGCCATAGCAGTCGCCAATTAAGCTTGACTCTATAGTAATCAAGGCAGGTCAAATGTTCCATATAAAAGTAGAAAGAGTTACATGATTGTCGCTGAGGCTAGATATCAAGGGCGGACTAAGCTCGATATGCAGTGATAAAATCCGAGGTATATCCCGCTGACGAAATAATCAAATTAGATGAATAGGCATTTCCCGACGGTCGAACGGTTATTGCCGGCGGAGGCCGGCCGAGATCTTGAAAGTCTTGGAAGTCTTGGACGGACAGAGTTCACCGCAGCGCCGTGGTTCTGCGGTCTACGTGGTAGAATATCCATGGATGACGGTTGCAAGCTGCTCCAGCAAAAGCAAACCTAATATCGTAGAAAAGAATAATCGTACTAGATGCCGCACCACAGTCAAAACCCATTTCTCGGATTATCCTGCTATCACAACTCATCCAAGTCCATTATGTTAAGCTCGACCGTACCCGGATTTAAGGATTGGGGCTTTTGAAGTCCTGATTCCGTTGCTAAACGAGCGAAATGGTCGGCTGTGATGCAGGTACCATGACTGAAATTGGGGGTATTCTATGTTCTCTATTCTATATTCATGTTCAACATATCATACAAGACATCTAGAGCATCAGGCAATCTGCTGCGCCTCTGGCTTGTCATCATCCCTACTAGCCCCGTGTTCCATCATAACGTCATCATGCAGTTTAAATGCCTGCTCCATGTTCCAGTAGAAGGGGCTCTTGGTCGAGAACAGGGTTTCAATCGACTCAAGGGTGCGGTTGCAAGTTTCCGGGTAGACTGTTTCTGTTAGCTCGGTATTCCACATCCAATCTCGTAGGAAGTACATACATAGGTAGACAATGGGTATCCAAAGCAAATTGAGACCGGCGAAGAGGAAGTAAGAGCGGCTCTGTTAGGATACTGGTCAGCTTCATCTGCAACAGGATGGCTTCCCTCTAGGAAGGGTTGACAACTTACCGTCAGTGAGTCGAACATGATCGGATTGATCAGAGTGGTCATGCCAACACCAATAGCCCAGCCCGTAATGCCGAAGCCGTTACCTTGGGCTCGCAAAGTGCTGGGGAAGATTTCCGTGGGCACCAAGAATGCGACTGTACCCCAGGTCGCCGCATAACTGTTAGAAAGTAGTAGGTTAGTACAGAAAGACACCTGGAACTAAATGCGCTCGAACTTACGCAAGGTTAAACAGAAACAGCATGGCAGTGGCCGCGGAAGCATACGTAGGCGCTTTAGCCGGGTTAATCAACGAGCCCTCGTAGACAGCCCCAGCCTGGCGTACGGTTAGAGAGAGACAGCAATTTTCAGAGAAGTGCGAACGTACAATTAGATTGACGGCAAACATAGCTGCCGAACCACCCATAAGGCACATTCGACGGCCTAGGCGATCAACAATCTGAGCACTGATGAGAGTACCAAAAATGCCAATGGTGTTGATGCCTCCAGCAAGACCGTTTTGGACGAGTTCGCCAAATCCGGCCTGCTTTAGGAGAATGGGAGAGTATGTGGTGACGGCCTATATTTCGACGCAGTTAGAAAACCTGACGGTGAATTGCGTAGGAGAAAGCACACTTACAGTTGTACCGGTCCAAGCGGCCATAATCTGCAGCCAGACGCAAAGCCAAGCTCGCCGACCCAAATTCGGATGCACCTTTGAACCCAACCCTAGCAGGATTTTCGCAAACTCCAGAGGATTGCTACGATCTCCTTCCTCTGTCAATGAAATAATCTCGAAGAATTCCTGATCGATTTCTTGTGGGGTAGACTGGCCCTCGCGAAGGTGCTCCAACAGCTCGCGCGCCTCTTGTTTGCGACCAACTGAAGCGAGGTAACGGGGACTATCCGGCAGCATCTTGATGAAGCACATAAGAATAAGGGCCGGGAAGCATTGGAAGGCGAGCAAAAATCGCCATCGCACGTCGGAGTATCCGTTGTTGACAAACGCGAGACCGAAGGAGATCCAATAAGCGACCGAGATTCCTAGATCTAGAGGGCGTGTAAGTCACACGGTTGTAAATAAGTATTCTCCAGGGCGTTCTTACAATTGGCAATGAAAACGTAGCCTAAAAATCCGCCACGATGATCCGCCGAAGATGTTTCCGCCACCAAGACAGGAGTGATTCCGGTTAAAGCTACAGCATCGTGAGTCAGTGCAAGTTAAATAAAGAAGATAGATCATCTTTACTCACCTCCAGTTCCGATACCAGTCAACACTCGGGCACAAATCATAAAGTTCGAGTTCTGAGCAGCACTCTGTAACGCGCCGCCAATCAAGGCAAATATGGCGCCCAGTTGCAGACCGTTGATACGACCAATTCGATCGGCCAAGTAACCTCCAGCAAAACAGCCAAAGATGGCACCGAGGTAATAGACACAAACAATGCCACCCTGATGCGTGACATCGGTCACTGTGCCATCGGGCTTACCAATGCCGACTTCCTCGACGTACCTAGGCGATGCATTGACACCGCCCATGACACCCTGGTCATAGCCCTCGAAGAAGATAGATATGAGCGAGAAAATTTGAATGGCCAGATTCAGGTTCTTCGGCGAGAGCCGCTTCCAGACCGTTGTAAAGCCCATTTTGTGCGGTTGCTCTATCCTCATTCATCAATCGTCAATCGGAATTACCGGACGTCAACCCTTATATACAAGACGAGATCGAGCATCCCCGGAAATGTCCGGGGAAGACCTCATCCGGGGGAAACACGCGGGTTAGTTTGAAATGCGCGTTCCAAGGTTTTCATTTAGCCGTATAACCGTTCAACAGTGCTCACTAACTTATCATTACGGAGTACTTCAGTTCGGCTCGCCCGGAGTTATCGGCCACTCACGAATCATGACATATGTGGACTGTTTCGGTCGGTTCGGGATAACGATCGGGATGAATGATCGGGATGGACTCTGGAGAAAACGAGGGGACTCCGCCCGACTCCGCTAACTTTTCATTTGGGCGTTTAGCCGTTTAAAAGCGTTGAAGTTTGAATAACGGGGTTGTCTCCACCACCGTTCTTGGCTCTTGTGGTATGATTCCATACGGAATGTGCTCACTTAGGGCACGAGACGACAATAAGCGTTTTGCCGGCAGTCCATTTAGCCGACGCCACCGTAGTCATTTTACAGGCCAATTCAAGATCGAATATGGTATGGTGGGCATGGATTTACCATTCAGCCGGTGACGAGACCTCGGCTTCCGTTAAATACCGCTGACCCCTCCTTGGCTCTCTCTATAGCAAGTCCTGACATAGACGTTGAGCCCGTACAAATCACAGTATGGCTTCGAACGCGACCAATGGCACCAGCCATGCCCTGGATCTGACCGTCCTCGGTCTGAACAGTGGAACGTCCATGGTAAGCGCTCTAATTCGACTTTCATGAGAGATTGAAACTCACAATGAATACAGGACGGTATCGACTGTGCTCTTTGCCGCTTCCGCCAAGAGACTCCCGAGTCGCCCATGCACTTTGAGCTACTGAAGGTATGATTCTTTATTTCCTCAACTATTCCCAAAGAACACAACTAACACCGGATGTAGTATGATGAAATCCCTCTGGAGCCCGTCATCAAGAAGCGGGTCATGAACATGATCCTCCGCAACACCACCTCTCCGTCCGAGCTATCCGAAGTCAATGTCATCCTCGGTGAGACCTTTGCGGCGGCAGTCCACGAGTTCTGCAAGAGCCAGAATGTCGACATTAACTCGATTGATGTGTTGGGATCCCACGGTCAAACTATCTGGCTGCTCTCCATGCCCGAGCCTGGCGAGACCCGCAGCGCATTGACGATGGCCGAAGGCTCATTCCTCTCCTCGCGCACCGGTATCACCTCCGTGACTGACTTCCGCGTCAGCGACCAAGCTGCGGGACGTCAGGGCGCACCCCTCATTGCCTTCTTCGACGCCCTCGTGTTGCACCACCCGACTAAGTTGCGTGCCTGCCAGAACATTGGTGGTATCGCCAACGTCTGCTTTATCCCTCCCGACACCCACGGTGGTGTGGACGAATGTTACGACTTCGATACCGGCCCAGGCAACGTTTTCATCGATGCCGTCGTGCGTCATTACACCAACGGCGAGCGCGAGTACGACAGAGATGGCGAGATGGGTGCGCGCGGTAAGGTCGACCAGGAGCTCGTGGACGACTTCCTCAAACACAAGTACTTTGCCCTCGACCCGCCCAAGACTACTGGCCGTGAGGTCTTCCGTGACACGCTCGCACATGAGTTTATCGTTAAGGCGGAAGCCAAGGGCCTTAGCCCTGACGATGTCGTCGCCTCTATCACCCGCGTTACAGCGCAGGCTATTGTGGACCACTACCGTCGCTACGCCCCCAAGGACCTGGAGATTGCGGAGATCTTCATGTGCGGCGGTGGCGCATACAACCCTAACATCACCGCCTATATCCAGAAGCACTACCCTAACACCAAAATCATGATGCTGGATGAGGCCGGTATCCCGGCTGGTGCTAAGGAGGCCATCACATTCGCCTGGCAGGGTATGGAGGCCGTGGTGGGTCGTTCTATTCCTGTTCCCACTCGCGTCGAGACCCGTCAAGAGTATGTGCTTGGAAAGGTGGCTCCTGGTAAGAACTACCGCAAGGTTCTGCGCCAAGGCATGAATTTCGGTGCTGGCAAGGACCGTCTCCCTCCGGTGAAGGAGCTGGTCAACTACGTTAATGGCAAGGTGTTCGATAACAAGTGGTGAAGAATGGTCTCTTAGGGGGCCTTGTATTCACTGCGAATTTCTCATGCGATGGCTTAGACGAATTTTTTTTTTGGAAAGTTAAAAATCTGTACATAACTTTGATGAACCTACGCAGCCTTTGAATAGATGCTTTTGTAATTGACTCTACAAATCATTTTACGGATGGATTCTGCACGAGATGCTTAAGGGTTCAGCCCTGGGGAAACCTAACTAAACTAGTAGAATACCGTACAGCAAAGAACCCCACGATTCTCCACTAAACTTATTAATGCTCGGCACCATCGGACCGGGGTATTAGCACGTTGACTTCTGGGACTTTGACCTGAAACTCTATTCCAGCTTCTCCGCACAACTTAGCATCGGTACATACCAGTACAGCGATGTGTCTACCATCTCCTTTCTGTCTCTTTCTGGAAATCTTTTCTCATCTTTGACAGTCCTTCTCATATGTGCAGAGAACCGTCGTCATCGCGCCCCGCAGTTTCTATCCGGACTTTGGGTTGGCCCCAAGCTGAATACGCTACACAATTCCGGTGCCAGCATTACTCAGTCCCAGGCGGTTAGAAGATGTCGGAAAGACGGAGGATCCAGCGCATATCCAAGACTTGTAAGTAATCCGGAGTTCGACCTGGGATTGTCATTTCTCTTGTTTTGCGGCGCCGTCCAGATGAGAACTCCTCGAGTCAATCAGTAACCAAGCGCCCATTTAGGTGACTTCTGCAATCGCTGCAGCAACAAATGCGGCAAAAGCGCCGACCCACTAGGTCGTTGTCAGAACTGCGCAAACTTTGACGTGCCATGTACATTTGATCGCCCGACAAAACTCCGTGGTGCCAAGCACGGAACCTTGGCTGGCCGTCAACTTTCGGCCTCTATGGTGGCAAACTCTACGGCTGTCGGGAGAACTTCCGGCTCATCTGTTTCTGTTTCTGGGGCCTCAAATTATCCTACTTTGGGCCCGCAGCCACCGGTGTACGGCGCTCCCTGGTCTAGTTTTCATGCCAGTCGACCAATGAATGACAATGATAAGGGAAATGATGAGAATATTGGTATACGACATCCATGGAGGGCATTTGCCATCTCTATTAATCGACAGATCCGAGATCTCGTCCACCTATATTTTGAGATCGTTTATCCCATGTAAGCTATGAAGCCTGACTTACCTGATCGACAGCGTTAATAACAATCTGAATAGATTCCCTTTGTTTCATCGGCCGTCTTTTATAGCGGCTGTCGATGATCAAGAGTACCTCCGAAACCAAGGGCTTTTTGCCTCAACGATGGCTTTGTGTGCTTTGGTCTCTGGCCGAGTGCGTGACGGAGCATTGCCCCAAGACTCCAAACGGTGGCATCGCGAAGAACTTATAAAACCGCCTTCAGAAGTTTACTTTGCGGCGGCCCGGAACTCCATACCCGACCACCTGGTCGCCGCTAAAGATATAAATTTTATGCGCGCGTGTGCCTTGCTCGCTATTACCAGTATTCAAAATGGTCAGATCAAGGACATGCAGAAGTTTGCTGGCATATATCATACCCTGATTTCTATGGATGGACTTTATGATGAAAAGCTCTGGCCAAAAGACTTAAACACCATTGAGATCGAGGAGCGCCGGAGACTGGTAATAACAAACCCCGTTCCTTGATTTGGTTCTATTTTCACTGACAGGAAGGGAAGTTCTGGTCTATCTACACACTAGATATCTATTCCACGATTGTCTGGGGCGGCGTTATTCGATATCGTGAAACCCATTCCCTCGTGCGCTACCCTAGCGAAATTGACGACGATCTTATCACGTCTCACGGCTATATCGTGCCGTCTACATCGCTAGAACCATGTCCATTTGCCGGCTTTTTCCACCAGCCCGTGACATGGCTCCGAGGTTGGAACTTTGTCACAGATCTTTACCGCGTTCTCGAGCACATAATCGACAGCAATCGGCTCCGATCCCCTTCGAACAGGGATCCAGTGTTACCATTTTTCGGTTCGAAGTCTATGTCTGAACTGGTTGTGATGGAACATGTCCTGTCTATGTACTCCGCACTCCCGCCACAATTCCGAGAGACGCCGCCCATCACAGGCGATATGACCAAAGACCTGTTTGGTTTCCAGTCAGCTAATATTCACGCAACGATGCAGCTTCTCCGGATGGTTCTATTATCTACAGAAGAGGCTGGAGTGGATAGGAGATGTGATGTTGCCAAAGAGATGCTCAGCGTGTTTTCGGAAATGCCTTTGGCGTACCTGAAAGCCATCAATTTACCGCTGGTTGGTTATTTCTTTTGTGTGTACTAGACCTCCGCTGATGGCTTACAGGTCCATCATCTCGGTGGTATCGGCTCAATTTTGGGCTCCGTCATGGAAGGCAACTTGTCTGAGGCATCCTACCAACGGGTCCGCGCGCTAGTGTAAGCCTCAACGTACTTCAAAGCCCTTGTATTGATACTGACTGAGACAGCCTTGAAACGGCGGATTTCCTTGGCCGTCTCGAAACAGCCTTGCACCGCGTCTCCGGTGCTAGTGAACGTCTCAGATGCCAGGTCAATCGAATTGACAACTTCATAGGCAAAACGCGCCAGCTCATTCCCCATACTGCTCCTGCGCCGAGCAACGATGCCGTCTCTTTAGGCGGAGAACAAGGATCTACTGCTCCAACTACATGTGTCCAAGATAGTTCGGACGCGGACTTCGGAACTTCCCCGGCTCTCGGCGACCAGATGTCGTTGTTCCAGCTACCCCTGGAGCTGCTGATGGATTGGCCCTTTCCACTGGACAACTCGCGTACCGAGGGCTTCCCGCCTTTGACCTTTGAATAATTTGGCGGTAGGCTGTGAAAAAGTTTGGAGGTTCCTGCAATGTCAAAACAATCTGGCCGTTTTGTGGCCGGGGCTTTGAAGCATGACCAAGGTTGTGCTAATCTGTACTTATTGCGTATACCCAAGTGTCACTTTTCAGCAGGCGCTATCATTTGACAGGTTAGGCATCGTGCAAAGAGATGAAGTTGTAAATACATATACCCCTGGAGGCTTTGTGATTGTCACTACGTTGGATATTCATTCCAAGTGGACCGGCACGCATTTTGGCGCGTAGCAATTTGCCAATAGGTGTTTGACAGGGTGCAACATCTTGGCGGTAGACACTGAGCGAAACATAGATATCAGCTATTGGATGAATCGCAGTCGGTTTGCCAAGTCTTGTTTCCAGGTAGCTGCCATTATGAAAAGGACAGGAATTTCTGAATGGAGAGAGTCTCCAAGAGGATAAATAGACTTCAATAGATGAGACAACATGCTCTAACCTCACCAAGAAGGTCTTACGGCACTGAAATAGACAAGGATTCCTGAATCGTTGCATTCGCACCTGTCCAGATCCCGCAAATTCTTCCCATGAAAAGCATATGACCGATCTCGGCAGCTTCTTGTATCTGTATCTCCACTATGAGTGTCTATAGAAACAGATCGCGTTCTTTGAGCCCATCGTGGTTATGGGTTGGGTTGGCTTGGGTTTTGGATATTCGGCCCATAACCTACGGGGATTGGGCTATAAGCCCGGTTCTTGGGCCTACGGTTTACCTAGTGGTTACTGCCCTAGGTTCGAGTGGATTGAGGGGTTATATTGATACTTCATATGCATGCTGCCGGGGCTAGGAGAGTCGTGCTGGTTATGTCCTCTTTCTTGTCGGTTGTCCCGTAAATGCTTTCTGTAGCATGACTATATATATATTTTCTCAGTAGGTGGCGATTAGATCGCGAACAATGCAACAACAATGATGACAATATGCTATTCTTCCACACTTCATCAGAAATTTCCTTATTTTGTTTGCTGATTTAAGTAAGGGTGCAGAAAAAGGCGGAAAAAAGAAAAAGAAAGGACGTCCCCGGGAAGGCTCGAACTTCCAACCTCCTGATTAACAGTCAGACGCGCTAGCCGATTGCGCCACGGAGACTTATCCTTGAATGGGCCGGCTCACTAAAAAAATATAAGGGTAAATGCCACTGCCCCACCAAGCTTGCTATTGCCACCACTTTGGTTATTGGTGCATTGGGAACTACGAAGTCGAGCACTTTTGCTCTGTTTTCTAATTTTCTTTCTTTGTAACTAATCCATATTTGTTCATTTGACTGTCCATATTTCTTTATTTGAATATCCATATCAGCTCTATATGGACTTCATAGTATATTCTCGAAGTTCTATCAGGGGTTCGACTTTCCACACTCGACGTGGGAGGTGACAATAAAAACAATAAAACAAACCAAGATTAAATTTACCAAACCAAACTCAATTCAAAGCGTCATATCTTCCGAAATCGTTGGGTGGGTATGTTGTGACCGATCTGGACGTCACGGAGGCCAATCTCGGAAGGTCGCCAATCGCGAACAAGCGGTGGAATCGACATTGAGAAACCACATCCTAGAGTATTGTATTATATGGCACTCTATAAGTCAGTCATAAAAGAGACAATCGCGAGTAGGCTTGTTAGGTAATGACTAGACCTACTGAATATTAAAATAAGAACATCCGCGAGCTAAGACTTCAAACTTATATTTCGCAATACGCGCATAAAGATCGAGGATAAGAATATGGTCGCTTTGATGGTACAAAAACAAATCTACGTTATCGACGAATACTATTATCTCTATGGAGTTTAAGCCGGAGGGCTTAGATCTTACTGACTTTGCCCACCTGGTTCAAGATGAAACATGATGGTTTATCGGTAAATAATCTAATTATGTAGCTCGAAGAGGGTTAGCGCGAGGCTATCGATGTCGGCGCATATTGTGGCCGCGGCTTGGTCCATCTACAGCAAGGTTTCGGCGAGTTCGTCTAAGTTAGCGTTGTACTTCGAAGGAGTAGGCGCCGGTGTCTGCGCTACGGCTGGTGGTGGTGGGGTGGACTATGTTGCCGTTGGATATGCTACCAATTTGTGATGGATGATCGTATAAGAACAAAGATATCATTTCTAACTAAAACTACTATATAACTAATCCGTCGTATGATACTAGGTCCTCTTACTTTCACTTTACTCTTCTCTTATTCTCTTCTCTTACTCTCTTCTTACTCTCCTCTTACTCTCTTCCTTTGATCTATACCGGATACTATAGTCTGGGCGCCCTATAAGGTTCTATTCTATGTCTTGTTCTTACACATTCTAGCAAGCAACTCCTTATCTGCTATAACGGCTTTTTTCGGCAAAGTTACGTCGCCCAAAAAGGAGAGCTTATTGCTCTCAATCATGGATGTCACCAACAACCAGACCTAATGTAGAAGGCGCAACGATAATGATACGCTCGCAGTTCGGGTTCGGTAGGTTCCTTCAAGAGCGACGTGGCGCTCCAAGCTTTGCGCGGGGCGCCTTTTACCGGGCTGCCCTTTAGGAGAGCCGTTTTGCGGGCTTGGAGGGGCTCCGCTTTGCTAGCGTATCCTTAAATATAGTGTCGCAAGTCACCCGTCATACCCAGATAGGTCTTAAGCTGTTTGCACGTGCGGGGAAATGCAAGGGGTCGGATTGCCTTGACCTTTTCTTCGGTCGTGGTCATTCTAAGCGCATCAATGTTCTTCCCTAGTAGGGTCAAACTTGGAAAACCGATACGGTGCAAAACATCAGTTACTACTCGGATGTGTTCGTCTTCATTGACAGGATGAAGGACCTCATATTACTAAAGTCCGAAAACGTCGTCCGCGCGAATATTCACAGCTGCCTAAAGGAACACGCATTATAGTGGTATTCGCAGGAATTGACAGCTAATAAGAAGCGACTTATGAACGAGGTTAGCTTAGAAAACGGTTGGTTCGCGATGATGTCGCGACGGTTCAAACCGAATCGCACAGACGCTTTGCTCGAGCTAGATAACCATCTCTATACTTAGGACGACGTCCGTGCCTAGCGGACCCCGAGAGAGTACGCATAAGGGATGCTACGGCTTCTCAAAGCCACGGGCTATACGGCGGTTTACGACTAGCTGCTTCGAATCCGGCAAAACATCGATCCCTCGCTTAGGCGTAACGTCCCCGAACCCACTGAGACCACTACGTTGGCAACCTTCATAGAGAACCTCGATAGGCGGTATCAAGAGTAGCGGGACGTATCCAACAGGTCGGCCCGGTTCAACACCAACCAAGACAGGCGTGGTTTCTAAGCCCCGCGAACCCGACCTAACAGACCCTAGTACCGTGGCAGTTATCGCCCTGATTACCAGCCTAGACAGTCTCAGCCGTACCGTCCGTACCAACAGGAGCAGGCCTCCAATCCCCAACAGCGCAGTTTCTAAGCGCAGGGATACCAGCGACAGAGCGGCTACCAACAACAAGGTCCAGGATACCATTTATTTAAACACTCACTAGGTCTTGTATGTTAAAGACACAACCATAGCCTTAAATGCGCTTCGACCCAAATGCCACAAACTGAGTCCTTCCCCCACTAGGGTCAAAAATTACATTGGAAAGAAGTGTAACTCAATCCATCTCCTCGCAAGCAAAACACCATTGCCAATAGCTATATTGGCAAAAAGATCGTCCCCGGGAAGGCTCGAACTTCCAACCTCCTGATTAACAGTCAGACGCGCTAGCCGATTGCGCCACGGAGACTTCGTTAAGGCCCCCGGCCGATTTTAGGTTCCTCGAGCCCCACTATACTGGCCGGAATCGCTTATTGTGCAATCGGATGATACATGCCCTGGGCAAGCGGGATTGTCAAATAAATATCAAATAAACCAACATGATATTGTATAAAGGAACTGTGAGGATGGCCTTGGGGAGTAAGATACCTTAGAAGATAGGATTTCGAAACGTGGTTGCTTGGAACAATTCCGACAACCTTGGAACATTATGTATTCTCTAGTTACGGCTCCTTCCAAGGACAACCTAGGTAGTGAAATAGGCCTAGTCTCAAATAAAGTACTCTTCCAGATTCTTTTATACCGTACATAGCTCACGATCTAAAATTTTACATAGTATTTCCCACACGGCAACGAGGCTCCTATTTCTGTCCTGGTTCAAGTGACGACATTAATCCGTGTACCAAAATTTGTGACCTCTACGTACAAATGTTTCTTTTTCCCTTCTCATCCCTTCTCTTCCTACCGAGAGTCCGTCTCCTTTATCTTATTTCTCCCTGACAAATCCTTCCTGACATCATTACCTTCTCCTCTACAACAATGGAGGTGAAAGCTCAACGCGACGAGACCCTCAAGCAGTTGTACCAACAAGTCCAAAACTCCGGATCTGTCTTCCTCTCCCCTGAAGATCTCCAAACCTTTGAAATCCAAGCATCCGAGGTGGGTGTAATAGAAGACGGAACCTTACAATTCAACCCGTGCTTCTTCAGGCCTTACCCAGAGAGAGTCCTGGAGAAATATCCAATCGACCCTCAGGAGCTTCCTTCCATCGACACGTTGAACAACCGCCCAGATTGGGAAGCTATTTATGAACTCATGAAGAACGGACCGCTGTTAAAAAGTCATGAAGAGGCCGTGGAATATGCAAACTTTAGGTCAAAGAACTAACGGAAGAAGAAGACGATAGATGGTATCTGAAAGCTGCTCGGACACATCGCCATATTGATGGTCAGATTCTTGCAGCGAATAGAAAGGGAAGAGACGACGTGTTTGGGTTCTATGAGCTCGGACCCTCTAGGTTGCTTTGGCGGTACGTGAATGTGATGTTCTAGTCAAATGAGTAAGAATACTGACTCTATATCCCCTAGAACCATAACACGGCTGGAATCAATGAGATCTTTGGTAGAGTATGGCACTGATGGCCCGCAGTGGCGAGCACAAGACCTACGGGAGGATTCCAGCGAGGAAGACCCTCAACCACATGCAATTCTCACAACCCTCGCATCTGTCGCCGCGGATGACGCAGACAAGTGCCTTACCAGTCATGAAGTTAAAGCTATTCTAGCTACTATGATCGTCCGAACATCGGATGGTCCCTTTCAGGATTTTCGTACCCACCCGGTGAGTATGTACAACTACCCCGTACTTTAATTGCAACTTACATATTGTATATATGAACATAGATTCTGGTTCTCTCCTCCACAGGTCGAAAGCACGGGCGGATCATTCAAGCCTGCCTTGACGACCAGAGTCTGACACTACAGTATTCGCCACTATGGAGCTTCGAAGATGACGATACCGCACCGGTGGAGCTTTTTATTCGCTACATGATAAGCGAGACAGTTGAGCCAGAGGTCTTCTAGGTACGATAGGTCAAGACAGTCAAGCTTTCGTGATCAAATGCCGATCCACATTCCCTGAGGTCCAACAAACTTTACGGCACCCCCGCCTTCATCCATGAACATTAGTGAGAGAAGATAGCATAGCGTGGCTAGAGTAGTGCATTTTATTGAGTTTGCTTCGTGGGCTACTCACCGTAATGCTCAGGTTCTGGCCAGCGAGCAAACCGGAGCGCTCAGATGAGGATCAGTGAGTAAGTCCAACCTTGGAACTGCTCACTAAGGGCCAAGGATACCTCTCAGAGCAGATCAGACCGCTTATACAATAATCATAATCACTGATCAGCTTAGACTGCATACAAGTATACTCAGCTCTACTTAAGTGGGCAGAAAGTGGCAAGGCCTAGGTATTAAAATAGAAGGGGCACGCTAAGAACTAGCAGAGGGAATTCGGTGTACTTCGTGTCATGAGGACAATAATATGCTTTTATACTTTTCCCGCAGTGGGTCCGAGGTAGGGTCCGAGGAATACCTGCCACGTGTAGAATCCCCGGTCCCCGTGGCGGAAAAAGCGCCGCTAACGACAACCTCAGAATCTGACAACTGCCATATCTCGTGCAATGAGTTCCGTAATTTCCAGGTTATTCTTTAGCCGATTGGGCACTTACTTATTCCGAGGCCGGAGATTGTTTACTGCATGGAGATTTCTAGGAAGTTCAAGTTTATCTGTAGACATTGCCCCTTTTTAGATTAGGAGACAAAGAAAAGGCGCCTAGGTATAAGTACGTGACAGATATGTATCAGGTAGCCAAGTGCTGCCAAATATGTATGCAAGTTCAAATCCCATCCGAAACCGAGCCCGTCACCAAAAAATATAGAAAGAATAAGAAAAGAAACCTCGAGCGGAGCTCGGCAGAATTAAAAGTTCGTATCGGACACCCAAATATCAAATCCCTGGCCAATAATCACAATGCAAAGAATGCTCCGAATATGTAAGAACCCCGTTGAAACCAGACCAAATAAAGAGACAAGAGAAGAGACAGAGTATGTAAGGAATCTTCAAAATGACAGTTATTCTCCGCGCACGGAGCGTTGGAATACCGACTCGTGAGCGGTCCAAGAAAAAGACAAGAAACAAAACTTACGCGAGGGGTGAGAGGATGCGTAGCGGTTCGTCCCAGACCAACAAAAGCGTATTTATCGCGGCACATTTCTCATTTAATCCATCGAGATGGGAGAGGCAATACCTTCAGGGAGGATAGTTGTTCGGCGTCGTATTGTTCGCGAACGTGTAAGCCTTGGGCTTCTGCCCCCCGTGCATCTGCTGTCCAGGGAACTCGTGCATCATAAACCCAGTCACCTTCCTCTCATTGGCATCTGCTGAGCCGGTCATGTCGGTTTCCTCAATC
The DNA here is from genome assembly GCA_027569385.1 of Penicillium decumbens. Classification (NCBI taxonomy): domain Eukaryota; kingdom Fungi; phylum Ascomycota; class Eurotiomycetes; order Eurotiales; family Aspergillaceae; genus Penicillium; species Penicillium decumbens. The sequence goes on along the minus strand of JAPDEZ010000004.1, from coordinate 615,264 downwards.
GAGTATATCAAAGACGGAGACCCGGATACAGTCTCGATTCCAAAGGCATTTCCCGGATGCTCGACCCCCGCATCGTATCCAGCAGGAGACACTGTGCTTGAGTGAGGCAATTGGAGACCGCTTGGGAAGTCGGGCGAGGAAAGAGAATTCGTGTCCGCCCAGCTCCTGGCCGTCACCGGGACCGGGTCACAATTCACATATTCAGGGAAGTTGGTTACCTGAGCCGGGGCGGACATGGGCGGAGCGACGTTCTGATAGGGGAAGGGAGAGTAGATGTCAAGAGGCGTAGCAGGAGGCGATGCAATGTTGACTTGCATCGGCTGCGAGGAAGGGAAGAATTGAGTGGTGGATTGCGCTGACAGGCAGTAGTTGCTTTCAGTCGGTGACGCAGGCATGAAGTGCTGGAAGTCCTGCGGTGTCAAGGGGGTTGGCGGAGCCAGGGTGGTTTGTGAGACCGACGGCCGCAGCATGTCGGCCTTGCTGGCCTTCATGGAACCAGACTCGGCAAAAGTGAAGTTCAAGGGGGAGCGTTGGGCGGCGGAAGCTTTCCTGACACCGGCATACCGAGAGTTGAGACTTTGAGCCGACTTGGAGTGCCGCATCGAGTTACCAGCACCACTGGGCATGCGGCTAGTCGGCGACAGAGAGGACATGGAAGTCGAGTTAGCCAGGCGAGTGTTGGAGGTTCCGATGGCAGCAGGGCGAGGACGCTTCCGCCTCGCGGCAAGATCAAGTTCTCTGCCCGCTTCCTTCCACGATCCACCAACTCGGCTGTGAGACTGCGAGAATCCAGACTCGGCATTGCAGATTCCAATACCGTTCAAAGACTTGGCTAATGCATCAGAAGACTCGCGCCGAGAGAGCGAAATCTCGGGAGTTGGCATGGACATCGGGTACTGCATGTTGTTGTAGCCGAGGCCGGCATCGTGTCCCATACCAGGCACAGAGAGCTGGTCTTTGGAACTTTCCGCCCATTCCTCGGTGTGGGTATGGAATTGAGCTCCTGAGTACGCATTCACATTCTGTTGCATAGAGTGTGAAACATTTGTCATCTCATGAACCGCTTGGCTTGTCGATGGGTACGAGGTCTCTGTTTGGCCATGAGACCATGAAGCAGGTTCCTCCTTGATGTCGGGCCAATTCTGGTACGAATTGAGTGTCGCATGACCCTTGTTCTCGTGCGCCCTGGGGACGGCCCTAGGCGGTGCCATCGAAGTGGGAGAGACGGATTCCTCCTCTTCCGCTCGAGGGACCTCATGCAAAGTGTCCTCCTGGGCCTCCCGCTTGGCGTCTCGCTTGGCCTTTGAGTCTCGCCCAGTGAAGCGATCGCGAGCGGCGCATGCAGCATTAAGTGCTCGCTGCAGGGACAGGAAAGTTGCCTCGCGGGCCGACTCGCTTTTTGTTTTCTTGTGCTGCTTGACCGGGGATGTCTCGTTGACGGCCTTGCTGTCCGATGCAGAAGTGGTGGGGGCTGGTTTGGGAGTAGGAGATCTATCAGACTCTTCCTTTGAGGCGGAAGGTTGCCGCGACTCTGACATCTGATCCAAGGTCTCGGACTTTTGGCGAGCAGCTTCCTCGGCCGCAGCCTTGGCTTTTTGCATCTTCTCAAACTCCTCCTGGCGCTTCTGCTGCTTGGCTTTGGCGCGTCGATTTTGGAACCAGTTCTGTGGGGCAGGTTAGTAGGAAGTTACACCACAAGTAGAGAGAAGGCCGAGGCACGTACGGCAACGCGAGGCAGGCTTAAATTTGTCTGAGCTGCCAATTGGCGCTTAACGTTGCTGCTGGGTTTGGGGTGGGCCTGGAACTGAGCCTCCAGAGTCTCGACTTGCTCTTTGGTTAATCGTGGACGCGACAGGTTCTCTGTGTATTCGTCGTAGTCCATGATGGGTTGGTGGTAGTAGTCGATCATCTCCATCGGCGGATGGGGGTACATGTATCCGTCCATGGGATGCATCATGGGCGGGGGCATCATAGTCGGGTCGTAGGCCATGGTGTGGTCCATTGGCAGACCCGTATGCGGAGGATAGTTCCATGAGGGATGAATGTAGCTCATGGCTGCGGAGGGGGTGGGGGGAACCGGTAGGAGGGAGGGAACAAAGGAGGGGAAAGGCGATTAAATGAGAGAGAGATCGCTGCACGACGAGGGCAGTCGTGAGGAAGCAGCGCTATATCATAGAGCGAGGTGTGTGTGATCGGGGGGTTGAGGGTGTGGTGATGGGACCCTAGAAGGAACGGCAAGGAAAAGAAAAAGGAAAGACTGAAGGCATACAAAGCCTGGTGTTAAAGGAGAGACGGGGCCTAATAGCCAACCAAAAGGACTGAAAAAAAGAAAAGAGAGAATGACCGAAGAACAAGAAAGAGAGCGATGAGGAGGGAAGATAGAAAGAGTCGGGGGTAAAGGGCGGTAACGGGGTGTGTGGCGATGGTGATTGGGAGATGAGTACGAGTGTAATCTTCTTTGGCTTCACAGTGTGTATTGATGGGTACGGAGTATACATGGGGCGTAAATTAATCTGACGGTTTAATATTAAATCCTCGGGGATTTTGCCAGGGCGCTCGGAGGAAGATCTGATCGACAGTGAAACCGGGCTGAAAAACAGCGTGAATCTCTCCACCCGAGACTGCGCTATCCGCCCGCGCGGTTCTAGGGGGTGGCGGCCTGTGTGTCGTATCGATGGGAGATTATCCCCCAAGGTAGAGTTCCGAGTACGGGTATATCGATCAAGGAACTTAGCTCGAAGCTACTTGCTTCCTAGGGACTATATTAACTTCGATTATAGAGTAGTCAAGTACCGAGTACGTAGAGTAGAAGAAAAACGGGTCTCTCCAGAACGATCTTAGTCGGGTCAACCGCTGTTTGAGGTTTGCTCCACTTTGATAAAAGAGGCACAAAAGGGCTTGGAGTCCGTATGGTAACAGTAACAGTAATAGTAACAATGTAAACATGTAAACATGGTGTTCCATGGTTTTGTGTGCGGAGGGACGGGAAGCATCCACGGTATTACCTTACCTTAAGATACTACGATACCCCAATGGTAAGTATCCGAGGCCGAACAGTCCCGAGTGAAAAAGGCGTGACACACCCTGGACAGTTCCTGCATTAGTGCCATGTCTGCTCCCAGTGGCCCAGAGATCCAGAGTCCAGTGTGGCCCGTGGAGTCATGCAATGGAAATCATGTCCACAATGACGCCCGTGAACTGGGAAGCTGTGGGTCGTGGCTTTTCTCTATGTATACGACGTACTCCGTACAGGTGAAGAGAAATACCTGCAGCTCGAGACCTTTAGTCCGGTGCGACGGGGCCTGGGTCGGATCGGCAAGATGACGGGGTTGCAGGAGGGCGACGATGTCGCATTGCAAAAGGGCGCTATTGCGATCTGAAGCAGAGCAGGAAAGGTATTGAATGGACCCGAGATCTGTCAGCTTGACCGTGGATGGCATGGGCGTTCCTCACTAAGCCCATTTGAGAGGTCCAGAGGAGGGAGGACGGAGTAGGCCAGGTGCATGGTAAAGCTAAACATCAATAGTCGACAAATCCCGTCGATCACTTAGGTTCAGGCTCTGCTTTTTTACTTTCCCTCCCCCTCTCCTTCCCCCTCTTCCTAGGCTCCGGTCATTGTTTAATCCAGAGTAACAACAATCTGTCCCGGGGGAGTGGTTGACCCTGGTCCCGCGGCGCTAAACTTGTTAGATCGAGAGGTCGCTATGTACGCAAGTCGCGAAGCGATCACCTGTTCTTCCCACTAACCCGCCCACTTGCCCCCCTTCTTTGTCATGCAGTGCGCATGCGTCCACAGGGGCTCGCCGTTTCGGACCTAAGGAACTGCTGCCCGAGCCGTGTGTCAGGATGTCTTGGATACCCTTGTCTGGGCACTATACGGAGTAACGCTTCGTGCAGCTTCCTCGAGTCCTATACAGCTGGATAGTTGTACCTGTAACGGTTCCTGGGATCGCCCACTATACTTCTCCCGAGGCTCTCTCCTGACAGCAAAACGTTTTACAGGATCGCTCAAGCCCAAAGTCTAAACTATGCAGTCAGGCAGCTTCCGGATGTGCCAATCCAAACCCAGATAGGGTGGTACGGTGCTCACCCTGGCTCTGCTTTACACTCGTACACTTTCATCCCATTCGTAGACTAGGTGACTGAAGAAGGCAGACCGGCCCAGCAGAAGCTTGAGCTCAAGCCCATACATTGGAAACAGTGCTACGCAGTACAGTCTTGGGGCTGATTTCCCTCTTTTGCCATGGTCTGCTTCGTCTTCTGCCGTGTCCGGATGAGTGATTGGGCCCTAAAAGCATTCGGCACTCCGTCGGGCCCGGATGATCGATGCGATGCACCACTCACAGAGCTTCGGGGATCTGGATCGAAGTGGATCCCGAGCAGGGGTTGCAAATCCCTTTCTTCCCGGAAACCTCCTCTTGAATAAGCACGGAGTACGGAACACGGAGTAGCGACCCTAGTATTTGGTACTACAGTACATACTCCACCTAGAGGGACCATAACGTGGCCCAGTGGAATATCCGTGCACCGAATTTTCAGAGACTTTGAACTCTGAGCTACTTTGACATCGGCAACGCACCGTGGTTAAAAATGCTGCGACCGCCTGCTAAAGCTCCACGTGTAGGGCGCCTATCAGCGTTGCAAATCATATTTGTCTGCATTGTCCTTTGGACGCTCCACTGTGATCAGAGAAAGAACATACTTATGCTGGTGCGACTAGACTATGGAGTACAATCGACTATGATCCCGAAAGGTCAATCTTCCGGCAATTCCCATGAGCTGTTATTGCATGCCCGAGGGTAATACTCATACAGATCTCCGTTAACTTCCCATGGTCAAGGTCGTGTATACTCCGTGCGGAGCAGTCGGGACGGGATCGACCTGACGTGACCCCTGGAATGATTTGCAACGCGCTCGGGTCGCTTGGCCCCATCCGACTATTAGTTGGATCTGGAGCAACGGTATTTATGGCAAATGAATTTGAACAACTGGGTTTACGTAGAAAATTCCCCGATCTTTAACTTTTCCAGATGATCGACGCCGGGGCGTGATGATATCACATCACTTTTGTCTCTCTGAGTTGGCATGGGGGATCTTCAGATCGGCGTAGCATCACCTTTGATCCCCCGCTTTCTTTCAAGCCCTACTTTTTCTACTTTTCCTATTTTTCCTATTTTTCCCGTCTGACTTGTCACCTCCCTTTGCAGACGGAGCTCTTCGGTCTTGTCTCAAAGCTTGGGCCGAGATCTGCTGAACCGCGGTTCTCCAAAATGTGACAGATCCTCGAATCCCCACTCTTCCTCATCCCTTGTGGCACGTAAATACTCCATACTCCATACTCCATACACAATACACAATACACAACCTGTGGCGGTGCGTGATGCCCAGGAGTCAACCTGCAGCTTGGTATTTGTCAACGTGTGGGCCAATGGCTAGCTGACCGTTATGCAACAGCAAATCTGAGCTGGCGCACTCGGGACCACCCGTAGGATCACAGGATCGCTCACCGTTCATGCACCTCCGATGCTGCGGTCCGGATCGGAATCATGGCAAAAAGGAAAGTCTATCCTACTGTACGTGATCACCCTGCATTGCCATCGCAGTCACACATACCTTTTGGGTAAATGCGATCGTGAAAGCACCGATAATCCATCATGTTCCTATGGCTCACGAGACTGATATTCAGGAGTCTGCGTCTACAGCAGCGTCTTTTCTGACCTGTGTATAGGATACAATGGAACCGTCCCCCCTTGCATGGCTTTCACCCTCACCGATGAATTAATCTGCAGCCGGACCATTGAGAAGCTCGAACCTCCCGCACATCGGCAGGACCTGTAACATTCACGCGACCCGGCCACCTGACAATGCTCTTTGTCGCCGGGATAAAATTTCCCTCGTGAAGGCCGGCTCTGTAGGTCGCTGCAAGCAGCTACAGCATCAGGTTGGCACCTTGTACTTTTGCCCACCACAAAGTCTGGCCCACCACAAAGTCTGGAATCTGGCATCCCAATCTCAACTGGTTGGATCCTGGCATATCGAGATGGTCGAACGTGCATGAACTAGAGTTCGCATGATTTTACAGGGTGGCTGGTCGTTGCAAAAACCTGTTGAAGGGCGCGCCGGTCATGCCCTGCAAGAATACTGCTGCAAAGCCGCCAGCCAAGTCTCTTAGACGTGGCTGGGATCTAGAGTGGGAACGGATGACTTTGCCCTCGAGCCGCACACTAATTCTGATTCCTCGTATTAGGACCTGCTGTCATCACGTTCGTACAGCAGGTCGGTATAGAGTTACATCCATGGCTGAGGAGGCTCCTGCCTTTCAGAGCAAATGCTCTACTTTGAACATGTGCCTCATTTCCGGTCTCAGCCTATCAGGCTTCGAGACTGGGATCTTGGAGTGCTGGGTGGGATCGGATGCATCGAGCGCGGCATCTGTATTAGAGGCCTATGCTCCGTGTCCACGAGTATCAAGTAAACAGTAGAATAGCACCTGCTGTTCCAATGCCGGCAGGTGCAAATCTGTTCTGGAAAGATATTCATGGATATCCCTCATGCCAACCCAACTAGGCCAAATACCCAACCATGGAATGACACTATACTTGTTTTCCCTCCCTGTATGCCATGTTATGTATAAAGGCGTTGAAAACCTTGAAGGCAAAGGTATGCCTTGTACCAAGCAGTAAATCCAAACGATCAGGGTCCAGTTTAAGCGCAAACGTATAAGCTATGCGCACGTTTATCTCATGAAAGCACCCCCGCCCTACTCTATACCGTGTGAGTCTCCAACTCTAGCTGAAACCACAAAACCCTGATCCCTGCAAAAGCCCAGCTATTGCAATGCATTCCGAATCTCGATCTGAACCCGCCCATCCACAACGCCCTTCACCGAGACACTGCGCAAGTCCTCAACAATCCAGTCCGCACCAGCCTCTTTAAGCTGGTCCAACGAATGTGTCGTCGCCAGCGCAATCACCTTAAACCCAGCCGCCTTTCCCGCCTTGATCCCCGACGGCGCATCCTCCAGCACCACGACCGATGAGGACTCGATACCCAGCTTCTTCCGGCCCAGCAGGTAGCAGCGCGGGTCGGGCTTACCCAGCTCCACATCTTCAGCCACCACCAGCATCTCTGGGTGTGGCAGGCCCAACACGCCAAGCCAGCCATCAATCAAAGCCCGCGTGCCGGAGGTCACGACTCCCCACTTCGCGCCGGAGGATTGGAGTGCAGCGAGCATGTCGCGGCCGCCGGGGATTTCTTTGGCGTCGGAGCCGTATTCTTTCGGGATGCGGCCTTCGATGAAATTGACATCTATATTTTGGAATTGTTAGATGTGTCTGTAGGGGGTTAGATGGTCAACTTACATTCCCAGTTGGCCTTGCTCTTGTCGTATAGTGCCATGGTGTCAATGCTTCTTCGGCCATGCGAAGTGGCCAGGATTACTTCGGGGTCGACGCCCAATTCGGCACCGATCCTAAATGCAAGTCAGATGGAGGCCCCTGGGAGGGTATATAGGCCGGTGTTCACTAACTGGTGCCAGTGCTTCACAATCGCTGCGAGACGTGGTATGTCAGCTTACAATGTCGTCGCATAGAGCTCAGTAGGCTCGGAATCCTACGCATACCATCTGTAGAATCTACAATTGTTCCATCAAAGTCAGAAAGAACACCATCGAAGGTTTGCACCTCTGGCGGTGCGGAGAAGGTTCTTGGAGAGATGGTCATGGTGGGGGAGGGGTTGGCGGAGAGGTGTCAGGTTCTAATCGAGAATAAAAGGACAAAAGTTTGAAAGAAGGTCGCTGGAATAGCGAATTGGAAGTGCTGAGGTATTGGAAAAAGGAAATCTAAGTCTATAGAGAAAAGGAAAGAAAACGAAGGACGAGAAGCTTCAAGTGGCGGTTGGCATACTCAAAAGCGTAGTCGACCCGCGTTGATCGGAGATCGGCATAAACATTGTTCCGCTTATCGAAATCTTGGCGCTCAACTTTTTCGAAATCAAAATTGTGGAGCATCGGAGAACATCTGCACCCTCTCGTCTTCACTCTTTCAGGTTTGACGTGCAGGTAAAATGGCCAAGCTCGGTATGTTTGCACTCGACAGGAAAATTTATCTCTAAGCTTTGACGGTTCTGACCATCCTGCAGGCAAGAATTCTAAGCGGGTGCCCGTCCGTCTTAGGCACAAGATTGAAAAGGCTTCTGTTGCCAAGCAGAGGAAGCAGAGGAAGTTGGCCAAGAAGGTAGTCACATATAATTTTTCAGCCTGTGAGATATTGGAGGTGCTGACCCTCTTCTTTTACAGAACCCAGAATGGCGGTCTAAGGTCAAGAAGGACCCGGGTATCCCCAACCTTTTCCCGTTCAAGGATAAGCTCCTCCATGACATCGAGGAGAAGAAGCGCTTGAAGGCTGAGCAGCAAGAGCGCATTCGTGAAGAGGCTCGTGCTCGTCGCGCCGAGGCCAAGCAGACTCAGGGTGACAACCAAGGTGTGGACATCAACGAGGACGATCTCTTAGACGATGACATGGATGAGGGTGGCAACGACTCGAACCCTATGGCTGCACTTCTCGCCTCTGCCCGGGCCCGGGCTGCGGAATACGGCGATGAAGACAGCGAGGCGGATGAGATGGACGAGGATGATGACGATGAGATGGATGAAGATGATGAGGAGGGTGGCGCGATGCTCGACGACTCTGCTCCTGAGCTGGTCACCGCTCGACCGAAGGAGAGCTCACGGCGCCAGTTCGATAAGGTCTTCAAGAATGTCACTGAAGCTGCGGACGTGGTGCTGTATGTGTTGGATGCTCGCGATCCCGAGGGAACTCGGTCGAAGGAGGTTGAGCGCGAGATTATGGCTGCCGACGGTGGATACAAGCGTCTGATCCTCATCCTGAACAAGATTGATCTCGTCCCGCCTCCCGTCTTGAAGGCCTGGCTGGTGCATCTGCGCCGATACTTCCCTACTCTGCCCCTCAAGGCATCGAACGGTGCCGGCAACGCACACAGTTTTGACCACAAACAATTGACCGTCAAGGGCACTTCAGACACTCTCTTCCGTGCGCTCAAGTCTTACGCCCACAGCAAGCAGCTGAAGCGCTCCATCTCTGTTGGTGTCATTGGATACCCCAACGTCGGCAAGTCCTCTGTGATCAATGCCTTGACGGCACGTCTCAACAAGGGCTCTAGCAGCGCCTGTCCGACCGGCGCCGAGGCCGGGGTGACCACCAACATGCGCGAGGTGAAGCTCGACAACAAGCTGAAGCTGATCGACTCTCCCGGTATTGTTTTCCCCTCTGCCGACGGCAAGACCAGCAAGAAATCCAAGGAGAATGAGCAGGCCCGCCTTGTCCTGCTCAATGCCATTCCGCCCAAGCAGATCGAGGACCCGATTCCCGCAGTCAACCTCTTGGTGAAGCGTCTCTCCGCCTCGGAAAACCTCCTCTCCAAGATGCTGGAGCTCTACGGCATTACCACCCTCTTCCCGAACAACGGTGACAAGACTACCGACTTCCTGGTCCAGGTGGCCCGCAAGCGCGGACGTCTTGGAAAGGGCGGTGTCCCCAACATTGAGAGCGCCGCAATGACGGTGATCAATGACTGGAGAGATGGTCGTATTCAGGGCTGGGCCAGCCCACCGGTCCTACCCGTTATCAATGCCAATGCGGCGACAACCACCGCTGCCGGCCCTGGCGCCGACACTACCAAGATTGTCACGGAGTGGGCGAAGGAGTTCAAGATCGAGGGCCTGTGGGGTAACGGCGAGGGTGAAGATGAGGAGATGGCTCAGTAGAGCTTCTTCGAGTTCTGTTACGAAGGCATCAGTTGTCGTTGATACCAAAAGTGGGCGTTATATGTCGGATTTTTAATTTCCCTGCATTTGTCTATACTCTACAGACAGCGAATTCGATGAGTAAAGAATTTCAAGTTTATTTCCAAGGTTTCATCTAAATTAGAAATTGTAGCAATTGTAGTAATTGTAGTAATTATATCTGGTCAAGTACAGGAAGCGTAGCCCCCACACCGCGTGCATCCAGAGACAACCCGCGTCGTGGATTTCGCGTTCTTCAACTCCCGCCACCCTACCAACTTCTCACCATTGTCCCTTCATCTCGAATCCCGCATCAGGGCTGGAACCCTTTTCTCCTGGTCTAGTCCATCTCCCAACGAAGTATCGTATTCTACACCCCGACAACCTGACCGCATAGCGGTGGTCATCGTCGAAGGAATCCCAACAGACAGCACACCACATACCCACCATGCCTCCGCGCAAGTCCACATCGTCAATGACGCCCGCCGAGGAAGGTGACTCGCTCCAGATGTCGCCACAACAGACGGCCGACAAGCCCATCACGGCGACAGAGCAGCAGATCAAGGCGCGGGCAGAGGCCGGCATCAGTGTCGATGTAAGCCATGCCATTTGATGCCTCCGTTGTTAAGTTGGAGGATAAATAAAGCTAATCTCTCCTATAGGACTACCTTCTCCCTCGCTCTCTGACAATCCGCCTCGCTAAAGCAGTCCTCCCACCTAACACCACTATCCAAAAGGATGCTGTCCTGGCTATCCAGAAAGCAGCCACCGTCTTCGTCTCCTACCTCTCGTCGCAGTATGCCTTCCCGTTGCTACTATGACCATATGAAACGAATCCAAAGCTAATACCAAACCAGCGCCAATGACGCAACCCTAAAGCGCACAATCGCTCCCACAGACGTATTCAGCGCACTTACAGAACTCGAATTTGATTCCTTCCGTGCCCGACTCGAGCAGGAGCTAGAAGCATACACCGAGATCAAGGCGGGCAAGCGAAAGGCTAAGAAGTCTGACGTCAATGGCGATGTCCCTGGAGAACCGAAGGGAGATGAAGAGGATGTTGAGATGGCGGATAACCCTGCGAAGAAATTGAAGCGCGAGGATAACGTTCAGGTCGTGGTTGGGGGTGATGGTGATGGAGACGAGACGCAGGAGGAGGAGGTTGATGAGGAAGAGGTTGATGAGGAGGAGGACGAGGAGGAGGAGGAGCATGAGGAGAAGTTTGAGGATGATATTGATCGTGTTGAAGATTTGGATGGGGCTTCTAGGCCTATGGATCCGGATGCTGATGAGACTGATGATGATGATGGGCCTGCTAGTCAGTTGCACAATGATCTTGGTTTGGGTTAAGGTCTAGATGCTTCTGGGTCTTGGATGCTCAGAATGGCAGATTGGGATATCGGAGTTGGATGGGTTGCTTGTATAATATAATAATGTTATATGGATTCATGCTTGAGTCTGACACACTTGCAACCACGGGTTACTCGAGGTCTGTATCGGGGAACAGCCGGCGTTAATGGATACCACTAGGACAAAAGGATATGGACAACTCACGTAGTAGAATGTTGATAATATACTCTACATTCAACCAGAGAGGATCTTGAAAGGATATCTGGAAAGGTCCTTGGGGAGATACCTACCTAGGTAGAGAAGCAAAGCTGCAAAGTGAGGTGATATGTATGCCTAGGTACTTTAACGTTATTGTAGGTAGTAGACAAAGGCCAAGGTGATAAACATCCATTGATACCTCTCGGCTACAGCCTGCCGAGCTTCTTGACTCAGGCTCTGTGGACGAGAAGCTACTGGTTAAAAGAAGTCGAAGTTATATCAATCTGTTAAGCTCTCGTGGTACATTCTGCTCTAATAGCCACTATTCACGAATATCCATGGACACCGTTTGGCAACCTTGGACTTCTACGCAGAAAGATTGTAGATCAAGTATCCGAGCCATGTATTTAAGAGACATAGTAACCTAGCACAGACAGCAACAAGACTATCAGACACCGGTCACACATCCATGATGTGAAACCAACAGCAACCACTCCAGAATGACCCGGCATCCAGGGCCGAAAACACCAACGCCACCCCATGTAACTGAACCATAAGTCTATCCTTGGTATCTTTCGCGGACGGATAAAAGCGCCAACATCATCCCAGACATGAAAGACTGGCTAAAAAATGGAACCCATGAATGTAAACGGGGAAAAGAAAGGTAAATAATATTCGCGCCCATCTGCAGTATGCATCATGCAATGGTGTCGGAGAGAAATGAATAAAGGTATCGTCACAGGAAGAAAGTATTAGACTTAGGAAGAGGGAGTGATGATCTCGGGCAATGCTTGGTCGATTTTCTCTGATGCATCGACGCCAGCCTTCTTGATGAGGTTTGGGAAGAGGAGTCCGTTGTTGCGAGCGGCACCAACTGGGAGAGGATGCATGGGCTTTCCGTTAACGGCCTTCTTTTCTGTTGCCGCAGCGGGCTTGGACGCCTTGGTGACGCGGCTGAAGGCGGTGATCTTCGCCGTCTTGGCTGGTTCGGCCTTGGCTTTCTTAGTACCAGTAGCGGTAGCCTTCTTGCGACCCGGCTTCGCTGGCGCTGTCGTCTTGCTGGCCTTGAGCACGTCGTTGAGGTTGCGACCGCGACTGGCAGGATTGGAGATCTTCTTGACCGGTGGCTTCTCATCGTGGCTGGATGAAGGAGTGAACAGACCAGTGTCGCTGCGAGGACGCTTCTTCGGTGTCGAGTTGATAACCACGGACACGGTCTTTTCGTCGCGCTCGGCCTCAGACTCTTCGTCCGAGCTGTGCTTCGACCCAAAGACGGGCTCTGGCAACATCTCGTATGGTGTGCAATCCTCCCAGTGCTTTAGTTTCACGAGATCGGCTACGTCGTCAGTAGATCCTTGGACGATCAGGTCGAAGCAATTCTCGAATTCCTTGCCCATTGGCGGTTCATTGTTAATGAACATGGTGACACCGTCTTTACGACTGCGGATAATTGGACAGAGACTCTTCACAAGGCGACGGACTCCGGGGATTTTCAGGCTGGTACCGGCGACGACGAGAACGCGTGGTCGAGACTTGATATCTGCATTCATAACCGACGTAATTGCCTCTTCGTCAGGGTTGTGTTCGTTGTATAGGACAATGCGCGGTCGCATGCGCCCGATACCATGGCTCCGCTGGCCCGTCGTTGTGCGGACTTCGTTCTTGATCGAGCACTCGTCGCAATCCGGGGGATCGGCTTCACAGAATCTGCTGGGTACAAAGTCGCTGAGATAGCAGCACTTTTGGCAAACCATCTTGGTGATGCTTCCATGTAATTGGATCGTAATGGGCCAGCGGCCCTTGACGTTGAGCGGGATCTCGGTTTCCAATGGCTTCATGGACGTTTCGAGGCCATCGATATTCTGGGTGTACAGCCGCTTGAGCCGGTTCTCCTTGCCGAGACGGGCAAGCATATCGTGGAACTTAGTGGGCTTGGTCTTAGCTGCCTCGAGGGATAGCGACCGCACCATTTCGTGAAAGGGGGCCGTGAGGGCATCATCTTGATAAACAGCAGCATCGAACAGAAGCTTACCCGACGCCTTCAAGTTGTGTTTCTTTTGTAAGGACTTAAACAAGCCATCTGTGGAGCGGAAGTCGGGAACTATATTTGCTGTGAGCTTGGGCGCCTTGTGAAACGCGGGAACACGAAAAACTTACTACCCGCGGAGGTGGAGATGCCCGCGCCCGCAATGACAACGATGTCCTTTTGGTGGCGAAGGGTGTCAACGAGCAATGTGACTTGGTCCTGTTGCTCGTAGGACGACTTGGATAATGACAGATATTGCGTGGTGCGTTCTTTCGGTAGGGGGTTGCGTCTCCGCTTCTTGCGCGGAGGGCAGTCTTGGCGCGTAGAATCCTCACCCTCCTGAGACGAGGGTGTCAAGTACCGCTTCGCCGGCTCGGGCGATGATCGGGGTGATGAAGGCACGGAGCTCAGGTCCGAAATCTCGGATAGATCGAAATCCATCACAAGTGGTGAGCTTGTCGAGCGGACACCGTGGTAGGAATAGTAGAAGCGCACTCCAGAGATGAAGTTCGAACAGTCCGAAGGGCAGATGGCGGTCTATTCTGTCCAGAAAAGCCCGCAAACAGGAGAAATCGCAGGTAAAATAACCACTCAGGACTCCAAGACCTTAAACCGATGAACGGAGCGTAGCAGGAGCCCCAATTTCGGTGTTGGAAGGGGGTTGAAACGAGGAGTGCAAGGTGGAAAGGGGAGAAGTTGCAGACGATGAGGTCAGCCGGCAATCGATTCTCATGAAATGGAAAAAGAAAAAAGGAACGGGCTGTCGAAACGGGTTTGTTTTGACCCACGGAGGGGTACGGATAAAGTTGGGTTGCCTCTGTTCTGTCTGGAATGTGGTTGCGAAGAAAGAAGATTGCCGAGATTGAAGAAAGTCCCGGTATGTTGGGCTGGGTCGAGCTTGTGCGGGCGACGGGGACGACTCGATGATGCGGTTGTTTTGGCATGAAGTAACGTTGATTTTGGTACTGGATACTTTGTATTTGCGAGGGAACTTGTCGCCGGAATAGTATAGCTCGATTTAATGGCTAGTTATGCATTTCTATAGAGATATTTCTCTTTTATATCTAAACTTCCAAGTTTCCGTTGTGTCTATTCATTTGAATATCTTGATTTTTCCACATTCACAGTCTTTTCTTCCGACTGTCAGTTTTGCACCCTGTAGCACCCGCTCTGATTGGTGTGTTCTGATGTGGGGCAACTGGCAGTCCATGATTGGCCAGAAAGCGGTTGGCAGGGCAGCCGTCATGTGATGTCACTGCTGACTCAGCTTGATAGGGCGCGTGCTCCAACAGGTGCCTTCATTCAGAGCTGATGAAGGGTCTGTAGACGATATATTGGGCATTGAATGGTCACTATACATACATAATCGATCTGTTGCCTGCTATTGAACCGGTGTTGCCCTTTTCTGGCCCGGGATCCCTCCTCCGCCGGACACGTCGGCCCCCAGCCATATCAACACCGCCAATGGTCCTGAGGGCGAGATCGGCATTGAGCATTCATGTCATGCGGGGCTGACTCCATCGGTGCCTTGAACTGTGAGAAATAGAGCACTACACAGAATGCCATTGATAATGGAGGAGGGCATCAACGTCGACGACCTGTTTGGGGAGCCCAATTCCTTGGACCTGGGTCTCCAAGCTGCCCCATCCACCAAAGGGCTCGCCCAGTGTTTGGACGAGCTGCGCCTATTGGGTTGCCGCCAGTAGGTTATCATCTTCGCCTTGACCGCGTATAGACTGACAATTTTGCTTAGAAAAATTGCCTGGTCCCGAATGGGATGTATTGCCTACATCTCCCCTGACGGAGACCGGGTCAATGTCCGCCATCTCCAATGCCGTCCATCGGATGGGAAATGGGTTTTGAGCGAGGATTCGTCGCTCGGTCCTATCAGTGAAGCCCATAATGGCAGCCAGCTTGTTCATCTGTCCTGGAACGAGACCGGGTCGGAGCTGGCCGTGGTGGATTGCTTAGGGCGAGTCTCCATCTACTCAATATCCATGGCCCTAAATAGCATTACGGGGCTACGTCAAGCGTCCTTTGACTCGAGCGATGACAGCAACCAAGTCGTCGGCATGATGTGGCTCAACACTTCCCGCTCCGTAAGTAATCGGTCCAACCCAAGCCCATCACCCAAGACCTAACCCATACTCCCAGGTCCATGCTTTTCATCAAGCAGCCAAGGTAAACGGCCGATGGGCATATTCGCCTTTTCGTCGACGACCAATTGGCCCATTTCACCCTGCCAATAAGGGCGCACTGGTCTGTGTAACCCGAGCAGGCCAGATCAGGCTCATGTACCAAAACCCCGACAGCAAGTGGGCCGAATTGCCTGCTGAACTCAAGAATACCGGTTATTCAGACAGACTTTTAACACACGCAGCCTTGGTTGCAACTCAAGGTGGCACATAACCCCCCTGAGATGTGAGTAAAACATGCTAACGACTCGATATAGCTGGAATCTTGATTGCCACTTATTCGGTGTGCCAGAAGATCTGTCTATACCGGGTACATATTACCTGGAATCCACCCCAATGGGACCCAAGCCATGCCAAACTTCCAAATCAATTTCCTATTCCTACCTTCCGCTTCCTCCACTGCAAGATCGATATGCCCAGCAGCATCTTCAGCGTCAGCCGTGACGCCGAAGAGCATGCGGACCAGCCAATGCCGTTCCCTAATTCCGTGTACTCGTTGACTAGACTTGACATCATGCCGGGCCAGATTGATAGCCCTGCAGGATCAACCGCGAGTCCATGGATACTGGCCGTCTTTTCTAAACCCCTTCACGCTTCCCCCGAATACCCAGACCAGCAAGGCCCGCCAAGTGTGATTGTGAGGTGGCACTTGGAGTCTGCGCCCCAAGCATTCCATCCCAAGTTCAATGAGGTCAACTCGAAGAAAAATAATTCACAAACCAAGGTATGAATGCGAATGGATTCTTCATTGTCAGAGCCAACTGACTGGATTATTAGTCCAGAATGGAACTACGTCGACTGGAAGATATCCACTGCGATAAGCACATTGTCTCGGTGGACCTAGTTGAACATGGCACTGCCCTGGCCGTTACCCACGACGACAGCTCCATCACATTCTACGATACAAGGACGATGGCCATTTTTAATGGCATGGACGATACGAGCACGGTGACTTGCCTGGCCCAGGCGGGCTTCCAATACCCAGTGGACACACCAGGTGTCGCTGTCAGCTTCTCTCCGAACTCATGTGCCGCCGTGTCCCTGGACAGCGATGGGCAAACACGGCTACGCTTGATGGAGCATTCATTTGGATCGGCCGGTAGCCTCTATGACGAGACCAAGTTTTCCTCTGCCATTGCTGCATTGACCCTTGCATTCAGCCGCGCATGCGGAGGCGATGTCAACACCGACGATATTCTCATGGTGGCTCTACGGCAGCTTTCATCGGACGCCCAGGCCACATTGATCAACGAAATCTTCCGCGCATTGCCTGTCAACTGTAACTTTACTACTGAGCAGGAAAAGCTCATGACCCATCCGTATATCCCGCGGTGCTTGAGCTTACAGGCCGCCCTAGGCTTCAAGGGGAGGCTCAAGAAGCGTAACCTCACATCAGCAGTACCATGGGCAATCCTTCAGCTTCGTCATGCTTCGGTTCTATATGCATACTTCTTCCAGAATAACAAAGAAGGCCAGAGTGATGCACTTGATGCCGGTAAGTTCGAGCTAAACAACCCCCCCCCCCGGCGACTGTCCCCTTGCTAACCGAACCCAGAAATTCTACGCATGATCCTCGGAAACACAAAATGGACTCTGGATTTCGATCATTTCATCCTCAGCGAGATCTTTGATCTTGCCGACGAATTCGAAGGTGTCTTTACCGATCAAGAGGCTTTCACCCAAAAGCGTACGCACGCATACAACTGTTCAACCCCTTCAATCCTCTAACCTGTTCCCGTTACAGTAAAATCCACAAATTCCCTCGCCCTCATTATCCTCCTCTTCAGCATGTCCCGCGCATTTCTCAAATTCATCTGCCGCGGCCTCCGCGGCGTAACCGCTGGCTTCGCAAAGATCAACCCGATAATACTAAGCCCCGACTCACGTGTCTATTACAACGAAATTTTACAACTGCTCGAGTCCTCGCCTGTGCGCATCGACGTCTACGAGAAGTTCCTAGCAGGCGTCGACTCCGCCGTGAAACACGCCTACCAGGGCGCCGGTTTCGGCGAAGCAGAACGACCAGGCCCCGAAAAGGAACTCCTTGTCAATGCGCGCATTCCACCGGTCCTGGTCACAGCCGTGGCCACTCTGCTACGACAGACCGTGCCGGCTATGAAGGCTGAGATTAATCGCAAGGAGGTCGTGTTGGGTGACTATGCCTGGCTTGGTATTGGTAGTGATGCCCGCACGGCAATGTATCGCAGATATCGCGATGTCGACGTTCTCAAGAAGTTCCCCCTCCGACCACCTCTCACTGTGGGTAGGAATGAGAGGGTTGTTCAGTCGCAGAAGAGGCGGCGGTGTGTGCGGTGTTGTGAGGTTTCGGGGGATACAGCGCTGCCGAGGTCGTTGCCGTATTTTAAGATGGTTGCCAAGCTGAATCTGCTGCGTTGTTGCCCTTGTGGTGGGATGTGGACGCTTGAGACGGAGAATGCGGACTCGTCTGGGGGAGGCAATTAGGTACGTTGCAATCGCATCCGACTTGCGAATCCCGCCCCTGGGGGCTATTGCCATGGACTCTAGATAGTCGTCATATAGAGTGCATTTATTGTTGATCTCGGGAATGCATACTCTTTTAGCGAGTTAACTACGTGGAGGATATGTGGAGCGTAGATTCAATACATCAGCAATTACGATAGTTTAAGACGAGGGCGTCCACTATGATATTCCAGATCAGAATGCAGGTGCTCCTAGAACTAGACAAGGAAGATACGACGTACGCAGAGGAGCATTGTCCCCAAATAAATCAAGATTTGTGTACATTCAGCACAAGTGAAAGACGTTGAAAGTCATGTCATGTCAAGAGTCGATTTGCATCCTTCTAAGATACATAATCAAGTTCCATTTTTTGGATGTAAAAAGAAAAGAGAAAATCGACCCCGCCGCAAGGTATCAGGTCTACACCTTCACGTCCTGCTTAATGTGTCCAAGGGCAAGTAACGTCTTCCCAGAAAACTCCAGATCCGAACAGTTTTGCATTTAAGCCTGTTGTCATTCAGTCAGCCTTGTTCTTGTTTGGTCCAGTGTAGTGGCGTGGTGTGCACGGTAAAGTGTAATGTGTAGAGCGTAGAGACAAGATGAGTCCCAGACTCTCACAATACACCATCCATCGGGTAGTTCATCATACCTTAACGGCGAACTTCCGCTGGGGGAAGTGGATCTGGCGCTTGCGCTGCTTGTCGGTGGTACGGGTGGCCTCGTACTTGGTGAGACGGCGGCGGAGATCACGGGTGAGCTTGGGGCGGAGATCAAGAGGAGTGTACTTCTTGCCCTTGTAGAAGAGACGCAGCTGGGCGCGCTGGTTCGCGTTGATGACAGTCATCACGCGAGCGATCGACTTGCGAACATCACCACTGTATAAAAAAACTCCCAGTCAGTATTCCGAAATCTTAGGCATCCGATGAATATCATGCTGCGAATCGGTGTGGTCAGGGGGTTGGCGATGGTCTGCGTCTGCTGCCTTCCTCCGGAATTTGCCTCCTCTTTTATACGGCGGTGATTTTTTTTGTCGCGGCCCGTTCGCACAAACCCAAACCCCCGTCGTTCCTCCTCGCATTATGATTCAGGTATCGGGATTTCGAATACGCACATTCGGTTGGTCTTGGACGAAGCACCGCTGGAGATCTTCTGGACGCGGAGCTGGTTGAGCTCAGTCTTCAACTCCTCGAGCTGCTTGGAGAGCTCCTCCTTGTTCTTGCCCCAGAGCTGACCAGCCTTGACCTTGGACGACTAGGAACTGTCAGTGCATGCATTCCCGGGTTGCAGCGAGCGAAACATACCATGGTGGCGTGTTGTGTATGCTGGGTTGTCGGCGTTGAGAATGAAGATGTCCTAGTCGGGTCAAATTGTGGTTGTGGGACTAGGGCTAAGCGAGTTGGCCGCACTAAGCGGGCACGTGATAAAATTCGAAAATTTAATGCGGCCTGTATATTCAGGCATGAATATTAGCCAGGCACCAAGGCATCAAGTGTTCACCGAATCGGGTTAGCTTCCAGTCGCTGCGCTGGTCTGATATGTCCGGGGTGAGCTAAGAAGCCCAGCAGATTGGTTTGCACTTGCTTTCAGCTGCTCGCTACCCTCTACACTTTGCCATGACGTCTACCGGCTCTGGATGGGCCCAGCTGCGGCAACAGGCCCGCTCGCTCGAGACTCAGGTACCGATAATCTGGCCGAGGCATGCCCCCGTTCTACAAGACTAACATGAGGCCGAATAGACAGAGAACCTCTTCCACACATACGCACAATTCGCCTCTCTCACAAAGCCCCCGCAAACCCCTACAGAAGAGGAGGTGCGAACCGAGTCGCAGTTGAAGGACCTCCTCGAAAGAGTACGTCTGGCAAAGGAGACATGCGAACTGCGAGCTTACCTCTTCACAGCGTGAATCGCTCATCTCTCAACTCTCTCGCCTCCTCGACTCCGAAGCCACTCTTACCTCCTCCGCCTTGAAACAGAATAACCTTTCCCGCCACCGTGAAGTCCTTCAAGACCACCGCCGCGAGCTGCAACGCCTGACATCCGCAATGGCAGAGACGCGCGACCGCGCCAATCTGCTCTCCAATGTCCGCTCTGACATTGATGCCTACCGCGCATCCAACCCTAGCGCCGCCGAGGCAGAGTATATGCTCGAGGAGCGCGCGCGTGTAGACAACAGTCACAACATGATAGATGGTGTGCTCAGCCAGGCCTATGCTATCAACGAGAACTTCGGGATCCAGCGTGAAACTTTGGCAAGTATCAATCGCCGCATTCTCGGTGCGGCTAGCCAGGTACCTGGAATGAACTATCTGATCGGGAAGATCGGGACCAAGAAGAGGAGGGATGCGATTATTCTGGGATGTTTCGTTGGGTTCTGCTTCTTGATGCTGCTTTACTTCCGATAGGAGGGCTGGACTCGCCTTACGCATTGCTTCTTCTGTCGTTCGTTGCAGCTGCCCAGCGACTAGTTTGGGAATTCGGCGTCTGGGGTTGAGCATTTGGTGTTTGTCAGGGATGATGATAATACTGCACCTGGCTCTCTGGCGTCTTTTGATCTTTCTACTATACACATTCTCTATTATTTGTACAAATCCAATGGAGAGGGGATGTCACAGCGCCCACAGCAATACTTTATGCCAAGTCACCACCGGCCTTCTTCTCAGCAATCAGCTTCGCCAACCCATTATTAAGGCTCTCCAATTCTGCAGTCTCCGCGGGACCACATCCCGCCCACCGGATTCGACAATGCGAATCAAGAAGGTAGACATAGCCAACCTTCGAGTTCATCATACCAACGGCCTCCTTTAGCAACTCGTTGAAACCTTTCTGAACCAAGAAGTACCGCGCATGTTGCTCTAGTGGCAAGTTCTGCCGCATCCGCCACATAAACTGCTTGATCAGCCACGCTTTCATGAAGTTCTCCTCCAGGTTGATGTCAACCTTCTGCACATGCTCTCCGCCACTCGCCAAGAGCGCCGCCAGACCGGGGTTCTGCTTCGGTCCTGTGAACGTCGCCACTTGCGCTTCGCCCCACATGCTGGAGAACAGGTTCACGACGCTGATCTGGCCGCGCAGCACAGCCGTTGTGTCTCGAGGGTCTTTCGGCGAGGCAAGTGTCACGCCGTGCATATTGGGGAAGTATAGCGCCTTGTCGGCCTTGAAGAGCCGTGGGTTTGCCACGAATGTTTTGCCCTCTTGGAAGCGCAGGTTGGACCATTCTCGGAAGTAGGGTTTGGCGACTTGTCTCGTTCTGTTGGTGGGTGAGCTGGGTTGGTTCCTTTTCCATTGCTTATCGTTGATATGTCTGGCACCTACAATTCCTTTCGCCGCGCGATGTGCTTGTCGTAGTCAACAAAGTCATCGCGCCGCTGCCGCAACGTGCGGTCGTCATATCCAGTGTTCTCGCCTTCCTCTGGTGGCGCGGCACAGCCAATCGGTCGGTCCAGTTGCGGAGGTGTGAAGTCCGCGTCGCCTGGCTGGGCAGCCGGATTGGCATTGGGATTCTGTTGGAATGCGACGTTGCGGCGGAGGGGTTCTGGTTCGCGAGGAGGGCGTTTGGTGATAATGGGCACTCCCTTGCTTTCTGTCTTGCCAGACTTATTCCCGCTATCTTCAGTGGCGTACTGGCGAATCGATGCGGAGTTCGCGCGGAGGTGCGAGAGAGCCGCAGTGTTTCGGAACTGGCAGCTCAGACAGCGTCCCGTCAGGTGGAGTGGGAGCTCCGATACCAAAGATGTAGATACCGATGACCTCCACATGTTCCAAGGTTGTCTGGAGATTGGAGGTATGTGAAAGAGCGGAAGCTGGTAGGTCGGACAGATAAAAGTCCGCGCATCTCTTGCATCTCAAAATTTCCCAACAGGGAACGGAATGGTCACATGACGTATGTTCGCTTTTCTCTGTTTTATATCTACAACTAGGCTTGACTTAGTATGTACCTCGCAATTACATGGTTTCTATATCAGTGGATACAAATATTTGCACATACTTGGTAGACTTAAGAGGACTTGAATACATGATATTTAACGATCTCGGGATGCTCATTGCCTTCAAGGTCAAATTTATACCTCGAAAAGTCCAATGAATGCAAGCGAAGACAAAACTATAAAAATGGGCTTTCAAAGGCAATCAACAAGTCGGAATATCCCGAGGTCATTTCCTGGGTTAGCATTCATCTCAATCATCGAACTCGTTACTAGTTAGTGTAACCAGATGCCTTGATGAATCTGGTTAAATTGGAACGGATCCCGTGACCAGGCGTTTCGCGCGACCCTTGGGAACTCCGCGTCCATGGGTGCCTCAACCGTGGCTTATTTGACAACTGCAGACTCGGAGCTGCCTGTTTTCACCTTTCGTCTTGTATCAGGCAGCGGCGATGAATTATCCATGGCTCGACGTTCCTTGCGTCGACTAGCCCACCATGACAGACAGGCTTAGCAAGAGAGGCCTCTTTGGTGCCCTTCAGAGACTGGATGATTCAGATGGCTCCAAGGATGGAGAAGATGACTCACTAGAGAAGCTGTTTGTCAGTTCGAGGCCTCCTCAGATTTCAAGTTCGACTGCTACTCGTATATCAGCCAGACCTCGACCGGTCTCTCTTCATCGTTCCAACACCGAACCCCAGGCTTCACCTGCTGATAGACAGGGGCAAGCTTTCAGTGTCACCAACAGTGGGAATCCTCGGAGAATGGCCCAAGCGACTGAGCCGAAAGTGAGGACCGTCAAACGCGCCAACACCACTGGAACAATGCCGGCGACAAAGACCATGGGTCCTCCTGCGAAGAAGAGGAGAACTGAGAGCATCAAGCTTGTTCCTGAGGATCAGCAGATCTTCAAAGGGCTGGTATTTTGTACGTTGACTGTGATTTCTGATGGAAGTCCCTTGTTTACCTAACAATTGGACTAGTCTTCTTTCCTAACAATGACATCGCTCCGTCTCGGCGATTGCGAATTCAGCGAGCCCGGGAGTATGGTGCTCAGTGGGCTCAAGGATGGACAGCAAACGTCACACATGTCATTGTCGACAAGGGTCTTCTATATACAGACGTTCTGACTTACTTCAAGGCTGAGAACTTACCAGTCAGTTCGCTTTGTCTAAGTATCTCTGAGCGGGACTAACGGGGCAGTAGCCTCAAGTGGCGGTAGTCAACGAATCTTATCCATCCGATTGCATACGATTTCGCTCAGTCCTAAGCACACTGCAAGTGCGATTCCGTGTTGACGGTACCCCAGCGGTTACAAACGAACAAGAGCCGATTGCCCTGGATGGAAAAGAGCCGATTGCTGCGGCTGAACCCCTCTCTGCTGACTCGCTGCCGCTAAAACCGCCAACGAAACGGTTAAGATCACTTGAAACTTCCCAGTCGAACAGCGAATCGGCACCACTCGAGCCACCGCCCTCGAAGCTGGCCCTCAGCCAGCCAGCACAGGAGACGGGCGATATCTGCGATACGCGTGAAAGGGATACCCTAGATGATATCATCGATGATGCCAGAGCTGTCAGTCATTTGGTGAGGAATGCCTGGAAACTATATGGTCCTGGCAACTGCTTACTATGGTTAGCCCCTAGATATACTCGATTCCGACGAAGAGTTCGACGGACAGGAAACCGACGATGAATCTGGACCGGGAGACTCGCGCAAGGAAAAACAGCGAAAATCGCTCGGGAATAAGAGGGGAGAGTCATGGATGCAGAGCTTCGCCTGCATGCAAAAGTTTGACCCGAATGCAAAGCGTGATAGCCCCAACAGCAGGACCGTCGAGATACTGCAGCAAATGCTGGATTACTATACACGTAACGCCGACCAATGGCGGACGCTAGCCTACCGCAAGGCGATCAGTGCACTGCGCCGACAAACCCGAAGAGTTGTAACACGAGCCCAAGCCCTGGCTATCCCCGGGATCGGGACCCGACTGGCGGACAAGATCGAAGAGATCGTGCTCACAGATCGCCTCCGTCGTCTTGATAATACCAAAAACACTACCGAGGATCGGAGTATTCAAGTATTTCTTGGTGTTTATGGTGCCGGTCTTGCCCAAGCGAGCAAATGGGTTGCGCAAGGCTATAGATCTCTCGATGATCTCCTTTATAAAGCGCCGCTCACCCAGAACCAGCGCATTGGAGTGGAGCGCTATCACGACTTTGCAAAACGGATCCCACGCAAGGAGGTGGAAGAACATGGGGCGATCGTCCGGCGGGCTGTGCAGGCGGTCGACAAAGACATGCAGGTCATCATCTCGGGCTCTTACCGCCGCGGGGCTCTGGATTCGGGGGACATCGATCTGCTCATAACCAAGCCCGACGCATCGCTCGATCACATACGACTGATTATGGACACCGTGATACCGCAGCTGTTTGAAGACGGATTTCTGCAAATTGGACTTGCTACGTCGCGCCACAACGACGCGTCTAAATGGCATGGAGCGTCCGCTCTGCCTGGGAATGTGTGGCGGCGAATCGATTTGCTTTTTGTGCCTGGGGCCGAGATCGGAGCTGCAATGCTTTATTTCACCGGTAATGATATTTTCAATCGCAGTATGAGACTGCTAGCCCGCAAAAAGGGCATGTCGCTAAACCAGCGAGGATTATATACGGATGTGCTTCACCGCGCCGGGGTGAAGATCAATCCGGGGCGACTGCTGGAGGGGCGCGACGAGCACCGGATCTTTGCGGCATTGGGAGTGCCCTGGCGACCTCCAGAGCATCGAAACTGCTAGTATGGTCAATTTGGCATTCTAAATACAATAGCTTTCACAATAAAAAGTTCTATACAAGGAAATAGTTGACGATAAAAGGATGGGAGGAAGTGAGAAAGTCGAAGAAAAAGGCTGCATATTTAACAGACACCCGACAGAGATTTTCGTCTCAGATGACTCAACAATTTCACAACTTTCACAACCTTCATCCATCGTAATCCATCGATCGGGAAACTCGTCCTCGTTCACTTTCCCCATCAAAATACTAGCCCCATCTTTCTAAGGCCGTGTTCATCACCGCCTTCATCCAAGGTCATCACCGCCTTCTCATCACCGCCTTTCTCGTGATCACCGCCTTTCGTGCGGTGAAGCTTTCATCGCGTGTCTTTTTCCCACTCCAACTTGACCGCCCTCTATTTGCCTCTTTTGCCCCCTCAGTTTTGCCGTTCACTCGATTTCATCTCACGCCTTGACTTTGTATACGAGTCCCTGAGTTTGGGCTTTGCCTGCTCGGTGTGGTGCCCCTTTCCTTGTGGTGTTGCCACTGCTCCTCCCTGTTTTCTGGCGCTTCCCCCCAGAGCCGGAATTGCGTGTCTGTTTGGATTCGTCGCGTCTTCACAGAAGAGAGCATTGCCAGCGGCAACTGGACTCTCTGGTGAAACCCTGAACGAAACACGGGTTTCTCTTTCTTCTCTACACTTCAGATCACGTTAAAAATGGGTCGCAAGCCCAACCAACTTATCCTCGAGTTCTTTGTCCGAGGCCCCAAACTCGAGGATTCCAGCAACCGCTACCAGCACACCTGCAAGGCTTGCGGTGAGAAATTTCCCAAGGGTCGCATCGACAGCCTCACCAATCATCTGGTCAAAAAGTGCCAGGCCATTCCACTTCGCGATCGCCAGCGTGTGCTCCTCCGGCTCCACGAACTTCCCGACCTGACCGAAGGCGACGCGAATAAGGACCCAAATGTGACTGGGAAGGGCAAAGACGGAAACTTTGGCAATCGCGCCAACTTCGACGGCTTGAACGTCCTGGCAGAGGCTTCTCGGCAGGTTGGTGCCTCGGAGCCCGCCAAGCGAGGCGCGCAATACACCCAGTCTGTGACTGTCGGTGGCAAGACTGTGGTTGTCGACCCGGCGCTGGAGGCTGACTACCAGGGCCCGGGTTCTCAGCAGGGAGACGACAAACAAGAGGACGGTAACAATGCCCAGGGTAGGTGATTCCGGTACGCACTTGAGGCGAATGCTAGATATTAACAACCAATGCGCAGGAACTCCTCAGTCCTCTACTCACCCTACCATTCCTGCTCTCCCAAGCCATACGTCTGGCGACCACAACTCCATGTCCCCTCCGCTTGGCGATAACTCGATGACCCCCGATTCAACCTCGAATGCGCGACAGTCGCAGCTGTCGATGATTGCAGCATCTGCCAATGAGATGGTTCCTCAAGGGATCTCCATGGATGGAGACAATGCCGACGGATCGAAGATGAACAACCAGTGGAATTATCCACTCACGCACCAAGAACAGATTCTGTTTGAAAGCTTGCAGGAGCATGACCCTTCGTTGACGGCGGCGACTCCCACGCAGCGCGCTGCATCTTTCCCTCGTCCGATTGCTATGAACCCCAATACACAGGCCAAGGGATTTGTCAATGAGTTCGGCAATTCAACCAAGCCCACCAAGCCCAAAGTCCGGGGACGTTTCTCTGCCGAGCGGCGTCGCGAGGTTCAGGAAGTGCGCAAGCGCGGCGCATGCATTCGTTGCCGAATGCTGAAGAAGCCTTGCTCTGGCGACACTCCCTGCACCACCTGCGCTAGTGTTGAGAGTGCTCGCCTCTGGAAACACCCTTGCATTCGGACCCGTCTGTCCGAGGAGTTTGAACTCTACAACGCCAACCTGCAAGCGACGCTCTCCTATCATGATGTTAGTGCCATCAAGAATCAAGTCAAGTTCGAGCACTATGCTGGCCGCATTGAGGCGACCCACCTTGAGGAGAGCATGGTCTTTGTCACTTTCAGTGGTCTCCTGGGCCACCGCACCTCAGTCTCAACCCTTGACCCGCAGCTTCAGGGTCTGGGTGATGATCAGTTCTCTGGACATACCCAGGAGATCTACTTGCTGGACAGCGATTCCGATGACATCCCAAGCAAGCTGGAGATGTACATCAAGAAGACTGCCCCATTCTTCTTTGAGCGAGAAACTTCTTCTTTCATGAAGTCCACTGTAATGCTGGCTGCCGAGCTGGCTCAGTCAAAGAAGGACACACTGCTTGAGCGCGCCGTAGACTTGTGGGTCGCCACTCACATTTTGGTGGACACCGAGTTTAGCTGGAAGACTTTCTGCAACCCTACCCTCCCTCCTACTTCCATGCACTCCCTCTCCCAGCCCTCGGATGAGGGCCGTCTGCCGATCGAGGAAGTCTCGGACCCGGAGTCGTACTCCCTGCTGTGCAGCCAACTGCGCGCCGCCATGGAGAAACGTGCCATGCAGCTGAGCAAGTCTGTCATCAACGACCTAGAGCGCCGTCTGCTCCAGCGCCAGAAGACCGGCTGGTTTGAGACTTTCCTTGTTGCCATGGTTCTGCTGAACTGCGTCGAGCGTACCTGTTGGCTGTTCCGCTCGTGGGACAACGAGAGTTTTGCCCAGCGCGTAAGTTCCTTCCCATAATTTTGGAAATCTCTCCACTAACATGTCTCCATAGTGGCCTCTGGACAAGCGTCCCCCATACTACTATAATCAATCCGAGCGATTCGCCGACATCCTGCACATGCTTCTAAGAATGCGCAGCCTCCCGCCCAAGACCACTGTCCGCCCTGAAAACGGCACTCTCAAGGCTGTTGATGGCAGCGACGAGAACGCCATGCGCTGGTTCGACATGATTCAAGTTTCCCGTACGTACCAACACCTACCCCGTCTATCAACCAGTACTAACAACTCCATAGCCTACTACCTCGAAGAACGTACCAACGCCATGTTCGACCCATCAGACTCTCGCTCCCTCGACCTCCGCCATAGTGCCGCGCTGCTTCTGCCCGCCAATTCCTGATTGTCCATTTCAGACTTCTAATATCGCCAAGTGTCTGCTTTTAGAACAATTTCGTCGTTTGCTGATTCTGATATGACTCGCTGGGGATACGGGTCCCAAGGTTACGCATTGGTATTCTTATACTCTATCAATTTCTGTCCGGGCAAGGAGTTGGTCAACGCCAAGAGTTACTATTAGGATTCAAGTGTTTAGTTCAATTGATTTCATATCCAAATGATTCTGCCCATGCCGATCAGCTCCAACGTACCTCACCCTGCGACCTTCAAGATTCCAAGGCCCGAATGTTACTTCATATTGTCAGGATACTAGACACCCAAAGGCACCCACTGCACCTGAAGTTAAGACAGTTTCCCTAACCAAGATATCTCCTAGGTCCTCCAGTGTTTATTCATCGAACAGTTTGACACCCTTGATGAAATGCAATGTGCCGCAGCGGACACCGAAATGTATAGGCACCTATATCTAAATAACCGCTTGCTATTCAAGGTTCGCTTGCCCAGGTAACCATCCTAAGAGTCCCCCTATACCGAAATCCAGAAACGAGAACGCATAGATGAAGCGAGAGCAAAATGCAAATACCGAATGAGATCCCAGAAATCGCAATGCATAAATAGAGAGTAAATCCACCCTTCCTGACCCGTGCGCAGTCGACCGCACTGCCGACTAGACATCATAATACCGCATGACCTCTTGCCAATCGGCAGAGAGCTTGTTTAACTCGTCTGCGTACAGACGATTGGAGACCTCGGAGGTTGGGTCATAGGGCTTTGAAGGATTCATGTCGATAATGTGGTTCGTGTCAGAGCGGCTGTCCGAGCATTTCTCACTTGTCTGGGCAGTGGTTGTGCCAATTGCAGTTGAGGATGTGGTTCCGTCTGTTTTTGTCTCTGCGGTAGTTTCAGTGTGGGAATTGGTGGACTCCGCAGCGGGCTTCTCGTCGGATACACCCGAGGGTGTAGTGGTGACTTTCTCGCCGTCGTCGACGAACAGGGAATCAACAACCGGGGGCTCGGAAATTTCAGGATCGGGTTGGGGTGCGACCAGGACACAGAAGTGGTGGTTCTTCTGGTCATACCAGTGTCGGACGAAGACGCTATAGGATATCTGTTAGCCAATGCCCTCTTTATAATCGTGTCTGATATGAGTTGGTTGATGCATGGATGTACTCACCAGCCTCTCAGATTTGGGTATAGCTGTAGATCCGTGAGGATCTCTCGCGACAGGGCTGGGTTGAGGCCCATCTCTTCTTTCTCCTGGGGAATCAGAGGAGAGGCGGGTGATATAGGCATCCCGGGTCTGTTGTCGAGGTAGAATCTTTGGTTGGAGACTTTGTGGTATAGCAGGAGTATCAAAGAAGGCGCCATGTTGAGAGATTTGGATGTTGGTATAATGAGAAGAGGAGTTGGGAAAGGAAAGTGATTTTCTTCGAAGAAGTTAACTGGGGTGAGTTGAGTGATCGATAATTAGATCTCCAGGGCTGTAGTTGTAACCTTGTATATGACCTGTTGCCCTCCCGAAAGACAGAGCTTCATGAAGAGTTGGGAGTCTGTACAAGAATGGCAGGTATTGGTATGAAGGAAGTGAATTCTTGAGATTCCACCCGGGCATGGGATGCGCAAGATATATGCCACGGATGTGTCGAGTGTTGTGCAACGACTCAGCTTTGAGAATAATCGGAGAATAAATCAAGAGGTCACTCTGATATTGAGCCCCCTAAATGCATCTTTGGGCTTCGACCCCGAGTCCCTGAATACGCCTTTGTATTGTTCATGTGACACTTAGGTATTTCTGTACTAAAAGATAACTTAACGAATGTTCAGGTGATCTCCTGAAGACTTACGTACTAATCGTCGGTATAATAGTCCAACGGGTGATCGAAAAAAGGGCAAGCAGAAAGTGACGGCAAAGAAGCGATCGACCATAAGTGTAGGCCATTTGTATGAGTATCTACCTAAAAGACTCCAGTGATAGTTTCCTAAGCGGCCTATATTGGGTAGGGGGGTCCTATTCTGTGCTCTCTTCTGGCAAAATGTCAACTTATTACCGGAAGTTTCATTCGTGATGGCCTTCACATCGAGCGCGAGACCGTGATAATCCTGTTGCAGCACAATATCCATATATGGAAATCCTTCCCATTGGAAGACTCTCAAAGATCCACCCTAAACCCGACCCTATCCCCACAATCCTTGTGGTGATGACTCCTGAGTCAGTCAATAGAAATGACGAATAGGTTGTGGCTACGAAAGAGATCTCCGACGATTCCGTTGAAATCATCGATGACAGACTTACCTACCCCCTACGCTACCTACGTATCGAGAGCAATCATTCAGTATTCAGCAAGTGGGACGCCATCTGCGAAAACATCCTTAGGGACCGCTCCTTAGATATGAAGCACCAGAACGGAATCCGCCTCTTTGCTATACGTCGTTCCCTATATTCTTGTCGAGTTTAGGCCTTCCTAGTGTTTCTAAAGTAAGGACAAAGTAAGGACAATATGAAAGTAAAGGTAAAGCAAAGGTAAAAGTGATCACTGATATGATTGAGGATGATTAATGACCATAATGTCTCTAATTTATATACGATCTCTGATTGATATAGGGTTTCTCTATTACGGCATTGATGCAGCCTAAAGCTATTCAGACCGATCCTGCCAAGCCTTCGGTTGTGGAGTCACCTAACCCACAACCTCATCGAAAGGAGTTGTATATAATTAGTTTAATCCTTCTTCAAGGATTAGTTCAGTTATCACATTGACATCAAATCGTCCTCGATTCGCATCCTCTTCGCATCCTTTTCAATCCTCATTATCCTACCCTTTTGCCTAGTCACCAACCCCCTAATAGTTCTAATCCTTCTCCCCGACTAGTAGAAGATGTTTATGGAGGTCAGATGAATATTACTAGCCTATTTAGGAAGGCGGTCTATGGTTGTCGTGGATTGAGTAAAAAGCTGTCGTGGATCTATCAACGCCCCCTAACTAGTTAAACGAACACCACTGTATCCCCCTGTGCGGGGTCCTCTGTACTCGTTCATCACGTGCAGCGCGGGGCGCGGGCGCAGCTAGGACACGCCACCTGTCTTATAATAAAGATGGTGCCCGATTCAGCAGTCAGCCAGACGCGCTCACACCGCATTTTTACTATAAACTAATTGCTGCAACCAAGGGATTCCTTAACACACATCTATCACGACAACTGCCCGTAATGAATCACAATCATTCCAATTATCATGTCCGCCTTGATTTCATTCATGGCTTGTTGAGGGAAAAATTTGATCTGCCGGTACGTGTCTCGGGAAAGAATGAGCGCTGAACTCTGCTAAAGAGGCCTGCCAGGAGAATACGAAAGTTGAGCCAATCGCCTATGACCCTGAGTGCCCCTTTAAATACAACAACTTTGTCTATCGCATCTCCCTGCCGTCTCCTCTTGACAAGGAAAATGGTGCCTGCCAGAGCCAGCCTGGCTGTGTTGCTATTCCCTCCGGCAGCAGTGAACTGATTCTTCGCCTTACAAATTCCGATGCCGCAGGCATGGGAGCAGCGAATCGTGTTGAAAATGAGGTTGCCATGATAACTCTTGCCGCGGCTGCGCTAGGCCCCATTTTCAAGCCCCACGTTGTGCCCCGCCTCTATGGCTGGGTCGGGAGCACGTCCAAGCAGGGAGAGCGCCAGCAAGGTTGGATCCTCCAGGAGCTCATGCCAGGCACACCTCTAGACGAAAAGCTGGATGACATGAGTCTCGAGGAGAAGAAAAAGATCTTCGCACAGATCGCAAAGCTCCTCAAAGGGCTTCAGGACTTTCCGCTACCATCTTCCATCACCCAATTTGGAGGACTCACCTTTGATAATGAGAGCAATATTATCAGCGCTCCGATGACCAGCACCGGTATCGGACCTTGGCCCTCATACGAGGCCGCATTCAAAGCACGGCTTGAGCAAGCTCTCAGGAAAGCCGACGAGAACTCCTACATCCAGGGCTGGCACGCGAACGGCGTCCGGGCCCGGCTGGAGGCCTTTGTGGAGCGAGGGCTCCCAGCATCCTTCGAGCCGCTCGAGTCGCGCGACCAGAAGGTAATTGTTCACGCGGACTTCAGTATCTATCTCTCTCGCCTCCTCTCTAACCGCTCGTTCTCATACATGCTTTCTCGCAGCGCCCAACAACCTCTTGTTCGACGCTTCCTCCGGTCACATCACGGGGCTAATTGACTACGACTTCTCGTGCATTCTCCATCCGTCGTACGAGTTCCTGCGCTCCTTTGATGGAGTTGGGGGCCAGTTTCGCGGCTGGTCCGGCATCGAGGGCCGTGAGCAAAAGGCGCTCAAGGAAGCTAAGCTACACGGATTCCCAGACCCTCTTCCGGATGACAAGGATTGTGACAGTGGTGTGCAGTGGAAAGTGGCCAAGACCTGGGAGGACGAGCTAGAGAAGGCGGGTTGCAAGCGCCCGATGACAATACCGGGGATCGACAAGGTGGCTGACGTCGATGCCCTGCTTGGCTCCATCCTGCCCTGGCGCGTGACCAATTCCGACATTCTGAGGAGGCAAACCGACGAGGTCATTCGAAACTGCCGGGATGAGAATGAGGGAGTGCTGATTCAGATTCTGGAGCACAACGGGTTCTAGAACTATTGACAGACCCCACTGTGGTACGAGCTAAGTATTAGGCGAACGAGATTCAAACCCCCAGGTACTCTCTCGAGCCTCCCACGGTGCCACGTATTTACCCAGTGTTTCGACCGAGAAGAATGACTTCAGACGATTCATTTTGCCCAGCCGGGGACCTTGGAACGGCCCATTTACGGGCCATAGGAAAGTGTACATACATGGCTCAGCTTCGGCCCAAGTTCGAACACTTTCCTAATCTAACCGGGCCTTACATTTATTACTAAAATTACAGGCCCTCGCTATGCGAGGGCCCGACACCCAAATGAAGGACACCCCAAATGAAGGACACCCCAAATGAAAGAATTCTTCATACTTCAACTTGACTCTCTATTTATATTACCAACACCTACTAAGTATGAACATCTTACGTAGTAAATAGATGTATTAGGTACTAAACTGCAAATATACCTGTCGGGGTATATCCTCCTCTGAAGGATATCATCCCTTGCTTGGTGTACGCATTCTTGAGCCAGGCTGCGGCTCCGGTGTTGTGACCGCCGAGGGCCGGCGTGTAGGATCCAGGGGTGTTTTCCAACTAGAATCAACATCTATCTACATGAACCAATTGACTTTTGCTTTACGAGCATACCCACTATCCACTTAACTGTGTACACAGTACCTAGCTGGTGATACCAACAATATCAAAAGAATTTAATTTCCACGACGTTTTTTGGCCCTTCCATGCTTCCTGATCTCGACCATTCCTTCTTCCACTTCCGCCTTTGCTTCTCCTGATCATGATGAAGCACAATATACAAATCATCAACGTTCATGACGGGTTTCTCTCCAACGGACATATCGAGATTATACCGTGCGACCAGATTTTCTTTCATGTACTATCGCTCCTATGTCAGAATCCAAAGATATAGTTGTATAAAATGAGCACAAGTCACCCACGTCATTGATATCCTGGCAGCTCTTCGCATGAAGACTACGTCCTACAGCTTTGCGATAGAGCTGGCACCATAACCTCCAGTTCTCGTGTAGGCTGCTGAACTTTTTGATCTTGGAGTTATCAAGTATCCACTCCAAAAAAATCATGACGTCCCCTGTCTGTGCCGCGACAAGGAATTGAAGAGGATCTTCTCCTAGATAGGTACAGTGACTGACTCTGTTAGCCTTAATTCAAAAGCCAAGATCCAAAGCAAGTTTTACCTGATCCATTTCTTTTGATATAATCAATGTTGTTTTTAGTTGAAACGGCGTGTCGCTTTTGAACAATGCCTTTCTCCAGTTGTTGGCGACGCCGCCGATAATACTCGGGGCTAAGCACTTGCTTCTTCTTATTCTTAGAAGCAGGAGGGTATAAAATAGACATGACCCTAGGTAACAACAGGCTCAGTCAAAGACTAAGGCGAAAGGGACCGAGACCACAGAAAAGGAAGGGAACGGGAAAAGAAAACGGTGATGACTGTAATCCGAAGAGATCTGAAGAGTAGTAATGCACTTAGACCGTCGTAGATGAAACCCACTGAACAAAAGCTACGCCATTGACGAGGGGAGAGAGGCTATTTAAATATTAGAAAGGAGTTCTGAGGAGTTCTGAGGTGGCCCTGCACCCAACGAAGGACCTTTCTGTTTTCGCATTGAGCGGTTACATGCGGATAAAGGATAGGATATGCCCTCACATCATCCCTGAGCACACTGAGCGAAGGGTGAGCCGATCACTGAGCAGCCCTGAGTGCTCAGTGAGTGCTCAGTGAGCACTTGGTCAAAGTGGGTTCGATTAGATCACGTGGTTTGAACGATGACTAAGATTTGGGTAAAAAGGGCGCTGAAAATGGCGTCCAAGGTAGCCATTTTCGGCGCCCGATTTACCGTCACTTAGCATTGTGGTGGAGGATAGTGTCTCCGATTGATATTATAAGATCTCTCTGACTCGTATAGGATTATAGCTTCTCTAATTGATATATAGTCTTTGACTGATATAGGCGTATAGCCTCTCTGACTGATATACGGCCTCCCTAACTGATATAGACCTAGAACTAGGAAATCCGGTTTATTAGTTAAAAATTGACAACTAGACATGATTTCTATCTTTAAGTTTTTCTCTAAATAGGTAGTATGGTATACCGCGGTGGTGTAGTGCTTGGAGTTCTGGAGTATTGATCTTTGTATGTTTAAACATGAGCACATTCCAAGATTTTGTGACTTCTTTTATTACATACTTTGCTCTCTGTCGCTTACCGTAGTCCGACATAAATTGCCAGAAAACGAGGCCAAAATATTTGTCAAACCTGTCTACTAAGCGGTCCATCTTTCGTCTTAAACCATCCACTCCACATTCTCTCCCGCGCCTCGCTCGATCGTGGTCTCATCCAACCAATACACCTTCGTTCAATATTCCGTATAAAACCACAATATCTCTACGCCCCCCAAAATCGTCAGTGCATCATACTCAGTTAATTGAGATCATTAATCTTACGCTATTTCCGTAAACCCATCTCTTTCAAAAGCCTCCGAAGCGAGTCAGGACCAATCTTATGATCAACGAGTTCAAGCAAAGCATTATAGGTAATGTTCGGATTCTCTTGAACAGCGTCGTATATCAGGTCTCGATCGAAAGCGCTAAGATTACGAGGTCGACCGGAACGTTTCAGGGAGCTGTTTTCCCGGCCTCGGACGGCCTCTTTTTGGCATGTGTAGATGATTGTAGAACGCGGTATAGAGGGAAATTGCTGGTGAATGCGGTTATATGACCATTTTGCGTCGTGTCGGAGACTGCAGATACGCGAGCGTGTAGATGGTGAAAGCTCTTTGCCTGTGCCCATATTGTAAGATGTGAGGAGCGGATTGTACAGGACGCAAAAGTTTTCGACTGTCTTTCTTTGATTACGTGGCTTTCTGCCGTTTTTCTGCCTGCTCTGGGTCTCTAAATTGGCCTGTATGGTAAGCGGTGTAGACGGTCCGAATGGGCGGTCTGGAGGGTGGTTGAGGACTTCTGCGGGGCTATGTACGAAATACATATAGTGCTACTGAATAGGAATTATATTTTGATAGGCATCGGAGCAGGGTTGAAACTATGGCCAAAGGAGAGACTGTATCACATATTTTCATACGGTTAGGAAAGGGAGTTAATAGGAACACAACACTGAGACCTCAGTAGAACCCTACCTAACTGAGTATCAAGAGGGATCAGAGTGCCAATTCTCTATCTGTATAGGAGCGAATGGACCTTCCAGTGCCATAATTTCCTAGGCCAATCATGCAGCTAGCAAGAATTTGAACGCAGCCGCTCGTTCTAAGCGAATATCATACTGGACAAGATACTCACTCTTTACGGCTCATGGGTATGTGTAATTCTCCTCTAGATGCGCGGGTAAGAACACCTGAACGAAACTGCTAACGAGACGAGCTCGCATAAATAGGAAGTGGCTCACTCATCATCTCAAGCAAGTCAATCGATCTGTCAACATATCTTAAGGCTCCCAGCCTGCTAATATCCATTCGTATTCCGAAAAAGAACTGCACACCAATTTAGTAACAGAAACATACACTATACACAAAATAAAACTTTCCCCCCAAATCAAGGTGTCTGCATAGTAACCTCCGGCTGTACCTGGGCCTGCCCTTGTACCCAAGGCGGCTGCGTCGACTCAAGCACAACAGCGTAGAACTTGCCCTCCTCCGATGTATCATGATACGGACCAGCACCCAGAACAGCCCTGATTTCGTTCCATCAGCATACACCAAACAGAGGGAACAGGAAACATACCATCCTTTATATTTGGGCTGGTTGAAAATATCAGTAAACACTTTTAGAATGCGCAGAGGGAGCTCCAGGATGGAGGGGAGATCGGGTCCGTCGCCGCATATTGGGAGTCCCAGTTTGTTGACGGGGAGGTAGACTATCTCTGTTGTGTTTGCCGGGTTGCGCGCCTCCTGGAAGATTAGGAGGCGGCGTGGACTTTGGCTTTTGCTCATCTTGTGATGGGAGGTCTCTGTTTTTGTTTTTGGACTTGATGGTCTTTGCGCACTTGATTCCCGACGCGGGATTAACGCGGGATTCGGTTCTTTTGCTTTGAAGAGGGCTTCACCTGGAATAAGGTTAGTATGCACGCGTGGATCCATGAACATGTTGCATCGCACAAGGGTTGACGCGACAGAGGCTGCTTATCGCGGCTGGATCGGTTGATTACCGCGGGGCACGGACAAAGGGGGGAATATGCGGACTTGACGCTCAACAAAGAACAACCTCCGCTTCGGCAGTGAAACGGATCAATGAATAGAGATTAGAGCCATGTGTCTAGGCAGATACCGAGAAATGCGTTCGGTGGGCACTGGGGGTTGTAGTTGTTGTTCCTATTCGCGTGTTTGAAGGTGGGGTGGAGTGGGATGATCAACGTGCATTTTACTAATAGTTGCAATTCTGTGTTGAAGCGTTTCGGATGCTTTGCTAATTTATTCCATTCAAAAATAGCATATCAGTCTAGACCGGGTATAAATTGACTGTAGAATAGATATAGTAAATGCTGGACACAAGACACACATCATGCCGTCCACGCTAACAGAAGAAAATGTTCAAAAAGATAAGACATTGGGTATCATAGTGAAAATATAAAGTATTAGAAGTAAGCACATATAGAGAAGAGGATGCAGTCGACATGATCAAGCGTCGAGCTCTCCATCCAGTGCGCGCCGCGCTGCGTCCAATCGTCGCCGCAGTACTCGTGCAGCCTTCATGTCAGGATCGGGTGATGTCGTGATAGCCTGCAGATCCTTGCAGACATTGCCCAGGCTTGAGAAGAGCTGCTCCAACATCTGGGTGTCATCGTCGTTGATGCCTCCGGCTCCGGTGGGTGTCGCGGAGCCCGGATGCGGACTTGACGCTGCTCGGACGGTTGAGACAAGGGACGAGACGAGAGCAGTTGGGGTTGCGGAGCCGGCACCCGATGAGCGGCCAGTCATGTCTAAAGCGTCCGCTGGTCTTTGCGGCTGGCTATCGACGGGGTCATCGTCATCGCGTGGCCCGCGGGGAGTTTTTGACCGGTCAGCCTCGAGAATGGGACTGGGCTGGCGACGAAGTTCTGCTGAGTGTTAGCATTCAGATTTCGTAGAATATGCGGACAGAATATGCGGATATAGAACTCACCATGGTTGAACCGACGGTCCCAGTACAGCAGATCTTCTTCTTCTGCAGTCATCTCCTCGCCTTCGATTGCAGTGGCAAATGTAGCCTCGCTCGAGACAGAGATGGAGCTATTGTTACGGGAATGTTTAACAGACCGTGAAGGCTGCCGAGAACGAGAACGAGATGGCTGGCGAGACCGCGAAGGCTGAGAGGGTCGAGTCGTCTCGGCAGATTCTTGAGAGCCGCGACTGGCGCGGCGGAGCTGGTGCGAGTAGTTTCCCAGTGCGCTGTGCAGGATAAAGTGTTCATAGTCAAATGCATCCTCGCGTTCTTCGTGTGGTACACCCTCGGCGTTGTAGTTTTCCAAATCTTCGTCAAGCGGCTCGCGCAGTATTTCATCCAGGGCTTCCCGGTCGATTTCGCCCTCCTCGGCGTCTTCGTACATGCTCTCTACAGCAGACTGCCGACCACTATCGTAGTCCACAGGTTGCCAAGGAGTCTGCTCTGTGGATGGCGAGAGAGTCGTCGAAGCTGGCTCCAAGGGATTGCCATCATTCCATTTGCGCGCACGATCCTCGCTCTGGTGATTGGAAGTAGAGTTAGGATGCGGGGAGCGGGCCTCACGACTATATTCAGAGCTGCCATCCCGTCTAGTGTTAGATCCACGACTGCTTTGACCCTCTCGGAGTTCCAGGCCATTTCGGTACCATGGATCTGCGGCCGTCAAAGGACTAGGTGTGCGCAAGCTTTGCAGACTGCGTCGGCGAAGACTATCCTCCTGGTTCCGCACCTTCAAAGATGAGATCTTGATGTGAAGGCCCTTCATCTGGTACTGCAGGTCACGCACCTGCAGCTGGGACTGAGCACGACTGGGTGGGCCATACGAGCTGTAGACTGGGCTGAAATCACCCGGAGTAGATTTAGCCTCGTCCTCTGAAGAGACGCCCAGACCAATTGGAGAGTCACGGGGACTGTTTTCCTGGGATTGCTCGACGGCCGGTGACTGCGCCGGCTCTGGGGATCGATCTTCTTGCGTTGGCCGTTGCATGGACGAAATCGATGCTCGATGGGTGAGATATGCCCTTGTCGGCTCATAGTGAAAGGAACGCTCGTCGGTATGAAAGCTAGACGGATTACTAGAGCCCATAGCACTGACGGATCGATAGGTTCGCTTTGTATCGTTCGACATGGACCCGGACGGGAAATTGGTCTCGCTGTGCACACGCGAGTGCCGATTGGTCGAAGCATCCTGTGACTGAAGCGGCGATTGTCGCCGGAGCACAGGACCCTTGCGGTGGGAAATCGACTGATAAAGGCCACCCGGCTGGTGAGACCCAATAGGTGAGATCGACTGCAGTGATGGCGAGGGCGAGGGTGTGAGTCGCGACGTCGAACGAGCGCGGTTGAGGTTGCCCTCCATCAACTGTGAACCAGCTTAGCATCTTGTCCATAATCATTTACCGAACACTCCCTACCGTCAAGCGCTTCTTTGCATTCTCCAGTATCCTCTCAGCTTCGCTGCTTAAAATCGCAGACGAGAACTCATCTCCGGGACCCTTGCCCTTGGTAGCGGAGATGATGGCACTGCTATCGGGCAAGCCCGCCGTGATCGCAGCCTCATTTTCCGGTTTGTTTACACCTTCCGCAGGGTTCGGCGCTTGATCAACAGCAATTTGAGGTGATGGTTTCTGCCTCGAGCTCAAAGAGCGAGAACTCCCCACGCTCACAGTTGAGCTGGAACTACTGTCCACTTTATCCTTTGTTTCGGAAGCCGTCAATGGCTCCTTAATAACCGGTGAGCTCGCCAATCCCTGGACGCGTGATCCCTCCGACTCCTCGAACCCTTCCAATCGCGACGGCGACAGTTCCTCGCCGATATCCGACAGCCGGCGATTGGCATTCACGTCGTCGTGTGACCAGTGCCGCGAAAAGTTTTTCTTGGGGCGGGTGCTAGTAGCACTGGGGCCGTGGGTGTCGCCGGAGTAGCGCGCATTCAAGTTGGACAGGTAGACCAGCTGAGAGGGCGGGGAGGGAGTCTGGGATTCGCGCTCGCTGCCATCATACGGCAGGATCATGTCCGGGTCGGTCAGTGTGAGAGAGGGCATCCGTGGCGGACTGTGGAGTGTGGAATGTAGGGGTGGAAGAGAAGAGACTAGAACGGCTCTGAGGCCTGGGACTAAAGTCTAAGGTTTCTAGGACCCAACGTGAGAACAACCCTGAAAAAGCTGCCCCTAACGGGCGAGTTCGATGTGGTTTAGCGTGCTTTGATCATTTCCTGATTTGGTTTGAAGTTAGCAATGTTAAGCTTGTTCGTTGCTATTTAGTTGTTGAGATGAGATGGAGTTGAGTTGCGGTGTGTCCAGTATAGATTTTAGTACACATGTCACTTGCAGACCACAATGGCATTATGCTTGTGTAGTGCATCAATAGTCGGACTTGGAAGAAGTATAGGCTTTTTTAGCTCGAAGATGCCCAGTGTTTATTTACACCTGGCCCTTACCAGAGCGGCACAGGCCGCGTAACCCGTGCTGCTATATAACTACGATGGAATTCTTGAATCGCTGAATGAGGGCACCTAGGTAGCTGCAAATGCAGGCCAGAGTCGCTAGGGCGCATGAAAGTATACGCAGGAACTGTTGCGGAGCTCCCGCTGTGTTCAATCAAACGGAACCCCTGATCAGCCGTGAACCACGGAAACCGCTTAACCGCTTAGTAGGGAATCTAATTTCCAATATCTGCCAAAACATAGAAATTATCATCATGTTCCAAGTTGCATGCTTTTAGATCGACTCCTGTACAATGTGGTAGATATTACAAAACCCCATAAAAAAGAAAATACCCCAAGGTGAGCTTATAGCTTTTGCAGCAGGATCTTTGCTCCACTGCTCGTCGGGCCAGGCTTCTTTTCGTCTTTGCTGGACACCGACGCCTTCTCCAATGCCTTTTTGTTCTTCTTGAGTGTCTTGAGCAGCTCATCCTTCTTTGAGAAATCGTCGGACTCGGTAAGCGCAACAATCACAAAGGTATTCGCGCCCGTAGCCCACTCCATCACCTCATCGCTAATCTCCTCATACAGCAGATCATGGAAGTTCAGAGCTGGCTCCACCTTCTCCACGCTCTTGGTGTCGGCGTTGAAGCGGCCACCCTGCACAAGCGACTTGAGCAGGCGTCCGACGGAAGCAGAGTCGCGTGTCTCAGACTTGTTTTTGGCGGCCTGGGCCACGCTAGACAGCGCGGCGGCCTTGTCGCCGTCCGCCTCGAACAGCACCTCACCGATAAACTGACATCCGAACGTAGTCTCTAAAAGGGTGTCGGCACGGGCAGCAATCAAAGCAAGCAGGGTCGGGGAGGCGGCTTTGACCAGCTCCAGACGCCGGGTTGCGGGCTCCTTCTTGGATGTTTCGTTGCGGATCTCCCGAACCTCCTTGAGTACCTCTTGGTCCGCGTCAGGCAGAAGCCACTTAACACGGTCGCCAGCAAAGGGGTGT
This sequence comes from Penicillium decumbens, assembly GCA_027569385.1. Classification (NCBI taxonomy): domain Eukaryota; kingdom Fungi; phylum Ascomycota; class Eurotiomycetes; order Eurotiales; family Aspergillaceae; genus Penicillium; species Penicillium decumbens. The sequence goes on along the minus strand of JAPDEZ010000004.1, from coordinate 574,246 downwards.
AGTACTGGGATACGGGCAGTCAGGTCATTGACCTGGTAGCACAACTCCTCATTCCGGGTTTCCTCCGACTCGTTCTGGTTCAACAGCTCGGAGAAGATAGACTTGGCAGTCAACTTGGTGTCGTCGATGACTTCGTATGCCGCGAGAAGAACCAGGTGGCCGTTCAAGTCACCGGCCATCGCCTTGATGGTGTCTCTGTAGAATCGCAGAAGCAGCTTGCGGTCCTTGGCGTTGGCGTACGCCAAAGCCAGGGACATCAGACGCGAGCCCGACTGTGTGAAGGCCAAGTTCTTGACCAGATCGCCCTCCTCGTCGCCCTTGAGCAACTCGATGAACTCGGTCGCTTCCGTGCTGCCAGGCTTGGTGGCGAGGAAGTACTGCAACATGGCATCGTGAAGCATGGTGAAACCACTGCTTTTCTTCTGAATCAAACCGTTGATGAGCTCGTGCAGGAACTGCATAATAGGAGACCGTTTCTCCGGGTTATCGGAAATGATCTTGGACAGGTCGGCCGTGGGGTTCTTCTCATCCTGGAAGATAACGAACTCGGGACCATACCACTCCCGAAGCAAACGGATCTTCTGCTCTTTGGTCGCAACGGTACGGTAGATATCATCGAGAATCCACGATGCCTCGGGGTGTCGGATAAGGCGCTTGACATGGCCGTAGAACTCGGGGATGATCATATCGCGGGTTTCGGAGTCACCATGCACAATCAGCTTGCCGATCAAGAACTTGGCGTAGCGGCTTTGTGCCAGATCCTTGTAGCTGCCCTTCAGCTCCTGCGCAATCTGCTTCCGCTGCTCCAGGTTGCCATACTTCAGAGCGGTCTGGATGACTCGGACAGAGTCGTGCTTGAACACGAAATCCCGCACACGGTCAGTGATGATCTCGAACAGCTCCTTGACGAGCTTCTTCCGATCCTCGAGTTTGACGTGGGATTTGCGGCGCAGCTGTTCCCAGAGCTTCTTCGAGCGTGCGATCTGGTCGGCATTGGGCTTAGCGGCCTTGCGCTCTTGTTGAAGGGCCTTTTGCTTTGCGTGGGACTCGCGAGACGCATTGCCTAGACGGTCATTCTTGTTAGTGGCTAGACTCGTACACTAGTAATGTAGGGCAAGACATACTCTTGGCCTGGTCGGCGGCCTTCTGTTGTTTGTCGTCTTTTTTGACACTCTTGCCCTCCTCACTAGAACCCTCTTCCTCACTAGCGTCCTCTTCCTCGCTCACATCCTCCATATCGACATCATCCTCCGGAATCTCATCAACATCGTCGATATCGAAGTCGTCCTCGTCCTCGTCCTCGGATGACTCCTGGACCTTCTTCTTCGAAGACCGCTTCTTGTCGTCCTTCTTCTTGTCTTCCTTCTTCAAGCTAGCCTTCTTCACGGGCGCAGCGGGCTTGGACTTCTTTGATGCGGAGCCCTGCTTGGTCTTGCTCCGCTTTCCATTGCGGTCTTCGACCACGTCAACGGGGCGTTTCACTCCAGCCATGATTACTATAAGTCACGGCGACACTATCTGTGTCTGGGCTGAAAATAGATTGAAAGACCGGTGGGTGCCCGAGCTGAGATCGCTCGTGATGCTGGAGGATAATTTTTTGGGTTTGCGGGCGGAGGAAGTTTTTTTGCCGCTGTTTGCAGGGTTTGCACTGATAAGATCGGACAGTGCTGTAGGATTAGTTCTTTTATTCTCTTATTTTATCTTTCTAATTCATTAACCATGCTTCCAAGGTCGATGATAATGAATATGCAAATTCGTTGGCATGTATATTAGCCATAATCTAAACATTACGCGAAATGAGAGGGTATGACCTCGATATGTAACGATTACGATCAGTCCACGCGCAAATAATCTGAGTAAAAAATGTACAAACGAAGCCGCGCGAGCCTTGTCATAAGCAAGTATCCAGCGAGAGTCGGGGTTCCGAGGAATATCACTCAGACAAGGCGATATGATGCGAATCAGACAAAGAGAAAGCCAACCCGAAACACCTCCCATATAATTCAGAACATCGTCAAAGTTGTCATCATGCACGCAAGGTCATTCGCCATTCTCGGCCGTTGTCGGCGCAGGCCCTTTTATGGCACTCAACTCTGAACCGGCGCCGCTCTGTCCGCGCTTCCTGCCGGGCATGTGGAACCCAAAGGACGTGGATTTGTTGCCGGATTGCGGTGCATCACTGGTGGAGTCACCGAATCGTGCGAAAATCCCCTTCTTCTTGGGTTTCGTCTCGTCGTTTAAGCCGACTTCCTCGAATTTCTCTTCTTCCATCGGATCGGGCTTCTCGAAGCTGCGCGAGCCCATGCCGGGCGAGCGGGAGAAGCGGGAGTCGAGGGAGGTTCGGGAGGGGAGGGTGTCCGAGTGCGAGATTGGTGAACGGGCGGAAATATCCTGTACATTGTCAGTGTCGATCTATTTATAATATCGGGTCAAGAGCGGTGGAAAGCGTACAAAAGAGCGGCGATAGGAGTCGAATGATTCGCGCGATATTGAGAACGGTTCATTTTCGTCAACGAGGTCGCGATGATTCGATGGGCGCGTGGAGCCGGGGTATCGGCGCCAGAAACTCTGTTTCTCTGGCGGGGAAGGCTGTCGAATATTAGCAGAGTACCTCTGTGAATGGTGAATCGCATGATTGCGTTCGAAGAGAGAGACACTGTACCGGAAGGTAGACGCCGCTATCGTTGACGACTATCAGGCCGTGAGAATTAGCAGAACTCTCTCAGACGGAGTACGACTCGACCATACCACTCAATTTGTACTCATTTGGTTCACCGTCACAACTGCGACGAATCTCGATCGGGGCCGGCCGCGCATTGGGAGATAGATGGGTATTGTCGACGTCGGTGTCCTCGACATTGGACTGGTTCTTCCGACCAAGGAGGTTGCGAAATGGAGGCATGTTGATAGAGTGGTATCGAGCAGCATGGGCCGGGAAGACATTCAACGAATTCACATGATCTCGGTGGAGATGTCCCACGGTGGATATCACGGGCCTCGTCCTACGTCATTTTATGATTTCGGTATAAAAAACAAGACATAAACCATGTACATAATCGGCCAGTAATGTTCTTGTGATGATGACTTATGATTCCTTTGTCTAAGTTTATGTCGGGTGCCTGACCTGGTTCCTGAGCTCCACCTCCGCAAACTCGGTCTGTTCCGAGCCGTATATAGACTTGCCCCTAGCCAACCGTTCTTCTTACTCTCGCAGTCCCTCCGACTATTCCACACATGATGTTTGTTCTTTGTGCGAGTGAATCACCTTCGTCGCCCACCTCAGGCCTGTCAGGAGTATATGTTGCTCTCGGTTCGCCGATATTGGCCAGTGGCCTAACCATGGGATGGAAAGAGAGTCGAGTCTATGACGGAAATGACGGAAGTGACAAGAAAGGTTTAGCAGTTTCTTCGGTAGGTTCGGCCAAGATGTCTTCTCTGTCATTTCCCCGGTAGTTGCGCAAGACCGAGTCTACAGATGGAATCGGCAAGCATTACCCGCACTCTTTTATACTCGTCAATCATCAGATTTCGATATTCCTCTGGCAGCCTCAAGTTCCTCTTTACCTTCATTGAAAAAGATTCTTGTTTATTACCTCCTGGTAAGTGGCATTTCTATAAGTCTTTCAAGGCTTCAAGCCTTCCTTATTGTACTTTACCTCAATGCTTGCAGCAAAGCACCGGGACGAAATGACCGCCGATAAACACGACTCCTACCCTCTTTCGCACCTTTCGACGATCACCGAGGTTCCTCCCTCTTATTCCTCTCAAGGCCCCCCCTCTTACAGGCCTAAATGGACTCCTTCAACCCTTTTACATCGTTCTTCACCAGATTTGAGTGGCCCATCAATCGAGGAACAGCCTACAACACAGTCAAGGGAGCGTCGGTCGAAGAGGCAATATGTGCGTCGTTGTTGCACCTGTGCACGCCGTTGTTGCGCCTATGAAATTTGCGCGTATACTCCCATCTGGTTCGTTTGTGTTTTTATAACCTTGGTGGTTGGTGTCCTCCTGTGTATATTGCTTCCCACATTCTTGATTCCAAGTTCTGGGGGAGACACCGGATACACCTATTGGTATATATGGCCTTTCACGTGGACCGTAACAATGTAGGGTCACAGGTAAATGCCTGAAGATATACAGGGTGACGGCAGCAGACTACACACTCTAACTGTTAACAATGCCCTCTTGGAGAGTCCTGGCAACTTGAAAGTCCAATCATGCTGAAGAACTAGCATGCTTTCTCTAATATAAAGAGAAGAGGATTACTTTTTGATGTCCTCGTGAGAGCGACTCTTCGAGATTTGGATTGTTGCTTGCTACAGACACTGGACTCGAGATGGAAGTGGTCTGCCTCTGGTGGCTTTTTCTTGCTGGGCGGCTTGCTTGTGAGTCAAGGGACAGGGACACTCTTGGGGCCTGCTTTTTGCTGCATATTTAGCAATATGAGTAGTCAGATTAAGTCGGTCGGCGGCATAAATGTTACCAAGATCAACACTCATTGTGAGCGTGAAAGAACTTCTTAAGTGTTGAAGAGTATTGCTACACAACTTTTCAAGGCTCGGTCATGAATTAAGATTGGGTCGCAAATGATAATCTGTCATGGATAACCTAGTGGAAGAGTCACCGCTAAGACGGCAACCCTGCTTCGGCGCAAGCCAGCGGGTACAGGTGCCTGGTTCGAATCCTGGGTGCGACACTTCACTCGTGCGAGTAATCCACGATGTTGGAGGTCGTTAAGCCATGGAGACTACAGTTCAGGATAGTAATATCGCAGACAAGTCTCCAGCCTGGGATGGCGATGCCAGAATACACCGTCCCGTACAGGGAAGCTGGCTGTTGGTGATGCAACTGCATCTTCTTTTTTTCCTTTCTTTTTTTTTTCTCCCACCTTCCGCTAGCTTATGGTGGCCTGATAATAGTTTTGTCCGGCCGATCATCGCTTGCCTCGTCCTTGAATAAGCTTAGTAGTGGGGGCCAAATTTGGGGGCCGTTACAACGCCTCTGGTCCGTCCTCTTATTTCCCAACCTCATGACAGTCCTACCCTGGTTGAATAGAGTGTTTCGTGCATAGTAATAAATGAGCAACTCTGAAAACCTACATATTAACCTATCTAGGTAATTTGAACCAATTTATATCAGACGGATATCATCAAAACAAACAATGACAGACTTGAAGACACAAGGTGCGTGAGAATAACAACAGGCTTGCGGATACACCCCCTGCCAGCCACACCTAAGAAGCTTCTACACGAGCCTTAAGATCCCGATGAAACTCATCGAAATGAACCTTCATTTTCTTCCCCAGCAGCGACGGACCCATAAGCCAAGCCAACATACCCTTAAGCTCCTCCGACTGTGTAAAGATGGTACCTCCATCCTCGGTAGGCTTCATATGGAATTCATGAAGACCGGCGATGGTGAAAACAGGTGGGCCTTGCCAAGAGAACAATTCTTCAGTATTGGCCTGGATAATTCAAATTAGCAACCGCGCATGTAAAGCTGCCATGGATGTTTACCCTGATTTCGGCAATGAACTTGAAGTTTTCAATGTTGACTTCGACCTTGTCGCCGGCTACAAGGGTTTGAGCGGTCTTGTCTTCTTGCTGGATCTCGATTCCCTTGATGAAATCGGTGTGCCATTCTGGGTATGCTGAGAAATTGAGTAGCTAGGAATGTATTTCATTAGTTTGCTTTCTTGCTGCCCGGATGAATACGTACAACTTCCCGCACTTTAGTAGGTGGCGCGGCAATCTCGATCGAGCTTTCGTTTTTGTAGGTCATTTTGTCTGAATTGGGATGGTTGGAATGGTTGGGAATAGGAAAGGGGGGAACTGGTGTGATGGTGCGTGTGCACAAGCCTGTTGCTTATCCTGCATGACCCCGCTCAGCAGACCCATCACAACCTTAGATTGTGCCTTCAATGCGAGAATCAGAAGCCTCGATGATTTATGGAGTTATATTGCGCTGTTCCATTGATTGAGTAGTAATAACTCGCTAATATTTATTCCAACATAAACTAGTACTAATCCCTCATAACTCTTGCTGTCTGGTCATATTGCATCCGTCATAGCTAACGAGCGTGATCGCATAAAAATCATATCCATCAGTCATATCTTCCTCCGTCAAGGCCGAGTCTTCTTCCATCATTTCCCATTCATGCCGTTTCGCTCCTCCCGAGATCAAATGCTAGACTTAGCAACGAAGCTCGCCGTGGTTGTTGCTGATGCACTTGTCTGTCAGGATCGACGTGTTAGTTGCTATTCAGAATCACAGCTTCAACCAACTTACTCAGGTCAATGTGAGTGGGAACGAATCGGTGTTCTTGGTCGGCGTTGCGGCATTGGCACTCATATTCGGTGTGTCCTCGCATTACACAGTTGATGCAGGAGCTTTGGTAGTTGCCGCTGTCTTCTAGTTAGATATAGAGCCTGTATACATATGGATTGCATGCTTACTTGGATCCACACTAAATAAAGTCAGTATTAATCAAATTATCAGAAATTTTTGAGCCGATTGAGAACTTTACCTTGAGGGAACCCTTGTTGTTCTTGAGGCATCGGTTCAGGTCGATGCTGGTGGGTCGGAGCTGGCCGTTCTCAAACTCCTGGCACTCAGCCCGGAGCTCGGAGCCATAGCTCTGGATCTCGCGGCAAGTGTTGGCGAACTTGGAGGTAGCAGAGGCCATGATCGCAAAGAGCGAGAACAGGGCAACGTTCTTCAGGAAGAATTGCATGATGATAGATAGTGCGGAGTTGAAAAGATAGGGGTTATGCTTTGCTAATGCTTCGGTGATGTCTTGCTGAATGCTTTGCTGCTGATGAAGAAGAAAACTTGCGGGAACAGCTCTCTCATATTTATACAAGAGAGGTGATGCCAACTCTATGGAGCTCCCAGTTGCTCTCAACACTGGCATGATACTGTTGCATCTACTAACAGGGCACACAAGAGCTACCATGGCTCCTTGCGTGTTCTCGAAATCCCGCAGCTGGAAGAAGTCTCAGTCAGTTTTGTCATAATGCATTTGTTTCTTTGATCGTGACGTCGGTTGCGGCCAATTGTCTGGGCTAAATCTTGGCTGTCGCAGTCGTACCAAGGCCATCAAGAATATTCTAGCCAAGCGGAAGATTTTTTCACTAATGAACTTGTTAGATCGGCTCTAGTTATGCGTTTTGGAGAAAACCACTCTACCAAAGCCTTCAAGGTAGATATTGATTCACTCCAGAAACTCTCGGCTACAATCCCTACGAACAAGCTTCCCCAGTTATCCAAAAAAGCGTTATACTTGTTCTTACGTTTATTTCAATATCTATTCTGTCGCTTTGGAGCGTGGTGGAGTATTTGAGATTTACTCAAGTCAGACTTGGATCTACCGATCCCGAGGATCACTGCAAGGGGCACATTCCACACGCGCTTGAGAGCAGTACGGAGTAGACCTGCATATACTCGTTTCCAAGACAGAGCCAGTAAATATTAAGGGATATTTTTTGACGCTACCATTCCAGTCATTTCACCGTGTCTAAGCACACGAGATTGAACTCCCCTGCACGCAACTCCAGCCTTGCGCTTCCCCAGCATCTTCCACTCTCAATTTCATGGCAGTTAGCTGGAGAACAAACCAACTCGGCATGTCTTGCACATACATATGTTTGTCCAAGCGAGCGCCCCTTGATCCAGGCTCCGTGGGAGTTCACCTAGTGCTGGATGTACCCAGTTTAGGATTGAACAGCCGCAAATCTCGGTAAGATTATCCGAATTTCCATTCTTCCAGCCATATGCTATCTAGGAGAATTCCGTCTGCTCGGGTCGATGAAGCAATTTGAGGCTTTCCTTGTGGAGGAATGGGAACTCATGGGATATGGTTAAGGTTACCCTAGCTGTTTGTCGCTTCCAGAATACCTCCAGAAACCGAGACACGAGCTGCTCAGCACGAGCGACCTGCTGGACGCGAGGGTGAAGTGCTCGGATGATATCAGCCGACCGGTGACCGACAGTGCCCAGCTTCGGCTTCCAGGCTAAGATAGGGATGAACTATCTCCGAGAATTAGGTAGATGGTTCTCCGGTTTCTATCTATCCAGCCACATGACACCTGTCTCACCCGAAGGAGGTCGGCAGGAATAGCTTCACTTTGATGAATGTTTGTGGTGGAGCATCGACATTGTTCTGTTTCAGCAAGTAGATATTGTGATGATGTCACAGATGTCTCTTTTCAAGTAGTAAGTTAGATCCTCGCCGACAACTGGAAAAGGATCTGGGGCTACGGTCCTAGGGAGGTAAGCGAAACGGAATTGACGTGTGATGTCGGAGCCTTTGTAACACAAAGCGACTGATGACTTAGGGCATATGATTCCAGACCCTAGTCTATATATGAGTATCATCCGACCTTCAAATACTCATAGAGCCCAGCGGTTGTCCCTGGAAACTTGAAACTTGGAACTTAAGTTGAAAAAGGGGTGTGATTTGTCTCAGTTTAGAGTTGCGGGGTAGATTTACCCGATCAGTTCGGACGAATGGAAATGGCCAATGAAGAGAACAGTGACTGAGAGAGGGAGTGAAGATACTACAAAGTCAGCGATAGCCACTAAATTGATCAGAAGACTATTGTAGTCGAGGATGGCCTAGCCCGACCTGGTTATTTCCGGCTCTGCCCCCACTTAAACACGGAGCCCCTAGCTTCAAGTTATGACGTCCGTGACTTTGCGGACCAATTCCAGACATCTGCAACTTCCCACGGTCATAAAACCGAGTATCTGCAGCTTCATAATGTCAAGCTCAGCTCCAAATCAGTACGTCATGGCACCAGATCGCCAGGAGGTGATTGATCGCACCCTCAGATTCACTGAGGACGGCACGTTCCAGGTCTCCGTCTTTGAGGACTTGCATTTCGCCGAAGGTATTTTCCATCTCTAGCTCTCCCCGGAATCAAGTATGCTGATAATTTTCAGATGCCTCAAAGGATGTCAAATCTAAAGGCGTCATGCGATATATCCTTGGGAACGAACCCTCGGAGCTCGTGGTGATAAACGGAGACTTGGTCTCTGGTGAATTCACACAGGCTTCTAACTCTAGCGAATATGTCCACGACGTGGTGTCCCCCTTGGTTGAAAAGGGGAAATTGTGGGCTTCGACGTATGGGAATCACGACTCGAATGCGAACTTGTCTCCCCGACAGGACGTTTATGATCAGGAGAAACAATACCCGAATAGCCTGACTCAGAGAAAGGTCTTTGCGCCCAAGGCTGGAATCACGAATTACTATCTGCCAGTCTATTCCCACAAGGCCCCGGTGAGTAGCACACCGGCACTCATCTTGTGGTTCTTTGACTCGAAGGGTGGAAGCTATGCCACGAATCGCGATGAAGGCGCCAGCCCTGGGAACAGAGGCGACTGGATTGATGGATCTGTATGAATATTCCCACTCAAATTATATCGATCTCTTAGACTGACTCGAGCAAGGTTGTCGATTGGTTCACGGAAGCAAAAAAGAACTTGTCCGCCGAGTATGACCGTACCATTCCGTCGCTCGCATTCTTCCATATTCCCTCCCACGCTATGCTTAAGTACCAGCAAGACGGGTTCGACTCTCACCGAACCCCCGGAATCAACGGCGAGAGTGTGGTGTCGCAGGGCTCTATGGACACCCCCTACTCGGGACAAGATCGCCGGTTCATGGAGGCACTCCTGAATACCACCGGCCTGATGGCTACCTTTAGCGGTCACGACCACAAGAACGATTGGTATGTGCTTCCCCGGAGCTGGGTTGATACTGCGAGCCCATTGCTAACTTCATCAGGTGTTTCAAGTGGGACGGCCACACCGTTGATCAGAACCTGACTGGGAATGGAATCAACATGTGCTACGGTCGGCATACTGGGTATGGAGGATATGGCGATGCGACTCGCGGCGCACGTCAAATCCTCCTGGATCAGGAGACTATGGACGATGAAATCAAGACGTGGGTTCGTTTGGAAGATGGCACGATTTCTGCCCCGGTCACGCTCAATGCGACGTATGGCCAGGATGAATATTCCAAGGTGATGCATAAGAGATCCTTGGTGACTTCGGGAGCACCTGGGTTCCATGATCACTCGGCTTTGCTTATGATGATTTGTTTCTGGCTTTCGATCTTGTCATTATACCTGAGACGTTGATCGAATGGACATGACTCACTCCTACCTCGACAATGTTGATGGGTGCCTGATATGCCAGGGGCTCCTGAATGTCTCTTATACGTAGGGGATTAGTATTATATGTACAGAGCAAACGAACCTAAGACCTTTTGAGATGAATCCATTGGAATATCCACGCAGGCCAATCGTAGTACGCATTTTCCTGAATCGAAAGTCTTCAATTCCTCTATACACTATGATCGTGCGTTGTGTGCACTGCTGTTTCACGACCAGTGGTCTGTCCCTGAAGACCCCATGCACTTTCACCGATTCGCTTCCCGTAGGACTGGACCAAGTAGCCCACAGTGACAGGACCAACAATGGTGTTGAGAAGAATGGCCCACACAGCAGTTATGAAGCCTTCCTCACTCACGTAGGATGTCTCATTATATCCAATCTCGACAATCAGGAGTCCGATTTCTCCTCGTGCAACCATCGCTGAGCCAAGAAGGAGCCCCGCGAGTGACGCTGAGCCGTAACCGCCTTTTCTCTCCACCTCTCTTGGCTCTAAAGAGCCAGTTGTTTCTTCAGAGGTATTTCTCTTTTCATGGGAACCCTCGCCAGACCTGGAGGACTTTCGGGAGTTGCAGAACTCGAATCCCGGAATCCATACCCCTACAATAAACTGCGCGAGAAATTAACCATCCATTCCCTAGACTGTAAAAACAAAAATGACTTACTTTGGCCGCTGCCATAAGAAGTGAGAAAAGTATCCCCCTCCAGATCCGCTTCCCAGTCCAGAGTCCCACAAAGGGAATCGCAAACCCAATACTAGCAAAAAACAGCGGCTCCATCAGATACTTCTGGGTATCGAGTAAATAAAGCTCAAAAGTATGAATGAATGTGGGACTCCTATCAGGGTCCTGCTCTCCCTCTTCACGACTCATAACAACGAACGGACCATCGGGATGCTTACTGGGCAGATAAGTGAGAAATGCGCCAGCAAGAAATGCTCCAAATAGCACAGATGTACCAGCATACGCCGCAATACTGATAAACGCCGACAGAACCAAAACCATCAAGATGATATTGGAGACGTGGTCGTATCTGGCAAATGCATGCTCGATCCATCGCCGAAAGACAGGCGCAAATACCCATTTTGTAAGAACGGGCGTTAGGAACGCCATGGCCGCTGATGCCACTATCGGGCGACCGATAATCCAGCCAAGGTTGACGTCGCCGGCATTGGGCGTAGATAGCTGACCCAGATCGTGGATGACACTAGGGATCGTCGTGTCAGCACTGGGGCAATCAAGGTAGGAGGAGTGCTCACCTGGCTAATACAAGGCCAACCACATCGTCAATTACAGCCGCGCTTACAAGAATCGAGCCGACTCGGGTCTGGGAGAGGTCCACTTCCTTTGCGGCGGAACCTATAACGGAGAAAGTGGTACCCAAGGAGGTCGCAGATAGCGCAGATCCAATGATGAATGTTTCGACGGCGCCTGGTTGATGTTAGACCGATCAGTGATAGTAGACCATGTACATATTGTACATACCATATCCGTATCCCAGATAAAGTAGCAGATAGGAAAAGCCGATGGGAAAGCAAACGCCCGTCGCAGCGACTAACACACTGGAAAGGAAATTCTGCTTCAAAAGATCAAGTCGGATTTGAAGGCCACCTATATCAATTGTCAGCGTCTCCTCATAAAACCTAGTTAATCGTGCGGGTTTCCATACCTTCGAAAATGATCAAAATCAACCCAACGTATCCAACAGCGAGGAACGTCTCCTGCCACGGTCCTTCAAGAATATCCGCTAATGGCTTCCCATATATAATCCCAACTGCAATTTGACCAATAATGCCCGCACGAATGATCTTGGCCGAACACCATTCTGCTAAGGAGAGGAAAAAGAAAAAAGAGATGATTATTAAGATCTGGACAACTGCGATCTCGTCAGTCCGTGCGTAGTTCGGCAAGTAAAGTACTTAGTACTTACTACCAGGCTCGTGGTATGTAAGGAAGCCCCCTGCCATCACTGCCAATTGACTCAATTAGGGCAGATAATTGGAAGAAAAGTTCCAGTTGCCTGCTGGAAAATTCTTCATCAGCACCAATGTCTGGGCGCTCTCTTGGGCTTCTTGGCTGTTGATGTCTATGACGTCGGGTCACGTGTTGTCCACCGTATGGAAGTCCGACATATCCGTCCACTGGGAGTAAACAGGAGATAAGGAAGAGGAAGTATAGGCAAAATTAAAGAATAAAGCACAAGTAGCAGAAATAGTCTGGTCAAAGCCAATTATTCTGAAATTCTTTTCCGGAAAACACCTTGTGGCCGGTTCCAAGACATCGTCGTCGGATACTCAGACCAGTCTCGAAATCCCACGAAGTAGCTATAACCCAAAAGTTAGCGAACTGCCAATTTCTAGAGACTGGAAGATTAATATACTTACATAGTCCCACTCGTGCTATCCCAGACCATATCACGCGGGCCAGCACTTGCGGGCATAATACCCATCGACACCATCTGCCTAATCGCGGTTAATCCTTTGGAGTCAAAATGAAATTCGGTAACTCGACTCACGTAAAGGATGCAGGGACAGCTGCGCAAATTCGTGCTTGTTCCTCCGCCTCAAGAGCCCGGAAATTGGTAGCTCCATCCATATCCCCTAGACGTATTCCAGGGACAATCGACCAGGCAAAAGATGTAATAAACCCTCCAGGAACTAAGCTATCCTGTCGTCCTTCGGTATAGCTAAGGAGTTGAGGGGTGACCGACGAGCCATTCTGGGTGAAAGTATTGTACGCGGTAAGTTCATTAGGTGTGAACTGGATGGCTTGCCGGGCACGAGTTACTGGGGGGTCTATCTCGGTGCCGTGGTACGGAACTTGAACGTAGCACGAATCATAGCCCGTCTCTGGCTTATGCCCGGGGTTTGGCCGACCGCATGGCAGAATAGATTGATGCACGCGTTAGAGACAATTTCGTCCTCTTCCTCAGCCTGGTACCTGACTTCATTTAGGATTTCGATGACCTTCCACCTGCTTGGCTGGGGATGGGTAAGCGTAATGATCTTGTTGACCTGAATGAACGGGCGCATAGGCCCTTTGGCAAAGAAGGAAATTGGAGAATCCATCGAAATGTGTTTCAGATCAGGAATTAGTTCAGGTCGACACCTGGCTGCGGGTCAACATTGGACGATCAATTTTCTAATCGGGAATGTTGAAGGGCCCACATTTACTACAGTACATTGGGCCTTTAACCCACCTTCCTAATACAGTTAGTCAATGTTGAGGGACCCGCAGCCAGGTGTTCAGGTCACATATGTAAACACTCGTTTCAGATAAGGACTCGTTTCAGATTCAATAGTTTGAGATGCGTGAAGGCGGGGAATGTGGAGTATGTGATGTTTATCCCATAGGTGACGAGTCCACGCCCCTTACTTAGAATGTACTAGTCCCGATTCAGCGCCGATCTCTGGGTGACCAAGCTTGGTGAGGCCGGCCTGTCTAATCGGGACCTAAAACCACTAGCAGTGGTAGAGTCTATTTCGTACCTCCCTTTACATAAAGGATTCAACTAATTTGCTTATACTATGCCGTACGAGAATGGCCTACCATATTTCGGTTGAGGAGACCGAAGACCCTCTTGCCGTCTTGCCGCCTGGTACCCGTTGCATTACCTTCAGACGTCTGCATAGGCCATCCATGAACAACCAGGACTGCAGGTGGCCGGTGCCAAGGAACTCAACACCATCCCCTACCCTAGCAGAATAGCGCTCCTACTCAGGTCGCCGAGCGGCGGCTCGCCGCTATAGGTTTTGGGTGAAAAGGCGGCGGTCTTTGGCCTTGGAAGCGGTCGCTTTCTCAATTTGTTAGATGTCTCACTTTCTTATAGCTACATACAACCCCGTGGAGCATTTTCCCAGTTCCCAGATTATGGCAGGCCAGCAAGCACGTCGCTGGATCTTTTCTATTTCAGCAACTCCTGCAATACGTACGATTCGGTGAAATTCCAAAGCATCGATGAATCCTGAGTGTCAAAAGCAGCCCCAGTGTACCACGTGTTTCGGTAGCCCTGCAACGCGTATAACTCTTCGTAGAACTTATTCGCAATTTTGTCTTGAGTCACGGCCAATTCGAACGGAGCGTGGCTTTTGAATCGCACAAACTCCGGATCCCCAGATACCTCCGCTGCAAATCCATTTTCCTGCAGCTTCTTGGCATATGAGAGTATCTCGCATCGAACAAAGTCGTGGGTGAGACTGTGCGGACTGCCGTATTTGATATCGAAAACACCCTGGATAGCCGTGGGCAAAACAGAGTAGATGCCGGGCAGTTCGGGAATGTTGAATGGCGTATCAGGGCTCACAGAAAACGAAGTGAAGTTTGCTGGCAATCCAGTATTCTTCACTAAGGAGGTGTAGTACCCAGTATTCTCAAATTCGCCAAAGAGACTGGCCTCGCGCATATCGAGAGCAAAGCGCTCCATATTGTTGAGCTTCGGCGGAATGGTAATCAACAACTTTTTCGCTTTTACCACCCGAGTACCAGTGGGCGTTTCGATATTGAGCTCGACTCCGTTTCCATCCCTGCGTTGCGTGGATACGACTCGACTTCTCAAAAGTACATCGGACCCGAGGAGTTTCATGGCATGGTCGTAGATTTCGTAGTTATTTGAGCTCGCTGTCACCAAGAAGCCACTCACGCTATCTTGAATAATGTCCAGTCCGAAGTTCTTGAATACATACAGAGTGGGCTGGTTGAGGAAATCACCCAGGCCCTGACCGTATGAGAATATCGTGTAGGTTGCATTTCCTACATCGGGGTATTTGCAAATAAATTCACCGAACGGCAATAAAAAATCTTCAGGAACCGGATCAGGAAGGAAAAAGCCTTGCTCGACGTTCGGATACTTGGCCAGTTGTTTCGAATATGCGAGTAGTCCTGCAGTGGGATCTGGAGCGACGTAGTTGACCTTTTGAGCGGTGTTCGGATCCAAGTAGTTTGGAGCAGGCGGACCACCAGAACCTGGAACTAGGATGGTCCAGGACACATTCAGTCGATCGAAGTAGTCCTTCACAATTTGTAGATTGTGGTATACTTGGACGCCGTAGTCCACCGTTATTCCGGTTACTGGATCCTCATAGGCGTTGACATGGCCACCTAGAACATCTTCTTTCTCAATTAAAATGACTGATTTGCCTTCGTCACGGAGCCTGATGGCCGAGAAAGTTCCTGATGCCCCACCACCTATGATAGCGACATCGCGGATGATAGTGTTTGCTTTGCGCTGGGCAAATGCAAATAGTGCATAGCAAAGTAAAATCGCAGCCCAAGCCCTGTGTGGAAGCATGATCACTTGATGGATGTCACTGATCCACGCCGACCAGAGAGATATCTGATAATAAGGCAAGTGAATCGTGGGATGGGAGTCTCCGCTGTCATTTGTGTAACACCACTCCTTTTCCAAAGGTTAATACTTGAGCATAGTTGATTAGTTAGTTATTGCTCTTGTCTTGGCTGTATCAGCAGGCACTCCACGGGCATTTTTTTGTCGTTCTCAGTCCAAGACCTACAATCTCACCCTTCCATGCATCGTGATTATGGATCCCAGGGGGCAAAATTATGGCTCCCTCAGAGGCATCTTAGGGTCTCGAATCCCTTTCAGGATTTTTATACGGAGTATGGAGATATGTCTCTTTATATAGCCTACTATTTAAAATGGATCCTTGGGGGCGGGATTGTGGGCCACTCCACCCGATTTGAAAGCAGACTAACTTTAACACGGAGTAACTACAGCCACGGGAAATGGAAGGCCGCATGGTGGAGCCTTGTATGGGTTCGGTGCTTATTTATCAGATCAAACAGGTGTTCGTAGCTGCACTATAAAATTGACCGGTGAGATATTGACCGGTGCCTTATTGGTAATCGGAAGTTCTAATGAAAGCATCGTACAGTTGGATGAGTGCGTTATTTGGATGCTTCTTCCTCAGCTAAGATCTTGGGGAGCTGATCACGGTGCGTCTCTCCCAGTCTTAATGGCATGTCCGGGCGGAGACTGCCAAGTCAACTGGGTTCATGCGGGGTTCTAAAAAGACCGTGAATATGCTTCGGAGACCGATAGTGAGATGCCGTAGTCCTATTTGCTGAAATGGGATTTCTCGCTTTTTCCGGCATGAAACTCGTGCCATGTATACGAAGTAGGAACCTGTCAATAGCAGCACGGGTTCACAAGCGTTCCTTGAAAACCAATTAAAATTCATCCTAATAGGGTTAGCGTTGGTAACTCGAAAACAAGGCGAATAATTCACGGCGAATAAACGACGACTATCTACCCTATCAAGAAAACCGTAACGAACACCAATTCATTCCGACTTTTCTGTGGCATGGTGCTCCCAGTCAAGCTCCAGGGCCACTCTGTCTATTATAGCAGCCATGGACAGCATATACCTCCTCCCGAGGCTGTCATGAGCTCCCGTGCCACAAACTAGCAAATTTCTACAAGATGGGCCCAACAGTCCGACTAATTACAGACTCGGTTTGCTAGATCCTTTCGATTTATATCCCCAGCCGAGGCTTTCTCGGGAACAAGTTCAGCATCTTATTCATAGCTGTATGCACTCATGGAAATGTTGATGATCCGGCAGGGATAGTTGCTCGGCTAAATGGTGGACATGCAGGCGTCTTGGCACCACCCACAAGCACAAGAGGCACGAAGGACGTTGAAATGAGAAACAGTTTCAGTAGCCTTAGCCTCTTGATAAAGCCTCTGTAAATCTTTGATAGAAATCGAGAAACCGAGAAGAGTTTTTTGAACTTGAATTCGTGGTTACTCGGGTCCCTAAGAAAGACCGTTTCGGCTGAAAGACTATCCCGAGGTGTCTTGTCTGCGAAATGGGCGGGTACATGGGTTATAGCCGCCATTGCTTTCTAAGAATATTAATGCGTATCGCATATCTCCCTTGGACAAAATTCAAAATGGCTGAAAGCAAACTGTCGCCGTTGCCTGTTCGCCATGTGGATCCAGTCCAAAAGAGCCCGGGGTTAAAGTACCCCAGATGGTTTGGAGGCTCCTCCTCCTGTATGGCAGTAGCTGTTTCGCATCCCTTTGACCTCAGTAAGATATTCTGAAGTATATAGCAAAACGCAGAGATCTAACAATTGTCACAACCAGTCAAAGTTCGAATGCAAACAGTAACGAATGGCGCCAAGCAAGGATCAATCCGAACCGGAATTCTCATTGTTCAAAATGAAGGGATCAAGGGCCTCTACCAGGGCATTTCAGCTGGTTTTACTAGATCATGTTTGTTTCCCAATGATGAAAGCTTTGATGCCTCTCCTGACATTCCTATCTATAGTGACCTATGGGACTGCCCGAATTGCAATTTACGAAGAGCTGAAGAACTGTGCCACCACTTCTGAGAAGTCTCTCTCTATTCCAGTCCTGGGCATAACGGCTGCTGTCTCTGGCTTCATCGGCGCAATATTTGGCACACCATCTGATATTGCAAACATTCGCATGCAAAATGACAAGTCCTTGCCGATACAACACCGTCGCAACTACAGACATGTATTTGACGCATGGTACCAAATGAAGCGACATGAGGGCTGGAAGGCTTTTATTCAAGGTATCTGGCCCAATTGCTTCCGCTCAGGTATCATGACAGCAAGTCAACTGGCATCCTATGATACTTTCAAAGGACTTCTCCAGAGACTCGGAGGTACGAACGAGGAGAAGCCCTTGATTCATTTTTCCGCTTCGTTGCTGGCTAGCTTGGTAGCAACTACAGTTTCGAACCCCATGGATGTTATCAGAACTCACTTAATGAGCTCTTCGGAAAAAGGCTCGGTTTCGAAAATTGTGCGTGGGTTATTCGCTGCTGAAGGAATTCGATGGGTATTTCGCGGTTGGACACCTAGCTTTGTTCGTCTTGGTCCTCAAACGATTGCGACCTTGGTGTTTCTGGAACAACACAAGCGGATCTACCGCAACCTGATAACAGGATAGAAGTTCAATGTGTAGAACATCGTTATAGAAATACATGCAATTTCTTTTCTCATCATTTTACCTTTGCCCGGACGTTGATAAATAACGATCAGATCAAGGAATCTATTCAGAACAGTGCTGTCGTTTCGACATCTTGGAAATGGTAGTGACCCTTCGTCCGCACTGAGCTACCTAGGTACCGATAGCGATCATCTAATGCATTTGATCTTGATCCTGCTACTATGTCCAGGTAGACGTTGAACTGCGGTAAGTTGTTACATCGGTCTACTTATGGCGGATATTTCAGGCCCTGCCCTTACGAGGTTATCAATTAAGATTGAGCGCTGAGTAGGGGTTCTTGTTGACCTTTCCATGCCCTGAGTCTCTCTAGTCTGGGATCTTATAGACCAACGTTTGGATCGGCGCAGAGAGATTTGACTTGGTTTCGAATTATCCAGGCGTGGACAAGGTAGACTCTGACCGAAATAGTACCTTGCCCCAGCCGGCTAAAAACTCCAAGGTCCAAAGGCACTTCGTAAATTGTCTCCTTGCCGTGCCAGCGTCACCAGATTGCTGAAGTGGGCTCTGGGTCTTCTTATAGGACTTTACTCAGTACCTGGAATGGGAGACCAATGAGCCATGGTCTGGAACCTTGGATGGTATCAACGATTTTGTACACATCTTCCAGAGTAATGATATCGCTATCAGAAGAGGCCCACTCGGTTCTCTTGGCTAGAAAATAACTCCGCTCTCTGTGATTCGTAAAATCTTTCACCTGGGCGCCCGCCAAGCAGTCAGGTTGCACACTCAGCCAGGATGCTAAGATATCTCGCACTGCTATTGGATGAAGCGGTAGTGGCGAAGGTCTTGGCGCGCCGCGCTGACTGATCAATACGCCCAGCATTTCCGCGTCTTGCTCTCACCGAGTGTAAGTCATGCCGAGGATTCTCCCTAGGATCGAGCTTGATAAGGGTGGCTTGGTTCTGATTGGCATGCTGTGCTCCATATGTTGACCTAGGCTTGAGGACTAGGTTCGGGGCGAAGCCAATATCCCGATCACGAAGCACGTTCTCGTGTTTGACACCGAGGCTCTTTTAGGGCACTCGAAGTTGTGGATAATTGAGTTCAAAGTGTCACGTTTGAGGTAACCCCATATCTGCGGGCAAGTGACAGGGAAAGTTCCGATGCAAAGCGAGCCGTGTGGCCCTCAGGTGGAAGAGGAATAGCGTGTATTGGAGGAGAGCTTGGCGTCTGGGCGCTCCGCTTTGGTTGTTAATCCATGTAGGTCAGTTCGTATCAAAGAAGCTTTGACAGAATTGAGAGTTGTAGATATTCGGGCCCCGGTTCCCGGTACTCTATGCGATACTCAGCCTTCGAGTCTCGATATGTGGACCTGTTTAGGCGCAGACACAGCCCTGCAATCAGACAGGGAAAAGTGACCAAGGACCAGGGTCTGCTCGCGTATAAAACCTTCTTTAAAGGAGGCTCTTGGTACTGCAACGTTTCCCGGTACTCACTTCGCGTGATCTTGCGGGACATTTCCACGGTCCTCTCTAGCAAGATGGCTTGGCTGCTTGGCACTTACTTACCTGGAGAGGTCCGGTCTACCTTTAAGTAGCTTGTCCGCGTGATTATGCTTATCTCTCTGTGGTCAGTCTTTTCTTGGCCTGCGCGAGATTGAGAACAGTCGTGCGCCCAGCTGCAGGTGGAGGCAACCAGGCGATTTTTCATTTTAAGCGGCGTTTTCTCCTCCTGCTCATCACTCAGCTTTTATTTCTTTCCCATTTCAAGTTCTTCAACTGTTGTATCCTCCCTCACCTTTGTTCCCTCTCGTCTGCTCAGACTAGCGATGGCGGAGCTCAAAAGTGAGGCCTTCTCATCAGAGGCCCCGATCAAGAGCGAACATAGCCGCGATGAAATTGGCACGGCCGAGGAGGGTGGCCTGTCTGACCCTGCCCATGTCGAGCTTCATCGTGCATTGAAAGCAAGACATATCACCATGATAGCAATCGGCGGTGCTATCGGAACTGGTCTGATTATTGGAACGGGTGAAGCTCTCGCAAAAGCCGGTCCTGGCTCCATTTTGATCGCTTACGCCTGGGTGGGCTTCATCGTTTACTTGGTTATGTGTGCTCTCGGCGAAATGGCAGCATGGCTTCCGTTGCCCTCGGGCTTTACTGGTTACGCTGTTCGATTCTGCGACCCTGCACTCGGTTTCGCTATGGGCTGGACGTGAGTATTTCCCCTTTTCCCCTCATTTCTGAGGTTCCTTCTGACAAACGGCGCAGGTACTGGTTTAAGTATATTCTCGTCACACCAAATCAGTTAACAGCTGCTGCTCTGGTCATATCATACTGGCTTCCTCCGGAAAAAGTGAATGCCGGGGTCTGGATTACGGTCTTTCTTATCTTGATCGTCAGCATAAACTACTTCGGAGTGAGATTCTTCGGTGAATTCGAGTTCTGGTTGTCGTCATTCAAGGTTATCGTGATTCTCGGCATCATTCTACTATCCTTCATCTTGATGCTCGGCGGAGGTCCGGATCACGACCGAAAAGGTTTCAGATACTGGAAGGACCCCGGCGCGTTTGCCGAGTATATAGACACTGGTGCTGCTGGTCGATTCTACGGTTTCTGGTCCACGATGGTTTCAGCAACCTTCGCCTATTTGGGCACGGAGCTGGTCGGTGTCACCGTGGGTGAAGCTCAGAACCCTCGCCGTACCATTCCTCGTGCCATTCGATTGACATTCTACCGTATCCTGGTATTCTATGTGCTGTCCGTTCTTCTGGTTGGCACCCTGGTCAAGTACAACGACCCCAAGTTAGCCTTCGCCGTCAACGCCAGCAGCTCTGCGGCCGCATCTCCATTTGTCGTCGCCATCGAAAATGCCGGTATTCCTGCCCTCTCCCACATGCTGAACGCGTGCATCCTCCTTTTCGTCTTTTCAGCCGCCAACTCCGATCTCTACATCGCGACCCGCACAATCTACGGCCTATCCCGTGAAGGGAAAGCCCCTAAGATCTTCTCACGGACCGACCGTCGCGGTGTACCCATCTTCGCCCTGGGCATATCATCTCTCTTCGCACTTCTGGCATACATGAACGTCTCCAGTAGCTCAAAAACAGTCTTCAAGTACTTCGTGAACCTGGTCACCATCTTCGGTCTCTTGACCTGGATTTCCATCCTCGTCACCCATATCTACTTTGTCCGTGCACGACGAGCACAGAACGTTCCCAACAGTGATCTCGCCTACGTCGCTCCATTAGGCATTTATGGATCTTACGGAGCATTGGCTTTTTGCATCCTAATAGCCTTCACCAAGAACTTCAACGTGTTTACTCATAGTCCAAAATACGGCAACTTTGACTACAAGAACTTCATCACGGCATACCTGGGTATCCCGCTGTATCTGATTCTCATCTTCGGGTACAAGCTGACCCACCGTGGCCAGCCGCCGGTTACTCCCGATAATGCGGATCTCTGGTCTGGCAAGGAGGAGATTGATCGTCAAGAGGCTGCTTATCTTGCTCGCAAGGATGCTCAGGTTGAGAAGCATGCTCAGTCGAACTGGTTCTATCAGAAATGTGTTTCCTGGCTGTTCTAGCCGATGGCGTCGCTTTCTGCAAGTGAAAGATGGCGCTGCTTATTGCTGCTTTATATGCACTTTTAATCATAGTGGATGAGATAGATGAATTACGAATACCGACTTTCATGCTCGTTCAATGGAATATATTTCCTCAAACCCAGACTCGACGAAAGCGCTCTTTAAGAGTCAAGCTGATCAACGTTTTGCGTATCCCCAGCTTGTTCAATGTCCCGCTCCGTCATCTCTTGATCGCCCCCGCCCATCAATTTCCCGACGAGCGACATGTAGGTCCTGACCAGGAACACGAAGAATTCCGCATACATCCTGAACTGTTGATGAAGGAACTTGATAGATTCAGTACGTCTTTCTTCTGCGAGAGCTGAGGAGGATCCTGTTGAGGAATGACTCTCAGCACGTTTCTTCTCGATCTGATCTATGATTTCTAGCGTGGTAGCGGCGAGTGTGATGACCACGTCAACTACTGCCACGAATTCCGGGTCACATTCACTGCAACCGGAGTCGTTCATGATTTTCTGGGATATTGCGAGGGCTTGTTCGAGCTCGGAATCGGTTAAGATTGTGTCGGCCATTGTAGTCAGTGCGGTATGGGGTTCTTGGGAATCTGAG
Organism: Penicillium decumbens; assembly: GCA_027569385.1. Classification (NCBI taxonomy): domain Eukaryota; kingdom Fungi; phylum Ascomycota; class Eurotiomycetes; order Eurotiales; family Aspergillaceae; genus Penicillium; species Penicillium decumbens. The sequence goes on along the minus strand of JAPDEZ010000004.1, from coordinate 551,929 downwards.
ATGCGACCTTCGAGGCAGAGAGGAGTCTGACACATGAGGGATTCTGAAACTCTTTCTGCCAGAGTTTTGAGTCTGATAATGTATTGTCGTGTAGTGGTCGTAGGTATTATAGGATGTTTCGAGCTTCACTTGCAGGTTTCAGAGTTCTGATGTCTGTCAAGGGTAGCGAGACTCCGCCTTCTTATCCACCTTTGCTCCTTCGTACTTGGATTTCATGGTGAAAAATCTAGAAGACGAAGTCTGCGGAAGAGATAGACAATATATGTACGGAAGATTCCGCGGGTGCCTAGGTAGGTAGGAGACCAGGTGAATACACCACTTCCCAGGACTAAAATAAAGGTTTGAATAGTATTAATGCCTAAGGTGATAATAAGGCAGTCTGAGTCACCTACTCACCTATCTCGTCATCAGTGGAAGCTGCTCGTTTCACATAGCTTCAACGTTATTTTCAAGTTCTTTTTTCTCTCACTTGTCTCTCCCCTCTACCCCCTCACTTTATCATAGAAGAAGTGAATGATCTGGGTGTTTGGCAAGGTATTTAGGTTTTGATCTAGATGAGATCAGTAAAGAGCCTTGCTTCGTAGTATTTATTGTGGGCATGGACGAATCAATTCACGGGAGGAAATATCGCCGTGACTCTAATAGCTACAAGGGCGTAGTCCACGCATTCTGTTAGCCCTAGATAATGCTATAGATTGGGAATCTGTATACACATGTCTCACATCAGCATGTATCTCAACCGGGAAGTTATAGAGAACGAGAGTTTTAATCTAAGCGATATTGGCAGCTTAGCCACATAGACCAAGATTGAACGATCTGCTGGGTGGCAAGTAGATCGAAGCTTGTTGTCGAAGATCGGCAACTTCTAATCCATCACATTCATTGCTCGCCTGGACCAAGATTTTAATGAGCTGCTGAAGTTGAGCTCACTTAGCGGAAGACAGTTTTGGTGAACATACTGGGAGAACTAGAAGAAGACGTCTCCTTATGGACGCTCGAAAGGCCACGGCCGCCATTCCCTACATCCTATATCTACTGATGGGAGATCGAATAATCAGTTCCCTTCTTCATCCTATGAAGTTACTCTTACAATTGGCTGGCTTCAGCTACCGGAAATATTCTTGCATTAATCGAGCAATTACGCATGTGTGCCCCTTGCGCCCTTTGTCTTCACTGTAGTTTGTCTAGACCGTCGTGTTTTCAGGGACTTGTTATTGATTCTACACCTCGAAGTTATTGATCACTTGTCATGCAGTGATGACCTCAGCAGTCTCAACTGACCAGAACCTTGATATCCACCGAGAGGTTGTAATCCATCGGGTCTACCTTGTCTGTCTTTCTAATAGGGTAACGGCAAGAAGGGATCAACATGCAATCGACATGTCACCAGTCAAACAGGTAGAGCATATATTAAAGCTTCCAACAACATTTCAAACGGTTAAATATCGACTCGGCAGCGAGGGATAAATGCACCACCGCTAACCCGAATATGGGAATCTCTCCGGCCATGCATTGAATCGAGACATACTTTAGCCTCAGCCCGCGTTTGGTCTCCCCACACCTGTCATGTCGAACCAGACTCCTGCATTCCTTCGTATCTATCCCCACAACCCTTTTAAGGTTTTAACCGGCCAATTATCCAGCGAATGAGCGCCAGATTGACAACCCACAACTCATCTCTCAACCGTGAAAAAGCCTTCTACTTTATGCAGGGTTTGGCAAGATCGTCGCTGAGCAGTCGAATCCGCTCAAATGCCTTTTGCCATGCGAAATTTTATTTCGGCATGCAGCTACCCTAGATCAGCCCATACGAAAAGCCCGAACCTGCTCAAGGTTCCAGCTGGATTTCCAATATCAAGCACTATCTTTTCTTTTTCCTCTCTACTACTTTGCCTTTAAAGTGTGGCCCTGTCCTACCATTATCGACGAACACACACTCGACCATGGACCCCGAGAAGCCCCAACACGTCCCCGTGAAAGAGATTTACGAAGACGAAAAGCCACATGCTATCGATGACTTGGAAGCAGTTGGTGAACGCGAAGGCTATGTCCTCAATGACGCCTCACTGGCCCATGACCATGGTCTGAAAACAACTTCCGACGGGCAAACGATTCTCATTCCTCAGCCTAGCAATTCCCCCAATGACCCTCTCAACTGGACTTCCTTTCGCAAGCACTTGATTCTTATTGTCATTTCGTGCACGGCATTGCTACCGGACTATGGTAGCGCCACGGGTGCAGTGACATTGACGGCCCAGGGAGCGTAAGTGCTCACAAAATGCCGGGTTGACACCCGTGCTGATGATCTCGGTTTCCAGCGAATGGCATATGGACCCCAATGTCGTCAATCATTCGCAGGTCGGCAATGTCTTTATGCTCGGTGCCGGTGGTCCTATCGTTGTCGCACTCGCTGCCTACTTTGGCCGATACCCAGTCCTGTTCTGGTTCATCCTGCTAGCTTTGGCAACGGCTATTTGGTGTGCCGCAGCGCAAAGCTTCGAGTCTTTTATGGTTTGCATTTCCCCTATCTATACCTCTATCTCTCTAACGTGCTAAAGGCTGCTCGTATCCTTAATGGACTCTTCTCAACCGTCGCACAAGGCGTTAGTCCTCCATACCCCCACAAAAATACCTACTATACTAATCAACCATAGGGCGGCCTCATGTTCGTCAAAGACATGTTCTTCTTCCATGAACACGCCCGCAAAATCAACATTTGGTCCGGCTTCATCATCATATCCCCATACCTAGGTCCTCTCCTCGGAGCATTCATCACCAACACTCAAATCTGGCAATGGGCATTCGGTGTCTACAGCATTGAGACTGGATTATGTCTAATTGCCATTATCCTGTTCGTCGATGAAACCTACTACGACCGTAAAACCGTCCAGCCAGAACTCTACCCCAACGCCCCGCGATGGCACCGCATGCTCGGTATCCAACAAATGCGAACAAAGTATATCAAGAACTCATTCAAGGATGCAGTGATGCGTCCTCTAGTTATCATCTGCAAGCCTGTTGTATTTTTATCTTCTCTTTACTATATGTTGACGTTTGCTTGGGTGGTTGGTATCAATACCACGCTATCTATACTTCTGGGCCCTATCTATGGCTTCAAGGATAAACAAATCGGTACGCTCGTGTCTGCAATAGAGGTGTGCAATACTGATACTGATACCTACAGGCTTCTTCTACTTCACTCCCATCGTCGCAGCCATCGTAGGCGAAATCACCGGCCACTGGCTTCACGACCTGATCGCCAAGATCTCCGCCCGACGCAATGGCGGACGTCTCGAGCCTGAAGCGCGTCTCTGGGCGACCTGGGTATCAATGCCGTTTATGATAGCGGGGTTGATTCTGATGGGCTTTGCCCTCGAGCGGAAATATCATTATATGCTCTCGGCTTTGGGTTGGGGTTTGTACGTGTTTGGAACGATGATTGTCACTGTTGCTGTCAACTCGTATGTCTTGGATGGGTACCCCGAGGCAAGTGGAGAGGTTGCAGCGTGGGTTAATGTGGGACGTACTATTGGTGGGTTTATTGTTTCTTATTTCATGGCTGAATGGGCGGAGAAACAAGGCACGATTCGTCAGATGGGTACCATGTGTGGGATTGTTGGGGCGGCTTTCTTTATTGTGTTGGCTTTGCAGGTTTGGGGGAAGAGGATGCGTATTTGGGCGGGTCCTGCGGTGTTTAAAACGGCTTGATTTAGTTGAGGAAGGTGGCGCTTGTTGTTTGGTTCTGTCTTGTCTAGCGAGGGGCTAGAGATGGTTCGGCCAACGCGGTGGGATATCTGCTGCAACTGATGATAGAACTATATAGTGCTTGGTAAAGCGGCACCGGGTTTTCAGGAGATTAATGATCCTCGAATGAAACGTATATGATCATAAGTAAACCTTGGAATTGCAATGATATTTGTATCATGACTCGTATTGGAATATTTCACGTCCTAGTTAATATGTACAGCAAGTTGGATATTTCAAGCAAATTAAACCCTAAACGCCTCATGGAAACTACTATGCAAGCCGTCAGAGTCCTGGTCATAAGGTGAAATCATATGAGGCAGCCAGCGGCTTTTGATCGCCCACGGGGCTTTGGACGCTAGAATCCATGTCTCGAATACCCTCGCCCCCAACAAATCTTCCAAAGGCCAACACGGCGTGGAAGATCTCCTTGCCGGTGGGAACAATATGTTCCGAGGGAAGAAGGAAACCATAGCTGCCACGGTCGCGCAGCTTAATCTGGTATGAATAGGTGGCATGCAGCTTGTGATAGAACCAATCCAGTGCACTGCCGCCGGAGCTCATTTTCGAAGCTCCTCCCGAGCTGAGAATCCCTTCGCATGCAGAAGTCACATCATACGGCTCACGCGACATCTGCCGGATTGCCTTTGCCAGGCCGAGGGCCAGCTCCTCGAGGCTTTCCAGGGTCGGAGGAACCGACTCGCAACTGTACGAGTAGGGGTACAGAATCTGCTGTGAGTATGAGTGCAGGTCCAAAAAGCCAACGATGGCCGCTCGGCCGCTCTCAGTTTCATTCCGTGTCCAGTGTGCAAGTCGCTGGGATTCAAGGGCGTCAAAGGGCTCTGTGCCAGCGTAGTTCTCCGAGCATGGATTCGAGCGTGTAGTTTCACCGTCCCATTCAAAGTCCCACGCCCGATCCAGATCGACTCCCCGGCAGATTGGCAGGCCGGTCGGCTGTCGATTCTTGCGCCAGAGGCGATCGACCTCCCATGAGTAAACATACCCATCTGGGTTGAGAGTCGGGATCAAAACCCAGTCGTACTCATTCAGCAGCCGAGTGACAGCGCTTGACTGGCCATACTCAGTGATAAGGCTGTACGCGACATACAGAACTGTGGATGTGCTGATCCATTCTCGCGCATGGAGGCCACCGACCATGACAATGGTCTTGCGAGGCTGGGACGGTCCGAATAGCGAGTGGGCTGCACCGATTCGCAGAGCCGGGATCTGGCGACCTTCGTATGATACTCCGATGCTGGTAAATTGGGTATGTGAGGAGAACATTGACGCCATCAGTCGCATCCATTGCACAATAACAGATAGCGGCTGGTAGTCGAGGAAGAAGACGTCGCCCACCGCCGATGTCCGTCTTTCGCCGCGTACGAATCCATGGTCATGTTCTAATCCAGTACGAGGCCGATTCGGATAAGTCGCATAAATCTTTTCGACGAGGTCATCCATCAAGGGGGTATGGGCTGTCCGGAGCGAGACGGGAAGCAGGTTAAGGAGCGATGGGATCTGCCCGTGTTTTGAAGTCAGTGAGAACATTCAGCCGGGGATGGTGTGACCACGTACCATTTCCTTCGAGAGCCTAATATCCACGAATTCGGCGGTGATAGCCCAGACATCTAAGACGAGCACTTGCGATGCCGAGGCTAAGGCTGCTGCCTCTTCAGGATGACGCAGATGAAATCGGAGAACCACATCGGTCTCGTAGCGCTCCCGGGCAGTCGAAGGAGGCCCTACATGTTTATGACATCGCGAGTGGCCGATACCCCAGACCGATTCAATGACCCAGTCGCGGAGCCGGATCCACGGGCGGCGCGATTCTGGTGACTGGGGAAGGACACTGACGGATTGGAGCGGCGGAATGATGCTAGAACCCGCAGGGACGGCAAAGGAAGATAAAAAGAAGGTCGATAAGACCAGAAGAGCAGGTAAAAACCGCATCGCGGTGAAAGCGTAGAGTGGTGAAACAGTCAAGGCCGGTAGGAGGGGAAAGGGAGCTGCTACGTAAGAGCCGACGCCTCATTGACTTGCAGCGATACTACTACTAATACTAACTACTTAACTAGTTACTTACTACTTCAGTACTTAACGTTAGTTACTACATAGCTAACTACTTAACTAGCTGACTAGCGCGAAATCCACGTTATTTTCAAGTGGATCTATTAATGCACTATACGTCAGTGGTTAGTTACTGGTTACTGGTTCCGTTTTCCCTCGTTCATATCCCATATTTCTCGGATTGTAGATTTGACTTTACGGAAAGCATAGTTATTCGGATAGTACTCCGTCACTGGTTATTGCCAAGTTATAGTAGAAATACATACAGTGCACGGAAATAGAAACATCGCCATACTGAGATTCCCAGGGCCTAGAATCCTGTCTAGAATTCCGTTTCTCCGTTCTCAGCCGCAGAAGCTCATCTGCCTTGCCCCTCCTCCCCCGAATTTACCACTTTACCTATCTTTGACACTTTGACATCTCCCTATCTATGTCTCATTGAATATCTCGTGAGAACCGGCGCGTGGAACCCCGCCCCTCCCTTTCCCGCGCGTTCCCCCTTTTTGTGAGCTGACGACGGACGCACTCCACCTCCGCCTACTGCGTTCTGGAACACTCCATGTCGCCATGTCCTGCCGTTAGAAACATCCCTCTCTAGTCTTGCTACCCATCCCGATCCGCTACCAGCCACGCATGGGTCCGATAAGATCCGTGTCTCGTAGCCATGCATTGGAAAGGCCTGCGACTCGTCGCCGACGGCAACTCCAAACGTCAAAGCACCATTGAACCGCAAACGCAGGCGCGCCACAGTGAACAACTCCCTCGTCCGCCCCCACCTGAGACTGAGCCCAGATACTCTGAAGCCTTACCTCGCTCGACCGAGCTCGATATTCCATCAGAAACAGCCACGGACCCAGCGAATCCCGTGCGGGGGGATGATGCTCCTGCAGAGACAGAGCCACACCATGGGGTAGCTCAGACGGACTTGGATGGGCCACCAGTAGGGCTTTCTCACAAACCTAGTCTCCGCAGGAATCGCTTCAGCTTTATGAGACTACGCCACGCATCGGATCCTCAACTATCAAAGAGCTATGCCAAGGCTGCCGAGGACGCCCCTCCAGTGCCTTCTCTCCCTCGTAAGTGGTCGCTCAACAATTAACATGATGGGACGCTTTGAGAATGTCCTTCATCAGTTTCACGAGTCCCTCTTTGAGATTTTGCTGACAGCTCTTCATGCACAGCTCCCACAATCATCACCACCGCCCCTACCAGTAACGACCTCGACCAACCTGTTAAACAGCGAAACAAGCTCAATATTCTCCCCTTACGAAAGCGATCTATGGAGGAATTGTCCCGGCGCTCAGTGGACAACACTAGAACAAAGCCCGTGCGGAAAAATCAGGGATCAACAGACTCGCAAATTACCGAATCCGCTCTGTCGACGTTTCAAACTGCCCCAGATCAGCCTGGGCGGCTCTCTACGACATCACGACAGAGTCCCAGCCGAGATCAACCGAATGATTCGCATTGCTCCTCGGTCATTGATCCTCGGTTCTCGGAGTCCTCGCGGTCAGATCAGAGCTATGGCGACCAGACATTTCGGACCAATTCCCCTCGGGAAGGCCAAGGGTCTGCATCAACCAATAAGTGGTTCCGGCTGCCAAATTTAAAGCGAAACCGAAGTCCTCTGTTCCCTCTACCACCCAAGCCAACCCCCGCGAGCCGTGCACTAGACAACGCGCCCAAGTTCCCGCAGTCAGAAACTCCGAGATCACTAGTCTGTGATGATGCAGACCACGTTTCACCTCTACCCTCACCCTCTCGTTCTTCACTAGGGCTGCCCATGCCAGGTGCACCGCCGCTATCTCGCAATGATTCAACAAATTCGGCCCACTCTGCGCGGTCCAATCCCTCCCACAAAGGAGGCCGAGATAGATCGTCTACGATGGACTCGCTGGCCGAGAACCAAGGAGACTCGTCTCCAGTGCCATATCTGGGATCATCCGGACGCACCTCCACATCTACCAGTGGTCGGAAGAGTTTCGGGGACATCTTCAACATCACACAACGGTTGCGGCAGAACTCAGAACCACCGATCCCTCGCCATGGCTCTCCAGGCATAGGTGGATCAGCAACACCCGTTAAGCCTGATCTACCTCCAATTCCCTCGCGCGAAGAAGATGACACTCCAGCGAGCTATTTGACCAAGTTGGAGGAAAATCTCCCACGAGGTGTGATTGGCAGCATCCTGGCCCAGTCCGATAATGAGTTTTACAAGGTCGCCCTGCGAAAGTACATGAGGTCATTTTCGTTCTTTGGTGACCCCATTGACATGGCGATTCGCAAGCTTTTGATGGAGGTGGAACTCCCGAAGGAAACCCAGCAAATAGATAGATTTCTGCAGTCGTTTGCTGATCGGTATCACGAATGCAACCCGGGGATTTTTGCCTCTTCCGGTAAGGCCAGCCAGCCTTTCCCCTTGCTACTCAGAGCTAACAGCAATCAGATCAAGCGTACTTTATTGCATTTTCAATTCTGATCTTGCATACGGATGTGTTTAACAAGAATAACAAGCGGAAGATGCAAAAGCCTGACTACGTCAAGAACACGCGTGGCGAAGGGATTGCTGAAGAAATCTTAGAGTGCTTCTACGAGAACATCTCATACACGCCCTTCATCCATGTCGAAGACGCCAACCTGCGCGACCGCCATCTGGTCAGACCTCGCCGCGCCCTGTTCAAGGCTGCTAGCTCAGAGCATTTGCCACGCATTTCGCGTGAGCCTGTTGACCCTTACGCCCTGATCATGGACAACAAGGTCGAGTCCCTGCGACCAAGCCTGAAGGAAGTCATGGATCTTGATGATACATACAGTCATGTTGGTACTTCCGGGGCTCCAGACATGGAGGATCTTCACCAAGCCTTTACCAAGTCTGGCATTTTACAGATTGTGTCTCTACGCTCTCGGCCCGATGCGTTCATGCAGACAAGTCTAGACAATCCCGCTGAATCAAACCCTGGCCTAGTGGACATTAAGGTGGCCAAGGTTGGCTTGCTCTGGCGAAAAGATCCCAAGAAAAAGAGAGCCCGGTCACCATGGGCCGAATGGGGAGCGATCCTGACTTTCTCCCAGCTCTACATCTTCCGCAACGTCACGTGGGTGCGATCTTTGATGACCCAGCACGACGCTTATGTGGGAAATGGACGGCATGGTACGTTGGTCTTCCGACCGCCTCTTGCCGATTTCAAGCCGGATGCCATCATGTCGACCAATGATGCAGTTGCTCTGCTGGATGGAAGCTATAAGAAACACAAGCACGCTTTCTCGTTTGTTCGGCATAACGCGTTGGAGGAGGTCTTTCTTGCCTCATCGGAGTCTGAGATGAATGACTGGATTGCCAAGCTCAACTATGCTGCGGCATTCAGAAGCACGGGTGTCCGCACCAAGGGCATGATTGCTACAAATTATGAAGGTCAACGGTACCGCAGGAGTCAGCGAGTGGGATCCGACTCCTCGCTAAGGTCGCTTGGGTCGGCCGACGAAGAACCGTCCTCGCCATCTATCGACACTGACATTGTGGCCGGGTTTGTCGCCGCGCGCCGTGAATTGATGAGCCAGAAGATCCGTGAGCAGAATGAGAAGTTGTTCGTCACTCAGAAACACCTGGATGATCTCTTGAGAAACGCACGCCACCTGCAGATCTTGGCTCCGGTTCATCCCCGGGCTCGCGAAGGGGTGATTATGGCTGCGGGGCGCATGGCAGCGAAACTCAAGTGGGTCCGACAGGATCTCTCACGCAACAAGTGTTACCGCGAAGTTCTTCTCCGGGATCTTGGGGAAGTGGAGAGCCTTGTCGAGGGCCGAAATGGCTCGGTTGCTGACCAGACAATTGCTTCCTCGGGTCCAGCTCGACAGGCCTCTTTGTCAGGACCTTCAGTCACATCTAATCGTAGCGTGCATCGTGTGCCAAGCGCTGTACGCACAGCTTCGAGCCATGATGCTAACGAGCAAACTTCAGCATCTACCCATCGGCCCCCTGAGCCTAGCCTTCTCAAGCAGCCCTCGACTGATGACATGCGCCGTCCAAGTATCCCAGGCTCAACCACTTCTTCCGATTTTGGCCGTGTTGGGAGGCCGCTCTCCATCGCTGTTGTTCCCGAACAGGGCGAGTCCGGGACCCCTGCCGCTCAGTTGGAGCGTGAAGCATCAGTACTCAGTCGCGGTAGCAGGTTTGATGGTGCTAGCTTCGGTTCTCGGGCATCGAAGATCACCTCTCCCGTAAGCTACGACGAGGGCGAGGAGCGTCTTCTCAGGGAGACAGGCCTTTTGGATATCAGTGACTCGCCGCCGCCCAAGAAACAATCTGTGCCTGAATCAGACGCCGAGAACATACCAGATGAGACTTCCGAGCTGTCTCAGAGTGATAGCAAGCCGAGTCGGGTACGGCGCAGCCTTCATCGCACCCTTCGCGAACCACTGCATCGGCACCACTCGGGCGTCAGTAAGAAGAAAAGGGGATCTGTGTCTAGTATTGCCCCTCTCGAAAACGATGAGAGCATAGCCGAGGGCGAAGTCTTGCCTCGCAAATCACCCAGCTTCACTGTGCACGGGAAAAAGGCTTCCATCGTTACCTTTGGCTCCGAATGGCAGAACATGCCTCCTGAGGAACGGCTCAAACTTCGAAAGCCCACTCCGCATGAGGGGCCACTGGCTTCGGAGCCTTCTTTACTCGGCAGCAACGACCCAGTGGCTTTGGATAGCTACATTGAAGGCCGGCCCCACTCCATCCGCAGCGCAAGCACAACCACGGGCATCAGCCTTCGCAGTGATGACGAACCGATCGAGTTCTTCAAGGACGCACATGAAGATCTCAACGAACCTTCGGGTAGCCCATCCTTAACACCCGTCATCAGTCCGGACTCGGTACCAGAGCAATCCCGCTCAACCTCTGGCTCCGGCTCCGTGGTCTACCATGGCCATCTCAAACCCTCAAGCGACGATCGAACTACGTCATCATCGTCCTCCACCTCTCCCAACGAACAGCGAGCTGTGGGCACCCCTTCCTCTGAGAACCTGCGCCAGCAAGCCGTCGGCGCATGAGCCCCGCCCTTCCTCTCCGTGCCTGTGACTTGTTCGACCACTTGTATAGCCTGAATCTCTTTCATCTGCTATTTATTTTACGAATATTATACCCCCTTTTCAACTTGCCTGTTTCCCTTTGGGTTCCTTTGCATTGATGGCTTGAACTGGTCTATCTCGGGTTTTCGATGGTTTGGTCTGGGCATCTATGGCAAGCATATGGTGTGATGTTTTGCAATTGTGTTTGTTACTATTATCTAGGTGCGCGTTCGGCATATTGTTTTACCCGCAGACGGCACAGGCTGTGTTAGACAAAAGCTTATGATTCAGTATTCTTTTCTTTGGTAGGGTTGTCCTGTGATCGATCACTGTATCAACCACACTTTTTTCTTCCTGCCTCGCCATTGGTGACTTCCGCCAACTCTTTAATTGTCTGCGCATCCGAGGCACCATACATACTGTCCTTTCCATGGTCAAACAGAACCGCCGTATCGTCGCGCGCTGAACAGCGCCATAGCTCCATGGATATAATGATCATTCCAATGATATGGCTAATACACATCCAGTACTCGACACCGACGCTGCAACCTTCCTGACCATTTATTGCTGCAATCCATCTAAATTTGTTATCTTTATGCTAATGAAAATATGAAATTGATACCACCACCTCACCCATTTAGTTACCCAAATCTAAATCAGGCAACAAGGCATTTATTCCGACCTAGTTAATATCAGAACCTCCATCTGCAAGCGGTGACTTCAGCGGTCAACAACTCCACCAATAAAACCACCTCCCTCATTCCGCCCATCGAGATACTCGCATTAACTACGCCATCCTCCAAGCTCCAAAACCCAACAATCATGGCGCATTCAAAGCGCAACACCTCCCTCCCCCACTTCACTTCCTACGAGCGCGACCTCCTCCGCTCAACATGGGGAACCAAACGCAGCGTAATCGGCCGAGACTCCTTCCTCCCCTTCGCCTCCTGCCGCCTCTGTCTCCAACCCGCCCGGGCCCCAGTCGTCGCCTGCGCCAGCAACGGCGACCTCTTCTGTCGCGAATGCGCCATCAACGACCTTCTCGCGCAGCGACAGGAAATCAAGCGTCTTGAGCGAGAACGCGAGGACGCAAAGAAACGACTTGCGGAGGATGATGAGCGGACGCTTGAAGAGGCGAGAAGGAAAGAGTTACATGATTTCGAGCTCGTGTCGATGGGACTAGAGAGTAAAGGGACGAAGCGCAAGGCGGAGTCGGAGGCGTTGGCTGCGTTTAAGGCGAGAGAGGTTGAGATTGATGGGAAGAGGAAGAAGGTGTTTGAGTTGGATGAGAAGGAGATGGCGCGTGTGGCGCGCGAGGAGCAGGAGAGGTTGAAGAATGATTTGAAACGGGAGAAGGTTTGTGGTTGCATCTGTTGGATTGGGTGTTTCTTGCTAACTGAATCAGTCGGAGTCTAGCAAGTCTGCTCTTCCGTCTTTCTGGGTCCCGTCTTTGACGCCTGCGACGGATATGAATGAGGTTGCTGCTAATAAGAATGTTAAATTGACGCCCATATGTCCCGGGTCGACGGATACGAATCGGCATAGCTATTCGCTCAAGTCGTTGGTTGAAGTACATTTTACGGAAGAGAAGGGTTCGGACGGTGCGGTGTCTAGAGTTTGTCCGAGTTGCAAGAAGAACTTGAGTAATGGGCTCAAGGCTATGCGTATGTGTTGGGTCTATTGGTGGTTATTTGAAGTCATGCTAATAGTCTAAACAGTTACAAAACCCTGTGGTCATGTCATATGCTCACCGTGTGTGACAAAGTTCATGGCTCCTCACGATGATACTCCTGATCCCCACGCCTCGAAGGAGGAACAATCAAAAGCGGCAGAACTCCATGGTCGGATTATATGCTATGTCTGCGAGACGGACCTCACACCGCGGAATTGTAGCCCGGAGAAAGCAGGTGCCGACGGAGGCAAGAAGAAGTCGAAGAAGGCCAAGGACGAAGCCCTTCGGCCGGGCTTAGTGGCGATCAGCTCCGAAGGGACTGGATTCGCAGGGGGAGGTGGTAACGTGGCTACGAAGAAAGGTGTGGCATTCCAATGCTGAAGACCACTTGGGCAGCAGAAAATAATTGTAAGACAAACGGCCTTGGGTTGTAGGAATAATGATCCGAAATGATGTTGCCCGAGAGAGGCCATCGAACGCCCGAACCATGCAAAGAAACTATGTCCTAAATATACAGAGCCACTTCGGCTGAATCAACTTCGACAGCTTCCCATCCTTCACGCAAGCTTCTTCTTGGCGTTGTTGAACTCGCGCACCGTGATCTCGCAGCGAACTTCCTGGCACAGGCGGCGACGGCGACCGAGATCCAGCTTAGACGCGAATTCCAGGCCAGAGGCACGCTCCAGAATCTCGAGCGGAACCTCAAAGTCAGACAAGCTCTTTGCGTTATCAATGCGAGCATTGGGCAACACAAAAGCACCAAGGGCCACCTTGCCGTACGGCGAGTCGGAACCGTCCTCGCCGTAGATGACCTTGTAGAAGTGGGTGGGAACAGCCACATTAGGCGGGTTACCGATCACCTCGTAGTTGACGCGCCATTTCCCATCAGGGTCACGGTGAGGCAGGTACAGCGGGCCAGTGACGACGCGGACAGACGGGTAGCGCTGGGTGAGATTACGGCAGAATTCCTCAAAATGCGACCAGTAGTCACGGTTGAAACCCTCGCCGACCTGCGGGCACATGTTGCTCAGCGAAAAGGTGTCATCCATGGCTTCCTGCGCCCACTTGGCATCCGCTGCAGGCACCTGATGACCACGATCGTAGCCCGAGCGGAAGTAGTCGGCCAACTTGGCGCGGAAAATGGGTGGAATATGCGTATCTTCGACAAAGGTACTGTGCTTGCGGTCTGCGTTCTTCATCGCGAGTGATTGCGGCGTGATGTGCTCGGCAACCCAGGCGGGATTGCGGGTTCGGCGGTCGTAGGCGCCGTGCAGAGGGAGCGTGGACAGCTCGTCGGCAATTGGGCCGGGGAAGCCATACCGGAGGATGCCAGCGGCGTCTACAGGGCCGGCAGCCTTGGTAGCGAGTGTTGGGGTCGGCGTCGTCGCGGGGACTTTAACAGCAGTGCTGACCGGGGGAGGAAGCTGCTGCTGCTGTTGTTGCTGAGGCCGAGAGGATTTGCCGTAGAACAGCGCAGTGACACCGGCACCAGTGGCGGCACTGGCGGCCGCGATCACGGCCAGAGTAGCCTTCGACATAATTGCGAATGTGGTCGAGTTGAGGAGGAAATGGAAATCTGGAGACGCGCGAGTAGAAAAAAGAATCGGAGCAATCACGGGCCAATCAGCGGGTCACATGTCCGTGTAGCCCTGCGACTCGCTTCGTTGCATCAAATCGTCAGCTGAAGATGTCAGTTGATCGTGTAGGGATTCAGAATGCAGCTGCTAGTTAGTTGTAGATTGAATCTATGGTGTTGCCTGCAGGAGATGTTCTGTCGGACTGAGATTGAACTGCGTCAAGCATGGCCATATCCGTAACCATAATATTTCAGTTCAGATGAAAGACTTTCTAGAATAGGTCCGTATGTTTAGTGTCAGAGAATCATACTGCAGACCATATTTATTTCGTAGACATGATTGATATGATAATATGTGGAATCCTCGAATACACGACACAGTTGACAACGCAACATGAGGACCCTGTGGGCAAAGAATGCATGAACTAACTCTGCAGCGGAATAACCTCGAATCAAAAGGCGAATCTAACATGACAGATCCATCTTTCCATCTTTCGCTGGAAAGAGGCGACTTCGTTGACCGCCAACCTTCGAACGTCACTTACATCACCGTTTCGTTTCCATCTGAGTTCCTCAACTACTCCGTATTCGCCATGGCTTCCAACGATCTCCGGGGTTGGATCATGAGCGCCGTCTCAGGCGTCGGTGAGTACAGCTCCAGCCATTTAAGACATCGCGTCTTGACTGACTCTGGGTTTCGCAGCCTGTGTACTCGGGTCCGCCGTCATTTGCGTCGACCTGGTGCTGCGACAGTTCTCACACCGGAAGAGCTTCCAGATCGCTAACAGCAACAACTTCCTGTCGGCGTCATTATGTCTCAGTGCTGGGGTCATGGTGAGTCTCCTCCTCTTTTGACTTTACCCTGTCTAACTATGGTCGTAGCTCTTCACCTCTCTCTATAGCATGCTCCCCACTTCGAAAGAGTACCTCACGCGAGCCGATTTCTCCCCCTCCATCTCTGCATATATTTTGACCGGTCTCTTCCTGGCTGGTGTCATTGTCATCCGCGTTGTATCTGGATTCATTCACCTCTTCATGCCATCGCATGTAGTCGATTGCGCGCACAGTCACGGCGCGCCAGGCGATCCCGAACGCGGCGGCGACTATGCCGACGGACACGAAGATGACCACCACGGTCCAAATGGCCACACCGAACACACGCCCCTATTAAAGGCTCAGAAATGCCAGTCGTCCAAGTCGACTCCGGCCGTGGAGCAGCGGGCTGTATATGGGTATGGCGTGAAACGGGAATCTCTGCGCCGTACCCTAGGCCGCCGGCTCAGCTCCCTCATAGGCGGCGTCAAGTCGAAGTGTGATGAGAATGGCCCTTGCTACGGTTTCTCGCAGACCTGCGGCCTCGAATGTACAAAAGTGATTGGACCCAAGACAAGCCCGCCACCAATCATGAGTGTGAATGAAGTTGCACGACCCCCACTGCCACAGCATCAGAGCATCTCGGTGCAGCTGGACTCTGAGCGGCATCTACCGGCAGACAGTGCTATCGACACGTATAGAACCGCATCCCACCCAGCGTACTCTGATGCGATTGCCACTCAGGATCCTCTTCACAATGCGGGCTCGTCTCGGTCACTCCTTTCGGAAAATAACCACCAGTCGGACATAACTTACGAGGCTTCTGCCGACAACGATCACGATTACAATACAGACTCATCTTCAGCCAAGGCTGTCGCTGATACTCACCATCACCATGTACCGCAGAACGCCTTCCTCTCCATCGGTCTTCAAACCTCAGTTGCAATCGCCCTCCACAAACTCCCAGAGGGCTTTATTACATATGCAACCAACCACGCAAGCCCAACCCTCGGTCTAACCGTGTTTCTGGCCCTCTTCATCCACAACATCGTGGAGGGCTTCGCCATGGCACTCCCTCTGTACCTAGCTCTAAGCTCCCGCTGGAAAGCCATGTTCTGGTCCAGTCTACTAGGCGGAATCAGCCAGCCAGCTGGTGCCGGTCTTGCCGCCCTGTGGATCTGGGGGTCCGGACACGCTGGCTCCGAATCTCGAGGTCCATCGTGGGGCGTATACGGAGGTATGTTTGCCGCGACGGCCGGTGTCATGACTTCCGTTGCCCTGCAGCTTTTCAGCGAGGGGCTTAGTATCAGCCACCGCCGGGGCATGGGTATTGGTTTTGCTGTCGCTGGTATGGGGATCATGGGTCTGAGCTTTGCCTTGACGGCTTGATTTATCCTGCACATTCCTTTTACATTCAACTTGGGCGCTCCATATACAGAAAACGCAAGATCGGCTTCGGCGTTGGACTTGGTTTCGTTGTATACTTTTACTGGTCCATTCTTATGATGCACATCGTTATCACTTATGTGTCTGGGCTGTTGAATAAGTCATTCATAGTCTATACGAATCATGAATATTGTCTATCGTGTTATGGAGTGTACGTATTCTACAAAGAGTATATCATCTCGGTACTATCTACAACCAGCACAGTTGAGAATGACATTGACTGAACTCATGACTGTAATTATAACTTCACAATTTAATCCCAATTACCAGTTGAAACAAATGCCCAAACCCCAACAAACGAAACGAAACCAAACAATCTATCTAAATCAACATTACCACTCCCAATTGCCCTCCATCCCATTACAGAGCCTGCACCGACATCCTCCTAGGCTCACCACTACCATTCAACAACCCAGCCCCACTAGCCTCCCGCAAATGATTATGATGCATCCGTCCCTGCTCATCCAAATCCTCAACATCAATACTAAACCTCCTCGGCTTAGACCACACTCCAAATTCCTCGCCACCACCCTCAATCTGCTCAGACTCCAACCCAAAACGATCCCTCACCTGCGCAACCAAATCCTCCAATCCCGGCCTAGAACCCCCCA
Source organism: Penicillium decumbens (assembly GCA_027569385.1). Classification (NCBI taxonomy): domain Eukaryota; kingdom Fungi; phylum Ascomycota; class Eurotiomycetes; order Eurotiales; family Aspergillaceae; genus Penicillium; species Penicillium decumbens. The sequence goes on along the minus strand of JAPDEZ010000004.1, from coordinate 534,942 downwards.
AACGCGACTGCGCACGACGAAGCAGCTCCAAATGCTGAGAAACCACACTCTTGGCACTGGGATCTTTAGCTTCTTCACCAAGTAGATCGTACAACACGCCTTCGTGCAACGTAGCAGCAGACTGGTGATCACCCGAGGCCGTGAAAAGGCCAGATAAAAGCTTTGTCATTTCGTGCGTGACGGTGTCATAACTACCCCATACCTGACGCAGATTGTAGCATATATCGCGACAAAGTTGGATGGATGAGTCGATGGAGCCACGACAGAAGCGGGTTTCGACTAGTCGGCGCCCGATCCAGACGACTACGTCGGGTGTCCAGGTTCGTTGGACAACCCGCGAGGTCCAGAGTTGTGTTAGGATTGATTCGAGGGTGGAGAACATCTCGTATTCGCCGAGTAGGGTGATGATGTCGTTTAGTTCTGGGAAGGGGAGATCGATGATTTCGATGCCGAGAGCTTTGGTCGAGGATAGGAGTTCCTGGAGAAGCATTTTGGATTTGAGTGATATTTCGTGCGAGAGTTTCTCGTCGGGGCATTTGGTGGCTTGATGGCCGCTTAGGTAGAGACATAGCTTTGTGGCGGTGATGATGTTTTCGTAGTTGTTTAGGCCGTCTGTTAGGTGGAGGAATGAGTGTAGGATGCCGGTGATGTCGCTTGCGTCTTGGAAGCGGGAGTCGTTGCATAGATCGCGGACGAGAGTGGTTGTTGTTTTGAGGATGCTCAGGTTGTAGTTCTCGTCGTGTACTTCGCGGAGACATATGGAGTAGAACTGCATTACGATGTCGTGGTCTGCGATCTTCTTGGCGGAAAGAGTAGTGCAGAAGTAGTCGTAGAGCTTGTCGCGGGTGTTCATCGCGGCGCGAGTGCGTCTGTGATCGATCTGCAGGCGGACGAGACGGTCTCCAGAGATCAGTGTTGGGATGAAGTCGTGACCTGAAAGGTTCTTCGAGAAGGCCTGTTGGGCCTGCATCTCGCGGGCCATTTCGACCATGATCTGCTCGGAGCTGCTACGACGGCTGAACACTTCCTCGAAACAGGCCACGAATACAGCGTCGCGACGTTCTCCAAGGGTCACTGCAGGGGTATCGGATCCAGAAGAGATCACGCGATTACGAAGCTCATCAAGGATGCCGTTGCCGCCCTCGATGAATCCACACTGAAGATAGATGGAGGCAATCTTGCGGGCCCAGTCGCCTATCATGTTGGGATCACCACCGGCGTGAAGGACATCCGTGGTATAGCTGTGCAAAATGGCATTGCCTTGCTGGACAGAGGAGGACGTGCCCTGACGAGAATGAGCCAGGGCAAGCTCTCGAAGCCAGGACAAGGTTGTCGTGGAGAAGTACCCTTGGTTCTTCTTTGCCAATTGGTACTCCTCGGTGTACAGCGAGCGAGCCTCGCTGGTTGAGTCACGCTTGCGGACGAAAAGCTGGGCCAGCTTATGCTTGAGCGTGACGGGCAGTGGCTGCGACATCTGTTCCAAAGGCCTGGATGAATCAGATGTTGATACCCAGTCGCTGGTTCGAAGAGCCTGCTTGTAGAGCGCGATAGCCTCATCAATATACGAGTCGTTGGTCTCACACAGCTCAGCGTATAGTAAGACTGCGCTAAGTGTCTTTTGATCGGTGGGCCCATACACATGACGGCATGTCGTCGCGTAGTCGGATGCGACCTTATATCTCTCGGAAAAGTCGGTGGTCTCTGTCTGGGAAGTCAGGATGGTCATGTATCCCAGGTAGGTCTTCTCCAGAAGTCGCTCGACTTCAGCCTCGTCGTAGGTAGATGTATTGTCTTGAACCACGAGAGTCGGCCAGAGGTGTCGGTAGACATCCAGAGCAGAATCCCACTGCAGCGCTTTCTCGTACAGACCGATAAGAGCAATTGCAGCTTCGATTCCTTCGGGAGCAATGGTAGTGTCTGTAGCAGTGCTCTTGTAGATGCGCTGGTAGGTGCTCCTTGCCTCGTTGTGCATCTCCAGTCGCTCTGCTAAAGCAGCTTCCAGATACAGGTTATCAATGGTATGCTTATGAGTCTCACCCAGTCGAGCTGCCAGGAAGTTGCTGACAGTATGTAGCAGACTAAGAGCCTTGGTGAACTGGAACGTGGTCTCGTAGAAATCAACCACGGCCTTAGCCACAGCCAGGACCGAAGGTACGGGCACCCTGTCCGACGAAATCAACGAGGCAAAGGCGTTCTCGTACACAATACTACCCCTGTCCAGATGCAGTCTGCGGAAGTGGCAGTAGGCCAAAATCAACGCCAGGTCGGCAATTGGAGGTGCCAACTCGGTGCTGAATTTATTGTGAGACCCGGCTTGTTCGACATTAGGCCAAATATGCCGTAGAACGGCCTTGGAGCATTCACTAGCCTCGAGCCAGTCGCCCTCGCGCACATAGATATTGGCAAGGTTGTGGCACAGAATCAATGTGGACACGGAGAGGTTACTGGGCGACGAAGCGATGGAATCCAAGAGTTCAACCATTAACTTTCGGTCACGAACAGATAGAACAGAAGAACTCTGCATATGAACCGTTGCGACCATGCCTTCAGCAAGCGAAAGGGCCAGTGTCGTAGCATCCGGAGAGTACTCTTGATGGGTCTCTTTGTAGTAGCGCCATATCAGGATAGCCAGCGAACGATCCATGCTGTACATGTCCATTGCTTGCATTTCAGCACGGAAAAGCTGCACACGCTGCATCATCTCATCAGAGTGAATGCCAGTGGTCTCAAGATCTGCGACAAATTCGCGGATAATAATTTCCGCCGCATCTTTCTGGCCCTGTCGGCGGAGGAACTGATAGTAGACAAGTGCAACATTGGCCTTCTTGTCCATCATGTCAACCGAATCAATGTTGCGGGAGTTGAGACCGGCCCATAGAGCAGACAAAATGGCCTGCGCCTGGGCTGTCTCACCATGCTCCTCGTACATTTGACTCATGTACAGCGTGTACTTGATGCGGCGCGCGTCGTCAATTTCCATGGTGCGAAGCATGTTGTCATACTTGGTCCTCGCAATATCACGGCTAATTTCGTCACTTCCAGTAGCTGGGAACTGACTAGTCAAGAAGTCCGCGGTCTCGGTTGACTCTCTCGAGTGGGAGCCGTATTTCTGCATGACTTGCTGATAGAACTGCTTCGAAATAAGAAGGGCAGATTGACTGTCTTTCCGAGACTTGTACATGCCGACAATCATTCCGAGATATTTCAGACGCTGATTGAACTCGACACCGGTAATTTCGGAATCGGTCAGAATCAAGTACTTCATTATGTCTTCCTGCTGAGTAGTCATGCTGCCTCGCTCAGTGAATGACTGGGTCATCATCTCGGCGCACTTCAGGGTGATGCTGTCAGACTGGCCCAGAAGCTCTTGGCTAAGTCTCCACGCTTCGTAGCTGTGCTCATCGGCATGGCTGGCATGGGCAAGTTTGGAGACACGGGCGCTGAAAAGCAAACTCTGGAGAAGATCCATAGACTTCTCGCCCAAAACCGTACGTCGAATGTCCGCTGCCAGTCGATACAGCTCAACAACACTAGAGCGGGTGAACTGTGACTCTTTACAAGTCAACTCGACGCGAGCAAATAGAACACTCGCAGGAACCAGTTTCTTGAATCCTGTCGTGAACTGGAACTCGCCATCGTCGGTAACCAGAGATGACGATAGCAGATGAGACAGCCAGTAGCGTGCAGTGTACTCCAGCATGATATACTTGTCGAAGAGATGGTTGCGCTCCTCCATGCTCAGCTTATCCATGGAAATTTCAGCCTCCTCGCTAACACTCAACTGAACCCAAGCAAGGCACCTGATGAGAAGATCGTAATGAGCTTGTTTCAGATCAAGTTGAGATTCGGTGCTGGCAGATCTGGCCTGCTTGATGATATGGTCGCGGACACATGTATGCGTAAAGGAAACTACGCCATCGCGGGTCATAACCAGAGGTTTCAATGAGTTTAACCTCTGATCATCGCCACGGGAGAGGCGTGGCATGAAACTGGGGCCCTGAGGATCAATAGCCAGCAGCTGATCCACCTCTTCAACTAACAATGGTCTCTCGGCAGCAGCAAGCCACGACATGATATAACGCGTCTCGTGGTGACTGAAGTCCATGTTCTTTATGTGGAAGTCAAGTAAGTCAGACACGGATTGCGGCAGACTCTCTATAGATGACATTGCCTGGCTCAAAGTCCCCTGTTGTTGAGCGTAGGCAACGGCCATCTCTGCCCAGCTGAAGGAGCCCTGAGAGCGCTCAGCGATGGCTAAAACGACTGACTCAAGCTGATTGCTGATAGGATCAGCGAATCGGGAGCTGGATAGCATTTTGGAGACATATGTCTCCAAATCAGTCTGAGTGTGGGAAGTCTGCATTGTGAATTGTTCGATGTTCCTGGAGCGCATTTTCGAGCCGAGTGGTCTGGTGAAGGCGATCATCTTTGAGCCAGCATTTTGCTCAGAAAGGATATCGGTGAATTGGTCAAGGCAGGCAATGGCATCAGTATCACCGGCCTTCATTTGATCCAGACCGTCCACCACGAACATGTATTGAATGTTCGAGCTCAATCCTCTGCGAATGCCTCTCCAGAGGGAACCTTCGACTTCGGCATCGCTAGCACCATCAAGTGCACTTTGAGCCGCCCTAGCCACCTCAATCGCAATAGCTTCTTGGGTACGCTGGTCGCTGACACAGTGATCCAGCATCTGGTGCATAATGCCCTTCAGGAAGCGTAGTGGCAGCGTCGTGACAGGAATATCGGCCCCTGCAAAAATCAGTATGTTTATTGAAAGGATAAGATAAATGTACTCACGGATAGTATACGGAATTACGTTCCAGTTGTCGTGCTCGCCTGATTCTTGGAGCCGCTCGACGGTCCACTGAGCCAGTGCACTCTTTCCACAGCCGGGGCCACCATTAACCAACATCACTGGAGACTTTCCAATGGAGAAGTCGTACAATGTATTGTTAAACCATTCAAAGGACCCTTCCACAAGGGAGTGCGTGCGGGACTCGAGAATGAACTGAAGAGGACGGTCCTGTACGCCCAGGAACTGGCGGAGGCTGCCCAGCTCAGGGGACATGTAGATCGATGAGCTCTTCTTCACAAGATTCGATGTGGCAGCTTCCACAATCTCATTCCAGTGAGTCGAGTAGCGCTTGGAGTAGTTCACAAATGCGGAGTCAACATTATGCGCAATTGCCTGTTCAGACTCCTTGCTCTTCGCTCCTTCAACACAACTGGTTGTGGTGCTGCAAACCATTTCGAGCAAATCTGCATAGACAGCAGCGGCCTCTAGCTGGAGCTCTGAGGACGATCTGTAGGCGCTCTCATACTGGAGAAGCAAGTAGATGTGAACAGCGACGCGGCCATATCTGCCGAACACGCTTTCAAACACATCCATGTTGTCAAGATCAGACTAAATCAGATTGTTAGCATAGGAACATATAAGAGATAAATAAGAAGCTATAATTCTTATGCCTCTTTGGTTGGTTTCCTTACCTCCAAGAGTAGAATCTCAAACCCCCAAATGAGCCTGGCAGCCTCATCGGCTCCAGCTGCGAAAGCTCCAATCGACTTCCGCAGGGCATCAACTGCATACGCGAATCGAGAAGCCCATCTGAGACAGCAGTCAAGTCTGCTTCCATCACGGGGCATCCAGCGGAGACGCTCAGCAGCCACTGCATCGAAGAAGGTATCCGCTGTTGGTCCTCTCTGGCTGATCTCGCTCGCAGAAAGACCAAGCTGGGTCTTGCACTTATTGGAAACGACCTGAACCTTGTCCTGCAAAACAGAGGCCTTTTTAACGTTGCCATTTAGTTTTTGGACGACGCGCTTGGTCTGAACACCGCTTGTGTCCGTCATGCCAGTAGTGGCGAGGCTGGGTTGACCTCGGCCATATGCACTCCGGCTCATACCACCTCTGTTTGTGCCTTGACCAAGGACTCCCTGGCTGGCACCTTCCTTGGAAGCTTGAGAGGGCTGTTGAATTGTCTTTGGCTTTTCAATGTTGCTCTTGGTCTTGCTGGGAGGATCATGAGAGATCTCTTTGCCGCCTGAAAGGCCTTTGGCGGCAGCTCTGTTGGACGCTCCTGAGCTGAAAACATCACCGTCGATGTGGGATTGCTCGCTGATCTCTTGGTTCATTGTGTCTTCTGTTGTCTGGCCTGTAGCTCTCTTCCCAGCGAGAGTCCCAGCAGCAGTGTCTCCAGGAGCGGTACTCTTAGAAGTATCGTTGTAGGTGGTCTTGGTTCCAGATGCATTTTCTTGTGAGCCACTGTTTCCAGCAACAGCACCTCCACTCTCGGACGCCGAGTTTATTTTGCTCAAGGTAGGCTTGGCTTCAGCAGTATTGTCTTTGGCGGCATTGCTTCCAGTCATGCTGTCTCCAGCACTATTTTGCGTGATGTTTCCAGCGAAATCTCCTGCAGAAGCTGCGTCACCATTGGAAGAGCCTTTGGTATCTCCTTTCGAGGCATTTTTTCCAACAAATGCTATTCTGGGACCGGTACCTCCAACTACAGCACCTCCACTTGCCGAGCCGGCAGGGGTACGACCTTCTGCTGGAGTGTCTCCTGTGGAATACTTGCTAACAGTTTGAGTGATACCACCCTCTCCGCTGCCCCCTGCTCCAGACAGGCCAGTCCTGGTGGTATCTCGCTGTTTCTTCCGACCATGCATGATAGGTCCCTTTTTGATGTCGTCGTTCGATTCGTTCGGGTTGATACTGGGTCTATGGCCAAAGATACGGTTGCCGACTTCCTCGGGCTTTTGGACCTTTTCTTTGGCCTTTTCTTGACTGGTGGCGTTCTTGGTGTTTTCTTCTTTTCCGGTAGTGCTTTTAGCACCGCTCGTGTCTCCTTCCGTAGCTTGGTCTTCAAGCTCTTCTCCCTTGTTGATGCCACTTTCCGTCGCACTTTGGCCGGTACCACTTTCCCCGGCGATGTCCTTGGTGGTACTTTCCTTGCTAGCACTTTCCTTGGTCACGCTGTCTTTGGGCGTGCTTTCTTTCGAGCTCTTACTCAGAGACATCCTCTTGCTAAGCTGCTTGGCAACCTTAGCTCCGATGCTCTGGGGTTTCTCCGAGTCAATCTCCTGGCTAGCCGGCTTGGTGGACATGGTGATGTGTAGAGGGAATGGGTATCGATGAATTGAATAGGTGTTGGTCGCAAAGTTATGTTGAAGTTATCGTACAACCATTGAGTTCAGTGGTGATATGTATGCAAGGAAAGTAAAAAACAGACAGCTCCGAGCGAATTAATACTAAAATCGTCCCTGTTCAGATGATTGCATCATGGGCTCTCTGGGAGCCGCCGAACTAACACCGCCAAAAGGCTATTATCAGGACAGGCCGAAGTGAGCCATTCACTGCTTTGCTGTACCCAAGGCCGCAAGCGGGTCGCGGGAGCAATAGAGGCCCTGATTGCAGCCCAGCTCAAGTCGATGATGCTGTATAGCATATAGCCAAGGGGGTGTGGGTCTTCTGGGCAAGTGATCTATCTGCATGGGCTCTGAAGCTTCGTCACTGTGTTTTCTATATTTTGCGTTATCTGAGACCCGTGCTTGAAACGATCGGCTTGTTCGCTATTGACTAAGACTTACCGGATATGCGTAGTTTCCCAAATTTACACTTCTCGAGCAGACAATATTGTCTGCCCTGGGCTGTTCAAGTGTTGACGACGTATATGCTTAGACGACGGAAGATTGGCTTAGTGCGAGTGTGGGGTAGTCGATCGATTGACTCTCTCCAAACAATGGATAGCTGCCGCATGACTGTGTGGGTAGTTCCACAACATTCAGATCAGTGACGTGAAGACTTCTAATCTCCCAGCCTGGCTATTTGTCAATTTAGGAGCGAAAGAAGAATGCAGTTGATGAATGGCCAGAGATGTCCTTAGTCATCCAGACACACACATTCAGCAACCTTAATCGAACCCCACGATCCATGGATGTCATCGGGGTGATATCATTTACTCTTCTATGTTCCGGGGATCCCGCTGGTTCATGAGATCATCCTTTTTTCTTTGCAATCTGCGGTCTGTTCGTCACATGGAGAGAGCATCCCTCGCACTGCCGTTTATGTCATGACATTGCCTAGCTTAAGTTACTCTAGCCCAGTGGACTATTTTGGCAGGTGATTCGGTTCTTTCCTTAAGTCTTTCTCCGAGAAAAGACGCGTGGGCAGTTCTAGGATATTCTCCTTTCTGGCCCGAGAATGAAATAGCTGGGATACATAATACTATTCCTTTCTTAATCCGTACCAATTCCTAGTGTTCTGACTGTCGTTCAAGAGGCGATATTCGCCTGTGAGGCATAACTAGCAACATTTAGCAAGCCTGGGAGATATGACGGCAAACCCTTCTTGTCCTGAACTAGATATCTAATCCATAGCAAGAGCCTTGAACGCAGCAATGGCACATCTTCAGGCTCTTCTCTCCCAGATCATGCCCAGGCTTCCGCTTTGCGGCTATGTATGTGGCAAAGTCCTGTTTGCTTGAACACTCAGTGGAGTTCAGCCTTAAGCTAGAACCTCGAGTGGCTGTGGCGGGGTAAGATATTTTAAGTTGACCTTAATATGCTGGATGGAAGAGATAGGAATGAGGTCAAATCTATACACCCGCGTAATTTATACTAGCCTCTCGTAAAACCATCCTGGATAAGACCCGCGTTCCGGGGAAGACTTCATATGACCGCAAGCTACATCTCCGGGTCAGAAAAGCAAACGACCTGCACATCCTACGAGCATTATGCCTACAGAGCAGTGCCGGGAAACACAGGTCAATAGGGGAAGCAGTCCCCAATTCGCCCGAGCAACCGCAAAAGAGACAGGAAAAAGTGGGCAGCAAGATTCCATTCCTGGATTGGAAATGCAATGCATGGAATAGCCTATGTAAAGAGGCAAAACGACCATCCTGGGCTCAGCCTGCCCATGCAGCTGGCCCCAGTCATGGCTTTCCATCTCAAAGCTACCATGTGGTATCCATTTCCCAAATTTTCCACCCCTCAAAAAACCGATCCGTTGCCGAAAATTCAAATGAAAACGAAGCATGATATCATCCGTACAAGTAGCCGGCCGCGGCCGGTAAGTCTTCGTTCGATGGGGCCATGGCGGTGTCGTGCTTTGCGTTCATGTTTTTCAACAGCGTAAAACCTCGACGTTCCTCCACGACTCGGGGCTTTTCTTTAGCGGCGTTGAGCAATTTATTGGCCGGGGTTGGGGTTCATCTATAATTTCCTGTGTTAGCGTTTCTGGTCTGGTGCCTTCTCGGTCGTGTATGATCGATGTGATGGGTTTCGGTAATATTCCGATGATGTTTCGTGGCATATTTGTGGACGTTGGAGGGGGTCTCAGTCGGTATGTACCTTGCGCTTGCCACCGGTCATGGTGACATTAACGAAACGGCGGGTGTAGAGAATACGCTTGTAGGCGCGGCCCTTGGGGTTCTTCTTCTTCTCCTGGGGCTCGACCTGTATTCGAACGGACTGTTAGGATGACGGCGCTGATGAAACCACCTGCGGACACGGTGACGCTCGGCTCACGGGGGACTTGCCTTGGGAGTAGCCGCCTTGACCTTACCGGCACGGGCGAGAGAGCCGTGAACCTTACCCATGTTGGATGTTGATGGGGATGGACGAAATCGGTGTGAGTTGTTGAAGGGGGATGAAGCGAGGCGATCGAGACACACGATAGGGATTCAAAATTGGCAGTGCGACTGTGGGGCGGCTTAGCGAGCGCTGTCGGTGCGGATTAATTTATGTGCGGGCGTGTGAGAGCGGCCGGATGAGTCAGTGAATGAGTCAGCGGTGTGACTCCTCAGCTTAGCCAGTCGGACTTAAGACCCCGGTTGCTCCGAACTACAATAGGGTCTTGTCTAACTTCACCGTTGGTCACTTTGGATTTTATTCCAGGATTACTTTGGAATATTTCGTTGAACTCTTGATTTACTTCGTCATGATAATTGAAGCGCCACGACAGCATATGGTACTTGACTATAGCTGTACAGGATTCAACAAACTTCGGTCTTCATGAGTACCATCTCTAATCATACAGTTTCAATTGAAACACCTTGGCAAAACACAACCGTAGACTCCCTTGTCAGCACCGTAAATGCAAATATACAATTCACCGCATCGCTTTATTTGGCGTTGGCCTTATCCTTCGCGGCAGCTTCTTCCCGCTCTCGCTTCCTGGCCAGATACCGCTCCTTCGCACTCGAGACATCCCTCTCGGTCTTCTGGCTGCGAACCCGTTCTGCGATCTCCTTTTGTTTCGCAGCCTCTGCTTCCTCTTCTTGACGGGCCTGTTCCTCCAGCTGTCGGGCGATCATCTCGGTCTGGCGAGCCCGCTGGCCAGCACGGCCGGACTGGTAACTAGCGTTGGGACCAGGTCGTCCCGCCGGTCGAGCGGCCGCTGCAGGAGCAGTCGATGGAGCAGGCTTGGGCTTGGGTGCCACATTCAATCCAGCAGACAGCAGTTGTCGCTTGTCGACCACCTGGCCTTCATCGTTGACAATAACACGAGCACCCTGAGCATTGAGTTCCTCTGCCTTTTGAGCCTCGCTCTTCTCTTCTGACTCCGCCGCGTCCTCTGTGATCTCGCCTGCCTTGACACGGCGAGCGGCTTCCTCGGCAGCTTTGACGGCCTCTTCGTGTTTTGCTTCGCCTCGCGACAGCACGTCTCGGTAGAACCCGACCATGCCAGCGCCGCCATTCCGCTTCCGTCGTTCTTCCTCCTCCTTTTCTCGAAGTGCCTCTTCTTCTTCCACCTTCCGCATCTCTGCCTGCTGGGCCTTGTAGGCACTCGTGACGAAGGCTTCTTTGTCCGCAAATTCATCACCCTCGGCCTCTCTCTCCTTGGCCAGTTGACGATCTCGTGCTCGCAGCTGGTCACGTTTCCGAATCTCTGCGCTGCGAAGCAAGTTGGTCATATACTTTGGTGTCTCGGTCTTGTTGGCGGCCGCGGACTTGTCTGGCTTCGCATGTAGGCTATCGTATACCGCGTCGTAAGAGTAGATTGACGGGTCAAGCTCCTCAATATCTTTGGTCTGCTGTTTGCTGCTATGAAGCGCAGAAAGGTTGGTGTAATCCTTGCCTGGCGCTGTTGGCTTCTTCGACTGGGCCTGGTTCAATCCGAAGCGCACCTCTCCTTCTCGGTTCTTATCTTTCTCCTCATCTTCATCCTCATCATCTGCAAATATCGAGTTCTTATTCAATGGCTTGGCGCTGGGCTTGCCACTGCCTAATTGCATCTTTCGTTTGGGCGGCGGCCCTTCAGTTGGGGAAGGTTTCGAGGCGTTGGGAGCCGGCGCATCCAATCCGCCGATGGTAGACACTTCAACTACTCCATCCCCGTTCTGGTCTTCGTCTCCCGAGTCATCGTCAAAGATGTTCTTCTTGCGCTTCTGTCCGAGAGGATTGCCCGGTTCTAGGCGCGAGGGGTTCTTGTTCGATAAGTTTAAGCCAAATTGTGGCGCCATGTTGTGACTCAGTGGGGCAAGCCTGCTTCCACAAAGCTATATACAAGCTTGAGGGAACGGTGAACGATGTGATGTCGCGGTGGGCGCAACCTGAGGTGCGTGACGTCGAGACCAAATAGTCGCGATAGGCGATAAAGCAGGGGTTGGCTATCAGTCATGTGACTAGTCTTTGCGGGGGAAGTAGAGTCAAGCCTCGTGGAAGTAGCCCTGGAGCACTTCAAGCTTTACTTTCTTGGTCAAGCTTTTATACTGATGCCTAGGTGGTCTGTAAGATTTTGATTAGTGCTGACCTCTTTTTCAAATGGTCTATCTATCCTTGCCATGTTCCAATTCTCGCAACCCGTAGAAATATATTCCGGTTGACAGCCAAGATCTAGACTATTTCTCAAGTGCTTTCTACGCATAGTTCGAACAAAGCTCTAGACATGTAGCGGACGTTAAAAAATAACAATTGTACCTGAGGTGTATGCCCCAAGTAATTGACCTCTCTAGCCTTGTTTCCCCTGTCTACAGTACTTTCCATAATTGTAAGCCACGCTTATCAATCACGTGGGCAGCAATCAACATCGGTGGCAGCAGTTTGTCTCCCCTCAAAACCCCCGACTCCGTTCTCCGCACTCGCTGTCCCCGCCAAAATGTCATACTACTTCACTATCCTCTCACCCACCGATGCGCCCATCTTTAATATCGCATTCGGCACCTCCAAAGGTGGCGGCGATGGCATTGCCCGGTTCCGCTTCCCGGACACGGCACAGTACATGAACCAATTCATCATTCACTCCAGTCTGGACATCGTCGAAGAAGCACAGTGGACCAATGGTGGAATGTACGTTGCTCACTTCTCCAGCTATTCGCAATATTGCTTGAACCCTGAAGTAGCGAACCATGAAGCTAATGCACTGAATAGGTATCTCAAACACGTCGACACCTACCCACCCGCCGCAGCCTACATCTCCGCCTTCCTCACACCCAGCGGTGCCCGCTTTCTCCTCTTGCACCAACCCCCCCAACTAGCCTCCGGTAACTCTAGCCTTGGGTCATCGTCTCTTCTGGGATCATCTGCATCCACCCGTGCTTCCTCGAGCTCCGTCGCCGCGAACCCGACGTCCCCTCAGACTGAGGAAGCGGTGCGCCAGTTTATGAACGAGGTGTACGAGAGCTACGTCAAGACTGCCATGAGCCCGTTCTACAAGCAAGGGATGGAGATCAAGAGCCCTGTGTTTAGGGCAAAGGTTACAAGCGCTGGGAAGAAGTGGTTGTAAATCGACTGCTGTGCTTACTGTTTCTTCTATATTTTCTTGATAAAGCGCGGCGTTTTGGACTTGCATGAACCGTCTACTTATTTAACAAGAGATTTTGGACGGATGGAACTGCGAATATGTATGATACCCAGAAACAAATGATCATTGGGTTGGTCATCGCATACTGTGATAATGTCCGGACACTTAACCTTAGAACACATTGTTCTGCCATGACTTTTCAACCAAACAACTAAGAAAGATAAATTCCCAAACCCGCTAAATCCATCAAGAAGAAACCCGAAACCCAGGGCGAAACAAGCCCTTGGATGTCATCCCGAAAAAACGCCGGCCTGTTCCTTAACCCTACCATTAAATCAAAGCCGCTAGAAACAAATTCAAGTAGGCCTTTAGCCCGTCAGTTGAGGAGCCAGCTTCTTCATAGTGACGGACTTGAAGCTGTCAACGGCTTGAATTACGTCTTCAAGCTTGGCGACAGCACCAAAAATACCCCCCTCCATCTTCACTGACTCGACGGTGCTGACGTGAAGAGACGGCTCGCTGGCTGCGCTACCGTCGTCCAGCAGAACACAGTCGAATCCGCGGTCGTTGGCCTCGCGCATTGTAGTCGAGACGCAGACGTCAGTGGTGACACCGGCAATGACGAGATTTTTGATACCCTTGTTGCGCAGAAGGAGTTCAAAATCAGTGTGTGCAAATGCGCCCCGACCCGGCTTGTCGATGACTGGCTCCCCCACAAGAGGATATAGCTCGTCGACTGTATCATGGCCCATTTCGCCGCGGATAAGCAGGCGACCCATAGGGCCTTGAGAGCCAATGCCCAAGCCGCTAACGTTGTTACGAGAGCGAAACGACTCTCGGCTTGAGAGCGTGGACAGGTCGGGTCGGTGACCTAGAAGGCGAGATCAGCAAGCCTACTAAGCAAAGGATAAACAAGTCAAGTACAAACCTTCGCGAGTGTGGTACACGGGGAATCCTGCAGAGCGAAAAGAAAGAAGAAGCCGCTGTAGCTTGGGGATCAGAGCTTGCGCAGCAGAAATGTCGTAGCCCTGGTACTCGAGGTATCCACCGGGAACGCAGACTAACAAAGAAGTTAGTAAATGCACCAGACATAATGCGCCAATCCTCTAGGGGAACGTACAGTCCTTCTGCATGTCAATGATCACAAGAGCAGTCGTATAGGGAGTAAAGGTCGCATCATGGGGCCAGTCGTATGGCATTGCCGGGAGTTGACCCTTCCGGACCTTGTGAAGCTGCGTATGTCGGGGCTTCTCGGTAATGGGGCCATGATTATGAGTCGGGTTCAGCACGGTCAAATTCCAGATGCCCGGGGAGCCTGCTGCGACAAGCATGAATGGACAGTCCATCAGACGCGATGTTCTTCTGCGCTTGCGCGTCTCCTCCGTGAGCCCATTGCGAGGTCGATAATGTCCACCGCGATCGCAGCGCAGCCATATTTTGGCAGTCCGGCCCGGCTTCTTCTCGGTAGGTGTGCTTGATGATTTAACAACGACGTTATAGCCATGTGCTTTGCCATGAGCTTGAACGGCGGCGAGGAGCGTATTCCTAAATGAGGGAAATTCGGGTCAGGAGAGAAGACTGGAATACAGGGGAGTTTTAGGACGAACTTATCAGGATAAGTCCCTTCTGGCGGGGGAATCAATTGCATGGCAAGTTCAGGAATGTCCTGAAGGTCGCTCGGCGCGTCCAGGTTCAGGTCGGTGGGGTCCGCCATCGTGGGCGAGGTGGTGTAGGCCCGATCTCACACGTAGCCTAAGAGAAATAAAGGTCAGCGCACGGCTCGCATCATCATCGCAAGGCTGAAGAGCATCATATACAACGTGGAGCAGGGTGGTGGGAACCGGAGGGGCGATGGTAAACAAGTGCGTGGAAGCAGTGTGGACGATCAACCTCCGATCCAAGGATGCTGCGCGTGGGCATAACCTAGCAGATTGGGTGGCAGGAAGAGAAGTTGGGATAAAAAGGGTGTCTACGAGACACACAGAAGATAAAATAACCCAAATGAGACTCACCTTTTCTTTCTTTTCGCAACCGTGGACAGTGACTTACCCCGGAGACCCAAGGGGACCATCGGATGAATCCAGATCGCTGATCAGAAGCCCTTGCTCTTTGTAGTTTAGTGTTGCTAGCCTCAGGCATAAAGCACAGCTCCAGATTAGGCTAGCGCTCTCTCCGGCCCCCCTGACGACCGAAACATGTGTTGACAACAGCGATCTAATCAATCCCAAATTCAGCCTTTGTGACATCCTCCTGCCCCATCCACCGTGAGAGCGTCATCCTATTCAAGAGTAGGTAAGTCTATCGGTTCTTGACTCCCATCTATTCTTGCTCTCTCGGTGGAGGGTATTCATCTATTTCAATCAACAATCCCGATCCCGCTGCGTCACCGCCTCGCCGAGGGGCTCTTATCAACAACCGTGCGTCGCCACCAACACAAACCTATGACCCTTTGAAAAGGACCGTCTGGTCCCTGTGATATTTGGCGATACATTTTCTGGGCCCATTGGAAAAATTTGACGTTGGTGTCGCGCACATCTTTGCAGCCCGCCGGGTGCCCAACACGGGACGATGCCGGCCGCCGATGATTCGGCCCCCGAGCGGAAGCACACCAGCAGCTCATACAGGGATGAACTGGCACATTACAAGGCTCAGTATGAGCAGCTAGAAACAGAACTCGCCGACTTTCAGATCTCCAGTCGGGAACTGGAGGCTGAGCTGGAGAAGGACATCGAGGCATCTGAGAAGCGGGAGCGCCAGCTGAAAGAGAAAGTTGATAATTTGCGCTATGAGGTGGAGGAATGGAAGGTATGCTACAACTATATCATGCTATGCGGCGTAAGTGAAACTTATACGCCGGCAGACCAAATACAAGCAGTCAAAGTCCGAAGCCAACAGCGCGCAAAACACCTTGCAAAAGGAAATCACTTCTCTACGCGAGACAAGCCGCAGTTTGCAGCTGAAGCTGCGCGACATCGAAGTTGCCAACGATGACTTTGAGAGACAAGCACGGAACACCACTTCGTCCCTGGAGGACATGGAATCCAAATACAACGTCGCCATTGAGCGTGGAGTGCTGCTGGAGGAGGAGATGCGGAATAGTGAACAGGAGCGTGAGGCTCTGCGGATCGAAAATCAACGTCTGCGGGATGAACTTACCGATCTCAAAGTCGAGGCCGAGATCAACCTGGAAAAGCTGCGGCACACTGAGGGACAAGGGTTCCGTCGTCGCAAGCCGACTCCCTTGTACCGCAGTCCATCCACCCCACAGAACCTGGAGATTTTCGACCGTTCGCCTGGAACTACGACGTCCTCTCCCGTGTTTGCGACACCTCCAGCCAAATCATCGCTGGCAGTATCCACCGCAACTCCGCCTTCACCTCCTATCTCCGAGTCCTCCACCAGCCTGCGCAGGTCGATCAACGCAACCCCCACCTTCCCTCGAAGCAGAGCTGCGGGCGCAGAGCCGATCAACTCGCGGACCCTGCTTAGTGCTCGCACTCAACCTCGTACCAATCACTCACGAACCTCGTCTCTCGCCTACAGCAATGGCGCCTACAGCAACGGGCGTTCCAATTCCTCCGTGTCCATTTCCTCCCGCGCTAGCTTATCGAGATCGACCACTCAGCGCCCTCCGGGTCATCCCAAATCCGGGTCATTGCATCAGATCCGTGGCCTGATTGGAAAGATGCAGACGCTCGAGGAGCGAATCCAGTCGGCTAAGTCGCGACTTCCTGCACCATCAGAGACGTCTTCAAGACATGGATCTCCCCGTTCGGGGTCTATTGCTGGAGACAGTCCAGTTCCCTCCAATGTGACAGTTCGGAGAAGCTCCCGCCATCGCATGAGTGGTAGTAGCTTCGGTTCATCCGTACGAGATAGCGAAGGCATCCCGTCGTACATAGCGCAGAGTCGCCAGTCCTTCGGAGCTCGCACTCAGGGTGATAGCCGCCCCAGCAGCCGAACAAGTTTATCCAGTCGCAGCTCGTTCAGCCAGAGCGTCCACTCGGGGGTGCCCATCGGTGCTCGTCCCGAAAGTCGGCAGAGTCGGACTGGGGCTAAAACGCCCCTGGGGCATTATTCGACCAATCCTATGACGGAAAGCCGGCGACCGCGGTCCTCTCTGAGCAATCATACGGGACAGACCTCGTCCGTCGGTGGCATGTCTCATATCGATGAGGCCCAGGATGATTCCGCACCGCCTACTCCAGTCTCCCAGGATTTCCCACGGCCATCCATCCCAGGCACGTCGGGACTGAAGAAACGCACTCCCAGCGGTGTCTCCGCCATCCCCACACCCCGGAGTTTCAAGACCAGTATCGGCCCGAGGACCATGCCACCGCCCGAGCGGAAGACTCCGACGACTGATCTGGGTGAGACCTTTTAAAGATTCCCACGTGCACATGTGCACACCGTTTTGGGGGTCATCTGGGATATGCCATACTTCCGTTAGATTTCGCTTCTTCTTGCGCGTGCTATATTATCCGAGATGCATTTTGTGCCTAGCGGCCGCCTGGTTCGTGGTCACAAAGAGACTCCACACCCGCGCCATCTTGTACAGTTCTACTCGGTGTCGGTGTGAAGATCTCGTCTCTAGCAGACCGTGTCTTGATGTGATGTAGCCTCTGGTAGATTCCGAGGCGTCCTAAGCTGTGTCTCAGCCTTTCTTGTTTACTACGTCGCGAGGCGTTTCATAATACCCACGATCTTACGTCCTTGAATTATTCATTGTACTGAATTCTTCCCAAGTCAATTTACTGTGTCAGCGTTGATGCCAGAGAGGGCGGATCGCCAGTCTAACCGGTGTGACGTCGCAACGTCGATCCCTTCGTTGAGAGTCAGATCTAGCGGCACATCACTAGATTGTCCCCACCGGATTGTGTCGAGGCTGTCGAAATACGAGGACTCGACTTGACCGGCGCCTATCATAAGCATACATGTAGATCGGAGATAATTACTCTGTTATCGGCTTTACCCCGTCAAAATCGGAATAGGTGTAAAATGTCCCGACTCGGAGTCCGAGGTAATCAATAGAGAGAACACGCGCAGGCCACCTCATTTCTCATTTGCCAGGTGACTCAAAAAGGAGGCCCTAGGACCACGAGTGAGAGTTAGGAATTGAGGAAGGCGTATAATGAGTGACATAATTGGACTAATTGGATGAGGCAAGGAAATCAGAAATTGGTGGGACATAAGAGACAGGCACAGTGGAGCCGGCCCAACAAAGCCGGGAGTTGGGAGTTGGGGAAGTATGTGCCTGGATGTACCTGACCCTATTACAATGTATGGAAAGGTACTTGTGCGCATACTACTCCCTGCGAGTTGGGAAATCTCCACTTGGTGGGACTGCAGAAATACATCCTCATCATTTTTTCTCTCTTTTCTTTCGATCGAGCCCTCTTTAGTTCCTTGCACTCCGGTCCAGGACTAATCTTTTACTCTTTCTTTTTCCATTCTTCTTTTTCTTAGTCGGGTTTTGGTGGTCCCGGTGAGTGTCACTGCAACGCTGACCTTCCCCTGCTACACTTTCCTTCCCGTTTGCAACCAACTCCGAACTCGCCGAATTTGGATGCCCCCCGAACATGCACAATTTTGCTGACTTGACCTTCGTTATCGCGCAGCTCTTCCTACTTTCTACTCCATCTCGATTTTTCACTCTGCCCGCGCCACCATCCGGGCTTCAATCACGTTGTACATTATTTCCCCTAGCATTTAATCTCTTCCTTTCGCGCCAATTCTTGCATGGGAGCTGAGACTCTTGTGTGATCGATCTGCATCATGGGCGTTCCCAACGGCAACCAGCCGTCCAACGGCCACGGTAGCTCCAATGCCGCTAAATACGACCTCCCTTCACATTTCATCGGTGGTAACCACCTCGAAGTAGCAGCCCCGAGCATTGTGAAGGACTTCGTTGCAGAGCATGGCGGTCACTCCGTCATTACTTCGGTGAGTTTGGGAGAGAAGGAGCTGGAATTGGAATTCAAAAAGAAAAGAAAAAATGAATGAGAATTGGGACTGATTTTCCTCTTCCCCAGGTACTTATCGCCAACAACGGTATCGCCGCCGTCAAGGAGATCCGATCAGTGAGAAAATGGGCCTACGAAACCTTCGGCAACGAGCGGGCGATCCAGTTCACCGTGATGGCCACCCCCGAGGATCTGCACGCCAATGCCGACTACATTCGTATGGCCGACCAATACGTCGAAGTTCCTGGTGGAACGAATAATAATAATTATGCCAACGTCGAGTTGATCGTCGATGTTGCGGAGCGTATGGATGTCCACGCCGTGTGGGCTGGTTGGGGTCATGCCTCTGAAAACCCTCGGTTACCCGAGTCCCTGGCTGCGTCGCCCAAGAAGATTATCTTCATTGGTCCCCCGGCCTCCGCCATGCGCTCCCTGGGTGACAAGATTTCCTCCACCATTGTCGCACAGCATGCTGGTGTGCCCTGTATCCCCTGGTCCGGAACCGGTGTCAATGATGTGAAGATCGACGACAAGGGAATTGTGACGGTAGAGGATGAAGTCTACGCTCGCGGCTGCACATTCTCCCCAGCGGAGGGTCTGGAGAAGGCCAAGGAGATCGGTTTCCCAGTCATGATCAAGGCCTCTGAAGGTGGTGGTGGTAAGGGTATCCGCAAGGTAGAAAACGAGGAGGACTTTGTCTCTCTGTACAATGCGGCGGCCAACGAAATTCCCGGTTCGCCCATTTTCATCATGAAGCTTGCCGGTAATGCCCGCCACCTGGAGGTTCAGCTGCTGGCTGATCAGTACGGCAACAATATCTCCCTCTTTGGCCGTGACTGCTCCGTCCAGCGTCGTCACCAGAAGATTATCGAGGAGGCCCCCGTCACCATTGCCAAACAACCCACTTTCCAGGCCATGGAGAAGGCTGCTGTCAGCCTGGGTCGTCTGGTCGGTTACGTGTCTGCGGGTACCGTCGAATACCTGTACTCGCACGCCGACGACAAGTTCTACTTCCTCGAGTTGAACCCTCGTCTCCAAGTCGAGCACCCCACCACCGAGATGGTCTCCGGTGTCAACCTACCCGCTGCCCAGCTCCAGATTGCCATGGGTATCCCTCTGCACCAGATCCGCGACATTCGACTCTTGTACGGTGTTGACCCCAACACCTCCGGCGAGATCGATTTCGATTTCTCCAACGAGGAGAGCCTCAAGACCCAGCGCCGTCCCCAGCCCAAGGGCCACACGACTGCCTGCCGTATCACTTCCGAAGATCCTGGCGAGGGCTTCAAGCCTTCCAGTGGTACCATGCACGAGCTGAACTTCCGCAGTTCGTCTAATGTCTGGGGTTACTTCTCCGTCGGTACTGCAGGTGGTATCCACAGTTTCTCCGACAGTCAGTTCGGTCATATCTTCGCCTATGGTGAGAACCGCTCTGCCTCGCGCAAGCACATGGTTGTCGCTTTGAAGGAATTGAGCATCCGCGGTGACTTCCGTACCACGGTTGAGTACCTTATCAAGCTGTTGGAGACTCCGGCTTTCGAGGACAACACCATCACCACTGGATGGCTCGACCAGCTCATCTCCAACAAGCTGACGGCCGAGCGTCCCGACCCTATTGTCGCTGTTATCTGTGGTGCCGTCACCAAGGCTCACCTTGCCAGCGAGGCTGGTATTGAGGAGTACCGCAAGGGTCTGGAGAAGGGTCAGGTGCCTTCCAAGGATGTGCTGAAGACCGTCTTCCCCGTGGATTTCATCTACGAGGGCGCCCGGTACAAGTTCACTGCCACCCGTGCCAGTCTGGACAGCTACCACCTGTTCATCAACGGTTCCAAGTGCTCCGTTGGTGTTCGTGCTCTGGCTGACGGTGGTCTGCTGGTTCTGCTCAGCGGCCGCAGTCACAACGTCTACTGGAAGGAGGAGCCTGCTGCCACTCGTTTGAGTGTGGACGGCAAGACCTGCCTTTTGGAGCAAGAGAACGACCCCACCCAGCTCCGCTCGCCCTCTCCCGGTAAGCTCGTCAAGTTCACTGTCGAGAACGGTGATCACGTTCGTGCTGGCCAGGCGTACGCTGAAGTTGAGGTCATGAAGATGTACATGCCTCTTATTGCTCAGGAGGATGGTATGGTGCAGTTCATCAAGCAGCCTGGCGCTACGCTGGAGGCAGGTGATATTCTTGGTATTCTCGCTTTGGATGACCCATCCCGTGTCAAGCACGCCCAGCCCTTCACTGGCCAGCTGCCCGATCTCGGCCCCCCCGTCGTGGTCGGGATGAAGCCCCCGCAGCGCTTCTGGTTGCTGTACACCATTTTGCAAAACATTCTTCGTGGTTTCGATAACCAGATCATCATGGGTGATACCCTCAAGGAGCTGGTGGAGGTTCTGCGCAACCCGGATCTTCCTTACGGAGAGTGGAATGCACAGTCCTCTGCTTTGCACTCACGCATGCCCCAGAAGCTGGATGCTCAGCTGGAGGGCGTAGTTGAGAAGGCCAAGTCTCGCAAGGCCGAGTTCCCCGCCAAGCAGCTCCAGAAGACTATTGATCGCTTCATCGAGGAGAATGTCAACCCTGGCGATGCCGAGATTCTTCGGACCACCCTTTTGCCTCTGACCCAGGTGATCAACAAGTATATGGACGGCCTGAAAACCAACGAGTACAATGTCTTCATCGGACTTTTGGAGCAGTACTACGAGGTCGAGAAGCTGTTCTCCACCGGCACCAAGCGCGATGAGGACGTCATTCTCAAGCTTCGTGAGGAGAACAAGGACGATATCATCGGTGTCGTTACCACAGTCCTCTCTCACAGCCGCATTAGCTCGAAGAACAACCTGGTCTTGGCCATTTTGGACATGTACCGCCCGAACCAGCCGCACCTTGGCAATGTCAGCAAGCACTTCAAGCCCATCCTGAAGAAGTTGACTGACCTCGAGGCTCGCTCCACCGCCAAGGTCACCCTCAAGGCCCGCGAGGTTCTCATCCAGTGTGCTCTGCCCTCTTTGGAAGAGCGCCTGTCCCAGCTGGAGCACATTCTGCGCTCCTCGGTTGTGGAATCGCGCTACGGCGAGACCGGCTGGGACCACCGCGAGCCCGACGCTGGCATCTTGAAGGAGGTCGTTGACTCCAAGTACACCGTTTTCGATGTCCTTCCTCGCTTCTTCGTCCACCAGGACCCTTGGGTCACCCTGGCTGCTTTGGAAGTCTATGTTCGCCGCGCTTACCGTGCGTACACTGTGAAGAGCCTGGACTACAGCGCCTCTGGCGAGCCTCCATTCCTCTCCTGGGACTTTACCCTCGGCAAGCTTGGCCAGCCTGAGTTCGGCTCTGTTTCCTCCACCCACCCCTCGACTCCCAGCACTCCTACCGCCGAGAGCAACCCCTTCAAGCGCATCAACTCTATCAGCGACATGTCGTACCTGGTCAATGACCCCGCCACCGACCCTATCCGCAAGGGTGTTATCATCCCTGTGCAGTACCTGGAGGATGCCGAGGAGTACCTGTCCAAGGCTCTGGAGGCTTTCCCCCGTGCTGGATCGAAGGCCCAGAAGTCTGCTGAGAGTGGTCTGATTGCCAACCTCGAGGGCAAGCGTCGTCCTACCGTTCCGTCCAAGGATATTGACAACGAGCTGACTGGTGTTCTTAACATTGCCATCCGTGACATTGAGGACCAGGATGACTCGCAGATCGTCACTCAGATGCAAAACCTGCTGGCGGAGAACAAGGAGGAGCTGCTCGCTCGCCGCATCCGCCGTGTTACCTTCATCTGTGCTAAGAACGGTGTCTACCCCGGCTACTTCACCTTCCGTGGACCAAACTACGAGGAGGATGAGAGCATTCGTCACAACGAGCCTGCTCTGGCCTTCCAGCTTGAGCTCGGCCGTCTGTCCAAGTTCAAGATCAAGCCTGTCTTCACAGAGAACCGGAACATCCACGTCTACGAGGCGCTCGGCAAGGGCCCTGAGAGCGACAAGGCCGTTGACAAGCGCTACTTCGTTCGCGCCGTGGTGCGTCCTGGCCGTCTGCGCGATGACATTCCCACTGCCGAATATCTGATTTCGGAGGCTGACCGTTTGATGAACGACATTCTGGAT
The DNA here is from genome assembly GCA_027569385.1 of Penicillium decumbens. NCBI lineage: Eukaryota > Fungi > Ascomycota > Eurotiomycetes > Eurotiales > Aspergillaceae > Penicillium > Penicillium decumbens. Next base: position 512,148 of record JAPDEZ010000004.1, on the reverse strand, counting down.
GCCCTGGAGATCATTGGCAACAACAACTCCGATCTCAACCACATCTTCATCAACTTCTCCCCCGTCTTCAACCTGCAACCCATCGATGTCGAACAGGCTTTGGCTGGGTTCCTTGACCGCTTCGGCCGTCGTCTGTGGCGTCTCCGTGTCACCGGTGCTGAGATCCGCATATTGTGCACTGATCCTTCCACCGGCATGCCCTACCCGCTCCGTGTGATCATCAGTAACACGTACGGTTTCATTATCCAGGTTGAGCTCTACATCGAGCGCAAGTCCGAAAAGGGCGAGTGGATCTTCCAGAGCATTGGTGGCACCAACAAGCTCGGCTCTATGCATATGCGACCTGTCTCTACTCCTTACCCTACCAAGGAGTGGCTGCAGCCCAAGCGTTACAAGGCTCACCTCATGGGAACCCAGTACGTGTACGACTTCCCCGAGCTTTTCCGCCAGGCCTTCCAGAACGCCTGGACCAAGGCTGTCGCGGATATCCCTTCGCTGGCTTCTCAGCGCCCGGCTATCGGCGAGTGCATTGACTACACCGAGCTGGTCTTTGACGACACCGACAACCTGCTTGAGGTCTCCCGTGAGCCTGGTACCAACAGTCACGGTATGGTCGGCTGGCTCGTCACTGCTCGTACCCCCGAGTACCCGCGTGGCCGTCGCTTCATCATTGTTGCCAACGATATCACCTTCCAGATTGGTTCATTCGGTCCTCAGGAAGACAAGTTCTTCCACAAGTGCACTGAACTTGCCCGCAAGCTTGGCATCCCGCGCATCTACTTGTCTGCCAACTCCGGTGCCCGTATCGGTATGGCCGATGAGCTGCTTCCGTACTTCTCCGTCGCCTGGAACGACGCCTCCAAGCCCGAGGCTGGTTTCAAGTACCTTTACCTCACCCCCGAGGTCAAGAAGCGCTTCGACGCTAGCAAGAAGAAGGAGGTCATCACCGAGCTCATCCACGACGAAGGTGAGGAGCGTCACAAGATCACTACTATCATTGGTGCCAAGGACGGCCTTGGTGTCGAGTGTCTGAAGGGCTCCGGTCTTATTGCCGGTGCCACTTCCAAGGCCTACGAGGACATCTTCACCATCACCCTGGTTACTTGCCGCTCCGTCGGTATTGGTGCCTACCTGGTCCGTCTTGGCCAGCGTGCTATTCAGGTTGAGGGCCAGCCCATAATCCTGACTGGTGCGCCTGCCATCAACAAGCTGCTCGGTCGCGAGGTGTACACATCCAACCTGCAACTTGGTGGTACCCAGATCATGTACAACAACGGTGTTTCGCACATGACTGCTGCCAACGACTTCGATGGTGTGCGCAAGATCATTGAGTGGATGGCCTTTGTTCCCGACAAGAAGGGTGCTCCGATCCCCATTCGGCCCTGGTCCGATACCTGGGACCGTGATGTCGCCTACTACCCGCCTCCCAAGCAGACATATGATGTCCGCTGGCTCATTGGTGGTAAGCAGGATGAGGAAGGCTTCCTGCCTGGTCTGTTCGACAAGGACTCCTTCGAGGAGGCTCTTGGCGGCTGGGCTCGCACCGTCGTTGTGGGTCGTGCCCGCCTTGGAGGTATCCCTATGGGTGTGATCGCTGTCGAGACCCGCTCGGTCGAGAACGTTACTCCTGCCGACCCTGCCAATCCCGACTCGATGGAGATGATCAGCCAGGAGGCTGGTGGTGTTTGGTACCCCAACTCGGCCTACAAGACCGCACAGGCTCTGCGTGACTTCAACAACGGTGAGCAGCTGCCCGTCATGATCCTCGCCAACTGGAGAGGGTTCTCCGGTGGTCAGCGTGACATGTACAACGAGGTGCTCAAGTACGGTTCGTACATTGTGGATGCTCTCGTCAAGCACGAGCAGCCCATCTTTGTGTACATCCCTCCTCACGGCGAGCTCCGTGGTGGATCCTGGGTAAGTTATTCATCTCTACACCGGTTATCAACATTTTACTAACATTCACACTCCAGGTCGTTGTCGATCCCACCATCAACCCTGACCAGATGGAGATGTACGCCGATGAGGAATCTCGCGGTGGTGTTCTCGAACCCGAAGGTATCGTCAACATCAAGTACCGCCGCGAAAAGCAGCTCGACACCATGGCCCGCCTGGACACCACCTACGGTGACCTGCGCCGATCTCTCGAGGACACTTCGCTCAGCAAGGAGCAGCTGTCCGAGATCAAGGCCAAGATGGCCGAGCGCGAGGAGAAGCTTCTGCCCGTGTACCTGCAGATCGCCCTTCAGTTTGCCGACCTGCACGACCGCGCCGGCCGCATGCAAGCCAAGAACACCATCCGCAAGGCCCTGCGCTGGCAGAACGCCCGCCGCTTCTTCTACTGGCGTCTGCGCCGCCGTCTCAGCGAAGAGCTGATCGTCAAGCGCATGACCTCCATCACCGCCAGCTCCGGCGAGTCGGCGCGTGCTTCCCACCTCCGCAGCCTGCACGCCTGGACCGGCCTGCTGGACGAGGAGCTAGAGAACGACGACTTCAAGGTTGCCACCTGGTACGAGGAGAACAAGAAGCTCGTCCAGACCAAGGTCGAGTTGCTGCGCACTGATGGCGTCGCTTCTGAGGTTGCTCAGCTGCTTATTGGGAACAAGGAGGGTGGTCTTCGTGGTGTGCAGCAAGTGCTTTCTATGCTGCCTGTTGAGGAGCGCGAGAACGTGCTCAAGTACCTTGGTTCCGTATAAGTGTGATCTAGGATGTTGGAAGTAACTGCTTCCTTTTATGACTTGATGTGCTCTTTTTTTTTGTGTTTTTGTTTATCTTAAGAGTGCATCGGTGTTTTTGTGACAGGTATATGATATGTTGATAGTTTCCAATATACTTAATTGGCTATACTTGATCTCCTGTAGTCTTAGTTGTCCGTAAGTAGTCTGAGGATGTCGGACCATGTGCATATTTAGCCCGACACCACGAGGGAACCGGAAAATGGGTATTAAATTCCTGTTATACATATATCCATCCGATTGCAGATTGCACATTGTATTGGCAAGCCTTGGAAGTCCAAATCCTTCTCATTCTCCCTTCCATTAGGATGCCTCGATCTCATGGTGAGATGTAGTCTGCGCCATCGTTTCAAAGGTATGTGACACCTGGGACCCCGTTAACCTAAGCAGTCTTCTAGGCAGTAAACACCATACCTTGAAGTGTCACTCCCTATTTTGTAGTTGTAGAGGCAGGCACCTAGTTATCTGGGTACATAAAGGATCACCCATACGAGATTAGGCTCCTCCGCCCCCTGCCACACCCGGCATCAGGTATCCCTGGTGGTATAAACCCTTATGCTCCCCCAGGTGCTTCTTTCGCAATTGCCGTTCACATTCCCGCACGCGTTTCTGATACGCACGGCTCTGGCGCCTCTTCTTTTTCTCAGCAGACTCACCGAATAGGCTCTTGAACCAGGCCAGCATGTTGATTCTGGGCTAGGGAAGTATATTGGGGGCTAAGTTATGCGATCGGAGGTCGTATTTAAAGGAGCCTCGCCCGAGTGGGGGCCGCAATGCGGGGTGACTTTTACCCGTTTATAGCTAGTATTTACTATTTATATCAACCAAACATATCAAAGCATCTTTACAGTGATCTCCGGCCTCTCATTCGTCGAGGGCCGGTTGCCGCGGGACCCACCGCATTTACCCCATACAAAGTTGGGGAAGTGGGGAACTCTTCCTCTATATGTCAATAAATTGTCATCTTTAGCACCGCTCCTCCATTGTGGCCTAGTGGGAATTAGCCTGGCACCCGACCCAAGGAATTTCTACTGTCGCAGGTTCGAATCCTGATGGGAGCTCTATTAATGGCTGAAAAGCGAATAATAGAGTCAGGAACCATCACTGAGATTGGACTCCGACGGTCCTCTTCTTCTCTTCTTTTTTAATTTTTCTTTTTTGGCCCTATTCTTTGACCCTCTCTGATTCTTGGATTATTGAAGGACTGTGATGCGCTATTTCCTGTACTCGTATTTATATAACTAGTTGTTCCAAGGTTGTCATGAGGTAGAATAAGACAGAAGAATTAGCATTACTTTTGATCCCGTCACCTATTAAAGCCCTCCTTTAGTGGTTATGTCAATTTTCAGTGCCGATACCGATTCCCGTGCCTCCGTTCTCTCCGATGCCGATTCCGATGCTATTGCCCGAACCTTCTTCCTCCCCTTCCTCACATCCGCAATCGTAGCCTGACCCTCCTTCCTGCCCAGTGGCTCCTCCACCGTATCCACCGAGGCCACTCGGAACCAGTGACGGCGGAGAGGCAATTGGCGGAGCGGTAATCGGCGTCACTGAAGGCATCGGCGCCTGCTGTGCTGGTCCCGAGGAAACTGGGATAGGAGTCGGGTAAACAGAGGGTGCCCCAACAGAGGATCCAACATAGGGCGGCGCAGAAGAGATTGGAACCGGAGGAGCAGATGACCAAGGCACAGCAGGGGTTGGTGCAACGTAACCCGGCCCAGAGGATTCAACAAAGGGCGGCGCAGAAGAGATTGGAGCTGGAGGATATTGAACAGACGAGTAAGGTACGACAGGGGTCGGTGCAACGTAACCTGGCCCAGAGGATGGTCCAACGCATAGCACAGAAGAGGCTGGAGGAGCAGGAGCTCCAACAACAGACGGCAGAGGTGAGGCGAAGGTTGGTGCAGCGGAAGCAGGCCCAGAATAGGCTGGCGTAAAGGCCGGAACCGGGGTAATGGGAGCTGGCGTAAATGCAGGAGGCGCAGAGTATATTGGCGTTGAGGGTACTATCACAGGAACAGGCGATGACTGCAAGGGGATCCCGATAGGAGTTGGTGCTGGGGTGTATGGCACTCCTTGTCCACCAATGGAGCTCCCAATACCCCCGTAACCACCGATGCTAGTGCCGCCGTATCCAGCTCCGCCGATACTGGAAGCTCCATAGCCTGAACCTCCCACAGCGAAAGACGAACTGCAGTCTCCAACGCCAGCTCCTCCAACACCGGTTCCTCCATAGTCAGACCCTTCAGAACCAGCTCCTCCAAGGCCGGCTCCTCCATAGCCAGCTCCTCCATAGCCAGCTCCTTCTGAGCCAGCACCTTCTGAGCCAGCACCTTCTGAGCCAGCACCTAGGCCGGATCCAAGACCAGATCCAACCCCAGACCCAATAGATTCAATACCAGATCCAATGGATCCAATGCCAGACTCAATGCCAGATCCGATATTCGAAGCCTCGCCCAAACCGGCTCCCTCACCGAAGCCAGATGCGCCCCCCAAACCAGTGCCTTCTTCAAAGCCACCTCCTCCAAAGCCACCACCTTCTCCAAAACCACCGCCTTCACCGAAGCCACCACCTATGCCAGCGCCTCCGCCCGCTTGAACTCCTCCATTTTCTACATACCCTCCAGCAAAACTTGGACCGACACCGAGGCCAGAATCAGCCTCAGAGGAACCTGGAGATATATATGTTAGAAAAAAGAAGACAGCCTGAAAAAGAAGCACAAACCAGCAAGTGGAAAGGTAGGAGCAGCCTTGGCAGCCTTTGTCAGGCTAAAAAGGGCGAGGAAGTAGTCGTGTCGCATATTTGTTTCGTATTGAGATATTAAGCTGTTCGACGAGGTTAGTAAGCCCCAGAACTCACTGATTAGACAAACTTCTAACACACTGTATAGAAAGAGAGTCGAAATGTAGATAATAACCTAGAGTTCGCAGAGGATTGATGTAGCCCTTTTATACAACAACCTTCGAAAAAACCTATTCATATATTGACAGGTGCCCAAGTATACGGCGTACTCATTGCAAGCCCGGGGCTTGGACCAATATTTTGAATACGTCTTACAGCCTCGGAGGTATTACCCGGGGTTGGGTAAAATGGTCTGACAAGGCCTCCTTGTGTCGAACATTGCAATTGGCCATAGCCAGCTTGAATGCTCGCCACTCAGGTGGTACCACAGGTTCCTGAATAGGTATGCCATTTCAGCTGCACGCCCTGCATCTGTCAGCCTATAGCTAAATGCTCAGTCAGGTTCTCCATGCACATCAAGGAATGTATCGGAAATGTCCTACTCTGCTAGTGGTATTGCAACTGGCATGTATAACATTTCACTACATGAGGTCCCGAGAGTCATCGGTCCACGTGCTGGGTGTTGTCCAAAAACCTGGCTTCGTGTTCATGTTCGCTGTTCTGGGATTATACTGTTGTTGGCTTGAACGAGCGGTGCTCGTAGCCTGGGTATGGCTTTTATTTAGGAATTCGGTAATTCAGATGTAATGAGGGAATCGTGGTAATGTACGATTTAAGGAAGACAATCGAAATTCATGTAGAGATTTATTACGTAGCTGAAGCCCGAGTACCTTCAAGACAGACAGGTCACGATAATGACTGGCAGCAAGGAACCCGGTGTTCCCTAGTACGTCTCTCCTGACGCGTCCCTCTGTAGCGATTGTCATCCTCTAGCCATAAAGGCTATGCATAGCGGGGACATGCAAGAAAGACCACACTATTGGATCCATGATCCTGGTTGTAAATCGTGGGGCCAGGGGCAGTATGTCGGAGTTCGGGCTCTGGTTCGTGTGGTCCAATGACATTGTATCTATGCCTGTCATGTCTTGAGTTCTCTATGACTGAGGATTTGAAGAAGAGCGCTGTTAATCTAAGAGGTTAGTCGAGGATCCTTCAAAAGCGACCGAGGATGTAAGACTGAATCTTGTAGCTCCATGAACCGCTGCTCTTTCGAAGTATCAGGATCCCAGCCTTGCGTCGAGTTAATGTCGGCTGAGATCAAGCGTTCTAGCAGGCTGAGTAGCTTTGTGTATCGTGCTATTGGATGGCATGCCTTAGTCTTGAGGCTGACAGGATGGCTGAGTCGATACTCTGAACAAAGCGAGTATCTCTCCCAGGATCCTCAATATCTTCCTGAAAGGCTATCCTTTCAGGGAAAGGAATCACCAGCGATAATCTTGAACCTCGCTTGCCTGCTATCATCATTTCCATACAACCCTGGCTCTGTTTTATCAGCGGGAATTGTTTGTGTATTTCTACCAAGGGAAGATAGATATAGCTTATGGGAGACCTGGCTCTGTTTTATGAACTGTCAAGGATCACCTCCTGGAAAAGCTTCCCAGGAATCCGAGCCGAGATGGCGCAACTAGTCAGCTGTGCCTCCGCGGGCACGATCTCCCTGAAGATATCATAGTCGACCTCATCGTATCCTCGCCTCACACCCAATAGACAGAGTATAGCGATGTCTATGCATTGCCAAGGAGGATGTAGTACCCCTTGTATACTGGAGCTGGGTCCTGCGGAGCGCGTGTGGTACGGATGTCTCCTGCTGCAGTGAAGCCTACCGACCAGTTGGTGGCTCGAGTAGTGAGACGGACTTGGCGATGTAATACACAAGCTTGTCTGATAGGGCGACGTAGGGTGGCGGAAAGGTGATGTTACCATTCGCAGCAAGCTTTACCTTGGTGTATAGCTTGTGTCTCTCGGTCATAGAGGCGTAATGGGCTCCTCGTCCTTGTGAGCCGTCGGCGAAGGTTAGAGGTGGATCGTCGGTAGTCCAAACTGGACGGTGGTGGTGTCGTTCTAGTTGCATGTACCGCTCACACTTCCGCTTGAGGGCTCTCCAAGCAGCGGCAAAAACTTCTTCGTCCGCCAGATCGTATACCAGATTGGGTAAATGTCTTTTGCGACTTTGGGGATTTGTAGCGGTGCCCACTTCTTTGGTTTAGGTGCTGCTGAGACCCCCATCTCGGGTGAAGTGCGCACCGAAGCGTCGCTTGGGGTCGTAGTACGGAACTTCCTGGGTGGAATCGGAGTGATTGTCTTCCGTGACGCCACGGACGACGACGTGATCGGTTGAGGCTGCATGCGTGGAGTGCTTGGGGTAGGATAATGATCGTTACTAGTAAAGTCGCGCGTGTCGCTAAGTGGCGCCATGGTTGCGGGGAAGTCAGTATACCCTTATGCCGCGGTGCGTGTTGTGGTCGGAACCTTCTACCCTGCCTACGTTTTGCAGGCCAAGGCTATCACTCAGATAGTAACTTATTTGTTACTTATCTCTCGTTTAGCCTATATCTAGCTTTAAGTTGCCTCTAAGTTTTCTCTTAGTTTTCTCTCACTTACAGTTAGCTAGAATTTTACTACCAGAACATAAGCTGCTTTACAGTCTTGACAACCATATCCAATCCCTAGATGTAATTCGTGTACTGGGACCGGACTTTGCACTTGGAGTGAAGTTCCGACGTTTCTACCTCCGAGAAGGCGACGAGAAAGGCCTACGGAAGCAGAGTTCTGACCTACGGGATGCTATCTTCTACGCCAAGATGCTGAAACAAGCTGGGAACTCTATATCCGATTCTAGCGTTTTCACATTGGTCTAGATTACTGATATAACTGCTTGGATACACATTCAACGATGCGTCTTTTGACTAAAGCTCTCTTTATGAGTGCTTTTTGTCCTCTGAGAGTAGTTCGAGGTGTGCGGCGAGCACATACAAGACCACCATATCTAGGACAGCATCAGCGAGCTACTCGGCGCGATGACGCAATAACGTATATGTTATCTGCTTCGTCGACATAATATAACGGCTTCATAGGACGTCCAGCGAGAGAGGTCGAATAGCACCGTGCGGATTTGCTTAGGGGCAGTCCTATCAACGCGCCGAATACCTCGGTGATGCTGTCCTGTACATAGTTGTCTTGTCTATGCTCGCGGCAACCCTGAACTACTCCTAGAGGGAAAAAATGACCCTGATAAAACATGCGCTGGTCAATGCAAACCTGCTGACATTCTTATGTATGGACCACGCGGTAGTAGATGGATACGCAGATATGCTCAGACAATGAACGGAAGTTTCGAAACTGTCCCTTCGAAGAGGTGCATCTATAGGGCTTCTTCGCTTTCACGGACCCTCTATTAAGATCGCCGATAGATCGTAATCCTTGGGTATCTCTTGACGTATACATTATGTGCGGTCTTGATGGAGGGTCCGTGGAAGCGGAGGAAGCGCCAGAGATGCACATCTTCGAAGGAACAGTTTCGATACTACCGTTCATTGTCTGGGCTATATCTGCGTATTCATCTAGGATCGCGTGGTCCATGCACAGGAGTACGAGTAGGTTTGCGTTGACGACCGCATGTTTTATTAGGGTCATTTTGCCCTCTAGGAGTAGCTCAGGGTATGCGATCGCCCATAAGCTTATCAGCACCACGATGAGCCAGAACGAAGTCGTGAGTGATCAGGGAGGGGCTGATCCGGTTGGGTTCGTTAGAATATCAATAGGATGCTGGCTTCAAGTATGAGCAGTTGTCTCGCTTCGTCGTGGGAGCTAGACCATGTTTTGACTGGAGATGCTGGATGGTTGCATAGAGCACAGTACACAATATGGATGTTGAGGGGGAGCAGAAGTGAGAGATGCGCCGCAGTTATATGAAATAAAGGGTAATGGAAGGTTCCAGCGTTTCACTCATGAGTCACAACGGCTCGTTCGTTCAAACTTAGCGATTGCGTCAAGAGCTAGACTCCCCGTTGATATCTTTATTTATGATGATTTTTATTCTATCAATGTTTTAGCTAAGTTGTGCTGGTAGTTAATACTATTAGCATATGCTTACCTCCAAGGCCTCCTCGCCCTCCCTGATAACTAATTTAGGTCTTTTCCTATCAGGTCTGACCACCTGGTCTATGTACAACTATGTTTCCCTTGCATGACTTCATTCGTATTTCCAGTCAACCATCGGCAAATAAAGTTCGAGGTTGAAGAACCCCATGGGGCACGAGCCCACCATCCCCGCACAACGCGGGGTGCATCGACGATCTAGGTTAGGCTTAGGCGAGAACTTCTTTAAAATAGACCCTCGTTTCCCTTTAACCTATTCCCTATTCCGACCCGACTAGGGATATCTCACTGATCGAATACACTCGCCCTATTTACCGCACTCCCTTTGACCGCTATCTATCCAGCCATGGAGAAGAGACGTCAAAATCACTCCTGCGACCAGTGCAGGAAAGCTAAAAAAGCCTGCGATGGCTACCTCATCAATAATGACAAGGCCGTGTTCATGGAATCTGCGACTAATCTCAGAATCCAGAATAGTGAGTGTCCCGCCTCCCCTCCATGCCCGCTCTCCCCCACCCATCCCTCTGCTGTTCTCACGCAAATCCGAACAGCTGGCTGAAACGTCTTCATTTCAAAGACTCGCATACGGTCGCTCCATGCTCCTACTGCGCTAGGACAAGAAAGAACTGCAGTCTGAACCCGCTTTGGGTCCAAATTCATCGGTCAACCGACGGACATGCCTTTTCGCGCTCCCAAAACATTGGACTTCATGATGAACCACGCCAGGACAAAAGGCAGCGAATCCAGTTACCAGAGAATGAGAGCGAGGCCTCACTAGCACCCATTTCTATGGTGCCTTGCCGAGACTCATCCGCAGAGCCTTTATATGCGCCTCTTTCAGAAAACAGTGTGGTTGATTGGGACGCGCTGTCTGCATCTGTTGTCCCTTATTCGATAAACCATTTGAGGTACAGGGATGCTTCGCACTCAGGTAACTCAGCACAAGTGAGCTCTATAGTTTTATCCGAGAACAAGCCTGTGGACCCGGTCCTGTATAATGACTTGGATAGCCTCATCGATTCGGCAATGCCCAATTCCAACTCTGACAGTTCTTATTCATCCGACTTCAATCTGCAGAACCTTACTCCCGATACCTCCCAAACACTTTCGTCCAATTCCGATCCCGCTTTCTCCATATCTTCAGATTGGGAGGAGAGGAGCCAAAACGAACTGCGCAGAGGGCCCCAGAAACGAAAAGACTCCAGCGACTCACAAGACTACGTTGTGATGCCACTCTCCCTATTTGGCGCAGACCACATTGCTATGGAAAATTCGAACCGGGTACTCATATCCGAGAGCCTTCTGCGAATTTACCACGATGTCCTAGAGAACAATCTCAGTTGCTGGTTGGCGGAAGATACGTGCCCATACAAGATGCGACGGAGACGATACGAGCAACTCTCCATCACCCAGAGCCCGATTCCAGGAGGGCAAATACAACCCGAATGGGGCATATCGTGGTCAAACCGCATGTACCGTCGTATTAAACAGCTCGACCGGTCCGCTCGGTCGACAGGGCTGATCCATCTCACTGCATCCGAAAACCAAGCCGCGTCTAGAGCCCTCGAATTAGCTATCATGGCATTTGCCACGCAGTGGGCCCAAGGGGGCCGGCGCTGGGGTGGTCATTGGCGGCCAAATAGGCGTGAGGATGACGGACTACACGACGAATTCGAGCAAACTCTGCACCGATCTCTTTGGGAACGTGCAAATCAGGCGCTTCAGGATGTCTCCCAGGTGGAGTGTTTTAGGGTGGTTTTTGCTGAGCTGATCTTCGGTCTTATACAGAAGCCGTCATCAAGCGACTACTTTGATGTGCGCGCAATGGAGAGACAGAGCACTGCGGATCAGAACGATGGTTTGAAGTCTTCACCGTTGTCACGGATCATGGATATCATTGATCAGGGAGGACCACCGGTATTTATGGAACGGGGAGCTCGCAAAATGCACGCGCTTAAATACCGATTTGAAGCACGCCAGGCAGGCGTCCAAGGTTCCGTTCACAACAGCACCAAAATAGAAGAGCAAGTTTCTCGAGGGTTCAGCACAGAAGAAACCCGAACAGTTGGCCTCTTGTACTGGCTCGCAATCATCTTCGACACAATCTCTTCATCCATGAATGAGCGACCAGTCGTTGTTTCCGATGAAGAATGTCAACATGAGGCTGCACAGGAAGCAGCGCGAGACCGTATGCAAGCCACGATGTCTAATAGGCGATGGGAACTCAACCTCTACGCCCAAGAGGATACTGAAAAGGCATTGCCCCTGCGTTGGCCTTGCCCATACGAGTCTGCGGCCAGGGCCGTTGCCAGGTCAGCAGCTGTCAAAGTTCTGCTCTTCCGCTACATCTCATACCTTCAAAACACTCTCAGGAATTCCGAGCCCAGCCAAGCCGTGGAGGAGATTATTCAACGCACGATATACGTCTACCGCTACTGGATGAAGACGCACGGGGCTTTATTCCGTGACCTAACCAGACACTACGACTCAGTCCCTCCGCGAATTAAGAGCTGGTTTCCATGCATTAGTATCCCCTGGCACCTCGGCTCACTCATGCTGGCCGACCTGATCGAGTTCGTGGATACGAACAGACTTGGCTGCGAAGAGTACATGTTCGAGCGTCAAAATACCTACTTGGTAATGAGAATCCGGAAAGAAAGCTCAATCGACATGGCAGACCTTGCAGCTGTCCTGACGCCTCGACCTTTAGGGGGAATGGGTTTGAACCAACTGCCTGGCTTTCACTTTGCGGTCAATGAAAGCCCACTTTTGACTGAGCCCTGGACGGTGCTTCTCGTTAGGGCATTTTCAAAAGCTTCAATATTTCACTTGAAGGAAACAGAGAAGCTACAGAAGTATCAACGTTTTGTCTTTGGTCATGAAAGTAAGGCGCTCCAGGCGAGTGTTGCGCGACTCGAGAGATGTGTTACGGCACTCCGATTCCTAGGTGCTAAGTCGGGGATGGCTGAGGCTATTTCTATAGTACTGTCTGAATCGTTGAATAAGTGCCGGAACCTAACGGGGCTGGTTGCTTGACAGGCCAAGACCGAATCTCGTTATATATGCCTGTTGATATGGGATTAGGAAGCGGAGTGTACTGTATGCTTGATTTGTTTACCTAAATGAACCACTAAAGAATAAACCCTCATAATTCCCTCAAGTTAAGAGCAAAACTTGGATGAATGGAGAATAGTTCATAGGTGAAAAGCACTGACCCGTAACCACAAGTCTAACCACCAGACGGACGTCCCCTGCAACCTCTACACCAGGGTAAGGACGGGCACTCAGTACACTCGCTGCTTTTTCAGCAAGCGTAGTCAGATATTTTGGCTGTCGTCTTCGGATGTACCGGGTCCTCTGGAGCCGTGTCCCGGAAAGATTATAGCGCGTGTTCTTCTGATGACCTGAACGACATTGTCAGGCTTAATTCCGCCGACTTGTTTTAGCCTTTTCCGGCGGTCGGAGCTTGGCCGCTCCGGTGCTATCTAATTTCTTAACTCACCTGGCACCCACCCAGTTGCCTCAGTGCCGTCGGACCGCAGCCAATGGTGACACGAACAGAATGTAGCCGATGATTTCAAGCTACCCCGGTTGGATTCTCTTCATCAGCTGTCTGTCACAGGGTCTGAGCCGGGAACGCTTTCCGGACGTACAAGTACCAGGGCTGCATAAGAGTAGTTCTTCAATCAATCATGTCAATTGGTTCCCTCAGTACTAATGCATACAGACATCTCACGGCCCTACACGAGTGCATACTGCATCTCTCGGACTCGACAATACCCTCAGTGTCTTCAGGCCACAGCCAATGATGAAACAGAATTCTGCCGATTTTGCCGCACTAACCCGACTGGTAGCATCTGGGAAACTCATCTTCCGGTGAAATGGCCAAGTCGCCGACAGACCGTTCGTTCCAAACTCCCTCCGCCTGACGGGCGAAGCTAATCCACCTCGGATGGCCGACTTGGCCTTGTCGTGGCTATGACTAGCGTAAATAACTGTTTCTCATTGTGCTGAGCCATCGGGCTTTGCTGGATATATATGCATGTTTGTGCGGGTTTGGACACTTCGGGCAGTTCATGAAGTTTTGGTGAGGCTTTACCTCGGAATCGCAATTATCAATTCATTTGTTTGCAACGATTTATCAACTCCCATAAGTATCGGTATTGGAATAGAGGGCTACTGTCGTTGACGCATACATGGTCTCGACTCAAACATCTTTGATCTTGTTGAATTCCTTGCGAAACCGATGATTAATGCAATTGCTTACATAGACCTTTGGAAAAGAGCAGCAATGTCATCTTCATACAGCCTCAAGGTTGGCACCCTGGCCAATGTGCCCTTAATAGTCCGCACGAATGGCTTGTCCTTCCGAGCGATTATTATGAAATCCACTGCCAGTCTCAATAGGCTGCGTTCACTGATCCTCGCAATATACGGTTCGACGCTCTGAAGGAACGAACGCCGCCCACTTTCCGACTCAACATCTACTGCGTCCTCTGCAATTTCAAGTAGCAGGACCGGAGCGGAGCATCCGTTGCCTCCTATCAAAGCAGTCCGTATGCGTGGGTGTTGCTCAATCTCCTGCTCAAACGGCGACACGAAGTATCCCTTCGCATCCGTGAGCGAAACAAAATCATCCGTCCGGCCGATAATCCTCCAGAGCTCTTTGCGATATGGGTGCTGAACCCACAAATCTTTAGTTTCAAACCTGTCAAGTTCAGGAAAGGCGATGAAAATGGGTTGCATGGCACATTCTGGTCGACGGACAAACACCATTTCATATAGATCATCAGTCCGGTGCTCAAACTGGACACCAGCATGGGACTGGAACTGAAAGTAATCCCAATCTTCTTTGTCATCCGGGCGAATCTGGGTAAAATGGTGCCCAGACTCGGTACAGCCGATGAGAGGGGCCAACTGAGTATGAGAAATTATTTGATCTCCCAGGTGGCGTGCAAGAGGTGCACCAGCATAGTGGACATATTCCAGATTCTTTAAAGCTTCAAAGCCATCCTCGAAAGACAACATCTGACTTAACAGTACCGGTGTACACAGAGCACCATCTGCACGGGCAAGACGCAGGATCCTCGCCACGGTTTCTGGGGATTGATGCGGGGGGGCAAGAATAGCTGTCATGTTGACGAATGGGGGGAAGAAGAGTACCATGACCATTCCCACATACTACAATTTTGTTGTTAGTACATTATACGCATATCAAGCACATACAAAATACCATTCTATCAGGTAATGACGGAAAACTTACATGTAATGTTGGCAAATGTGTATACCATCGTTTGTTGGTGTACTGATGAATATGGCTTTCTGCGACATCCGGCAAGCCTGCTGGAACTTCCAAATTGGCCACCATTCGAAATGTGTGCGTGATTGGCTTGGGGGGACCTAGACCAATAATTTGAGTGATTAGATGGCCGTTGTCAAGAAACCTTTGGCAAGATAACAGACTCGGCTCACCTGTGGTTCCAGAGCTGTGAAATACTAGCCATGGGTCGTCTTTCGCATCGTCCCAGAGTTTGGTGTATTCAATGGCAATCGGCTCCGTATCTCGGAATAATTCACTGAGCCTTGGGGCAACCATATATTGAATTTCTGGCGCATACTGAAGTGCTGTTTTGATATCCTTCACTACATGCTTTGTGCTCAGATAGACTTCGCAATTTGCTTTCTGGAGTACATATGCATGATTCTCTGCCGTCATAGACAGATTAGGAAGAATTAACTTGGAATTTCGTTAGCCGTGAAGAGGAAACAGGAAAGTGACAGGCATACCTTCTTCTGTAGCTTTCCTGCTGCGAGCGCAAGAATCGGATAACGAAGATCTTTAGGGCCGGCATAGGCAAGACATTGAAAAGACCGCGACGATGTGGGCAGATATTGTAAGAGCCATTGTGCCGCATGATTGGCCGCATCATTCAGTTGTTTAAACGTAATATCCCTATACCCTTTGGATAAATCTCTATCATCGACCGGTATCGAAATCCACGGGCTGTTTGGTTCGTGACGCGCTCGTTGTTCAATCACGGATATAATGATTCGCTTCCCATGCTGTACGCCCGGAAAGGGCAGGAGCGTGGAGTTTGTGGACATTATCGAGCAGGCGTGGAGGGAATGGAAAGTGGCCTAATTTAAAGGCTGCTACAGAAAATTCTAGCCAGACTTCGCATCACATGAGTCCCACTACTGCGCCCCGGTTGGTCATAGCCACTTGGACAACTATTTTCCCTACCCGTACCATATAATTGTCGACATTAGTCAAATCTGTTTTTCTTGACTGCCAATAGTTTTGATCGATAGTCTTCCCTCTCCACAACTATATAATCGCCGCAAGGGTTTCCAAAACCAACTGCTTTCGGTAGGTAAGCCTCGGTCCGGCTATCGGCATCGCTGCAACCTGCCGACCTGAGGATGTGGAGCAACTTGCCGATCTCATTCCCCACGGCCCCTGCCGACCTGAGGATGTGGAGTAACTTGCCGATCTCATTCCCCACGGCCCCTCCCATCTTCGCGATACAATCTGGTCCGAATTTTCCTTCATTGCATCATTGTATTGGCGGCGAGCTGAAAATGAGGAGCCAACTTATCGATCGCGTTCCCCTCGGCTCCCCAGTCGCCTCCCATCTCCGTGATACTGGTTTTCGTTTTCTCTTTAAATGAGCCGTAAGATACAACGCATAGTATTACGCTAGATTACGGTTCTCACTCGTGGACTGCACATGTTGTCTGCTGAATCCTTTCTGATTGAGAGGCCTATGGAGACGTATCAATCTCATGTTTTGAGCGGGAAAGATTATTCGCAGCAGTCTTGAGCCGCCTAGGGACTGGATTGTGGAAAAGAAAATTTAGCCCCAATTGCCTGAAATCAGAGTTGACATTCAGGGAAATGACCTACGGTATTTGCGTCGAAGGAAGATGCTGATCGATATTGGGACGAAGATCCATTCGTCTGTACATTGCATTGAGTGAATTACAATACTGTACAGGTACTATGGAGAGTAGCAGGCGATAGAAAACCGGCCTCATAGGATCCGCATTAGTTGGCAGATATGAAAACAGACCCACAATGACACTGATCTGAAAAGGCGGTACTTTTATCTGGCTCCCTATCTAGGGCAAAACCAAGAGCTCTAAAAAAAATCATATATGCGCTAAATTCTAGACTTTACATCAATAGGCTGCACGGAACGTTCGCATCCATTAGACATCTAAAGATGCGTCCTTAATCTACAAAAAACACTAGCTAGAATCTCGTGTATGCCCCCAAGTTTCATCCTGTGTCTGTTTGAGGAAGGGAATGAGGTTAGTCCCACCAGTCCCACGGAGAGACATAGGAGGTGCTAAAGTTGAGTTTGCATGGCCGCTTTCCAGCGGTTCTGGTGGGACAGACAAGGACTTCTGCTGTGATGGTAATATAATATAGCGTGACACTATTCGAATGTGCTGGTCTCGCAACAGGTAAAGTGCCTTCAAGCAAGAATCATACGCCTCCTGCAGTTTCGGATCTGAAGCCCTTGTAGTAATGAATGCTCTCAAATTCGCGACCCGTGAGACAGCTTCCAAGAAGCGCCGATGCGGCGTAGGCATGTACGACCTCATCTCATCAATGAAGCCCCGACAAAATACTGGGTTATTTTCGCCGCTACGTTGATTCGTGGTATCATACCCGGGGCGATGATAGACTCCAAGAACAATATCCATAAGTTGAATCAGAGAACTTTGCGCGTTGCTGCCGCCGCGGTAAGACCGCTAATCTGGGTTTCCGGAACCATTGTCATAGTTCAACCCACCAGGGCAGCCAAACTCTTCTAATTTACTCGTGCCTGCCAGGAATGGTCTAATACCGTGGTAGAAAGCTGAAGGCTCACAACAATCACGCATTCGGTCCAATAAGGAACACACTTGCATAATAATGTGTGCGACTGAGATCAAGCAGTTGGTAACCCTCTGGGCATTTCCCGAATGAGCTGCTTCAATTGCGTCAAGTGCGATGGTGATCAGAGGAGCTCCACGAGCCTCGATGGCAACCGAGACCAAGTAAAACCAGGCTTCATCCCGCGTTCCAGTGAATAGAGTATTGATCTTAAGGTTGTCCAAGTCATCAGTGGCTTTTTCTGGACTTTGGAGCTAGTAATTCCACAAGCATAGTCTAGCGTAAGTTGCCACGGGCGGAACCTCTAGATGGTTGGAAACGTGAATTAAAGGAACTGTGATATAGCAGGGTAAGATCTAGTTTCATACTCTTCATTAGTACAACATAAGACTTTACGAGAGCTACTGAAAACAGGAAAATATCATCCTTACTGTGGCTGGTCGCTGGTCACCCCAGATATATCCATTCGCCAGGAACACCAAACATACATATGCCCTCATCCATTCTGAGTTCGTACGCAGATAGTCTGTTGACAAAACCGGGAGATTCTCGATGTGATGTTTCAAGTCGCCGTTTTCAAGCAAAATGGGCAGGTCAGAAACTGAGCGTTCCCATGGATGGTAGTATGAATATGGAAGTTGTGTAATTGGCGCTTCGGAGGGCAAGAAGCCATGATCAGGAGACACACCAAAGTCGCTGGCATGTGGAATTTTTAGATCTCTGAACATTTTGCTTGCAGATAGAGCGAAAGGGGGGAATTGCAAAGAGGATTGGACTTGGCTTCGAGTTATGCTGATGTCGACCGGAAGGCGGAAACTGATATGTAATGGCTAGTATCAAGAACACCAAGCCAGTACCTGGAAGCACGGTACAGTCGGTTGATTATCCCAGGCGGCTGCTATCGCAGGTTTGTCACTCGATAATTCCCATTTTCCGAAGGGACCCGCGTTTCCAGAAAACATATGGTGGACAAGATATTCGCTTAAGCATGAGATTATGTCAAACTGAAGTAAAAGTGAAAACCCGCCCCAAACCCGCGTTTGGCGAGGTCTAGGTACCATGGCTAAGGATTTATGGCATGGAACCAAGGACTAAGGATTGCCATCTAACTTCCACGTCCAGCCCGCTTCTTTCAACTTCTCGCCTTTCTCAAGCACGACTCGCTCCATATTTGCTCTGTACTCTTCTAAAGCAACGCTGTACTTTGGATCTGAGAGAGACAGAATACGAATAGCCAATAAAGCAGCATTCGTCGAATTTCCAATGCCGACTGTAGCTACAGGAACCCCTCTCTGCGAATGGCACATTAGTATAAACACTGACTAATATCCTTTACAAATATAGTACTTACTGGCATTTGCACGATAGAGTGCAACGAATCGACACCATCTAGAGTCGGTCCCTTCACTGGGATTCCCACTACCGGTAAGTTCGACTCCGAGGCTACCATTCCAGGAAGATGAGCGGCGCCTCCAGCGCCGGCGATAATGACACGTACGCCACGAGAAGCTGCCTCTTCGCAGAAGCGATTCATCAGCTTTGGAGTACGATGAGCAGAGACAATGAGCGTCTCAAATGGGACCTTGAATTGATCCAAGATACGCGCGGCATCACGGACATTGGGGAGGTCCGAATCAGACCCCATGAGAACTGACACCAATGGCCGAGGATGCGGCTTTGGCGGCCTCGGAACAAGGGCGTCATCCCCCAGGGATCCCAGGATCTGACAGATTCGGTCATTCACATCGGCATCGGATGGTCCCACCACAGTGATATGGCCTATCTTACGTCCCTTGGGCGAGTCGAACTTGCCAGGGGCGTCTTTCTTCCCATAAAGATGCACTGTTGCTCCCTTCGTTTCGAGGGCACGGCTGACAGCCGCACGAACGTCTTCCACCGAATCCGGTGTGCTCCGTAGATTCAGCGTCGTAGCAGAGGATACCTTAAGTTCTGTGCTACCTAATGGGAGAGACAGGATAGCTCGGAGGTGGTTTTCATACTGGGAGGTTTCAGAAGCCTCAACTGTATGATGAGCTGAGCTGTGTGGGCGAGACGCAATTTCGTGGGCACGCAAAGACCCTGTCAGCTTATGTTAGTGATCAACTCACTTACATGCCGTACGGGATTGCAGGCGACTCACCATCGGCTAAGACAAAAAATTCGACACCAAAGACACCGACAGCACCTTCGCCCAAGTTGCTGATGGCTTTCTCCGCCAGCGACTCGGCGCTGAGGGTAATATCTTTACTCTGTAGTCTCGCTGGAGCACGTACCAGGTGACCAATCTTTCCACGTTTGACATTTTCGGCGATGCCATAACTCTGAATTTCCCCTTTGACGTTGCGAACGACGACAGCAACAATTTCGTTCACGACGCCCTTGACATACTGCTCAGCATACAGTGGGCCCTGGAGTGCCTTCAGACCTTGTGGAACATCAGAAAGGTCCTTGACGAGAAAGTTTCCCCGTCCATCGTACGCATTTCGGCGCGCCTTCAGAAGAAATGGAAGACCGAGTATTTTGGCCGCCTCGCCGACACTCTCTGGAGTCGGATTCGGCAGGTCGATGAATTTCGCGACAGAAACATTAAATTTATGGAGGAACGCTTTTTGGGACAGTTTGTCTTGCACAATGGCGATGGTTTCAGGGGAGGGAAAGATTTCAATTCCTTTGCCCAAGTTTCCGCCTACTTTGCGATATAGATCACGGATCTGGAAGAGCGCCTGGACATCAACATGCTCGATCTCGACGGTGATGACATCAACGCGCTCAGCGAGAGCTTGGATGTCCTTTGCATTGGTATAAGCTCCCTCCACATGAGCTAGGTTGGGGTGCAACAGGGAGATAGCGCTGATCTGCTTAGCGGGGGACGCTGGCGAGGGGTCGAGGGCGACAATAGGGATAGCAAGTCGACTCCCAGCTTCGCTGAGAAGCCGGCCGTACTGGCCTCCTCCTACAAATTAGGTTGGTCACCGTGCAACGTGAAATAATAGCTGACGAGAAACTGTCGAGTGCTGCTTACCCAGAACGCCAACAACGCGGTCTTCAATTGCACCAACAATACGTTCAGCCATTTTTCAGAAGGCGTGGGAAAAGTCACTTTAGGCTTCGAATAGTGGGATGATCACCGTCAGAAACATAGCTCCAGAGGCTGGCCGCGTACGGCGGCTGCTGGATGTATAGGGGAATTTCGAGAACACGCAATCAATATGATCAAGCTCGCAATACCACCGAACAAACTCAAATAAACACTACTAGCCCAAAAGGTCAACGTGTGGGACATTGCGTCAGTCATCTACAATGTCCATAGTGTTGCGCGAGAACACGCAATCAATATCATCAAGCTCACAATACTACCGAACAAACTCAAATAAACACCACTAGCCCAAAAGGTCAACGTGTGGGACATTGCGTCAGTCATCTACAATATCCACAATACTGCGCAACGCCCTATTGACCGAGATTTGTATTGTCTTTCGAACTTTTCCTTTCAGGGGAAGATATGCAGTACGTAGATATAATAATATCAGATTCGGCAAACAAACGATACATAGTGTGTGTGGTGTTCCTTATTCGTTGCACTCCTTTACACCGCTTTTCCCCTCCGCCTGCCTAAAATCAAATATCTTTCTTACCCGTCTAACATGGTCAGTATCAAAGTCTTCCATATATAACGCATTTACCCCGTAAAAGCCCATTTTCTTCTGAGTATGCCTAAGAAGATGTCTTGCCAGTTAGAAACCGGTATTTATATACATACATGAACCTGTGAGCTTCGTTCAGTAGCTCACTGGGCCTGTAAACACGTCCACAACGGTATCTTTAGGGCCCTCTGTCAACTAAGAAGATTACTGCATAAAGCTGAAAGAAAGCCTTTGGCATTCTTTGGTCTAGTGATATACTTTCTTGTTATCCGCCTTTAACTCTCGGTACAATAGGAAATAAGAGCATGAATGCGTCAATAATTACCTAAGGCTCTACTCTTACGAACATCAATTACTGAAAAGAACTGAGGTCATATGTGTAAGGCAGTGACATAGAATCATTATATGAAATACCAAGAACTACTCACTGAGGTTGATCATAAGCTCAAAACCTGAATATGACTATATGGGAAACAAATTAAACAGATTGGAGAAGATTTTCCAATGATCGACGATATTTGGAAATCGGAGAACTTCTGATCGGGGCCATCAATAATATAATTGTCAATATCAAGAAACAAATTGGCTATAGAATTAAAGAAAACTCGTGGGAAATCTAATTCTTCAGACCGTTCTTCTCGTCCTGCAATGGAGTGATCCACACCGGTTTATAATACTCGCGTGGGACAGCCTGCTCACTTCTGGCGACGATATCTTCAAAATTGTGGTTTACCAGGAGATGCCCGTTGCGAAAAATGGGCTGAAGTAGATTCTCTCCCTCCTTGGCTTCTTCGCGACGGATTGTCTGGTATTCTCCATCACGCTTGACCAGCGCAAGACGGCCACGCTTGGAGTTCTTCGCGGAGTCTGTCTTGGGCTCCTTATAGATGTCCTTCCATTCCCCATTGATGTTGACCGCACTCGCCTTCTGCGTAAATGAGAAGGTGTCGCGGTTGATGTACTGGAGCAAACCACCGCCCATTCCAAGGAAGATATTTTCTGCGGACAAGCCGCGACGCTCGAGCTCAGCATAAATTTCCTTGAGTGATTCGATGGTCAAGCCATCACCCTGTGCTGCACGAACATAGTCGGGAAGAACTTTAAAGCCCTTAGAGTTGGTCGTCGATCCAAACTTCCTAATCAAGCCTTCCAACGTTTCAGAGATCACAGTTGCAGGGTCTCCCGAATCGGGGCGAACCAGGATTGTGCTACCTATGGACAAGGATCGGATTAGCAGTTGTTCCAAGACAAGGTTTAATTCCAAATTGTAGCTTACCGCTGTTGATAACATCGTCCTTCAACTCCGTGCCGAAGATTTTGTCGACAGTTCCTTCCAAGTCGTACGAGTCAGAAACAGCAACAACAAAGGGCCATCCCTTGTACTGTTTGATTAGATTTCTATGAGCTTCGACCTCTTTCTCTTTCCCCCAGGCTGTCACAGTCGAGTGCTCCGAGTTGGGCTGAGAGATGCCGGGGTTCAGAGCGTTGTAGTAGAGTGTGGCAGCTAGAGATCCTGAGATGGTGTTGGTCTGTCGGAAATTCACGAGGTGCGCCAGTCCACCGAGAGCGGCAGACTCCTGGGAGCTAACCCCACGAGAACCGTAGTCTTGCAGCACGTCACGGAGAATCTCAGGATGTTCCGAAGTTCGCTCGAGAGACTCCCGAATAAGCTGCTTCGCGAGCCAACTCGTGGTACCGACGGACGAGGGATACCAAATGGCACGCAGGAGAGCTGTCTCAATGAAACTAGTCGCCCAGAAGTATTTGGGATCTGTGTTGACAATCTGGACGAGAACGTGCTTAATTGGCAGCACAGTTCCCTCCGGGACGGCCTCAATCTCTACGGGAAGGTACCCGTTGTGCTCATTGACAATCCCAAGCCAGCCCTCTCTGTTGAATGGGATCTGGTGCTGCCGCGTCACAATCTCGGCCTCATCTATGTCATCAATGGTGATTGGCCGCAAAAGATGCTGCTTGATGAAAGCTTGCAAACCTATAAAGAGAAGCGCCGGAGTAGATCCTCCTCGCGATTCAATGTAGCTCGACACATGTCTGGTGCCCGGAGGATAAAGATTCCAATGGGAATGTTTGTAGGTATCAGTATTAAGAATGAGATTGTTAAAGTTGGACAGCGCCCTTGGTGCCATAATGACGATTATCAAAGCTCCGCAAAGAAGTGATAGATATGAATAGAGGGTGAGAATACTCTGTAAAGATTGAGAAAACAACAAAAACTCGCATCCAACACAAGGACCATACACCGTATTTGAAGCCCATGCTCATATATTGGGTGCTTGACAACGTCAACTGTTGGGCTTATTGCGTAACGTCGATCAAGTTGTCGGGTACCCATATAATCAAATCAGATGCGCCTCAGACACCTTATGGTTCCAATAATATTTGAGGCAGATGATTTCGTGATATCTCAAGCATATTAGCTATCGCAGGCCTACCTTCTACGAGATACTAAATGGAGGACTAATATCGTATGTTTCTAATTTTCGTGCTCGCTAATTTTAGAGATCACAGAAGATTTCACTGCTACGAACTTTCTGGCCTTTTTTATTCCCGACTTGTTAATATTCCCTCCCCAAATTTCAGTGTTTCTGTCCCATTCTCTCAAATTTTCGATCCTACTAATTTTCTCTACGATGCCAGCGAATGAACGACTGTAACACCGAATTAGCAGCACAAAAATTAAAAATCCAACAATATTAGCCTTATCTTGATTTTCTTGGAGGCTAAAGTTAGTGATCAGTTAAAATTCTTGTCATAAAATTAAGTACTTGTCTGGAATATTCAAGTCGACCGGTGTTGATGATGATGTATGGGGATGGGGCATAGCTAGATATGGAGTGTAATATGTATTATGTAAAGTAAAAGGTGTTGGAACCACCCTTTGAACTATCCCTAGGTAGGCATAGTCTCTAGTCACGTGACTCACAGGGTGGTTTTCGAAGAGGGCTAAGGGTCGTCTTGGCTATATGTAGGTAACGGCAGTAACGGCACAAGCGGCGATCCCGAAGCTCGAACCAATAATTAGATAGTACCTTCAGCCAACTATGAAAAGGATACATTTTTCTCTAAGTATACCAAGGTTACAATGAATGGCACTTCCTACAGACTACATACGGGTATGTGAGCAAAGTGAAGTAACAGGAAAGTAAAATATCAAGACTACCCAAGATCAAGTATGAGGGTTAAGTGTACTCCATATAAGCATGCCGTGCCACCGTGGGTATTATCCAAAACAGTCCCAAGGTCATGAACATCATTTATACCAAACCATGTATCCCGCCAAACAGATCATAAAGTATAGAAATCAGGCTAGCTGCCGCTCAATATTCCGCGGTCCGGTCAGGAGAGGCGGTGGAATAGGAGGCACAGAGCCTCGGAAGACAGAGGCTCCCCTAGAACCGGGGCGAGGAGGAGGTGGAGGAGGGTGCGGAGGCGGGTGGGCGAATCCGGGATGGTGAGGATGACGAGTAAACTGGGGTTGAGGTCCAGGGGGAACGGGAGACCCGACAGTTAGGCGATTAAAGTCCCCGGGCAGTTGCTGGGTGTGGTAGAGGTATTGGCCTTGGGCTTGGGACGGAGGGCCGGCGTAGCCCATGGAATAGAGTGGGTCACCGGGGAGAGAGACGAGGGAGGCGTTGAGAGTGCGGGCAATGTCGTCGAGGGTGACCTCCATCGGAGAGATGTAGGTAGTGTTGCTTTTCTCGGACCAGGCCAGAACGTGGCCACAGACGCGGCCGGTGGATTTGTCAAATACCCATGCGCCAGAGTCGCCGGGGGCTGTGGAAGCCATGCGTTAGCTTGAACTAGTTACTCAATACATGGGGTGAAAGGATTGTTTTGGTCTTAGAATCCGGTGGATGTTATAGTCTACCGGCTTAAAGAGGGGAAGGCAGCAGGTGAAAAACAAAAAAAAAAAAAAAAGAAGAGAACAAGGGTATCTAATTAACAATCGTATAGACATAAACATGATCTGCAGTGTGCCGCTTACCTCCAAAGTTCCCGTTCACACAAAAGCTCGTGGAAAATGAGTGCCGGCCATGCAGCTTGACTATCGCCATTGCTTTGGATATCTGGCCAGTCTGTAGCCCGCTTGTGCGGCCGCAACAGTGTACATGTAAGCCGCCCAGTTCCTCCATCCGAGCCACTTGGTTGAGGAAGATAGGTTGAGGTGGAACGCCAGGCCGGATAGGCAGGGCCGAGCTGGTTTCAATGATTATGTTGCGAGGATCCATGCGGGCTTCGTCCACTTTGATGAGAGCCCAATCAATCTCGTGCTTGATTCCTTTCCGGGTCCATCGTCGTACTCCAGATGAGGCATGGATGTAGCCTAGCGCATGTGAGGCAAGGTGCTCGTCATCACGGTCCTCCGGGGACGGAAAAAAGTCTTCATGCACATCGTCAATGGCTGGTTGGGTGACCAGTAGTCGCGGCTCTTCGCCAGGTTCAATACCGGCAGTGTCACCGATAGAGGCAGCGTCTTCGTCGTCATTATAATCACCATCAATGGAGTCGTCATCAGAAGATTCTTCATCTGAAAACCAGTATTCGTCGTCGCCATCACCGCCTTGCGATATTGGCGCATCATCGCCGTCCTCGGGGTCCGAGAGCTCCAAATCGAGATTGGCTTCAGAACAATCATCATCGCCGTGGGTGTACATGAATTCCTGGCTGGCGGGGTTTGAGATATCTCGAGGGGCGTTCTGCTCTTGATCCCCAGGACCTTCATCATCACTGGGTGCCTCGAGCATATGATGAACCGTTAGGCCGTAAGGTAATCCATCGACGAGGACGGCACCACCATATGAGACAGGGGGTAAATGCTCCTCGTTCTGGAAAGCACCGATCGATGCACCGCACAGAGGTCGTTGCTGGTAACATGGGTTTAGTTCTCGCTGTCGAAAGGGCGTCTCGTTTGATCTATTCGGGCGTGTCTTCGCTGGCTTGCGCCGCTTGTTGCGGGGGACTTTCGACCGTTCGATATCGCCGCGGATGACGATGAGATCCCAATCCTCCCGACCCAAAACAAAGTGTTTTTTCAAGGCCGATCGGACTTTTTTGACGCTTGCACATGTGACACAGATGGTCGTGCGTGCCGTTTCGGATGACTCTCCGGTCATTATGAGAGAGGCGCCACAGGACTCCGACGATTCCTTGAGAATCTTCTGAAGGAGCCGGCTCAGTTGTGGCATCATCTGGAAATTCCATTCCTGCATATGCTCATCCGGAATCTCGATATTAGGAAGGCGCTTAACGGTGCGTCTCTTGGCGGGCTTGTCCTGTGTCCTTTCTTTTGTCACTGCACCCCATTGACCTGGGAGTGCGGGGAGCTTTTTATCCAAGGCGACCTGCTGACGAGCAGCGAGGTATGGATCGGACTTCTCTTCCACAGGGGTTGGCTCGGGAGTGGGAACCAGGGCCAGTGGCAGGCAGTCATCCAATTCTTCCGCCGAGGGAGCGTTGAAGATATCGATGCGACAGCATGACCACAGGATCTTACAGATGGTATACATGAAATTCATCGAAAAGGAGAATGTGCCATCGGGATCCGACAAGTCAAGAACAGGGTAGTGATAGATCTGAGGGACGCGAAGAGAGAGATCGGTCATAGGTTGTGTCGAGAGGTGGAAGTTGGGTGCATCGAGACATAGCTGTACAGCTTGAAGATATGCAGTACCGCACTTGGCCCCGAGCTTCTTGATGTAAAGATCTTCCACGCGATGCTTGAACCACGAACGGTCATACTTCATCTTCCATAGCCGTCCGATTGGTGCCCATAGACCGATCTCAAGCAAGACGAGTCCCAGAGAGTAGAGGTCATACGCCCACGCTGAGTCGTCCTCAAGGCTTCTTTTGTCTTCGGGGTGGCGGTACATTGCGGTAGACAACGGTTCCGGGGTGGGACCATCTCCAGAGAAACGGGCTGGGGAAGTCAAATATGCACGTCGAAGATCAGGCGAGAGGCCACTCTCGTCGTTGTTCGCGTCGGTACGACCAGGGAAAAATATGACATTGCTGCTGTTGATGTTACCATGCACGGCGTTTTGGCTTCTCAGATGCAGGGCAGACATCAACAGATCATAGGCTAGCCGGAAGCGAGTCTCCAGGTTCGGCATCCGCTTCTCGCGGTAGTCTTCCGCCGACGGAAGCATGGCAACCAACGGCACAGGCTTGAGCTCCTTGAGGAGGTCACTGGGATTTTGAAGAAAGGGAAAATAATCGACTGGCATCTGGTAGAGGAAGGCATAACGGGCATTGGGTTCATCAAGACAATAACCAAGGAAGCGCAGGAGACCCAGGTGAGAGATCCGGGCATTCTGCAGCAGCTGATCAAGCGATTTCTGGAGTTTCTCGAGTCGTAGATTCTTCGAATTCATTGGGGATTCGGCAATCATTGGCATGAACTCGACAAGGACCGAGACATGAGACTCTTTGAATGAGCCAAGGAGAGAGGGAACAGCCGACGCTTTCAATCGGCCAACAGCTCGAGAGTTGGAAGATGCTGCAATAGGCTCATATGGCGGAGGGCTGTTGTCATGGGCCGCTCCGTATAGTTGCAAAGCCGATCGATCGATAACGAAAGGCTGCGATGACATGAGAGTATTGCTGGAGTCGCGTTGGTGGGTGGACGGGGTATAGTTGAAAGGGTCAATCATTTGCTTGGGGCCTTGCATCTTTCCCTTCGAGTCTGAGAAGGAGCCGTAGGAGTAATCATATGGAGAGGTAGGGTTCGGTCGTCTCTGCGTGGTGGCATTGTACTTGCTTGACATGTTCGCCTCCCGCCGTGAGCGAGAAAGATCATAGAGCGTGTCGATGCACGCCGTCAAGTCGCTCAGAATAGTCTTGGAGCGACTGATATCATCGTCGGTCCAGTGTGTCTTCAGTGGCAGACTGCCGAGGCTATCCTTTGAAGGTAGATCCACTCTACGTTCCTTGGAAGGTAACAGCGGCGCATCGATATGCTGAACCTGCTCTGCTTTGTTGAGAAGGTCCTGAATTGAGGACATGACACTCTCGACGACATCGCTGAACCCGGCCGCGGTTAAGGACTCATCGATATCATTCGGCTGGGCGGCGCTAGCGTCACTCCAATCTAGACCCCACGCCAGTAAACGGTCCCGCTGCTTTTGGAAGCTCTGGTGCAGGGCCACAAGTTCAGGGTCATCTAGGGCCTTGGATGCAGTGGTAACGCTTTCGCAAGAGGTTTTCGTATCGGTATACAACTTTGTGAGGCGGCGCTCGAGAAACCCGCTTCCTCCGCGCAGGACGGACATATTACCGATAGCGATTCGATAAGGACCAGAGAGGGAGTTGGCACTCTAAATCGAGAAGGAATTGTCGCGTATATTCACAGTCCCATGTCGTGAGTCGCAAAAGGGTGAAGGAGCCATATGAGAAAGGGGAATGGAAGGGAGAACGAGGAAAATCGAACAATGGGTGCCTGGCGATGGCGACGAAGGGTCTTGATAGACGAGCATCGCGGGAAGATCTGGTGGAATCCTGTTGCCTAACCAATCATGTTGCCGCCTGCGGGTGAAGGTGGGTCACGTGGCAGGCACCTAAATTTGGGATGTGACTAAGCTTTATGCTAGGGCCTTAGGCAGCAGTGTATTTCTCGAAGGATCAAGAGATAAATTATTGAAAACTATGGATAACGTCTCAATGTACAGTGAATAAAAATAGACAACAGAAAAGGCAAGGAGCCCTTAGCCCCCTCACCCGGTCATCACTCGTCGCGATACCCCGACATCCCGCGCTCGCTTCTCGCTGAAGTTGTGCAGACGCTCTCCGATTAGGTAGACGTCGTCACGGATACTGATGCGCCAGATCGCCACCCGTCTGTGAACAAGATGGATTGCCCACGTGGCCAACGCAACTAATAGCGTAGCTGGGTACGCATAGCGATAGCCTAAGGACTGCGCGTCACTGCGCGAAAAGAAGACGGTCCATCTTAATACCCCACCCAATGCCAGGGGCATGGTGACTGCCACAGCGGTGAACAGCGACAAGGGGAGCACCAGAGCTCTAGTCGCAAGGTTGACGTTAGGCCGCAGCCAGCCGTCGCGGAAAATTCCGTTGAGCACGGCGGCGGCCCAGGACTGCGGGTGCCAGAGAATCAACTTGATCGCCATCTGCACGTATAGGACCCCCAGAGTCCAGTCTTGCACGACGTGGATGACGTGGGACTGCCCATCTCCCAGCAAGGTGTGTGCCGGGATAAGGATGTATAGCTCAGTCATAAGTGCAAAAAGTGTGGGGAGCAAGACAACCAAGACACCTGACATGTATAGAAGACGGCCCGCATCGAGCACTAGATTAAGACCAATCTGGCCCAGCTCTTGCGGGGATCGAAGATATCTCCCCGGGTTTTCTTTCATCGCCAGGACTGCGGCGTAACAGGAAAACGCAATGTACGCCAGGCTGCCAACCACGCACAATCCAC
Source organism: Penicillium decumbens (assembly GCA_027569385.1). Classification (NCBI taxonomy): domain Eukaryota; kingdom Fungi; phylum Ascomycota; class Eurotiomycetes; order Eurotiales; family Aspergillaceae; genus Penicillium; species Penicillium decumbens. The sequence continues at coordinate 482,585 of JAPDEZ010000004.1, read as the reverse complement.
ACGAGAAGGCGTAGATATCGTTCACAGGAACAGGACTGGAGAAATAGAGCGCAACGATCTTCCGACCAATGACCAGCGGAACAATGGTGATGCCTACCCCGGTGGCAGCAGCAAACAGCCAGACCAGAAGAATGAAAGCGGCGATGCGAGTCCGGAAGGACGGAGGGATGTACACCTTGGTAAACATGTTGCTGGCCCGGCCGTGTAGCCCATCATCGGGATCAGGGCTTCCATCGACACGTTCATTGTCCTCGGTCACATCTAAAAAGACCCTCGTTCCCTTGGGGATGCGAACCTGGTCTGAAGCTGGGGCGCGAACGTATTTGCCGTCCCGCAGGAAGTACGTGTCACGATTTTCCTTTTCTGCGGAAGCCTGTTCATCCTCGCCAATCACGGGATGTTCCCAATCACCCTTGCTTCCGGAGAGCAGGCTCCACCAGGTACGTCGGACATGGCGACCTTCTTCCTCGGGATGCCTCTCCGGGAAGAAGAAGTTGCTGAGGCGCAAGTAATGAGCGCACTTGTGGAACCACCAGTTGTACAGCTCGTGCAGGCCGTCTGACGGCTTGACAGATTGGATGGCCAAGGGCATGATGAAATTGTAAAACAGTAGATCAATGGGGAACTCCAGCATTGGGGCATTGGAAGACCAGTGAATAGGCAGCACGTCATCAAAGGCGAAATAGAGACCCCAGACCACTCCTCCGAGGCAGAGAATTACCAGCGCACCGTACACAAGGGCGCTGAATCCAATTTTGCGAAGCTGGGTGGTGATACTGCGCTCGAGGACATCGCGAATCGGATGGAAAGTCGGATCATCTGGGTCACGAATGAAGTCTGGCCAGAATGTTAGTATCTAAACACATAAACATGATCAAATAGGAATAAAATACTCACAGAGGACACCGCTTCGCAGAATCTTCCGACACATGGAGACAAATAGAGCAAAGTGGAACATGTAACATGTACCGATAAACCAGTGGACGAAAAGCGATGTAAGCGGCGAAGCCATTGTGAACGCGACGCGCGAGACCACCGTTGCATTGGAGAACAGAGGGAGCAAGGCAAGGTCGAGCAGTGTGCCACAGTAAAGAGGGAAGATGATCATCTCAATGCCAATAATAAGGATGACCTTCATCACCCCCCCTGCCTGAAGAAGGACTTCTGCCACAATGCCCTCAACCCTTTGGCCACGGTTGGTCCCAGACAAGAGTCCGGTGATTCGAAGGTAGAGGAACCCCACGGTTGTTGCAAGCGTGTAGCCCATCAGGATGGCGACGGCACGGTCTTTCGTATCCCAGACGGCCAGCTCATAGTCAACAGACATAGTTGCCTTGGCGGCCTCGGCGGCGCCAGCGTCCATTAACTTTGCTCCAGAACTGAATAGCGGTGTCTTAATCAAGCCGCTGAGGTGTTGCTGAGCCTGAGATAGGGTCTTTTGCAACAGGGAGAAGTCAAGCTCGAAGGAAAGAGCCCCTGGAAGTCCGAGATTGATCAAGCGTAGTGGGAGGTCGTGCAGAATGAATCTCGCTGCATGGAAGCCGAATTGTAAAACCGTCATAATGCGGGCCTGGTGGAGCTTGAGCGCCTGATGCGATATCACCGAGAACATAGGAATGTCAGACTCGTGAAAGACAAGGAATGCCTTCACCACTTTGTTGAGACGATTGGTACTGGCCTCGATAAGGGACAGCGAGGCGCTGGTCACAGATTTTCCGCGAGGAATCCACTCAATAGCAGGGACAAAGGCGCCGAAGGGACTGAGCACGACTTTGCAAACGAAGGTCAGCCAATACATGACATAGCCTACGACGCCAATTAAGGTGTCAAGAGCGACGTCAGCAACCACGGTGACAGCAGCCATCGGCACTCCGACAATCAGCTCCAAGGGGTTGGCAAGCAGGACGAGGGCGATTTTGCCCCACAAGTAGGGCAGCCAGATGCCAATGGCCACGGTAAAGGCAATCAAAAGGGCACAGAAGACGGCATTTTGCAAAAGTCCAAAGATCGGCCCTTGCATGCCAATGAGATCCATGATGCCTTCGAAGTCATCTCCTTCGATTGCGTCCATGTCGTTGGGATCCACGCCAGCCTCAGCCGCTGCCGCTGCCATCGCACCGTTAGCTGGTTGTTCTTCCAGACGAGGTTGGACAGGCACGAATGGGTCTTCCAGAGCGGGGTCTTGGACTATATGCGCATCGTCCTCTAGTGCGCCCTCTGTCGTATCGTGCTCAACGGGAGCGACATCTCCCCAGAACCAATCGGCAAGTCGCTCCGTAGCTCGTTTGGGAGGTTCATTATCCTGGTGGTCCATACGAACGGCATCCTCTCTGGCAGTCGATTCGAGGCTGGGATGCGGGGCTGAAAGCGCTTGCTCATTATCTAACATTTGAGTGGCGCCACCATGTTGCTCATTGAATGTGCTGGGATTCTGGGGGTCCGTAGTCTGATGATCATGCGCATGATTCGAAGGTCCAGCTAGATTTTCGTCTTGGTTAAATCCTGCAAACCCGTTGACTATCCAGCCGGGTGCCTCTTCACGGCCCTCCTCTCGCATTATTCGTATCATCTCTTCCCGATCGCCATTTGATCGAGCTACAACATCGTCGAAAGCTTGGATCGCAGCGCGGCGCGTCTGTTCCTGGTGCTGGAAGGCGCGCAATTCTATCTCGGCGTTTCCAGCTAAATGATCGTTGGCAAAGACATCATGATGTGCCGCCGGTCTGTCAAGAATAGGAAGACTGTCATCAGAGTCGGTCCAAGACGGCGCAGGTGAATGCGTGGCGGATCGGGGAGGGAAACGATCATCGACATGACCATTTTCACCCTGGCGTAGACGAACCTCTTCCTGGCGGAGGGCGGGAAGGGCGTTGATTTCGTCCTCGTTAAAATCGCCAGGACGATTCCTTTGCTCGTTGATCCTATTGTTCGCAATAAGCTGCAATGCCGCTTCACGCTCTCCCTCGGCAATGTTGGCCATGGGCTGCTGTTGGACCACCCATTCCCGAATCAGAAAAAGAAGAATGAAGGCGACGACGACCAGAAGTGTGATCAGCTGGCCTTCCAGCATATCGATGAGCATGTTGTTTATGGTCGGATAGCGCGTCAACGAGTTAAGAAACGTCACGTCGGACAGCCAGGATGGGTGTCGCGTTTTGGCGACGGCAGACGTGCCATTTGGAATCGTTCCATTCTGTCCAGCGCCCGATGAGAAAGCCGGAAGGAATAGATTCGGAATGACCTTTCTGATCAAAGTGAGCATCAGTGGGTCTCCGGCGGGAAAATTGATCGCCGTGGATGGCGGCGACGGGGAAGGACTAGCAGCAGATTTCATTGCATTCGAGACCGTCGAAGTCATCGAACTTAACATAGCACTTGACGCCGTCCCGTTTCCAGTCCACTGAGAAGCACGCTCTTGCGCAGATTGCATAGGTTTCTGCTGAGCAGCTCCGCCAGCCGACCAGCGGCCGTCGGCGAGCCAAAACAACGCTCTCCAGATCGCACGCATCGACCATGGTAACCAGCCCAGCCATACAAATGCCACAAGAAGAAAGCGCATCCATGTCACCAAAGTCCGGAAGCATTGAATCACCGCTTGTCTGAGGAAGAGAGGAGTTGGCAGGCTCTGGGGCATATTCGGATCGTATAGCTTGGTGAAGCGGAAGGGCGTTTTGCAAAGCTCGCAGTGCTTCTTCTGCGAGTGGGCCAACCACTCCACCAGACAGCTTTGGTGGACGAACTTGATACTACCGCTGCATTTGCAGGGATAGAACAATGGTTCCTCGTCAGTAGCTTCGCCATGACAGATTCGACAGGTGTCCATGTCCTCAAAGCCCTTCTCCCTCTCGTCAAAAGCCGGATCGTTCATGAGGTCAGGGAAGGAGGACATGGCCGCTGGATTGCGAGATGAGTTGAACATGTCCATAGTGTAAGGGCACGTCGGATCGACGGTCAAACGTGTTTTATCAAATCTTCATCGTATGCTCCCTCCTATCAATGATAAGCCAGAGAGGGTAATGGCGGATGACGGGGAGAGAGGCGGAGGAAGGAGGGGCTAGCGGGCTTGTCAGAAGTCAGATCGGGAAATTGCTGCTTCAAGGGCACGCCTACCTTGGGCAAAATGGTTGCTGCCTCAAATCACAAGTTACGAATCTCCAGGTGGCGGGCAACTATTTCCTTAACTTTCTACCTCAGCTGTTGCGCATTCCCGTTGGCTGAGTCAGCAGTATGCATGTTACCGTATCTTACCCCATTACCTTCGAGGCACCGCACAAAGATCTCGTAACTACGTATTGAACAGGTCTACCATCAGGTGCCACCGATGACCTCACTGATGTCCGAGGACCAAAACATTCCCTTTTCTATAACCCAGGTATCCCAAGGTTGCTGAAATAATCTTTCGTGTATCTGGGGTGTTTGAAGAACTCATCAACACATTCATCACCGTCTACCTCTCAGAATCACACCTTGCACTCTGACCGCGGCCCGTCGTAGCCCCGTGAATAATTTACTAGCGCCAAGGCTGAACGCGACCGACTTTCTCTCGTGGTCCTACCTCCACTGTGTGCAGCTCAGCAATCGATTTACGACACTCGATGAAGCGTTAGCTTCCAGAATCTATAAGCTCCAATCTTTCGAAGCCACCGGTCTGGTGTGGCTTGGAGTTTAGTCGCGGAAACTTTTCACCAGCGTCGTTCTCACCTGCCCAGCGGCAGCCATGGCGGCTCTCACGAGCAACCAGAATGGCCATGCATCAGAGTCCGTGGTCAAGTCAAATGGAAAGAAGGAAGCTGGCAAGGTTCAGAGGAGGAAAAGCACTTTTCGGTGGACAATAGGGCTGATTCTACGGTAAGGATGAGCCTATCTTGCAATAGTCCTCTGGCGCATCCAAAGCTAATCCTTGATCTCATTTAGGTTGTGTGTCTGGTATACGCTTCTCACCCCATTCTTCCGGTGTCCCTCGCACCTCGCGGACTTGAATGATCAATCACTTCGGATCTGTAAACCATACCTAATTGCGCGGTCGCACGTGGAGCCATATGTCACTCCTTATTACGATACGTACGCTGCACCCTACGTTGACCAAGCTCGTCCCTACGTGGACGTGGTCAACCAACGAGTCTATGTTCCCGCCTTGAAAATCGCCAACTCGGGATACGAGAGATACGGCGCGCCTGCATGGCGACATGCTCAGGCATATGGCGTCGCGCACTGGAAAGCTCAAGTGGCTCCGCGCCTAGAGGCGGCTCAGGGCCAGGCGCATCGGGTTTATCTGACCCAGATTGATCCCTATGTGCAGCAGAGCATGGCGGTAGTATCTCCCTACTACCAAAAGGCCAATAGCGCTGCGCAGACGGCCTACTGGGATCATTTTGTGCCTCTTTACACACGGTCTCAGCCCTTTATTGGCAAAACCTATGCTACAGGCCAGAATGTTTTGACGACCCACGTTATTCCCGGCGCCCGCTATACCTGGTCGTCCGTAGTTTATTTTGCCAACAGCTCGCTGTGGCCACAGATTACTGGCCTCTACTCTGAGCAAGTTGAACCCCAACTGGTGAAGATCGGACAGCGTCTCGCTAGCTACAGGGAAGGAAAGCGACTGCGCGCGGTTGTTGAGGACATGGACGAGTATGCTCAAACCCCTTCCCCTGTTGACGAAAAATTTCTTGCTAACTTTAACCCAGCAGCACCTTGTCTGAAGAATCCACTTCCACGACCGTGTTCAGCACCAAAATCGAAGCCCATACCTCCGCTTTTACAACCACTTCCACGACTGAAGCTCCCTCTGCTAAGCCCACTCTGTCTGCTGAGGAAGAAGCAAAGCAAGCTCGCGATCAAATTGACTCCGATCTTCAGAGATGGCAAGACAAGTTCGCAGTCGCTGCCGACAAGGGAATCGAAGATCTTGAGGAGCGCATTGAAGGAGTTGTGATGGCTCTCATCGCAAGCAGTGCCGATAGCCATGGACAAAGCCTTTCTACGGCACTTGAGGCCGTCGCTGCCGAAAAGCTCTCCGCCGTCAAGCAGCATATCAACCATCTCGCGCAGTCGCTGCCGGAGGAAGATGCCCCTGAAGAAGAAAAGTCTGCTGGTGAGCAGCTTGTCAGCGAAATCCGAAACTCCGCCATTGCGGTCAGAGATCGTGCACATACCCTTCGCGAGTGGGCCATCTCTTTTGATGATGAACTCGCCCGCCGAGTGGGTGCCGCTGTCAACTCGACGCTCGACGTTTTGGATAACATCCGCGACCTGGGTTTGCAAGAAATTGGCATACGTTGGGCATGGATGGATGGTGTTACTTACAAAGACTGGGCCAGATATCACGCACTTAAAGCACAACTCGAGGATTGGCGCAATGAAATCCGCAGTATCGGCATGAATCACAAGTCAGTCGCGCAGGCTAAAGCCGTGGCAAGTGAAATCTTGGGTACTGGTATGGAGGTTGCAGAAGACACTGCCAAGGAGCTTATCAGGCTGAAGGACGTTGGGACCTGGAAGTTGGCTGCTCGTGAAGTGAGCGACAATTTCGATACCCGAACTGAAGCCCCTCCGCCGCGGCCTAAGCCTGCTGAGGAAGCCGAGGAGTCTGAGGGGACCTTTGATGCCGAGCACAATGAACCTGTCGGCACTGCCTCGGAAACCCCTGAAGACGGTGCCCCGGACGAGGAATCGGCATCAATCGAACACGATAGCGATGGAACGGACTTTGAGCCAATTTCATCGGGTACCGATACCGTTGCTGAGGATGACAATGATGACGAGTCTATCCTGAATGATGAAGTTCAGGGGGATCATCATACCTCACGGCCCGCATTCGGAGTTGCCGCTGCAGAGGCCAACTTGCATCAAGCACCCATTCTAGATGACGACGAGCAAAATATGTTTGACAAAGTGACAAGCAAGGCGGAAGATGCTTACACAGAAGCAAGCTCCGCTTTTGCTGACTCGACCGCCCAAGCTAAAATCCTGTACGACATTGCGAAGTCCCAAGTTATGGGCCAGATTTCCCAGTCTAGCGCTCCTGCTCATGGCCAGATACTCTCTTCCATCGAATCCGCCTACTCTGGCGCTGTGAAGTATGCAACTGAAGAGTTTGAGTCACGAATTGGCGCTATTCGGGCCACCCCGACGCCCGCCGGTCCCTTGGCCCGGATTTCGTCCGTTGCGTCGTCCAGGTTGAATGAAGGACTCAGCCTCGCTTCTGAGCAGCTTGCCCAAGTCAAGCAAACTGCACCTGCGACCAGCTCAGCCGCACTCCAGCCGTTTGTTCTCGATGCTCAACGGCGCTACTACGAGGCAGTTGGCCTCGCCCACGATCACTACACTGCATTTGTCTCCACGGCATCCGAGGCGGTTTATGGTACTCCGACACCCACGCCGGCCCCTCGCGTCTTCCAGGACCTCGTTCAAGAAGCCGGATCTCAATATGAGCATGCTTCCTCTTTGGCCTCTGCCAATTTTGCTGCAGTCATCGCCTCGGCGAGCTCGGCGATCTCGGCAGCGGACGACGGCAAGTCACAAAGCATCATCGACGATGCTTCTTCGACATATAATGCTGCCCTCTCTGCTGCCTCTGCCTCCCTCTCTCTGGCGTCGGCATCGGCTAGCTCCGTTATTTATGGAACCACCCCTGGTCCTTTGGAGTCTCTTTCCAGCCAAGCGTCTGAGAACTGGGAAAGCCTCGTTGCCAAGGCCAGCGAGCAGATCTACGGTACCCCTGTGCCGTATCTACAGCAGGTGGCTGATACCCAGCTTTCACGGTTTGCGGCAGTTCAGGATGTTGTCTCTGAGCTTCTGGTTGGCAAGGAGCCATCATTTACCGAGAGTGTTATGAGCAGGCTTCGTGTCGCGTACGAGACACCATACCCTGCAGCAGCTCTGTCATCTGCTTCTAGCTATATCAGCGAAACCTATGAGACGGCTTCGTCGGCTGCCAACGCATATGCTAGCAATATCCCGAGTGTGGAGGACGTGATGCAAAACGCCAATGACCAACTGCATGCTGCCGTCGAGGCCGCAAGCATCGGAATCTACGGCACTCCCAAGGGTCCTTACGAGAAGGCCACGGATGCTGCCGCTAGCGCCTACTCTACAGCATCTGCACAGGTCATCGATGCCGTCTATGGAAAGGAGCCTGCCTACGTCGACGCCGCCAGGGACGCGATTACCAGTATCCAATCCAAGGCCAGCGCAGCTATTCATGGCGAAGAGCCCGGTGCTGTGGAGAGTGCCACTAGCCGACTCGCCGCTGCTGTCGAGAGCGCCCAGGCTCAACTGGCCGATCTTGCCTCCAGTGCAAGCAGCGTTGCATCTGAGGCTGCTGAGACCGCTGCCTCCCATGTGGACCATGCGACCGGCAGCATCAAGTCAGCGGCCTCTTCGGTAAGGGATGAGCTTTGAACACACCTAAGCTTTTTCCTTGACATCTCGGATCAATGTCGTATATTATTTGTTTGCCTTTTGCACTCCACGCTCTTCCTTTCCGAATACGCCGCTTCAAGATTGGGTTTTTCTGCCAGCGGCATGCGATGCTCCGTCTCTCGATGCATTATTCCCCACATAGTTTGTCATAACGACAACATATTCACGACCTGCAAGACACACATTTGACGTTCTTCCGAGCTCTTTCGGCTTTTTACCTGTCTCGATGTACCATGCTTTTTGGGAGGGCTTTTCTAGGGAAGGTAGCACTGTATTTTCAGTACATAATGGAATGCTTTGATATGAGTACCTCCAAGGCTGAGCTTACATGCATGTACACAGGGTAGTCCGCTACATAACGATAGCATACCCCGACTCCTGTCACGGCACAGGTACACCATTCCAGTACGACCAGACAGTCATGCACACCTGTATCATTCGAGTTGTACTTGGTAATTATATTTGCGTCAAGTTAATAGAGATGCCTGGAACAAGAGTGAGAACATGGACAGATTCCAAAAAGCAATATCCGAATCGATGGATATCCATCTATGCGATTTATCGCAGCCTCGCAGGCTCAATGAGATCTGTACTTAGGCCGATCACCCCGCTTCTCTTTCTTCTGTTGCGACTTGCTCTTGGGAGCATCATAGTTTTCCCCTTCGCCGCCACCGCCCATGCCAGCAAAACCCTTCTTCACTCCCATTATTGTAGTATAGGCAAGGTAGACCGAGTAGAGAGGAACGACAGCCCAAAGCCACCAAGCGCGATCGTTGAAAATGCACACAGCCACGAGACAGCCATGGGTCCAGTACAGCACATCCCACATGTACTCTGTCAGACCAGTGGCATTGAGGTCCTCACCGGCAGAGCGAAGGGAACCATCCTCATTATAGCGCGGACGGCCAACTTTGTCCAGGTAGAATTCAATGACGAGAGATGGGACACCGAGGAAAAGATAGCGCTTCAGTGACCCAGGGCGCTGGAACACGAAACGGAGGAAGAGGAAGAGAAGGTGCAAAACGGCCGAGATCAGATGAGTACGGTTGAGGACTGCCGCATTACGGCTGGCCAAGGATTTGGCTGCTTTCTGCTTCCATGTTAGACAGGCTCTTACAGAAGAAACTCCATTGAAGCTTACCTGGGCCATGGTGAACGGTAAATGGTGACTGCCTAGGCCTCAATAGGCAAAGAGAGTAACTGAGGCAGACCTGAGCACCTCAACATAGACAAAAGAAGAGATCAAGCAAAAAGTGAAGCTAAAGTCGTGTTCATAATCTCCAGCGATTGTTGCCCGCCACGACCTTCGCCGCCCGGCAGAATCCACAGTGGGCGAAGACAACCAAAATAAGGCACGAACTACATGCAACGACTCGATTTCGGCGAACCCTCAGCTTCTCTTTGGATCCAGCACGATGACCGTGGTGCAGTAAGGTCCTGACTTGGTGCAGATCACGTACTTGGCTGGGCAACACTGGGCATCTTCTCGTGCTTACCATTTCCGGTCGTTTACATTCCCGTGCTGGTAACGTGGTCACGATTGAGACGGAAAGAAGATCTCTCTGTCCTGATATTTCATCTTGTGAGAGGACAGACAGATCGAGCGGCTTTTCACTGCTGGCGTTGATGGCCCACGTCGCTTTGGTACCTGCATCCACATCGCGTCGCCTCCCCGCGTTCCGGAAGGTGCTTTGCGATCGGCCTTAAGACTGAGGTGCCTCTCAAAGAACAGATTACCCCTCCGCTTTCGACCCTCCCATTTCCACTTTTCTCTTCTCTTCACCAGCGCGTGTTCTGCCATCATGGCTTTGTCCACTGGGCACGTCGCCAACCAGTTGCGGCACCTCGTCTATTACCACCTTGATAACAACCTCATCCGCAACGCGCTGTTCCTCGCGGGACGTCTTCACGCCTACGAACCACGTTCCTTCGAAGCGCAATATCTACTCTCACTTTGCCACCTGCATAATGGAGAGATCAAAGCCGCCTTTGATCACAGCCAGAGCTCCGGCTCTCGAGGCCTACATCTGGGCTGCGCCTACGTCTACGCTCAGGCATGCTTGGATCTCGGGAAACATTTGGATGGCATAACGGCACTGGAGCGCAGTAAAGGGCTATGGGCAAGCAAGAACAACTGGAACAAACACAACGAAACGCAAAGACAGCATTTACCAGACGCAGCGGCAGTATACTGTCTGCAAGGCAAGCTTTGGCATGCTCACAAAGACCTCAATAAAGCAGTTGATTGCTACGTTGACTCCTTGAAAGCGAACCCGTTTATGTGGGATGCATTCCTGGGACTATGTGCAACAGGTGCGTCTTTTGATCGCGAAGTGAGCCACGTGGTGAAATAAGCTAATTCGTGATCAGGTGTCAACATCCGAGTCCCTAATATCTACCAGCTCAGTCCTGAACTCCTTGCCATAATTTCCTCATCTTCCGAAGACAACGACGTCATGATTGATCGCCTCACGCCTACAGAAGGTGCATTCCCGGTACAGACTAGCTACGCTGCGCCTGATCCTTTCACGGTCTCTGTTTCACGCGGCGATGCCGATACAACGTATGGAAGCTCTGCGCTCTGGGAGAAACTCAATGGAAGCTCAGTTAGTGTTGCATCAGTTGCACCACCAGTCATTCATGAGGGCATGGAGACACCCCAAAGTAGCGGATCAGAGGAATTCCGCATTGCGAATGGGGTCACTGACCCAGACTCTGCATGGGAGCCACCTTTGGCTCCGGCCAGGAAAAATCGTCCAATCCAAGCCATGAGCTTGGATCACACGGGCCAACCTCCCCCAAAGATGCGCCCCACGGGCATTCGACCTCGAACAAAGACAAGAACAGGCCCAGATGAGCAACATATGGGGCCGTCAGAAAGAGAACCACCTGCGCCACGGATCGGTGATCGTAAACGCACTGTTTCTGGTCAGGTAGCTCATCCCCTTCCTTCTCAACCGACTGAGCCAGGCGCCCCCCAACGCCGCAGTGTCAGGCTCTTCAACCAAATCAAACCCACTACTAGCAAGCTCTCGAACTCGACCTTGGTTGGCAAAGATGGCCGGGAAGTGAAGAAGGTGAGAAGCATGCACCACAAAGGGCGTCCCCCCACATCAACGGTTGGTCGTGTGGTGAGTGGCAATCGGAAGCCTATGGAATCAACCGACCATGACGGCAAAGAACCCCGGGCTACGTCTGTACCACCCACTTCTGCACCTCCGCCATTGCCCAAAAATGCCGAGAAAACCAAGGAAATGGAGGCATTGAGTTGGCTGCTGGGGCTTTTCACAAAACTAGCATCTGGGTATTGTGCGTTGAGCCGTTACAAGTGCCCCGATGCTATCCAACACTTTAATTCACTCTCGCAAGGTCAACGGGAAACCCCCTGGGTCCTCGCTCAACTTGGTCGTGCTTACTTCGAACAAGCCATGTATATGGAGGCTGCCAAATACTTCTCTCGAGTTCAAAGCTTGGCACCTTCACGACTTGAAGACATGGAGATCTACTCGACTGTTCTCTGGCATCTGAAGAGCGATGTGGAGCTTGCCTACTTGGCCCATCAGTTGCTGGAAGCTGACCGGCTATCACCTCAGGCATGGTGTGCCATTGGCAACTCATTCTCTCATCAACGGGATCACGACCAGGCTCTGAAATGTTTCAAGCGTGCAACGATGCTGGACCCCGAATTTGCCTATGCTTTCACCCTCCAAGGCCACGAATATGTGGCTAACGAAGAATACGACAAGGCCCTCGACGCCTACCGCCATGGAATCACTGCCGACAATCGGCATTACAATGCCTGGTACGGATTGGGGACGGTGTACGATAAGATGGGCAAGCTTGACTTTGCAGAGCAGCACTTCCGCAACGCCGCGACCATCAATCCAACCAACGCGGTTCTCATCTGCTGCATTGGTTTGGTCTTGGAGAAGATGGACAATCCTAAAAACGCATTAGTTCATTACGAGCGAGCCTGCTCATTAGCACCACACTCGGTATTGGCGCGGTTCCGCAAAGCCCGCGTGCTCATGAAAATGCAAGAATTCAAATTTGCGTTGGCGGAATTGAAGGTCCTCAAGGACATGGCGCCTGACGAGGCAAATGTGCATTACCTCCTGGGCAAACTGTACAAAATGCTCCACGACAAGGCCAATGCAATCAAGCATTTCACCACGGCCTTGAACTTGGACCCGAAAGTGCGTCTTTTCCCTCCCAGCTTCTGTCTTCTGACTTTTCAACTAACTTGCATTGCAGGCTGCACAGTTCATTAAAGATGCGATGGAGTCGTTGGATGATGATGAGATGGAGGACGAAGACATGGCGTAGACCTCACGGCTTTTCCTCTTTTCGATTTGGGGTCACGTCTTACGAGCTCGGCGTTTCGGACCTTTTTCTGCACAGCATCACTGGGGAGTATTTCCTGGACTAGACTCTGGCATCAGGGATGGTGTTTTGTACATTAGTGGAGGTTGGGCATCATGACGATGAACCGATGATGGCATAAGCATAATCCATTATTACCTAGTTGATAATCCATAATCAACGGCCCTGGAGATACAGATGTTCCTAGGTACACATGCAGGTATAGGTCCGGTAAACCTGGGCCCCTGTAGATGCCTAACCCCGGTAGGTAGCTACGTACATACTCGACGTATATATTCGGTCTCGTGGGGATATTTTGGAGTATAAGCACTCATCTATCTAGTGGAGTCCCCTGTAACCATCTGTATAGGCAATTATGTACAAGTATATAGAAGAATATTGTCTGACAATCCAAATACGTATAAGTGCACTCTGGTTCAAACAAGGCCGTAAGGCTGTAATGCAGTCTGCAGTCATAGCGCCGGGGTCAGCTGGCGGTGAGTCGGCGCGGGCAAAAAAAGCAGCTTCACCTCCGCGGACCCGCAACATGGCTTTCGCTCCTTGACATTTGCTCTTCTCATCTTCTGTGTATTCCGGGCTCTGGCCTCATTCTGGTGTAATCAGGTAGGGAAATATCACGACCTCCATGCCTTTCTTCATCGCTGACCACATCGTCCCAACAGTTCTGTTTGTGATCCCACCATGTCGATCAGTTCCTACATCCTGTCGGGCATCAGCTCATTTGTTGTGGTGACCCTGTCGCTATTCGCACTTGGTCAGAAAGTCCCCCGCGCCGCGTTTGTTGCCCGCTGCCTCGCCGCCTATGGCTCCCTGCTCCTGTGTGCGACATACGGTGTGGTCGCCTCCATCGTCCTCCGCCTTGTCGGCTATGGCCGAGTCTCCCAATGGGCCACCGCCCGCAGTTTCAAGTGGGTGATGCGCATCACCACCGGCATCAAGTTCGACATCGTGGAAGGCGAGGAATACCTCGCTACCCGGCCGGCTATCTTTATCGGTAACCACCAGACTGAGTTGGATGTGGCCATGCTGGGCACTATCTTCCCGCCTTACTGCAGTGTTACGGCTAAGAAATCGCTGCGCAATATCCCTTTCCTGGGCTGGTTCATGTCTCTCTCCAAAACTGTCTTTATTGACCGTGCAAACCGCGAGACTGCTATGAAGGCCTTTGACGGAGCCGTGACTGAGATGAAGACCCACCGCCAGAGCGTGTTCATTTTCCCCGAGGGTACGCGGAGTTACTCCGACGAGCCCGCTCTGCTACCTTTCAAGAAGGGTGCTTTCCATTTGGCTGTCAAGGCCGGTGTTCCGATCGTGCCCATTGTGGTCGAGAATTACTCTCATGTCTTGTCCCCCCGCAACCTGCGGTTCAATGCCGGTTCCATCAAGATAAAGGGCGAGTACTTTCAAATCTACGATAGTAGACCATGGCTAACACCACATACGTAGTCCTGCCTCCCATTGAAACTAAGCACTTGACTGCCGCAGATGTGGACAGTCTCACTCAGTCCACGCGCGAGTCAATGCTCAAGAGCCTCATGACCATGGCCCACACAGAGGAGACCAAGACCAAGATCGACGCGTCCCGTGCTAACGGCGTCTCAAGTTCTATTCAGATCTAAATGCTGAAACATGGCCGCACGCAGTCGACGAATATCTCCTGACTATGGAGGCCAGAGACCCGTTGTTTACATATAAACAACGACCGATCCCACCTAGTCAAACTAGGGAAGCATCCCGCCTTCAGCTGTTGCTGCTGTATATCCGCCCTTCGCCTTTTCGGTAAATACCTTTGATTACTACAGAGCCACGGATAGACGAAGAACAGGGTCTTGCTACTGGGAGCTGTTTCCTTGGAAACATCGTTTGGTTCCTACATTGCCCGCAGACCCTTCGTGCTTGTTGCTACACTACTACGGCTTTGGCTTTTTGGCCCCCTTTTCTGCAACCCCGCCCATTATTGCTGTGGCCATTACGGCCCTGAACTTCCCTTTCCTTTTCCTGTCCTGAACATATATATCCTTAGCGTGAAAGACCTGATGACCTCAATACCGTTATTGCATTGCTGTGTGCTTATAATGAACTGGTAGTTCGAAATTTGGCCAAGGCGTGTATCTTTACTTGCCCAGTTGTTGTTCGTATGCTCAGGTGCTGTGCTTTGATCGGCAACTTGATCCACAACCTCCAGGGCTGCCTTGGAATCCATCTTAGGCTCATCTTTACTGGGCAGCAGATGTAACAAGACTCCGTTTCTGACAAAGTCTCGCTATGTATGGTCATCTCTCCATAAGTTATATGCACACCTGGGCAAACTCCCGCCCTAGGACAAATGCAGTAATAATACAAAACAAAACGGCAACCTGGAAGCTCAATATCTATCCAAATCTACACCTACTGCCTCTCCTCAACTGATGAAAGAATACTTGCGCCCTCGGACGGATGAGAACAGCGGCCCTCAGCACATGCTCGCACATCAAGGTCAATATAGACCTCCTGCATCGGTAGCCAAGGGTCTCTGAGAGCACTCGGCAGATTCCAGGGATCCATATCACCAATGCGCCTCTTGGCACTGAGAGGAATGCGATGGTGTTCAAGTTCCCCTCCAGGCAACCGTACATTTATCTCATCTCCAAGGCGAGACGGATCTCCTCCCTGAGCGATTTGAGGAATCACTCCAACCATGCATCCATTCCCTGCAGTTGCAACAATATAGTCTGTTTCAAAAGCAACCAATTCAATCCGCACATCCTCAAGTACCACACCAGACTTGGAAACAACGACATCTGTATACGGCGAGCCCCAGTTCTTCGGCGATTGTGGAATCTTGCATTGGTGCGTGGTATATAGCTTGGACGCAGGAAGTGGATCGACAGGATCAGGAGGAATCACATTTGTGAATTCCAACTCGCGCAGCCAAGGTGCTAAGAGAGCTTCGCCGGTCATTTTGACATAAGCTTCCTTTAGAGCCCAATATGAATAGAACAGACGAAGACCGAAGCGGACAATATCCTCTTGGCAATGAATTGAAAAGTTCCGGGCATATCCCAACTGCTGAGCTTGGGCGAGAACCAACTGTGGGCTTTTCATTGTATTAAGCTCATTGGTCGAGAAAACTTCACTGAAAATCTCAACATGTTCTATCAGCGCTGCCGAGGTTGTGAATTGTTTGCGCTCGTTGACGCATGTTATGTCGATACCGATTTGTGGTCGTAGTGGGATTTGCATGGCAGCTAGCTTTTCAAGCTGTCTATCGTCTGGTTCAATGGTTCCAGCGAGGATTGTAAGTGATGCTTGGTGGCTGACGTTGAACTCGATTTTGGTCAGTGTGCTGGAGTTGAAACATGGGCGACGCTGGGGTGGATCGGTGCGACTGAGGACGATGTTTTTCCATGGTACACCGTAGACATGGTGGATGTAGAAGTATTTCAGAAGGTGTGAAGCTAGAGACATGCGCTTGTCTGCGGCATGGTAGAATCGTTTTACGGCCTCTTGTTCGTGAGGGCGCAATGTTTCCAGCAGTGGAAGATCCAAGCCCTTGGTGTTCCAGTCGCGAGTATCAATGTACCATCGCGCCAATGTTGGAAGATCTTGCAATATACTGTCCACATCCTGCTTTAGGGGTTTGTTTTGCTGGATATCTTCAATCCTGATCTCGTTGAGCGCCATTTCTCAGTAGGCGATTGCTACCCGAGATATATAATGGGAGGGCTATAATATTCAGGTATGTGTGAGTAGATGAAAATGTCCGGAATCAGAGGATAGCGGATGAGCTCGCTCAGCAAACAAGCATTATGAACGTCGTGTTCTATACAGTTGAGTGGTTGATGCCCCGCGAAGAAGTAACGAGCAGCCCTACCAAAGTCACGTGGAGATAAGCAGGTTCCCCGCGGAAAATTTGCATCACGTGCAAGACGAGTCATATCGAACGGGGGGCAGTGGCATATCCATTTTCTACTCTCTGTAATACGGACATGGCAATCACAGTTGGAGTCCTCGCCTTGCAGGGCGCATTTATCGAGCATATTCAATTGCTGAAAAAGGCCACCGAGCAGGACTCGACAGAATGGAAGTTCATTGAGGTCCGAACGCCACAAGAGCTGGCTGCATGCGACGGACTTGTTCTGCCTGGTGGCGAGAGCACCACCATGTCTTTGGTGGCAGCCAGATCGAACCTCTTGGAGCCATTGAGAGACTATGTCAAGTGAGTCCTCGTTGCACTCGGCGTTGATGTTGTTCCAGTCTAATGTGGCAAATGTATAGGGTGCACCGCAAGCCAGTTTGGGGCACCTGCGCAGGCCTTATTCTGCTTGCTGAGTCTGCCAACAGGACCAAGAAAGGTGGTCAAGAGCTTATTGGTGGCCTCGATGTCCGAGTCAACCGCAACCACTTTGGCCGACAAACAGAGAGCTTCCAGGGTCCGCTCGAGCTGCCGTTCTTGGGCCAGGATGCTCCGCCATTTCCTGCAGTCTTCATTCGGGCTCCAATTGTGGAGCGTATTTTGCCGCACCAGGAGGGTATTCAGACTGGCGAAGTTCAGCAGGATGAGACTATCGTTGCGCCTTCCCGGCAGGCCAAGGATTCGGTAGCCGAAGCTGCCATGGCGGATCATGTTGAGGTGCTGGCCACCTTATCAGGACCGGCAGCCCGTTGTGCCACGCAGGGGCGCGACATCAATCCAGACCAAGAAGTGGGCGACGTGGTGGCTGTGCGACAGGGCAACGTCTTTGGAACCAGCTTCCACCCGGAGCTGACGGGAGATGCCAGAATTCATGCTTGGTGGCTGCAGCAAGTGCAAAAGGCAGTGAATGGAAGAAACAAACTGGCACAATAGAGCATATAGAGCATATCGAGGGGAACTTGAAAGACATGTAAATAGGGTATCGGACGAATAGAAATTTCCTGCTTCTCCTAAAGATTACGCCTCTGGGAATAGCGCCATTTTCCAATAACAACAACCGACTTTGTTTCGTTAAAAAAAGACCGCCTACCGCCCGGCGCCATACTCATCCTCTTCCCGTTGACGCTGCTCATCATATGCACGGCCATAACCACCGCGGCCAGGGTCGTATTCTTCACGGTACTCGTCACGAACTTGTCCTCCAGATTTGCCACGTCTGCATCATATGTTAGCCTAGATCTTGCCATGATACCCTCCGGTACCCGGCTGCAATCCGTATAAAAGACATACCCATATTGGCGGCCCTCTTCGAATCCGGGGTCCAGGTCGGCCCGGATAATTCGCTCATCCAGCTTGGTCCCTCCGATGTATTTCAGACAGTCCAGGGCATCCTGGTGGGTGTAGTATTCGACAAAGCAGAATCCGCAGGGAGTCTTATTGAACCGGTCGAGGCCCATGACCAGGCGCTTGATTTCGCCGCACCTGGACGTCACGATTAGCAATGGCAGGCAATATCAAAGATTGCTCGATACTCACTTCGAAAAGAGCTCATGGATCTGTTCTTCGGTGGTGTAGAAAGATCTACGGTCAATGAGTGACGTTGTCCCTATCCGTTGGCGGTTTGAAGAACATACAAGTTGCCCACATAGAGCGTAGTAGCACCTTGCAACTTGTCAATGGGATCTTCTTCTTTCACTCTGTCATCATCGCGGTCGTTATATCTACGTCGCTTATTCTGCGCATGTCCATTAGCGACCCGTCTTCGAATGTTGCGCAGACCCGTCGAAAGTCTGCAAGGCGCAAGTGCTTTACCTTGCCAACATAGTAGGCGCTGGGGCGATCCAGCCGATCGACGGTGTTAACTGCCAGCAAGCTCATGGTAAACTGAATCGCAAGGCCAGCGAGGAAGGTGGAATGGGAGGGAAAGAAGTTGTGGTTGGAGAGAGGTGAAAGGCGGACAAGGAGCTCGGAGCTCTTTGAAAGATCTTGGCGCGCAAGAATTCCACGCATCAACAACTTCCGCTTTGCCCCGTTTTCTTGGGCGAGGACGGTTTGAGCCTTGTCAATTACCCCCTCATTGCGGTTTCTATTCCTCGACGTTTCCAATGCCCAAGGTCAACAGTTATGCGCCGGCTTGGCTGTGCCGGCCCTCGCCAGGTGCCAGCCTTTTCACCAGCACCTCAGTCAAAAGCCCTGCGCAGGACTCGCGGAACAAAACAAATGCTTCTGGAGCCAATAGACCGACACGAACGCTTGCGAAGAGAGGCCACGAAGTATTTGCTGTTGTTGATAATGAAATTCGCTGGTCAAACCTCGCGCGACTGAAGGATCAATGGGAACAAGGCAGACAGAAAAGAGGTTCTGCTGGACAAGCCAAGGAGAAGACAGATGGCTCAGAGGTGCCACCTTACCGGGTAAGTGACAGACTGCGTCTTGCTGGAGCATCTATCATTCAATATGCAAATGGGCCCCGGCTAACAATGCGCAGGTCCTATCTGTGCCCGTCTACGGTCTGATCAAGCAGATCCTCCCCTCGCCGAACGGCGCCTTCATGGCGATTGTAACCGAGCACACCGTCCATATATCTGTCCTCCCCGATGCTTCGCATCTTTCCTCTACCGACACTTCTCCGATCCGTCTGAAGACATACCAGCTCGGCCCTACCACCCATGTTATTCCGGAAGCCCCGGTGGTTTCGGCACTCTGGCACCCGTTGGGACTGCACACGAATCTCAGCGGCTGCATAGTTACTGTCACCGCAGATTCTGCGGTGCGTGTGTGGGAACTAGACCGAAACAACCACTGGTCGTTTGACGAGCCTACGCTGGCCCTCGATCTCAAGAAACTCATCGATGGAACCTCGGCCGACCAAGATTTCAAGCCCTCGAAATTCAGTAATAACAAAGGCTTTACTGCTGACATTATCGATATGGAGGCCAGCTCGGCTTGCTTTGCAGGGAATGGAGACGAACGAGAGGACGCGTGGGCGCCTATGACTCTCTGGGTGGCAATGAGACCAGGCGATCTCTATGCCCTTTGTCCCCTTCTGCCTTCCAAATGGCAGGCTCCTTCGACCACAATCCCATCTCTCTCCGCGGCCAACGGTCCCAGACTAGCAGCACTTCTAGATGGTGCCGAGAACCAAGAGGAGCAGCTGGCGGTATGTCGGCAGCAGTTTGAATGGCTGCGTGAAATTGACAACCAGGTGTCGCTGGGATCATCGTCCGAAGCTGGTGCGATCGAGGGGGCGGATGTCTATACTCGCCCAGCTGTCCCAAGCGCCATTCCGCGCTTGCAAGGACCATTCCGCTTTGATTACGGCGACGCGGTAGATGATCTGGACCTTTGTGACATCCTGGTGATTCCTCCCAGGCTGGACGTAGAGGATCTGATGGAGGGCGAAGATGAGCAGCTTGCGGTGGAAGTGAGCGAACACGATAAGCTCTCGGTCGCCGTCATTTGCCTTTCCAGTACCAATGGTCGCGTTCATGTCTGTCTGGAACTTGATGATGTTGAAGGCCAATGGTTGCCCAAGGTCACAAAGAATTCGACCTTCCAAATTCCTTGGTCGGAGCCCTCTGACATGATCTTGGTTGAATCGTTGGACACCCTCAAATCGAGCGAAGCTAGCTCACCTACCTGGCCCACTTTCACCAAGGATGTCCTCTCACGGTATTCTTTCTTCGTCACAACCGCGACCAATGTGGTGTCCTTCTCCATGTCTTCCTGGGCGCAAAGGCTCGAAGCCGAGTTGCAAGCAGAGGACACTTCTGGTTCGGAATTCCGACTCGGAGTGATTTGCGATGGAGACGTCATTAAAAGACAGCGGATACTCCAGGTATCAGAAGCGGATTGTACTGGTCAAAAGGAGCAGCTGGCCACATCCCTAATTTTCTTCGATTTCGATCTTGGCTACCTACTCATCACCTATCACCCCTCGAATCCATACGCAGCCATTATGGATGTCTCAGAGGAGTCCTTCTCCGGGGCATTGGACTTATACGAACACAAATCTCCGGCACCTGGTTCCCCCACTGTGCTTCCTCGCCGGGCTCCCTATCAAGTCCCCGCCATTCTCTACGCAGAGTCGCCATTGGATTCTTTCGTCGAGAAGTACGTTCCTCACCGCCAACGACACACACTCAAGGAAAATGTGCGCATGTCTCCAGCAACGCTGGACCTGGTTACCACTGCCCATCGTGTGCTTTCCGCCCACACCAATGCCCTTGAGCGAGCCGCCTCAGACCTGTTTCGCCGATGTGAGCGTTTGCAGGGTGAGATGAAGGACCAGCTTAAACAGTTTTCGGACGTTGCAGAGCGTATCAAGGACGTGAGGAGCGAGATTGACGAAGACGGAAATCGCAAGGAGGGAGTCCGAAACAGTGACGTCCTGGACAAAAGATTGCAGGCAGCAAGAGACCGGCAGGATCAACTTGTGCAAAGGTATGACGCTTTGCGCAAGAAGGTTCTGAACTCTGGTGGCCGTCCCCTCAGTGAAAAGGAGAAGTCATGGATCGCAGAAGTCAATACTCTGTCCGAGTCATTAGTTGATGAGCCAGCGAAGGAGAAAGAGGAGGAGAACCAACTGATGTCGCAGCGTTTGGACACGGTAAGAATCAATCCCTTTAGCCTCGGTTTTAGTTATCCACTAACGTACCCTTCAGGTCAAACGCCTTGCCTTCGATCTCATGGCCGAAACCAAGTCCATTGCAGCCAAGGTGCCTTCACCCACAGAGGTAGGAAGCCCGACTTCTGGTGGCTCTCAACCCAAGGTACCGCAACGTTTGCAACGTGCGAAGATTGCAGATGCGATGAGAATGGTTGAACGAGAGTGAGTTCCCCTTCATCTTCCCGTGTTTTTGGGCATTGTTAATTGATCAAATCAGGTCTGCTGTCATCGATGCAATTACGTCTCGCCTGGAGCGACTGAACACTAGTTTGTGAACGCGAATATGTCTCAACATCATCATGTCTCTACCACTACACCGGACGGTGTCATGCAAATGTCGACATGATTTGATGTTCAAGTCACTTGAAAGCATAAGATAGTCAAACGATTCCAATTTCAAAGACATTCTACATTCTATTTAGGAAATATCTAAATCGAGCTCCTCATTCTCCCATTCCTCTATAATCCGCCTCAAATCAGCCCACGCCTTGTCGAAATCAAAATCCTCTTCTAACTCCTCTTCGGCATCCAGATCGAGGATACCCTGTTCATCGTAGAGTTCTAAAACTCAATTAGACTCAAATTCATAAAGCTGGCAAATAACAGATCAATACTCACTTTGCATTGTATCCCAATCCGTCCGCCCTCGCCGCGCTCGGTAGTCTCTCCCCATAGACTCGTGCTTTACCGGAACACATACCCTCGGTAGGTCCTCGAAGTACTCGTTCATCACTTCGTACTCGTAGTCTATCGGGGTGTCTGGTCGGCAAGCGAAGATTGAGGAGTCTACTCCGTCTTCTCCGTCTTCTCCTTCTCCTTCTTCTCCATCTGACCCTGCTTCCAATTCCGCTTCAGGGTATTGGGCTTCTTCGCCTTCTTCGGCTTCTTGGTCCTCTTTGCCTTCTTCATATTTCTCTTGCTGTGCCGTGCCGGCTTCTTTCCCCAGATAGATCTGCCATACACCTTCTGCGACGTCAGACTCAGCTTCCGAGCTTGGATCTGCGAGCAATCCTTGCTCCGTTCTATTTCCTCCTCCATCCCCTCCTCGACCCTCTCCATCTGTCTCTTCCTCAGCAAGTCCTTCGCAGTGGTCACGGACGGAGGTTTGAAAAACATGGCGTCTTCGAAGCACTTCTCTGACAAAGTCTCGTTCTGCTTTGCGTTGCTGGAGCTCTTGTTCTTCTTCGTCGTGCCTAATCAATCTTTTAGCAAATGGGATACTCACTCTTGGATCTCCTCTTTCCCAGCATTCTTCACAGGTTTGTAAGTCGGATTGAAAGATGATGAAATTTCTGCCGATGCAGGGATCATTCTCGGTGCAGATGTGGCTTCGACATTCTCTTTCGTGGATGCAGCCGCAGATGGTGTATTTCGTTGTCCAGATGAGGCACATCGGTAGTGATTCTCTGATGGGGATGTGTTTGGGATGGGGTTTGGGGGAAATAGGTTACCTTTGAATATGTGGGTTCTTCTGGTTATGTACTTTTGGTTTTGATCGTCTGGTTTGATTTGGAATTGCGTTGTCTCTGGGCTTCTTATATCTTTCTTGTTCGGTCTCTGAAGTATATATTTCCAAGGCTTAGACATGACTGTTTGAGGTTGGATTACCAGGAACAAAGCGTATATTATCAAGCGCAAATTATTGTGTCACTATGAGACTTGAAGATTGTCTACCTGGGTGTCAAATGCAACGGACCTTGTCTGTATAGGAAGTCTTACCCTTGTTAGAGTAAGGTCGTCAGGGCACAAAACAATGCAGCTTCATAGGATTTCAAACATAACAAAGACTATATGAAAGATAGCCTACGTAAGACAATTTTATGGCTTGTTTTAGACTATCCCTGAGCTATAACATTTGGGGATGTGAAGTACGAGACACGTTTTAAAGCTTTGGGTATTATTATAACCACAACCCTCTACATAGAAGGGCCTAGCACTAGGGGCGGTCTAAATAAACGCACCCAATGGAATGGTGATAATTCGGCTAGACTAAGCCTATTTTAGGTAGGCAGTGGGGGTGATTCTAATAATTTCCTACTAAGCCTATTTTAGGTGGGGAGGAGGGGTGAGGAAGGCAGTCTTGCATTGAAAAATAAATCAGCGAATCTCGATAAAATCATGAATGACACCTTTCCCAGTAGATCATCCCCTCGTCACATGTCCTCGTCCTTCAAGAATCCATGCCGTCGCAGGCGTACATCCGAGACGATAAAAGATAGCCAGTAACAATAAACATCCTGCAGAAACGCCCGCCGTCGTAACGATAGAACAAAAGAAAAACAAAAGAAAAGAAGAGAAGAAAAATGCCTTAGGTAAAAAGGAAGTAGTCATCAAGCTCCTTCTCTCTCTGTGCCTTTGGAGTCATCGGAGGAGAGAAAGTGGCGCAAAGCGAGTTTGCGAGTTCCTCGGCACCCTCGACACGTTCAACGATCATGACATAAAGTTCGTCGACAAGCTCCTCCCAAGTAGGAAGCAGCAGATCCTGCAGGCACATCTCCCACTTCCACATCGCAGGTATGTAAGTGTTGTCCCACCAGTAGCGCCACTCCTGGTACTCATACTCGTTCAGGACTTGCGAAGCTCGAGTAATCACCAGGGGCTTCATCTTCTCCCAGGCTCTGATGGGGCCGCCGATAAAGCTCTGGACCCAGAGAGAGTAGGTTTTGTAGAACTTGGCGTAGTGTAGGGGGTCGAGAGTAAATTTGAGTACATGACGAGGAATCTTGGGGGACGAGATGAGGGTGGGATCTTTGGGATCCCACTGCGCTTCCCAGTCGAAGAGACGCATGATGGACCATTGGTGTAGTGTGTAGACCGCATCAAGCGAGGGGGGGCACATGTTGTCGTAGCGGCTGGAGCGAAGGTGTGAGAGCTGTTTCATCGAGGTGATGGCGATTCGTGCGCGTTCATGGAGCTGAGCAACAGCGTCTTGCAAGCTGCGGGGAACTCTAAGCCAGCTGGGCATTTCAAAGTCCTTGGGGGCATAGTCGTAATAATGTATGGAGCTCTTGTGAGGTGGCATATGGTCGAAGCGTTCGAAGTCAGGACGCTTCTTGATGGTTTCCATCTTGGCGATCGGCGATATGGACTGCATTAACGAGGAGAGATGGAAGTGAGGATAGTGGGGGAGGAAAGAAAAGGAAGTGAAAGAAGAGAGGAAGGGGAAGAGGTCGTAGTGACAATATACGACTTTACGACGACATCACCAAAACTACTTTACCTATTACAGGCATTACTTGAGTATTGCCAAATGCACCCACATATTAACCAATATCACCCTCTATTGAGAAGTTGTATTGAGATATTTTATTGAGATATCTGATAACGGGGTCAGTATAATGGCCATTCAAAGTCATTCTGATACTTGGATTTTTGCATTTGGTTTCTGTAGCTAAGCATCCTTTTTGCCACAGCCTTAGCTGTATGAGGCTATGGCACTTTCCTCTTTTGGCTCCGAAACACTACCGCATAGCTGCCATTAAATTCACAATTTTGTATCGACCAATTGCGCAAATGGTAAAAAGGTAGCTTTTTGTGTAGCTCGAAAACCAAGTCCCAATTCAAACTCCATGAAATCGAGATTGTGATCAAAGACATGGAGCTTGATAGAGACGAAAACGCCAGCTCAATAGGGACGAAGCGTCAACTCAACAGGCCAAATGCCAATCTAACGGATCATAATTATATCACTGAACACTGTTTATCAAGTATTGTCAGCAACGTAATAATCTATGAGGATTCCTGAGGTTGTGCTGCCTACCGTTGGATAAGATGGACTCCAGATGCTGTTTCAACCACACCGCTGACTTGACCGGGCTGCAGCGCAAATGCCGCATCCTCGAACTCTTTCTGCATCTCTCCACGACCAAAGAAGCCACTGTATACAGTTAGCCTCATGGACAATTGCAATAGCGACAGCGTAAGACTTACAGGTCACCCTTTTTGCGAGCACTGCTGCAGTCGGACTCGGAGACTGCAAGGTCACCAAGGGTGGTCTCGCCCGATTGGATGCGCTGCTCATAACCCTTCAAAATCTCAATAGCCTCTTCCTTGGTGCGGGTGATCGTATTCTCCCTCCAACTGCTGGGGCGACGGCTCTCACGGTGCTTGACGAGCAAGTGGCTACAGCGGATCTTGCCCTCGCCTTGGTCAGCACCCTCGGAGCGACTCGTAGCAGTGTGATGCTGCGCCATATAGACTTTGAGAGCCTCGGTATCAGTATCCGCAGGAGGTTCCCAGCGGGATTCCTTGGTGGCCGGGTTAAAGTAGTAGGGAAGGTTCTTAGAGTTCGAATGACGAACTTCCCAGCCGCTGGGAAGGCCTGACGCAGACTAGGTATGGAATAATTTAGTGAGATCAATCAACAGGATAGAGACGAAAGGAATTTACCATGTTGAAAAGCTTCTATGATCGAAGTCGGGTAATTGTATTGTAGAAGCTTGATTAACCCGCGCGATGCACTTGACAACAATTGCGGGGAAATGCAAACACTTGCAAACATCCGCCTTTGCCTCTTGCGATTGCGCTTCCTTTAGTTTCACCTCCGGTCTTTCTTCGCCTCATCGACGCTTGCATCCACGCCAACTCGGATTATTACGCCCTTTATTATTGAGTCGCTTCTCCAGACCTTCGACCACCATGTCTGCAAGCCCTTCTCCCTCTGCTGGTGGCGAAACCAAGCAGTCCGACCAGATTCATTTCCGCTTCTGCCGCGAATGGTGAGTTCTTCAATCGGCCGCACCAAGTCCCTTCTGGACACGATCACTAACTTATTGCTAGCTCCAACCTGCTCTACCCGAAGGAAGACCGTCACACCAACCAGCTCATGTTTACCTGCCGTACCTGTCACGTCGGAGAACCCGCCACTTCCCACTGTGTCTATCAGAACAAGCTTAACAGCCAGGTGGGCGCCACCGCCGGTGTCACCCAGGATGTTAGCTCTGATCCTACGGTTTGTGGCCCCGATGATATTTGCGCTCTCGGCTTTGTTCCCGGATTTTGCTTTTGCTGCGGGCAGGAGATCGTCTGCAGTGTTTGCGGTCGGCTTCCTTTCACCTCTTCTCAGGTCCTCGAGGCTACTTGCGATAAGCCTTGCCCTGGCGAGGATGATGATACTCCGAACTCGACTGCACTGCCCAACAACAGGGATACTGTGCGTGTTTAAGGTTCTCTTCGTGACTGACACTGTCTCCCGCTATCTAGCTTCCCCGAGCCAACAAACTGTGCCCCAGCTGCGGTGAAAACGAAGCGGTCTTCTTCCAGTCACAACAACGTTCCGCGGAAACCGGAATGGTGAGTCGCCTTTCCTATTGCCTTTTGCCATATATACTCACCTCTGGCTAGAAACTCTACTATGTTTGTTGCGCATGCGGCAACGTCTTCATGTGATGACCTTTTAACGATACGGCGCGATTCCTCGACTCCGATACCCTTTGATTCTATTTGCGGATTTTGCATGCTTTGGAGTACGGCGATGCAATCATCGGTTCATAAAAAACTCTCAGTTCGAGCACAGGACATAAAAGGGAATTTATTTCTATTGATACATAATGCGAAGGCTTTCAGAAACAACACGCTTTCCCAAAGATATCACGGTTCATGTAGATATTACACGTGCACCGGCGCCAATGACAAGATCTTGGACCATTGCTTGCCGCGCAGTTCCTGACCCACGACTCCTGTAGATTCGTCAGTATCAGATAGATTTGACGGGTAGAAAGCACTAACCGTTCATTCTCGTTCCGATGGGATCTCCAGACTTGTTCACCAGAACACAGGCATTGTCACCAAAGCGCACAACGGTCCCATCCTCCCGCTGCAGCTCCTTCTTCACGCGCACCACGACGGCATGTCGGATATCACCGCGGCGGACCTTGTTCGCGAGAGAGGTGGAGGTACCATCGGAGCCGGCGGCCCTTTGCTTCTGAACGACGACGACTATCCGGTCACCTATATCCAGCCCGTATTAGCTTGACCCTCCTGTATTTCTTCACTGCTTGTCTTGGTTGATTCGGGAACTGACCGATTGTCGCGGGCCGCTTCTTCTTGAGGACGTTGACGCACTCGACGACCGAGGCGCCGGAGTTGTCGATGCAGTTTAGTAATGTCTGAGGTTCGTCAGTACGGACTATATGAAGACAATTGGGCAGTTTTCATACCTTTAGTTGGATCATCGTGGGCGCATTGGGGAGGAGTTAATCGGGGGAGTCGCATCACGACAATTTGTTCGGCTCGGAAGGGAGTTTCCCCGGACGGCATGTTTCTCCGATGTGAGATATAGTTGGTACAGTTGACAATGTTGATTTGACTTTGGCTATTGATCATGTTATTGTTTTCAAATAACTCAAAATGAAGCATTGTCCCAAGGCATCACACCCCCTTTCAAGGATTGGGTTACTGCCTCGTTTGTATCGTTTCGAAATCTCACTTGCCGAGGTTGATAGAGAAGTGAAAGTGCGATAATTTCAATTCCTTCCATTGAGTCTGTAGATGAATAGGTCTTTGAATTGCTAAATGTAGCCTAAAGCTCAGTACAGCAACTATTCATATTGTATTATCGAGATGTCCTCTTATTGAGGTATTCTGCCTTGATCCATGGGCGTAGGCTACACCCTCGGCCTGGACCCGTAAATGAATGCGGGCAGTAGCAAACCAATCTGTCAATGCTCTAAGGTTCAATAGCAATTTATTATGCTATTTAATAAAAGTTGTAGAGTCCCGGCCCTGGGGATTGTGATATCCCGTATCAACGTAGGCTGCATATTGGGCGCGTAGGCAAAAGCGGGAAACGGACCGGAGCTGGGAACGCGGAAAGTATCATTTCCCCTGCCTTGCGACGAGCACTCACTTCTCAGCACCAATTGGCGTGCTGCTTCACTCTCTTTACGCCATGTGCTGAAACGTTTTACTTTTACTTCTTCACTATCCTTCTCGACAGTCTCCAGCCCCTCCCTTCCCTCGGATCAGCGCGCATCACTGCTCCTTCAACGCACCAGACCCGCGAGATCCGCGCTGCTGTCCATGACGCCAGCGATTCTCTCCTGATTCAGGTGTCTCTACCTGTTCAATACACCATGGCGCCCAAAAAGGTGCCCTCGAGTTCCCCTGCGACGGAGCGCCGTGAGCGCCTGACTCTGGACAAACTGGCCAGTTACGACGATGTCGCAACCGATGCGCTAGTCGACCACGTACGTCTCTCTTCTGCAGTCTAACGCCCCAATGCCGTACTGACATAGTCTACTCACAGGCATACTTTTGGACGACCACGCGCAAAAATCGCACCAAGTACAACCCTGCTCGTGGCATTCACGACGACGATGTTGCTCATATCCTCCTCCACGATGTCATTGTCGCCAAGGATGTCCCAAAGGCGGAGCGCAAACTACTAGAACTTCCCGGCCTGAAGAAATACCACGCCAGTCTTCGCAGCCCTCGTGAGCAGGAATGGTTCCGTCGACACCTCCGCAAATACATCCAGATGTACCACCCGGACTGCCCCTACGAAGTGACCACCACCAATCGATACATCATCACCGAGCACGAGGCCTCCATATGTGCCCGTAAACCGATCAAAGCCGGCCAGGAGATCAAGTTTCTGAGCGGAACCCTAGTTTCCATGACCAAGGAAGAAGAGATGGACCTTGGCCTGACCCGCAAAGATTTCAGCGTGGTGATGTCTAGCCGCCGCAAAACCCCTTCTTTCTTTCTGGGCCCCGCTCGATTCGCCAACCATGACTGCGATGCCAATGGCCGCTTGGTCACTCGTGGCACCGAGGGCATGTCGGTCATGGCCACGCGCAACATTGAGGAAGGAGAAGAGATCACTGTATCCTACGGAGAGGACTACTTCGGCATTGACAACTGCGAATGCCTGTGTTTGACGTGCGAACTCGCAGTACGAAATGGCTGGTCCCCACAGGTAAACCCTGGCTTGAATAGCAGAGGGACATCTGTGGATGAGGATACGCCCGCAGAAACTGGGACAAACAATAAGAAACGTCGACGTGACTCTGACCTGGACTCGGAAAACTCGATCTCACTCTGCTCCACTCCGCGCAAGAAAGCTAAATTTCAGCGCCAGACTTCGAAGCTGCGCGAAGAAATCGCCATTCCGAATGAATCAACCGTGACCCCTGAGTCGGATAACACCCTTACCCCAGGCTCTGACTCCCCAACCCCTCTGCTTCCCGCCCCGACCGGAGGTGATCGACCATTGTCCAATCTCAGACAGGAGATTATTCTATCGGAGGTGCCGAATTCAATCTCTGAGACATTGTCAGCTGAACCTGTGCCTTCTATCGAATGCAATGGAATGGCCAATGGCCAACATTCAGCACCTGCGGACCCAGACTCTCCCAACTCTGCTGCCGGAAAATCTCAGCGTTCTGAGTCCAGTGTCCCCACCTCGGTGGACGAAAATGACCTCAAGCCCAAGGTTCTCAAGATAGAACCGGCCGGCACAGGAACCCTTGGTACCGTTGCAGAACAGGCAGTGGACGGTAAAAATCAAGAGCGACTATCAGAACTACCTGAACTTCGCACCTCGGTGGGCGAAAATGATCTCAATCCCAAGGTTCTCAAGATAGAACGGGCCGACACAGGAACCCTTACTACCGTTGCAGAACAGGCAGTGGACGGTGAAAACCAAGAGCGACTATCAGAACTATCCGAACTACCTCAAGCGCTTGAACTAGAAGCAGTTCAAGCGGACTTGGACAAGACCCCCAAGCGCCGCAACAAGCGCAAGTGGCACATCATCACCTCCGTCGAGACCGAAGTACCCGTTATCCGAACCCCGGGAGACTACACCAAGACCGCAAGACTACTCGCCCAGAAATACGACCGCTGGGTCGAGTGCCAAACCTGTGAATCCTGGTTTGTGCAGTCCAACTCCTACCAAACACGTCGTGAATGTCCCCGCTGTGAGCGCCATTCCAAACTCTACGGCTTCCAGTGGCCCAAGACCGAAGGCAGAGACCGAGTTATGGACCACCGCATCATTTACCGATTCCTATCACCCGAATCAGAAGCTCGCGTCTCCCGTCGAGACCGCGGCATCAGTCTTGTCACCCCTACCCCGGAGTTGTCTGCGCGCACTGAGACTGAGACGAGCGAGGCACCCGAGCCTCGTCGCAATACCCGCTCCAGTCAGCGGCGCCTTCGAATGACGATGTGAAAAGAGTTATGGATTTACGAACGGGTATTGGTATCGGTGTTCCAAGGTTCTGGGCTCGGTCGATTGTAATATTATTCCAAATTTGCGCGTCATTTTGCACATTGTCATGGTGTTGCGGGTTAAGCCCATTGGTGCTGGAGTTTGATTTCTATGGGCCCATCTACATGGAAGTCTGGGTTATGGGCATATTTAAGACAGCAACGAACACGCTGTAATAATACATTCTGACATTACTCACCAATTGCTCAAGACAGTAATTGGCCTGTCGGGATGACCGACTCCGAAGTAACCATCTCCTTCTCCCGCATTTGACCCCTGCGATCTCCGTGAACAATTCCAAGATTATGGATGATCGTACATTTGCTACTACCTAGGTGTTATTCTTTCCTTCCGAGGTTGTGTTTCATGGCGATGTCTGCACAAGGTCAGCAGGAGACCATAAGAAATGAGGCTTCGGGTCTTCCCCTGCCGAAGTCTGCTTTCTCCAAAGCCATTATTCAAGCCATACAGGGAACATCCCTGTGATATCCAGCGAAAAGCATAGTAAGAGGCGGTGAGACGTCTTTGTTTGCTTCTGACAAGTTCCTGCCTGATTTCTGCTTTCTATATTCCCCCTTATTTTGTGTATTCGCTAATTTTCATCCTCGCTGCAGCTCCTGCGTACTACTTAACCGAGTCGAATTGCATCTTTCTCACATAGCTACTCTTCTCTTCTAACAAGAATGTCTGCCTTGGAAACTTGTGATGACCTCGCCGATGGGAAGCCTCCACACTCAGATTCACCCTCCGAGTCGACTGAATGGTCCGCTGTATGTCCGGAAAGAGGATATTACCGTCGTGACAACGTCTTTATCAAGCAAGTATATCACCAACGCGAAGGGAATAGTTTATGTCCCACGCCTAGGAAAAGAAAAGCTTCAAAACGAAGCCGCCTCGCTACGCTTCATTCGTCATGCCACCAACATCCCCGTGCCCACTGTCTACGAAATGGACGGCTCTTACATTCTAATCATGGAATACATTGAAGGCGTATCCATGAAAGAACTGCCGGAAGATCAAAAGAAAGTAGTCCGGGCTGAGATTGAGCAACACCTGGCTACACTTCAAGAACTCAAGTCACGAAGACTCGGAGGACCTTCGGGAATTGTGTTGCCACCTTGGAGAGCATTTGATTGTACAGAGAGAGATATCTGGTCTCTTCGATCGTCTGAAAGTGACGAGTACGTTTTTTGTCACAATGATTTAACTCACCACAATATCATCGTTGATCCGATATCATTGAAGATCAATGCGATTATTGACTGGGAGTTTGCCGGGTTCTATCCGCATTACTTCGAAGGGTATTTTACAAGCGGGTTGGGACTGAGACTACTCCGTCAGTGGCATTAGAGGGTGAGCCTGATGATGTGTCTAAGCTGCTTGATTTTTTGAATTCCCAGTTGGACGAGTGCCCAGGGGAAAGCACCCAGGACGAGATTACATTGTAGAGAACAGGAGTATGTAGTTACCAGATGTTGCCCAAATAATGAATAAGAAGGCCAAGAACGATAAATAATGTACAAGAATTGTATATCCTTCTTACCAGACAACTATGACTCTACGTATCCCTATCTGGCCACCGGGAACCTTGATATCAATTTGGATTATTTATCACTTTACCTCATATACCTCCCACATCCCGGCATTCACTTGAATTTTTACCCAGCGCCCTCAGCAAAAACAAACAGAGGCATACTATCAATTCAGCTACGCCTAATCACCATCCAAACAAGTCATGACTCCATCTGCATCCAAGCCGCACCGCCCGCAACAAAAGTCTGGTCATTCACAGCATCATCGCCAAACGGCTCATCAAAAAAGCCCGAAACCTCAACTCCATTCTGCAGTTTCAGCTCAATCTGGTCCTTCTGGATAGGAATCTCCTCAAACATTATAGGTTGTTCCGCGAGCTGCTCGGTGGAGTCGTACGTGATACGGGCATTTGAAATACCGAACGACGCAATCGGAGTGAGAAGAGTGCCGACGAGAAAATAGGTGGAGCCGTCGACGGCGAATTGGCCTCGAATGGCACCTTCGTCGTTTTTCTTGAGGATTCCTGTTGCTGAGGGCATCTTCTAGTAGGCATAATATTAGACATTCTGTATTCGGATGAGCTGACGAGGACTTACTGTGGGATTCAGGTATAGCTATAGTTGTGAATAGGGTTGAACATAAGCTACCTAGGTAGTCGGAATTATGATTCTTATAGCAAACTCAGCTCAGAAAAGCGGTCTAAGGTGACAGAGCTGATTCGAAGATGGTATGCAGGAGAGCACAAATCAGATGTCATCGTGCGTGAGTGGAGATATCCCTGCGGGCCCCTATGCTCCCTCTCCTGTGCTACGTTAATTAGGCGTAGGTGATGTTCCAGCTAAATTGTCTGGCAGGAGTGAAGCTCTTGAGATCTTCTCAGCCCAGTTGGGGTCAAGGTAAGGTGCAAGCTGCGGTACGCGGGCGTCTCCTGTTCTTATAATAGTATCATGACCACGCAGCAAGGCGGGATCGTCGCTGTGCGGGGTCATTTCGATGTAGATCATATCCACAATAGAAATACATACAGTATGAGGTGTCAAATTCTTGACATCTCGAGAGCTGAATCAGATACACCGGATCAACCTTGATTCCAGGCATAAGAGTCCCGAATACGGTCTTGATATTCAGATTTAGTGAGGTCCCTTTCGGTCAGATCTACAATGATGACACCAAACATGCCCAAGCGGACTCGGAGCGATCAATGAAACACATTGACTCCTTTGGAATGTGTTTTATGAAATTGAGGGGACACTAGGTGCCATAATATGTAAACTTAAATCCCTATTCCAAAGCAGTTATACCCCTTTGCTCCTACTAATCCATCCCTGGACCCTATTGAAACACCATGATTTATCTCAGTACAGGTACATTATCTAATTCCACACACACCTGAATCCACAATCCGTCTACTATTAATACCTAAATAAAGAACATCTCTTCTCATACCCTCCCCTCTTCCCCCACAAGATAATACTCCTGCAAATGAATTGAAACAATCACATCACCACCATGTATATGAACCAAAAAAACATGCAGCGAACCCCATAAAACTCAAGCATGGTAAAGAAGTGGCAGGACGCCAGCCAACAAGCAGCTCAAAAAGCCGATATGAGGAGCAGTATTAGCCGATGCAGCCGCAAAGAGAGGCATAGCGGAAGCAGAGGCAGAGGCAGAGGCAAATACAGATGCAGATACCGTACCACTCGGTCTTCGGGGAGCCGTGCCTGTTGCACCATTTAAAGCATTTCCGGTCGATTTTGGTTTTGCCATGGATGTATTTCCATCATGAGTTCCAGTACTCTCAGCATGAGAGCCAGATGCCACCGAGCCAGACTCTGAAGTTCCCGTACTATCGGTGCCAGAGCCAGACGTCACCGAATCTGAGTCTGAGGCTGTGCCTTGCGGAATGACTCGAGTTGTCCATGCTGAACTGGTCACTTCAGTTTGAGTTCTGTCAGTGCTGGTGGCGTCGGTAGGCTGAATGGCAGTGCTTGATGCGTTGGTAGTCTCAATAGCAGTGCTGGTTGTGTCGGTGGACTCAATAGCAGTGCTACTCTCGCTGCTCTGGGTTGCGGTTTCTGTCGCTGCCTTGGCGGTGGTTGTGGTTGCTTCTTCGGTAGATTCAGTGCTCGTTGCTGTGGCTGGCGTCTCTGTGGGAGCAGTGGATGACCCAGTGCTACTAGAAGTGACACTTTCGGTGGCAGTCTCGGTAGACTGAGTGCTCGTTTCTGTGCTCGATCCTGATGTCGTAGTGCTTGGGGCAGATGTCTCTACCGAGGTGCCAGTGGATTTCGTCGGCGAGTCTGAGCAGAAATCCAGGAACTGTGCGAACGAAGGCAACAAAGTTTGAGTCCACGCAGTTAAAGGTGACTTGGCGTAGGTCTTGATGCACGTTTTGCAATTCCACAACTCAATCATGAATGGCGAGCCACTCAGGCACAGTTCAGGCGTTTTCCCGATTGCTTGAGGCTCCAGTGCGGCATCATTGCAATCGTTGTAGCAAACACCAGGAATGTCCGATGTATCTCTCTGGACAACTTGACCGGCGAGGATGCTCCACAGACTTGTGCTGTTCACATCCAGCAAGGCCATGTCACGCTTGCGATTAGCTGCGGTGGACTCCTCAGGGAGGATGGAGTAGCCTAGACCAAAGTCCTCGGGGTCAAGGTTGTAATACACGCTGGAGACTTTGTAGTAGTTCCCGGCTGCATCGGATCCCTGTTCCAACACCAAAGGTGGAGCCACAATGCAGTCTGAGGGGTTGCAGATGTAGCCCGCGGCCGGGAGACCGGCTTCAACGTTGCAGCGAGCACGGTCACCGGTATGAGGGGGTTTGCAGAGGAATTTAGGTGGGCAACCCCAGGTGTAGTCTGTTGGTAGTGGGGAAGCAGGTGTGTATGTTGGATTGGTGATCAGGCTCGGGCAGACTGAAAGAGGGATAGTCGTAGTGCCGCTGGAGCTTATTGTCTGCGTCGTTCCGGGCCCAATGATGGTCTCGGTAACGGCCGTGGAAACAGTTTGCGTAGTAATTGGACCTAATCATGTTAGCAGTTGCGGTAGTACTTAGTATGAAGACAATTTACCTGAGATTGTGACCGTGTTCGTCGCAGTGGTGGATCTAGCGATAGTCACCGTGCTTCTGTGGGGAGTGATCACCGCGGTAGTGGTTGGCTCGGGGAGGGAAGTCGTTACCGTCGAGATGCCTAGCGTGGTCGGAGTGGCTGTAACTGAAGTGGTCGTAGTGGGAGTGGTTGTAGCCGAAGTCGTCGTAGATGATGTAGTCGCAGTTGGACTAGTCGTAGTTGACGTGGTTACAACGGAGGCGGTCGTTGCTGTCGGGACCTCTGTAGTAGTGCTTTCTGTCGACACCTCGGTCATAGTGAACCGGCTCAAGATTGTTGTTGTGGTCGAAGACACTGCAATAGTTGAGATATCAATACTGGTAGCTGTTGTGACAACCTCTGTAGTGGGCGAACTAGTCGTGGTCGTTGCCACTGTCGAGACATCTGTATCAGTTGAGGTAGTCGTCGCTGCCGAGATTTCTGTAGCGGTTGAAGTAGTTCTCGCCACTGCCGAAACATCCGTAACAGTTGACTCGCTGGTGGGAGTTGTTATTGTCGGGATGTCGGAGACAGTTGTTGGAGCCAGGCTCCTGGTAGCAACTTTACTGGTAGTAATCGGAGTAGAGCTGGCGATGGCCGTTGTCGGATGCAAGGTCGAGTCATAGGGACAAGTTGTAGTTGTAATGTCAACAGTGTCTGTGATGGTTATTATGCCTCCCCCCACAGCTCTTGGCACTAGCAGCGTCGTGATACTCGTGGTGAATCCTCTGCTGTAGCTTGATGCCGACCAAGCAATGTCAGAGGTCGCCAACAGCGATAACCAAGCAATTGAGACTCTCATAGCCAATTTTCTGTAAAAGACAGTGTAAAGAACGTCGATAGCCAGTAAATAGAAGCAAAGAAAAGCCGACCAAGGGGAGAGAAATAAGTCCAATCCGCACGGTCCGTCACATCGTGAAAGAAGATCGGAGATTTGAAGATAGCTAAAGCCGACGAGGATGTGGACTGATCATCCCGATGCCCCTAATTGCTACCGTAACTGACTCGCACACAAAGAAAAACCTTGAATCCCGGTCAGCGACTCATCTCTGGTTGCATAAATATACACCAACCGGGGTCGACTTGGAATCTCCCCGGCCCTGGATAGGGTATGGATTATCCATTTTTAAAATGGATAAAGAGCACCGTGTTGCCTAGCTGGCCATATTAATTAGGAGATATGCGCACTTGGTCTGTGTATCCACCTGTTTCTCTGCTTCTGTTGTTGGGCTCCCCCGCGGGGCGAGGGTCTCGATGGGATAACAAAGAAAGTAAGAAAGTAAAAAAAGGCACATCGCTCACCAGAACCGGGCACTCCGCCACTCTACTCTCGTATTCCAAGAATACGTGGAGAATACTTCTGATTGAATAACTCGTGGGCTTTCTTTTTTCCCCTTTTCCTTTTCCGTGTTGACAGTCCAGACGACGACTAGAGCGGCCGTGATACCGTTAGTTGAGATGCGGCTTCGATTGGGGGCGATTCTGACGCTACTAGCGGCTGCAATCGACTGTGTTGAAGGAAAATGTGACACATGGCAAACACAGGTCAACATCTCCATGTGTAACTGGCAAGGGCTACGTGGTATGTGGACATCCTTGTGGTTGCTGAAGATTGTGCTGATGGTGATAGCCAACGTTATCCGTGATACTCTCTACATAGACGGAGGACAGCTATGGTTTCAGCAGTATGAGATGGTTTTGACTTGATGGTCCTTGATACTGACAAATTTCTAGAGGATTTTCTGACGGCTGTGTCAATTATGCAAACGATGGTAAGTACGGAATTTCACAGGGACTCGACCAGATATACCGGCTTACATGAACCAGGCAATTTCGAAGGCCTGATCTATTCCTTGAACCTTTCGACTCCGTTCAACACGAGCTCAAATTTCATGACTGTTCTCAGCAATACCTCCATCACTGGAGGCGCCTCCAACAACATAGCCCCAAATTACCTTGACGGCGTTATGTTTGCCAACGACGACGAGTTTTATCTCTACGGGTCAGTCTTTTCCCCTTTTACCGGTATGGTATATACTAAAGTGCCATCATAGAGGCATGCTTCGTCTCACCAATAGTACGGATTCGCCGCCTGATAATGAAGTTCTTGGGTATGAGGCCTATCAGTATGGTCCCTATCGAAATAACTGGGAGCACGGATGGTACCAAGAAACTCTCCCTGCCAACGTGACACGATATATTACCAGCGGCGCTGGAGTGTCGGCGCCCAGTGAGAACTTAGGATTTCTTTTCAGTGGGATGCGTTCCCCAGACTGGGGCTCCTTCACCTACGATGGGATGGATTCCACCATAACTGCCGACGCACTTATCACCATGAACATGACAGTAATGCGGGATGGAGATTGGACCAATAGTACACTTCCCAACTATATCACTGGCCGTGCCAATGCAGAACTGGTTTGGGTCCCCGTATCTGAATCTGGAGTTTTGGTGGCCATTGGGGGAGTGGTTGATCCCGTCGAGTTTTGGCGAGATACTGGACTGAACGCATCACAGAGGGCGCACAGCGAAAAGATTAGCCCGACCTTCATGGAGACGGTCTCCGTCTACGATGTGGATAGTCAAACATGGTTTCTCCAGAACACGACGGGTGATACGCCGCCGCAGTTGACTCAGTTCTGCTCCGTGATTGCTAGCGCCGCAGATGGCTCATCGCATAACATCTACATTTATGGTGGATACGATGGTCTCGACTACGATGCAAACCCGTCGGACGACGTTTATATCTTGTCTTTGCCTTCTTTCAAGTGGTTCAAGGCGTACAGCGGGACCAACACACACGGTCGCAGTGGGCATCAATGCATGAAGGTCTATCCAAACCAGGTGCTTGCCATTGGAGGGCAGCATGTGGATCCGACCAACTGTCTAGAGGGTGGTGTCATCGTCAACTTCAATCTCAACACCCTAGACTTCCAGGACTACGACCCCGCGGAGTGGAGTGAATATAGAGTGCCCGATATAATAACGGCAGAAATAGGTGGGAAGTGAGTTCAACGGAACAGAGAATGGATGATGATGGCTAACCGCTTTTGTAGCGCCTCGGGAGGTGCCACCACCACCGCCCCATCAGCATGGACCAACAGTTCCTTGGCTGGGATTTTCGACAAGAAGTATACCAAAACAATAACGTCCTACTGGCCCTACAATACTATGAGCAGTGCCATACAAGCCACCAAGGGCAGGAAATTTCCCGTCTGGGCAGCCGCAGTGATCGGTGTGCTGCTCTACGGTCTGCTCATCGCTGGGATCCATGCCGGACTTTGGTATCAGCGCGGACGTCGACGTCGCCGCCAGCCCGCACCCGTCGAGGAGAAAAAGGAGGTTGTCAGCACGGCGGATAATACCAAATTGATACACCAAGGCGGCCCAACCTCTCCTGGGCCCGGTCCGGTATCAGAAAGTACAGAGCCGGTATCTGAAACCACAGTCCCTGAGACAGCGCAGGGCTCCATGGTTTCGTCGGCGACTCGTGTCACCGCGGAATCAGGCGGAGGCACTGTATATGAGATGCACGGTATGTCCACAGCTTCCTACCAAGCCCTTTCCCGCATAACATTGGGAACTCGTATTGATTTTCTTCAAGATTCCTCTGCTGTCGAACTCCCTACGCAATTTAACGTCGGCCTTTCATCCCTCAATCCGCCTCCGCGACCCAGCCCGAGGCAGACCTACCCGTCTCCAATCTCACCAGAGACTCCTGCAGGGCCTGACTCGGAAAATTCCTATTCTCCGACCAACCACCGGCGTCCATCATCACTGTCGATAATACCGCCTCTACCGGCGAATAATGTAGTGACCGGTCGGATGTCACTTTCCAATGAATACTTGAACAGCATGAATTTACAGCGGGGATGTTATGGGTCGGGGGTTTCAGAGACAAGCGTCAGCTCAGCAGGGAGGGAAGGGTTTAGGCGAATCCCGGGTAGCGACACAATCCATGAAAAGGAGTAGTAGATACTGTGCAGGTTCGGTAATAGAGAATCAGAAGAAGATAGTAACTAATGAAAGAGTGTAACATGTTTCAAGTGGTCTTTTTCTGGCAAAATAACCAGAATGCAAAAGCAGCTTGGCTGTGACGGCTGCTAAGCTAGATAAACATATTCAAGATGTCATAAATCATATACTCGGGCAATCAAAAACAGTAACTTCCTCTGAAAGAGATGGGCAAGATTTGGAAAGAATACAGGAAAGACTATAGGGTGAGTGGAATACTGCTCTATAGTACTCGGATATCTACGACAGGCGATAGATACTAGAGGGGCATAATTATTCTTCTCTATATTAACTTTCCAAATCAAATATCCAAAGATACTAAATATTGATACGCCAAGCATATATACAGGGGGTGCGAGATCACCTGACTTGGTGATCTGACATCCTTCACCCCTGGCGTCTTTTAGCAACCTTTTGAAACATCTTTAATATGCTCAAGTCTACATCAGATTCATTCCTCTATCTCTCCGATCTACAGCTTGCCACAAGAAAAAGCTATCCTCACTCAGACCATGTTCTTGTCGCTTCTGCGGTCTTTGCCCCAGTTCGGGCGGAGATGGAAGCCTCTTGATTTCTCCAACCCGAACTTCGTTCGGATACCTGAATGGCACAAAATTGAGGAAGAGACTCTGTCAGACTATATCTCCTCACAGTATTACCCCACTCGAATAGGGGAAGTCATCAAGGAGCGATATCAGGTTATTGGCAAATTGGGATTTGGATCTACCTCAACTGCGTGGCTTGCACGGGATATGGAGTAAGATATCTTATGATCCTCTCAAGGTAGCTAATCAGATAAACTTATACACTAAGAATGTAGTGACTGCCGTTACGTTATGCTCAAAATCTTCGTTCAGGCTTCGTCTATGGGCCAGCAAGTAGACAATGAGCTTAATAGCTATAGACACATGGAGCAATTCCCAACCGCCCATCCCGGCCGGAGGGTCATAAGGACGCTACTTGATACATTTTACATCGACGGACCTCAGGACAAGCATCGATGCCTTGTGCATCCCCCATTATGGGAGAGTGTTTTGGTTTTATTACGCCGCAACCCAATCGAGAGACTACCCTCACCAGTCATTGCAGTCGTTCTTCATCGTCTATTCTTAGCATTGGATTATCTTCATACAGAGTGCCATATTGCACACACTGGTTTGTAACACACTACATCGCCCCCACTTCTGGAATTCAACACAACTCACTCTTTTCCTATTAGACATCAAGGCCGACAATATCATGTTCGGTATCAATGATGATTCAGTATTTACTCTCTTCGAGCAGTACGAACTCCAACGACCTGTTCCGAGGAAAGAAGTAGGCACAGACGGGAGAACAATCTACATGTCCCAGGAACTCAAAATGCCCAAAGAAGTCGGTGCCCCAGTCCTCTGCGATTTTGGTTCGGCTGTACTCGGTGATCAACACCAGACGATATTCATCCAACCCAAGATCTATCGAGCACCGGAAGTGATTTTGGGAGTCCCATGGACGTATAGCGCCGATATATGGAACGTGGGATGCATGGTAAGACAAACAGCCCCATTATGCAAACGTTGCTAATAGTTAAGTTGCAGATCTGGGATATATACGAAGGCGGTTCCTTGTTTACGGGCCAAGACTCTGAATACGAGAAGTATCGGAGTCGAGCACATCTTGCCGAGATGATCAATCTTCTTGGCCCCCCGCCGACTAGCCTTCTTACCAAAGGCGAGCTAAGAGACAAATTCTTTTCAAGTGGAGGCAAGCAGTTTCTTATTTTACAATATCTAGTAAATTCTGGCATTCAAATACACTAACTTGATGACTAGGTGACTTCCTCACTCCCGATTTATTGACGGGTCGGGTTCCGCTTGAGGAGAGGGAGACTACACTCGAGGGGAAAGTGGAGAGGGAGGAATTTTTACGCTTCATGCGCAAAATGCTACAGTGGGAGCCCGGTAAGCGTAGCTCCGCTAAGGAGCTAGCGGAGGATGAATGGATACATAGGCATATGTGAATATGCATTAAGGTGTAATATTATACATAGTTATCATATATAGTTATGCTTGTATGAAAACGATGTCTGTTTAGGTGTGATGCGGTTCGAAGACCTAAAGCAACCTTGGAAGATGACGATTGAGAGGGCTGATAGGGAAGAGGAGTAATGCGTGGCCGACGAAGTTGCCTATGCATAGCAGTTATACCCCGTGGGGTATAATGTCAGACACTTCCAGAATGAATTCGATGCATCTCGCCGTAGGTAAGTGGGATCGACAATGCGACATGCCTCTGGTCAACGGGATCGTTGATATCCACTTGGAAATTACATTGTAAGTCAACTACATATACTATAGAACTATATCATTTAGCAAAGCTAGTAAGTCATCTGGTTCTAATAACATCTTAGTTCCTATATTAGTGTTATGGTAACTACTTGCAGGGTAGTATGCGTGGCCCGCCTAGCCTGGCTTCAGAGATACTGTGTGAAGGGCGAAAGCTGAATGATCAACTCAGTTAAGCTAGACCACAAACTGTCTATCAGAGGCTTGAAGAAAGAAAGACAGACTAGCTGATAGGATGCAATAAAATCCGAAATCGCGGATGGTGCTGAAATTTTGAAAATGTTCAATTATTTGTTGGAACATTGATAGTGTCAGCAGAGCTGCCTTCAACATCAAGAAATCGCCAGTAGAATCACCGTCTAGCAATTCAACAAATCAGCGAAGCCATGGTCTAAGCCCCGGAATATCGGATAAAGCTGCTGGTTTGGTTTTAGGGTGAATTGCGCTTTTAACGTGGCTTTCGCAAAGCTACCGGGGAATGATTCGTAGCAGAAAAGCTGAAGTCAAGATGCCCAATTTTTGACTCCTGAATCTGATCCACGTGACCCGAGGGCCACTATACCTAATTCGACCGATGATATCGCCCGCGTTAGGCACTATTCCTTATTGGCTCCGTTCAACCAAATTAGGCGACTCCCTACATTCTGCAATCATTCGAGAGCGTCCTCTCGGGGTAAGGACAGTCACGCACAAGCTGAACGAGCAGGTACGAGGGTACATTAACCACCACCTACGTCGATAGTCACGGTGTGCGCTTGAAGGTCAACCCAGAAGGCGCAGCGCTTCCTGAAGCACAGCCTCCTGAGTAATGCCTCGACCTTACAGTACAAGACACCAGCGACAAAGCATCTGTAATTAACGTACATCTGACAGCATCTCTTGCCCTTGGTCTGACCAGTCAGTTGTGATATCTGTTAGTTGTTCTGTCACTCTACGACCCGCAGACTACAGCAAGATTCCTTCAACTCATGTCATCAATTCCGTCTCACGTGCTTATATCTTCTCTCTCTATGTCTGCCCTATCTCTCGAGATGGATTTGAAAGCAAGAGACAGGGCCAAAGTACTTCTTGCAACATGCCGGCAATTTGAAGATTGCCAATCTATCTTCCTCTCACCCACCGACTTGCGGGCTTTCGGTGTTGAGGCATATCAAGTAGACATCGCAGACGATGCTGTTCCACAATTCGAGCCTCGTTTCTTCGATCCCTATCCGATGGGGGTCCTTCAAAAATATCCAATCAATGCTGCCGAAAACAACTATGATGTCCGCCGGTTAGACTGCATTCCCACGCTCCAAGACGCCCTCGACACGGTACAAAAGAGCCTCCCTGTCTCGGAAGACCCTCTTAAAGCGGCTCAGAATGTGCTTGAGGAGAGACTTAAAGAATACCACTTATGGAATGACTACGCTCATGCTGATTGGATTGAAAACCACATTGGATACGAGCTCAGGGCAATGCGAGATGGTGGATCCCCATTTCTTTCCCTTCAAGATCTCGGCGGCTCATGGGAGGCGATGTACGTGAATAACCGAATCCCAGCACTATGACTGATTTATGTCACTAAAACCTTCCTAAGACCCGAAGAATTTCCCGCTATGTTTGAAACAAACCAACTGCATTGGAAATCGACGCTATTTGTACAAGACCATGATAAAACTTCACCTCTTCCCCATGCTATTTGCACTACCATTGCGGACGTCGATGCGACCCTTGCAGATCAGAATCTTACTCTCCATGAGATGAGAGCTATTATGAGAATGATAGTTTGTAGAGCTCATGGGGCTCGCCGAAATTGGAAAATCTATCCGGTGAGTGCCTATATAATATATAACGGAACAGAAGACTAATTACGTTTGTATAGTTTTTGCTTCTCTCATTCATGGGTAAGCAGCATGGCAGAATCATTCAAATTCTCGTTAAAGAAGGGCGAATCGTGGTCCAGTATTCCAAACTCTGGAGCTTTGAGGTCGGAGATACAGCGCCGGTGGAACTTTTCATTCGCTACATGCTCAGTCGGCCCGTCGGGCTCGAGAGGCCTTCTTCCGCTGGCTCCCGCTGGCGTATAGATCCCGTTACTGGTATGCCTTTGGCATAGTCGTGACTCGTCGGGGCTAGTTGAAAGCACACACGAGACAGAGCAAGTTGCTATGCCCTTGCATACTTTGGGATTGCTACGATCGTTCTATCTACAATTTGCGCCCGTTTATGGACTGATCCGTGAAAATTGCTTAGTAGGTTCGAGCGAGCATTTGCCGCAAAATATGGGCTAATTAAACTAACTTCTAACTCCTATATTCGCTTTTGAATTCCCTGCTCTTGCGATTTTCAAAGAATATGTATTAGTATTCTTACAAATTTCGATGCTACCAATCTCTTCCTCCTACCTAAATCTTTAGTTAGGCTACTTCACTCTAGCTTGATAAAGTTCTTACTATCCTTTTTACCGCTTCTAGTTCCGGGACGCGGTTGCGGTACGGGAAAGCGACCGGGAGCGCCTCCTTTTCTCCTTTTCTATTCCTTATTTCTACCTATCCCAACTATATTCTCTTTCTTCTTAACCTTATTAACCCCATTCCCCTTGACAGACTTCTACTCGATACGGAGAGCCGCAACAACGGTCAAGACGTCAGAGCCTGCTACGATACAAGAAGAACCTAGATGGTATAATACTCATAGATGATGCTGAAACTATCTGTCGGAGGAGTGGGGTGATGCCCCGCCCTGTCCATTTACAACCCAAGCGAAAGGTGGCCCTCTAGCCAAGGGAATTCCCCTGCTAAACCAAGTAACATGTTTGATAAACGAAGACCAGAATTTTTGCGTGCTCGATTGGGGATGATGAGGATCTCTCTGGGGAAGAGGCTTCTTCGGAAACCAGCACTGACTACCGGGTCTCCTTTGACCTAGTCTCGTCTGAAGTCATCCGAAGAACACCCCCCTGATGACGAAGACGTCTCTCAGAGTTTGAACGTTCTTCAAACTATTTCAAACGCCCTTTCCTACCTTCTTAGTGCATCTTCGGAGCATGAGGCTGTCAATGAATATGTCTACCTGCATAAAACCGTTGTCGGGCTCTACTCCGGTGCCCTCGTTCAACCCCAAACCATTGCAAACAAACTTATCCCAAAGTTGGTCTCTATGGCTAAAGGCAACACCGTCCCGAAGCGTATTGCCATACAAAGCTGCGCTGAAGATGCGGGTCATACTGTTGGCTTGGTCCTCGATACTACAGGCGATCTCGCCGGCGTTCAAGACCTGGTCAAAGCTTGGAGTAATGCAACGTGCTTCAACAACTGGCAGGGCCAAAAAGCAGGCTGGACTCAAGTGGGCTTGGGAAAGATCTCAAACAGTCATCAGACCCGGTCGACCTCACCACATCTCGTCTCACGGGACACTTGCCGCACAATTCAAATAAA
Source organism: Penicillium decumbens (assembly GCA_027569385.1). Taxonomy (NCBI): domain Eukaryota; kingdom Fungi; phylum Ascomycota; class Eurotiomycetes; order Eurotiales; family Aspergillaceae; genus Penicillium; species Penicillium decumbens. Next base: position 437,609 of record JAPDEZ010000004.1, on the reverse strand, counting down.
CCACCAGATGCGGTATCAACGGCGCAGACTTTACGAAGTTTAATTCAGGAGACAAATTTTGTACTCAGTAATAGGAAACGGCAACCCTCGGGTGCCTAGGCCCAAAATAGTGCGGGTGCTTGTTGCTGTTTCCATCTAAATTCGCTTCCTGAGCACCGTACGTTTCCATCCTCAACATCACCACGAGCATTACCATCACCATCATGGCTTCCAACGTTCACAAAAGCTTGGTGAGAAGCATTTGGAATTGGCGAAGTCACGCTGAATACCTCGGCCTATCGCGAAAGAGCCCTGCTTATCTCGACGTGATCCCTTCCGCCTCCGAGATGGATGAGAGGACATACATGGCCTCGAGAGTGTTGCGGCCGAAACGCCTGAAAGCCACCGGGTTCCCGGAGTCCACAGAGGAGGTTGCTGACAGGACGCGCGAACACTTGGAACGGGACTACCAGTTTCAGATTTACCTGAAGCACATTGAGAATGGAGAGAAGGATGTTTACGGACAGGATGAACTGGCTCGGTTTCAGATTGTGCGGGACAACCAACTCCAGAGGACAAAAGCATGTCAGACTGTCAGATTGCCAGACGGGAGTCATCGTCAGACTCTGCAAGCTTTTTTCCTTTTTTTCCTTTTCTTTTTTTATGTCCATCCCAAGACTAAGACCAAGATTACTTCTTGTCATCCCACCCTTGCCTTGCTGCGATCCTACTGACCAGAAGAGGCCTCGCAAGTAAAAACCAACCTACCTTCTAATAAAAACTCAATGTAATGTATAGAATCCCTCGTTTTATGCAAACATTACTAGGCTAAGCCTTTTCAATTAAAGTCTCTATTGATCCATCAGTGACATGCTTCGCAATCAGAGCTACTCGCTGCGAAAGCTTGTTGAAGGTCACTATCATATTTCATTTTATCAGCAAGCTTGGTCACCACGAATCTCGCCGCATCTTTCTCCCAGTAAAAAGGCATGATTTCGCCGATCTCATTCGAGGGATGCTCGGACAGCAATGGCTGAATATACTCGTAAAATATCCGAAATAGACCGGTAGGGCTGGAGAGTGCCAGGGAATACCAAAATGTCCCAGTTTCCCATGCCTGTTCCATGACATCTGACAGCAGTAGAGGCGCGGCTCCCTTCAGGGGGATACCGCTGAGATCTTCTGACTCCTCGGTACTCATAGCTGACATCAATTCCTTCCGGATCGTATTGAATTCTTCCACTTGGATGTTATCGACGCCTTTATTAGTCAACCAGTAAGGAGGTTCAACCATCTGAATAGGTCGCGAGCAGGCTCATTCGAGATCCACTAGGCAAGTAATGCGCCACTTGTCATCAACAAAGATATTGCTTTGATGTAGGTCTGTAAATGTAAGAAGAAAGGGTCCACGGCGCAAATCCTGACGGAAAAACATTGGAGTCAGAGTACGCATTGCCGCTAGTGCCGACATCTGATAGGCGCAATCTTTTGTATTGTTTACCGCATTTGGCTGATTTCGTAGGCGGCTATCGTGTACTCCTAAAATATCCGACACGTAAGAGTCGACGGTGGAGTAGGTATAGTCCCGGGGTATGTTGGTTGGGATTTGCTCATTCTCTAATTCCTGGAGCTCCATTGAAAGAGGACGATTGTTTAACGTTAAAAACCAGTCCCTATCGATGATAAATGAACCGATGCGAGGTAAAGGCACCCTAGTGATACTCAGAAGGATTCGAGAGAAGTCGTGGAAGAAACTACGCCGTAAGGCGGTATTGTGTTGTCCTTCAGTCCAGCCGTTCGAGAGCATTGTTCCTTGAGTCTCCTCGATGTACTCGGTCAGCAAGTAACCAGCACAATCCACGCGATCTACACGCTCTTTTGTCTGATTTGGGTAGCGGATATAGTTCGACGGTATTGGGAGGCGAAGCAAATGTAGTATACGGCGCCGTAAGTATTGGAAGCAACGGCTCAGAAAAGGTAGGTGGTCAATTCGTGTAAACTACACCTAGGTAATTAGTCTTTATAACTTTAGCAATAAATATTAGGGGTCGTACAGTTTCACCTGTTGAAAGGGCAAAGCCATATAATTGTGGAATTGGAACATCCCGACAATGCTGTTGCAGCCATGCATAAGCACCAGCTTCGCATTGGATCTTTTCGTCCCCATTCCCGGGACTAAACTCATTGCCAACGCGGTAAGGAAGTGGAAATCGGAGAATAATACGTCGTCCAGGTTGCTGCCGGCTTTCCCAGGCCTCAATAGTGATAGGGATACAGACGTTGAAGCTGCCACAAAGCCAGTCTTCCATTTTTGCAATATAGCACACATCGGTCGAGCTCAATCCCAGATGATGGACAACAACAGCTTTCATCCATTCGCGTCTATTATGGAGATAGGAGAAAAAGCGGGACTGTTGGTCAAAGTAGCCCAGCTGATGGAGTATGTTCACCTCGCGCTCCTTCGCGAGGGAATACGTGATATCTTCTTTCAGAAGGCGACGGGTCATTATTGTAGGAAACGCCAAAGTGTGCTAGGACCGATTTTCACCTATTAGTTGGAAAAAAGGTGACATTAAAGTTGTGCCCCTGAAAAAAGCGCGTAAGCTGAGTCCGGCTCCGTTGACCAGGGACCCTGCCCATTCTCGGAACGAATAAACATTTTCCCGGGGTTGGCTGAGCGGTCAAACCTCATTTGCATTGGTGAATGATTCTTTTTTCATCGCCTATAGCGAAGGTTATAGTTAGAATTTGTTGACTGTGTGGAGTAAATGATTCTAGACCAAACTCCGAGCAATTGCCACACTCTATAGTCGCATGTGCCAGAGATTGCTTGTATGAGACTTATATTGCAATGTGACTATAGAGGAAGAAATGCAAAATGACGAATCCCGAGCCGTCTATAGTTTCTAAGATACGTCCATAGGATAAAGATATGGTGCTCAAGTCAAGCATAGCAACGTCTCCAATAAACTGCTAGTCCCGGCCCATCGAGCTCATTTCACAACGGAGTAATACTCTTCGTGAATTCCCCAACAGGCATCTGCAAGGAATCTTCATCTGCTAACCATAGCGCAATGTTCTTCATTTCTTCCGCAGCACGTTCCACCCAGAAAGACGACATGTTCGCCAAAGCGCCCTGGAGGTAAATCACAATTTGACTGCCGTCCGGTCCTCCAGCTCCGGCACTTGCCAACATTCCCAGCTTGGTTCTGATATGGGTCTGTGTGACGGTCATATGTCGGTATGGGTTTTCTCCCAGAATAGCGGGTCCAAGGCCTGGCATCCAGTTAAAGATCAATGACTCTGCGACTGTAGGCAGAATATCTTGCATTGAACGGCTTAATTGGTTGGTGATCTCGTGCCACGGGGCAGCTGCGTGCTTCGTGAGGTTCTCCTGGTCTTTTTGGATCCTCATCAAGTACTCAAGTACAGTCTCAGTAGGCTGGAATTTCACTAAGTTCAAAGCGCCTCCAAATGTTGGCCCGGCTATCTCTGCAGCCTCTGGTATACCATTGAATGGAGAGTTTTCGGTAAGGAAGGGGAATCTCGTTCTCTGCGCTTCAAGATTTAAAAAGAGTGCATGTGTGTGGTTGGTATGTAATATCACCGTCAGTGCAAGCGCTGCTTTCAGAATAAGGGGTGCAGTCAGCACGGGATACTGCTGTCGCAGGCGGACGAATGATGGAGCAGGAAAAACGAGTACATGGCCATCTTTTGCAGCCCGTTCCGGAGAAACCATGAGTTCGGCCGTTGGGTTTGGCCAAAGCGCCTGCGTGTGATCCTTAAGGTCCCTTAGATATTCTGTATAAAACTTGACTGCTGAAGCCGCTGCTGGTGACCTTCGAAGGATGTGATAAGTATCTGCCCATGTTTTGAAAGACGGATGCGGCCATAGCGGTTGGCAGCCCAAAGCACGGTCAAGGTCTTCGAGGATCATCGAAAGGTATGTGATGTCCAATGTAGCATGAGCCGCTATATACAAATTAGCGGACTATAAATATGGTACATATCAGGGTGACAATTACCATTTGTGACCAAAGCTGCCGAATTGGTCTCTCGAACAAATACAACAAGACAACGAAACAGTGGTCCCGGAAGCTTGGCATGGTCTTTGAAAGGATAGTCCATAGTAGCATTTCGCAACTCTTCCAGTGTATCGACGGTTCCGTAATTGAGGATGCACTGTTCGAGTAATCTTTTGTTTTGCCGCATGATGACATAGAGACCAAGCTCCTTGCCCAAAACCTCGTCGTTTACAATCAAGTATGAACGCATTATCGGATGCTTGAGCAAAGTTTCTTCCAGAGCTGTTCGCATTGCCTGTTGGATGTCAGTGATTGCAGAGAGAACAAAGAATGATGGGTAAGTGTTCCCGTACCTGCACACTTGAACTATTGGAGAGAATAGTAGTTCGAATATTCCAAGTATTGATGACTTGCGATCGGCACAATATCTGCATAAGATCTGTACAGGGAAAGACATCTTCAACATCTTCCCAGGAGAGACCTTCCCGCACAACAGTCTTCTCAATCGCCTCTTTGGTGGCATTAAAAGCACTTTCATCTCCCCCAAGATGGACCATGTCTTCGGTGGTGGGTGGCCCTGAACGAAGCTTGTCGGAAGATTTCTTAGTGTATCCAGTATCGCTATCCGCTGTCAACCCACCAAGAACCTTTATCTCGTCGGCAATTGTAGGTATAACAAGCCACTGTGCAAGTGGAACGCTGCGCCCAGTCACATGTTTGATTTTTACCCGGGCACTGAGCATGAGTATGCTATCGGCTAGCTGGGTGACGGGAGCAGTGATGTCAAGGTGCGGAGATTCAAGACCTAGTAGCCGTGACCAAACTGTCACAACATCGTGGAAGAGCTGTGCTGGAGAATGTCGTCCTTGTTTGGGTTCGGATGCTTCAGATTGCATAAAATCGGCAACAAGTTTTCTTAGTTTCGGCTTCTGTATCTTCCCAGCACCGGTCCGCGGAAAGTGGTCAAGACCGAGGGAATCCAAGGAGATAAAGGCCCTTGGAAGATAGCGAAGTCCAAGAGTTTCGCGAATGGTCTGATGCATCCTATTTTCCACATCACGCGTGGCAGCCACCTTGGTCACAACAATGGGAACTTCGCCTGCGATGGCATCTTCTCCTGCCACTACCTGTGGCTCAAGGACAGAAGATTCTCGATTTAGCATCAGGAGCTCCTCAATCTTTGCAGGAGCAAGATTCTCCCCACCGCGCACAATCATGTCCTTATGTCTTCCGACAATGTATAACTGCTTGTCATGACCCATGAATGCCTGGTCCCCTGTTACAAACCACACCAGATCTTCGGACTTGTAAAAGTCCTCGCTTTTGTAGTTTAGGTACTGCTCAATCATGGTAGGGCCAGAAAAATGGAGCACACCTGTAACTCCCACGGGCACGGGTGAATGGCCGTCTTCATCACATACTCGTACCTTGGCCCCGGAGATAGGTCTCCCAATACTGGCACTATCATTCAGCATAGTGGTGTTCAAGTCTTCAACGGGACCAGTCGATACGAAGACACCTTCTGTCATGCCGTAGTAGTTCTCAACCGTGGAAACGCCGAGAAGCTCTTGGCACTTGCGTACAATGTTGGAGGTAACGGTCATTCCGGCCAAAATCACGCCTCTAAGGCTTTGCACTTCGAGTTCTGTATTATCAAACATTTGTACTAGAGAATGCACCATGGTGGGAACCAAAGCTGCGTGTGTGCAAGCCTCAAGTCTTAGCGCGGTCGTCATGGCCTGCGGCGAGAACCTGGGACCGATCAAAACCACGCCTGCACCACGCAGAAGCGGCATCATTGTGCATATATAGCCAAATGCATGATAAAACGGGACGGCGATAGTAAAAAGGTCCCCAGACACAACAGATCCTAGTGTCAAGGATGGTTCTAATGCATGAAGCCATCGAGCGGTATCGATTAGACAGGCTTTGGGAAGGGAGGTTGTGCCGCTGGTGAAGAACACAGTAAGGTTCGGCGAGCAATCTGTGGTTTGCTGAGATTGTTCTGGGGTTGAAATGGACTTCCCAACCAAAGAATCAAATGGCACCCATGAGTCGGGACATTTACCACAGCACACTTTGATTGTGTTACACCCGGTGTGAATTTGATCAATTTGTTCAATGTTCTCCTGCTTGGCCGCAACAAACACGACTTCAGCAGGATTCGTCGACTCGGTGACCGCGGTGATCATATGCTGGACCTCTTTTGGATTGCGCAAATATTCTGGCCCGATAGGCACATGGACCCAACCCGCGGTATATGCGGCCAATGTGCAGATCACGGATTCCACTTGACTCTCACAAAAGGCAAAAAGCACGGTTTTGGTATCCGCACCACGCGTTATCAGGCCCTCTTTGAGCTGTATGACACTCCGGCCAAGAGTCTGGTAGGACCACCGAAGATGAGGAGCTTGATTGGCCGAGCTTTCCATTGGCAGGCTTTCGAAGCCGTATAGATCAGCCGGTTGATGGGGGGACACGATGGCCGGGCTTCCAGTGCATTGCTTCACGGAGTTTTCGAATCGAAAGACTATCGATTTGAGTTCACCGGGGTGGCTATCCGTGGAGGTCTCGCTGAAGGCTTCCATGGCGAAAATAAGTGGTTGATAGAGATCTACTTACAGGGTAGAAAAGCTATCAGTCAGGTAAGGTGCGATGCTCGAGGGGAAAGCACACAAATAGATGCAGTGAAACAGAGACTGACTCTTGAAGAGCATCAGTTCCAACCACTTTTATAACTAACTAAATAGAGAGAATTCGTATCTACGAGGCTTCGGTGGGGGATCGTCGGTATGCAATGTGTTGAAGATATGTCTAAACTTGGAAGGTGATCCACAGCACCTACATATCGGCTTTTTGCCATAGGGGCATTTTCCAACACAATGTATTCCGCGGTTGCGCAAGACTGGAGTAGGCTATTATAGGTATTTTCCGCTCTCCTACCAATACAGCAAAAGCTTGTTTTCTACTTCGTAAAGTTCTCTAGTTAACTAGGCAGCCAGTCTCCCACTACCTCGTCGGTAGGAGTTGGTGGCCATCCATGAAACCGGGTCATGGCTGACGTTTCGCTTCCCCGTATGCAGTGTGATGTCAGGCTGTCATGTCAGGCTGTCATGTCAGGCTGTCAGGCCTTCGATCCCAACCCCGGGCCGCCCTTAGTAGGGGATCGTCGCGATCGGACCCTCCGAATACCTCCGAATAACGTTAATTTGTTCTGATTAAACCAGTAACAAAAACATACAACAGCAGGGATTCGCTGGTGGTCACCCACCCAACTACTAACCTGCCGGCGTGTGGCTTAAGTACGGCTGAGCGGACGGGAAGCCCTGTTCTCCACACCCTATGGTCGTATGTACTTGGTTCGGTAATGTTGAGGTTAATGTAGAGCAATTCGTGTGTAGATCCCGGCCGAAGGCTGTCTCTTCAAAAACAGACGCAGGATTTGCAGGCGTATATTTTCAGTCCATTGGATCTCCATGTAAGTATTGCTAAAGGGAAACCTATATATCTAAAATTTGGAACTATGAGATCATGAAACATTCTGAATTGTGGCTTTGACTATCATTATTCATGTCGAAGTCAACTCGAACTTATCCGGGACCGCATATTCGTAAGGTATCGATCTGTTCCTTCATCATCGGCTCCAAAAGCTAGCCGCACTATCTTGCGGATATGGTCTGTATCCTATTCCGGTATATTACCAAGCCTGCTGAAGCAAGCATAGATTCTTGACGCCGGACTCTCCAATACCTTAGCAAATGTACCTTCGAGAAGTCCTTCCCCTCTTAGTATTATCTTAGCTTCTCGGAACTTCTGGCAGTACAGTTCTCGAGAGGACTGTTGCTTTAATATGTTTTTATATGCAATATATGTCGGGTCATCGAGGGCATTCTTGATCTTTCTATCCGGCTAAAGGAGTAGAAAGGGCATTAGGTAGTGGTTAACCTACTATGGGGCTGTTTGGGCGAACTCCTAGTCAATAAGGGCTAGAAAGTTGAAGTCGTCGTCAATAAGTATGTTTTGCATACCGAGCTCTATATGACTAAAGTGGAAGAGGTCTTAAGATTCCCCAAAAAGGCCTATCGTCTATACAATATCGAGGAAGACGAAGGCACTAAGCCTAGCCGAGTAGTCTCGGTTGCGCTCGTCATCTTGAAGCTCTACGCTACGTAACGTAGCTTTCCTAATAGTAGTGAAATGCTCCGTGGCCGTAGAAAACGGTCCCTACGGAATGAGCCCTTCTACTGCCGCTATAGACAACTTGCTAATGATAGGCTCTCCCGATTCGGTTGTGGTAGTTATAGAACCAATCTAGGGATATGCCAAAGTCGCTAGCTACGCTTGAGCCATTGTCTACTAAGCTATAATATGGTCCTAGGTTGCAACCTAGGTCTAGTTAGGGCGAGTATAGCGAAGAACATAAAAGAAATTAGATAGGGGAAAGTAAAGCAGAAAAAAAGACACTTATTTACCGGTAGACTACAAAAATTAAATGCAACATCCTACAACGTATTTCCATAGAAGCCTTCTAATAGCATATATATAGCACCTATAGCGGCTACACGTCTAGACCCGGGGCCTTCGTAGGCGTAGACTTTAGGAACCACCACAGATGGTAGGTTCTTCTGGCCTACGAAATGCATTGTCGAAACCTCGCATGAAACCGCATAAAATTCGTCTTCTTCGCTCACTGTTGGCAGCGAGTCAGGATGCCGGGGCAATCGAACGCGAGCAATCACTAGACTGCCATCCTCGGCTACCATCTCAAAACAAACCCAGAATTGCCAGCGAGTGCTGTCTCCAAGCGCTCTTTCATCCCGTTGTAATCCCAGCCTTCAAAAGAGGTCCATCGTGTGCTTGGACGCGTTCTTGATTTTGAGGGTTGTTCCATGCTTGAATAGCCTTGGAATTATCTCGGATAGAATGTCTGGGATCTATGGGTGATGAATGTTGTCACTCGGTGCAAGCAAATGTTATTTATGGTCAGTTTTATATGTGACCAACCCTTGACCATGACCCCTCCTGGATAAACAAAGTCATGTGATAAATCGTTTATCCCGTGTCATCGAGTTATCCGCGCAAACAACCCAAAAAAATCTCCATGGCAAAAGCTTCGGATACACATAACTCCTGTCGTAGCCGATTTCGTCGGCCAGCTAACGTGAGCAACACCCGTTCCATTCACATCATGAAAATATGTATTTGTCTGACAAGTACCAGCTCCTGAAGGCGGTGCCACGGATCACTGGTGATCTATCGCACTTACCTACAGAGGTCCTAGTTGAGATATTCAATTGCAGTGATTCGTTAGATCGAATGTGCCTCGCCCTGACTTGTAAATGGATGCTCCAGGTTTCATCGCTTGTGAAAATCCGGATACCGTCAGTAGCCAAGCATAGGTTCCGCCCACCATCCACCTGTGCAGATATATTTCTTCTTTTCAGGCGAATCGCACCTCGCGATGAGAGTGGCCGCAGGGAAAAAAGCATCGGCCTTTGCTGCGACTGCTTGAGGCGTCGAACAAGGCAAAGACAATTCTGGGAAACGCACGAGAAGGACTGGCTGAAGATGGGAGTGACATCCGAACAATGGAAAAGTGCTGTGAGGTCTTGGCATACCAATTATTCTTTTCAATGTCCGGAGTGCTGGTGCCGGGAAAGATACGGCAATCGGGACCGCAACGAGGGTGCATGAGCAATATCGGCACGAGTGCTACCTATTCAGACGAGTAACCAAAGCCGTAAGCGTTTGTCCGGTATCGTACTACGCGGATCTCGTCTGCGAAAGGGCACGATGCTATCCGAGCAGTCTGTTCAACCTATCCCCATGGTCAGTCCAGAAAAGAGCGTTGCAGGAGGTGCTAGAGGGGCATTATAGGGTGTGGATTCGAGTCAAGTGGAATCAAGTCTACTGAACGTCTATGAGAAGACTCGTGGCACGAAGGTATACATTTGAGATTTGACTGCCTGCTCTTGGGGATGTCTCGCAGTGACGATGTTGAATTGTGGTATCACGATTTCCAGATTAGGAAATAGGGCTCTAAAATGTCCAATTGCTTGTTTGGGAGCCAAGGCCTTCTGAACGCTTAACATATCTCCGCCGTCACCTTCTAGGTTTTACCACTAGCAAGCTTCAGATGTTGGAACTAGCCACAACTCTACATGATCCCGATGAGTCAATTCGCCCGATTCATTTGAAGCCATCTCCATTGATCATATTATGAAACTTTTTCCTCCAAACATGTACAGGCCTAGCAAACCCTTCCTCGTCCCTCTCAAATGTAAGTATCCTGTCAAATCCCTGCGCTTTCAACTCATCATCAAACGGTGGTTTAATCTTGATAGTCTTATACGTCTCTCTCAATTCTTTATTTTTCTTCGAAGCCTTCGCATAATTGCTCATAGGCTGCGGCTCAACAACGAGATAACCCCCCTCATTGAGTATACTTCGTATATGCGCAAATAGCGTCAATATCCCAGCGTCCCCGTTGTTCAAATGGATCCACTTGGTCACAGAGAGCAGTAGGACAACGTCGAACTTGCCCAGCGCGGTACCCTTGTACGCGGACGCATCCACGAAGTCAAAGTGCTCAAATGTACACGGCCCGTCCGGGTACGCCGCTTTCGCCTGCTCGACCAGCCACGGGTCGATATCGACACCGACTGCGGCGGCTGCGCCGCAGTGCGCTATCGCCTCATAGGTCAGTTTGCCCGCGTTGCAGCCGAGGTCTATGACACGCGCGTTGCGGAGGATCTCTGACGGGAGAATGGAAAGGCGTTCGTCCGGGACAGTGGGTGCCCGGAACTTGGCGTAGTATCGGTGGTAGTTGCCATGGCGCGCGGCGATGTGTGTAGCTTTGAAGCGCTCTGCTCTAGAGAGTTCTGTTGCAGGCGGATGGTCATGGCATGGTTCTGCCATACTTGGGAGATAGTGCGAGCAGAGAGGCAAGTCGTGTTAACTATGCTGATTATGCCGAGAGGAAGATTTGCAATGATGTCGCGCTAGGTTTAAGCACACTAGATTTGCCATATATAGGCCACGCATTAGGAGTTCAACCTCTTGTGATGCCAAAGTTTTCAATAGAGGTTTGTAGAGTTTGCATATTATTCATGCCTGAGGCACAAATTCCTAGCAGGCCGAGAAAAGTAGCCGCTAGATTATCACTACTATCGAGTCTTAGCGGTCGAAGAGAAATGTTCTCAGAGTTTAGATTCAAGCTAAGCGATTGCTTCAATGTTAGCGCTGAGTAGTACATACTCCATATAGCTAATAACTTTAAACTGGTACGGTGCCTAGATATCCACAATCTGACGTCAGCTTTGCTTACCGTCTCTTTCCACGTCCTCGCTACTTGTGCAACTAACATCTATACCGAGATCGTTCTCAACATGCCATTCAGACAGACGCTTCAGGGCATTATCGATAAGGCAGACAAGGCTTGGGAGGAATTCAGCCATCCCGCGTCCCAGCCGGGACCATCGTACAACAGGCCTCCCCCACCACCTATTCCAGCCTCCACTAAACCAGCTTATCAACAGCAGGGCTCGCAACCCCAGATCTACTGGCAGCCCAATCTACATCCCCAAGTACCGGTGTCCGCCAACTTCCACCACGAACAGGGTCAACATGGATGGGGCAACAATGAGTCGCAGAATTATGTCGACAGCCCGCAAAACTCATTCCATTCAGCCTATGGCGATGCGGTGATCGTGCGCGCCCTAATCAACCACGGGCATCCCGACCCTGCGCAAAAATTCACCAGCGCCAGGCTGTCGAGTCACCAGACTCTCAGTCGACCACGGGGCTGTCTGTCAGCCAGAATTACGGCGCCGGTGGCACGCGGTATCTGGCCTGCCTTTTGGCTGCTGCCTAAAGACCCCTTCAAGTGGCCCGAGGATGGTGAAGTCGACATCATGGAAGCGTGGAACGGTGATGCTGTCAACCACACCTGTCTGCATTGGGGTCACTTCAACGGTCAGGACTGGGACAAGCACCGCGTTCTTGAAACCCCTATCCCCAACATTAACTCTCCGGCGGGAGCGAGGTACGATTTTATCTGGGATGAGGATGAAACGACGGGCAGGGGGCGATTGGTCTGGCTGATTGATGGCAGGCCCATCATGAGAGCCGAGAAGCCGCCTGGCACGAGGAAGATGAGTGAGTTCAGAATCCTCATCAACATCGCTGTTGGAGGAAACGTGTGTCAGGGAAATATGCCCAGTGATGGATGCTACGAGACAGTGGTTCGTGAATTGGCCATGTGGGACGCACCACCTGGGGGTTGGAATGAGTTTGAGAGAGCTTGGAGCTATTCCAAAGACGGCAATACCATGTAACGAAAGGAAGGAGATTCGCATTGCAAGGCATTCCAGATCGAACGTTGAGATCTGATGACTACTCCCAATCTCCCAGCTCATAGAGTTCATTGGGCGCGGACGCAGTATGTGGCATTTGTCATGCTACGGTGAGACCCTCAAGTTCTACTCTCTGAGCAAAAAGCGGCAAGGTCTGAACACTAGAGCAGAAGGAGAAAGCCAAGAAGTGGCAGAGGAAACCTCTAGCACGAAAATATGCAGAGGGTAGAGAATCAACTATTATATATCCAATATCATACAGCGTCCAATGACCGATAGCAGTCATGCCGGGGTATTCATCTTTCTTTTTCCAATCGCAAACACACCCCAAATTTCATGAACGCCATATATGTTACATGGTTATGGTTTGTACAAGTTAATGCAATCTTTTTAAATCAGGGCCTGGCCGCGGAACATGCCCTCGCGAACCTCGCGAACGACATCCTTGCGATCCTTCTTACCGACCAGAACGACACCCCGACCACGCTTGCCCATGCGGCCGAGACGACCCAGACGGTGGATGAAGTCGACCGTTGTGTGGGGAACGTGGTAAAGCAGCACAGTCTTCACAGCCAGGGTATCAATACCACGGGAGGCAATGTCGGTAGTGACAAGAACCTTGGTGTTGGGCAGACGGCGAGTAACCTCCGCTTTCTTATCGGGAAGCTCAAAGGGAATAGACTTCTCGGCGCGATGCTGCTTTTGGGCCAACACGATCTCTTCCGAGGTTGGGGGAAGGTCAACCTCGGTGAATTCCGCAAGAATTTCCTCTTGCTTGCGGGAACTGGAATCGCGGGAGAGTGAGATGGCGTCGATGCCCTTGGAACTCAGGAACTGGGCAACCTCATCTGCTTCCTCCCGCTCATTGACGAAGACGATAATCTTCTTCACCTTTGGGCCCATATACTTTGCCAAAGGACCGTAATCTTCGCCATCACTGGATTCGCCGGCCTTGCCAATCGACCATATCACGTCGGCACAGGCAAGACTCCGATTGCCCCGATAAGGCTCCTTATCAATATCCACCACACCAAGCTGCACGCGACGAGGGATGGCATGCAAGTTCGGAGTTGTCAGACGCTTCACGTCGGGGTACTTTTTGCGAAGCTGATTATCGAGACTCCGAGGGATAGTGGCGGAGCAGAAGATCAATTTCTTAAGCGAAGGCGCCGTTTTGTCGACAACCTCCATCGTAGTGGGCAGGAAGGACCGATCCATCAAGGAATCAGCTTCATCGAGCACGAGGTGACTGACACGGCTGAGGACATAGGGGTTCGTCTTCGCGATGGACGCGAGCAGGTGAGGAGTAGAGACGAGAATATCGAGGCCGTCCGGGTGAAAGAGCGTGTTCTTGATTCGGCGCGGCGTGAGAGTCGATGCAATCATTCCCGAACGATACTTCACGCCGTGGGCAAGGGCCTTGACTTTGGCTCCGATTTGCAATACCAATTCTGAGGTAGGTACGAGAATGATGGCCCTAGGGCGGCCGGCATCGGTCATGGGCGGCTCCTCAGGCTCCAACTCAAACGTTCGGTTCTTCATTCTCTCCTCCCGCTCTTTTGCCTTTTGTGCTTCAAGGATTTCCTGCTCCTCCTTTTCTATCCTCTCGGCACGTTTGACGGCATCCACAACCGGCAAGAGGTAGGCTAGAGTCTTTCCTGATCCTGTTTCCGCCGCGAGGAGATACTGATCATATTGGGGGCCTTCGTCGCTGGTCGTCTTCACAACGTCTTTTTTGCCATCATTGTCCTTGAGTAACTGGGGGATCGCGAGGCGTTGGATCGGGGTTGGAGTCACGTCCGCCAGGCCGGCGAGGGCTTGGGCGAAAATCGAGTGCCGAACCGCAGGCAGGAGAGGGAAATGATCGAAGCTCGTGATGTTCGCTAGTTTGGCTTTTGTGGCAGTTCGGCGACCGTATGGGATTGGCGCTAGGGTTGTCTGCATCTTCAATGCTTTGTACAACGGGCTGTCCTTCTTGTCACCTTTGCCTTCTTCCCCGGATCGCTTAAGGGCCGCTTGGGACCTCGATCGCGAGGCCTCTCGAATCCGTGCTTCCTTCTGGTTCATTGCAGCGAAAGGTCCCGCTCCACGACCCGAGCGGGGCTTCTTCAATGAGGCTTTTGCGACATTAGGGGATAGAGTCATGCGAGAGGCCTTGCGGCGCATCGTGGCCATGGTTCGCGTGGCCTGCCATGTCGAGAGAAGCCCATGGGAAGGGGCAACGGGAGCTCTAGTTAGACATAAGAAGCATATCGAAGAGCGCACGGGCAGTGGCATCCTGCCTGTAATCAAGTCGAAAAACGATGGATGTTGGTACAGCAGAACCGCGACTGAGATGAGAAAACCCGTTTATCAGAAAGTTCTAGCGCTATTCCTTATCCGTACTAGCGCCGATCATCAAATCCTGAATTCTCAGGCAGCAGGATCAGGTGATCATTATCGGTGATGAGTCAGCGACACGTCCCCCCACCTGAAACAGGCGAACAGACGCGTTGCTATGGAGACTCCCGCGACTCTGTCAACATCATTATCTTGCTTGGGGTAACAATCCACTCTCGGATCCATGGAATAGATATCGAAATCCCCATCTGTCATCCTCTTTCCAACCATCCCTTTGTTATCCCTTCCTTCTACTTTCGAACTCTTTTCTTTGTCCCTGCGGTATTGGCTTTTGCTTTCGCTTTCGCAACCTGCATTTCTGAGACGATCGACACGACTTCCCTTTGAAGTGTTGTGTACCAGGTCTCGCTGTTTTTCCACGCGACTCCTGGTATCTTCTAAGATAGGTATGTATGCTGCATGTTGGCACCGTTCTGACGTGTCCTCTGCGCTTGGCCTCTGACTCGACGCGATCGTCGACCGCGATGAACAATCGCTGACATATCATCAGACACCTTGTTGTTTTTGTTACCACAACTCACCACCTTGACCCGCGCAAACTACGATGGGTAATGGACCTGGTCAGCGGCCACTGTCTGAAGTGAGCCCCATGGCGCAGAGACGCAACTCTCCAGTTTGGAATCAAACAACTAAAGTACT
Source organism: Penicillium decumbens (assembly GCA_027569385.1). Taxonomy (NCBI): domain Eukaryota; kingdom Fungi; phylum Ascomycota; class Eurotiomycetes; order Eurotiales; family Aspergillaceae; genus Penicillium; species Penicillium decumbens. The sequence goes on along the minus strand of JAPDEZ010000004.1, from coordinate 422,212 downwards.
GCCACGCCGCGCCTCCAACTGGATAAAACAGCACGCTAATGTTCTATTGTTAGATGCCGGCTGGCGAAGCCTCTACGTACGATGTCTCACCTCTGAATAACAAACCTTCTCCGCGTCTCTTTTGGAAAGGTCGCGACTCTCCAACTCCCTTTTCCAAGGGTGCCGAAAACCGTATGCCATATGACCCGGAAGGCTCCTTCTTCGCCGCGCGACGGCCATCTCTCGAGGACCTCAAGCGTGTATCGCGGGTAAAGAACAATGCCAGCATGTTCCGTGACGGCGGATCAGAATACGATCCTGCGCATGTCGCAGTACCACAGAGACCGCTGGCCACCGACCGCTCACCAAACCGCGACAGCCAAATGAACGTCGCCAAGTCACAATTCGTAGACGAAGAGGATCCAGCACAAATCACAAGACCTATCTCGCCAAGCAAAGACCAACGCTCCCCCGGAAAGTCGTCGCTCTCTAAGGGCAGCCGATATGGAAAGGGCTTTGACCCTTCGCATGACATTTGGTCTGAGTATGATAACGCTTACCAGAACTCAAAGAGTGTCAAGTTTGACGCTGCACCTCCACAGGTCAATGAATACGAGATGCGTACCCCTGATCCCTCATCTATTGCCTCCGGGTCCCGAGAGAACAGTTATGACTCGGAGGAAGATGCGGATGTTGACTTCGAGCATGAATCGTCTGTTGAGCGGGATGACAGTTTTGATGCGTCACTCGAAGACATTGAGAAGACTCCGGTAGTCCTGCCCGAGGACTGGCGTTTTATGAGCCCTGGAAGTGTAAACGGCGAAGAAGATTCCTACGCTGAACACACCGAAAATAACACCGCTGACGAACGTCCCATATCGCGCGAGGGAGACACCAGCAGCCACTCGCGCGTTGAGTCTCTTGACTCCAATGGGGAGCGCCGTCCGTTACCGCCGCTGCCATCGGTTGCGCGTATGTCCTTGTCTGGGTCACGACCAACCTCACCCGAGAAGTTGGCTGCCGCTTTTGAACGGGGTAGTGGTAGCCAGCGTGGTTTGCCGACAGCCCTTCGCCCTGCATCGTGCAGCAAATCTGACATCAACGGCGCGATGTCCTTGGAGGAAAGGTTGAGGCTCATGATGCTTCACGAGCAGCATGGTGATGCAGATGAGGATGGCAAGGAGATGGATGAGCCATCGAAAGCATCAGCCACATCTCACCATAATGCATCGGCCCTTGACAATGATGCCCAATCGGCTGAACCTCCCAAGGGAGATGTCCTCTCTCCTCCGCGAATCTCCCGGGATTCGATCCTGCGGGACATTCGCAAGGGCGAGAGCTATGATGACGACGCGTTCGATGATGATTCCCAAATTGCATCCAGCCCCAACCCTTATGAACGTTATGATCCCGATGTCCCAATTCCGTCTCTGGAAAACGATGATGATGACTCCTCCAGCGTGATCATCAAAGAGGAGGCACATGATGATGATCTTTATGCCATCCCCGATTACTACCAAAACTCTTCGGACAACAGCCTGTCTTCGAGAGACCAGCGAGCCAAGTATGACGAGGAAAGCAGCTATTCCCTCCGAGGTGCCGCAGAGGCTGCTGAAAAGGACAACGGCGGCCAGACCACCCCAACCGCTGAGCATCACAATGAGGGTGCCCTCAACCACCACCAACCGGAGGAGCCAGCAGACGTTTCTCAGCCTACCAATGACTCTGGGTTGAATATGGCTTCTATTCGCCAATCCCTTGGGCGCCCTGTGACCCCCGAACTTAAGCAGGGGCCCGAGGATGAGCTTTCCGAACCTTCCACCCCGGAGTCAGTCATTCGTCATCCCATTGAGGACGATGAAGAAGATGGAGAGGAAGAAGGTTTCGAGAGCTCTTCTGATGAGTCTGTTCCGGAGCCGGTCGCGACAATCAAGGCACCGGGAGCTGGTCTCAAAACTCGACCTTCGCTCACCCCGGCTGATATGGAGTCGATGGCTGCCACTCGTCGCAAGATCAGTGGGCAGCATGCGCCCTCGGTGCCGTCCCTTCCCCCGCAAGCTTCCAACGGCTCTGAGCGTGAGGACAAACTCACAGATCTGCCCCCGCAGCTGACCCTTCCTAACGCAGCTCAACGCAAGTCGAGCCTCATGCAACTCGACATCCCATTCAGCATCCAGGAGGAAAGCCTTGGATCCGGTCTCAACAAGGAATTTGACCGCGTTATCGAAACTCAAAAGGTTGCGTTCCAACTCGCCCTTTCCCAAGTTGATTGTCTTCCGGTGCCAGCTTGCCAGACGGACCACCCGCTGGTGTCTCGACCCCAAGGACTTCCTAGCTTTGCCGACTTTGTCAAACCAGCTAACACATATCGCAATCAACAGAGAGGTTACCTCATGAGGCAGAACACAAAGGTTGTCATCGCTAACAACCGTAACGACGAAGAACCCACGACGCCTGATGAACACTCGATGGGGGACCCGCGCGGTACGCGGTCCGCGGGCTCTTCCCCTCGCAAGCCAAGCCAGCAGACCTGGACCACAGAGCCATGGAACGGTTCGATGCGACGTCCGAGTGTCAAAATGGCGGGTGGTGTCCCAAAGAAAAAGCCTGTCCCTGGGGCTGTTCCCCCTCTCCCTGGCCAACAGAGCAATGTCGATGAGGCCCAGGCGATCATCGATGAGAACGAGACACTTGCACAGGACAGCTTTGAGGAAGGCGAGGAGCGAGGTCGCCTGTTTGTCAAGGTCATGGGAATCAAGTACCTGGATCTTCCTCTTCCACGCGGTAAGCGAGCAGATATGGTGTGGCTCTCGGTATAGTTTTGGTGCTAACTTTCCCTAGGCGAACGCTCCCATTTCGCCCTCACCTTGGACAACGGCCTTCACTGTGTGACTACCTCCTGGCTTGAGCTGGGCAAGTCAGCCCCGATCGGTCAAGAATTTGAGCTCATTGTACAAAATGATCTTGAGTTCCAGTTGACTTTGCAAATGAAGGTCGACGAAAACAAATTTTACCCACAAGAGAACGCTGTCTCTCCCGCTCGCCAGAAGACTTCGGCATTGAGCCGTGTCTTTGCATCCCCCCGGAGACGCAAGGAGCTCGATTTGAAGCAACAAATGCAGACTCAGCAGTCCAAGGATGTCAACGCCCCGGTTTACGAACGCCTCCGAAATCTCGTCGCTCGTGACGGAAGCTTTGCTCGTGCCTACGTTGCGCTGAGCGACCACGAAAAACAAGCGTTTGGCCGCCCCCACCTTGTTGATGTTGCTTGCTTCAACGAATGGGCCGTAGACGAGCAGCCCAGCAGCGTAAAGAGCAAGAAGAGCACAACTAGCGTGACTGCCCAACGTCGCCCGCCGTACAAAGTTGGAAAGTTGGAATTGCAGTTGTTGTTCGTCCCCAAGCCGAAGGGCAGCAAGGATGAGGACATGCCCAAGAGCATGAACGCCTGTATCCGTGAAATGCGCGACGCCGAGAGCGTTGCTGCTCGCAGCTGGGAGGGATTCCTCTCACAACAGGGTGGAGACTGCCCAGTAAGTTATTACCCATATTCTTTCTGAGATCACCGTATTCTGACAAATGCAACAGTACTGGCGTCGTCGCTTCTTTAAGCTGCAGGGCTCGAAGTTGACGGCATACCATGAGACTACGCGTCAACCCAGAGCGACCATCAACTTGGCCAAGGCGTCCAAACTCATCGATGACCGGCCGTCTCTCACTCAAAAGGAGACCAGCACTAAGAATGGTGGTCGCCGGAAGTCGGCTTTCGCCGAAGAGGAGGACGGCTACATGTTCGTCGAAGAGGGATTCCGTATTCGGTTCGGTAATGGCGAAGTTATCGACTTCTACGCGGACAGTGCAGCAGACAAGGACGGCTGGCTGAGAGTTATGTCGGAGGCTGTCGGCAAGGGATCTTCTGGAAATGGAGCGCTCAAGCCCTGGGCCGATCTTGTGCTCAAGCGTGAGCGAAGTATGAAGGCTCGTCGTTCCACTACCGACCGCCCTCCTGTCGGTCCTCCACCGCCTACTGGGAAACGACAGAGTGATTTGATGAGAGGTCCTCCAGGCTCAGCAGGATCTGCGGCACCGGCACCTCCGTCCCCACGGCCACGACACAAGCACACGCACTCTCAACCCGAGATGGGCGGTGCTGACGCTCGCCGACAGAAGACGCGCTCCCTCATGTTCTAAACCACGCCTGGAATCCCTTCATAGCACAAAAGCCTCCCTTTCCCTTCTCCTGTTCATGATGTCCAGTTGTCACAAAACCTTTCCTATTCCCCTTTGTGGATGTCGTTCCATACTACTTTTCTCCTACTGCTTTGGAGGTCCATTTCCTTTCTCTATCTTTGTTTTTTCTTTTTTTTCTTTGGCGATGTTGGTGTACGATGCAGCTGCTTTTATTGTGTTCGGTGCGATTGTTTTTGACCAAGGCTCCATGTGACCAGCGAGGGCACGACGATATGGCATGACCCTAGACTGCAGGACACCTGATGTTTTCCTTCGAGATCCTGCTGTACTTTAATGAGACATACGCCTGCTGGCTTTTTTTCTTTTTCATGAGTTGATAGTTTTATGGTCCAATTTCATCTTATTCAGTTCAATTATGTTTCTCAAGCTTTGTAAGACGACAGCCAATCCCAGTGATGCCATCTTCCACCTATTGCATCTATCATCTGATGCTATTTGTCCAGTCCGGGGTGTGCATTTATCAGCATTTCTCCATGTAAGACGAATATTGCGTGCTACTCTGACAAATGCGACTCGATCACCCCGCAAAGAAGTTCAAGTATAAGAACCGGGCTTATTCACAGCACAATGCCATCTCATCCAAGCCCCAAGGAACGTTAAACATTAAACATTCAACTCGTGATACTCAAGATATGGCATCCGCCGCAGTTCAGGTCCCAAGCAACCATGGCTCAATCCTTGCCCATGCATCGAGAGTCCCTATCTCCGAGAAGCCTCACCATGTCCAGACAACTCTAAACTTCTTCAAAGAGAACGAAGATGGTTCTCCCCCATCACCTACCATAGTTGGGAAGCCAGAAACCTACAACAAACCATCCATCTCTCTCCCCGTCACTATTCACGACGTCAGCGGACACGAACTCGACTATTCCCTCGATGGCAATGGTTTCCAGTTCTACTACCATGAAAGCACGGAGAAAGAATTCCTGGATAATGAAAAGATTAAACGAGAATACTACCCAGAAACAGAGCAACTGCTGAAAGATGCGTACGTTTAGTCTTACTCCATCACATATCATCCAAGCAACCCAGAACTAACAAGTATAGAACCGGCGCCTCTCGAGTCCTGATATTCGACCACACCATCCGCCGCGCATCTCGAGATTCCAGAGAAGCAGACCAGCTTCGCGGCCCCGTCCAACGCGTCCACATCGACCAATCATACAAAGCCTCAAAGAACCGAGTCTTTCACCACCTCCCCGAGGAAGCGACAGAGCTGTTAAAAGGGCGATACCAGATCATCAACGTCTGGCGCCCGATTCGCACGGTCCTGAAAGATCCCCTAGCTGTGGCTGACGCTCATACTGTTCCCGATAGTGATCTCGTTCCAGTGGGGCTCGTCTATCCTGATCGTGAAGGGGAGACGTATTCTGTGAAGCCGGATCCAGGTATCAAGTGGTATTATCGCTATGGACAGACGCCGGACTTGGTGACTTTGATTAAATGTTTTGATTCCAAGACGGATGGTAGGGCGAGACGAGTGCCTCATTCGGCGTTTGTGAATCCTGATACTGTGGGTGAGGAGGGAAGGGAAAGTATTGAGGTGAGGGCTTTGGTTTTTCATCCTGATGATCGGGAGTAGTTTCGCTTCTTGTTTCCAGATTGGATAATTTGGTTTATTCGTGGAATGAATGATTTCAGAACTCGTGACTATTGACTATTTGGACATTTGAAAATCGTATCTAACTAGGCACATTGTAAATGATTCATCTATTTACCAGCGGCGTCCTTCACGGCCGAGATGATGTCCTCGGGACCGAGACCCTGGGCGTTGATCTGCTCGAACAATCCACCGCAGCCTTCCTTCACAGCACCCATGGTCTTGTACTTGGGAGTGAGCTTGCGCTCCAGCAGGTGAGTACCGAGACGAGAGCCAAGGCCGGTCTTCTGGGCGATAGACTCCACAACGAGAACGAAGGGGCTGGAGCCGTATGTGCGGATAGCATCCTCGTCGACAATGTTAAGGGTGGGCTTGTTGACCAAACCGACATCGAGACCCTCCTTGCGCAGGGTCTCAACAGCGTCGAGCGACCGGTACAACATGTCACCATAGGACACGATGTAGCCAGCGGAGCCCTTGCGGACAAACTCCTCCTTGCCGGGGACGAACTCGTAACCCTCGCCGAAGAGCTTCTGATCGGTTCCTTCCTTGAGGATGTAAGGCACCTTGGAGCGGGTGGAGAAGATGAATCGCATGCCCGACTCCCAGAAGACCTTGTTCACGACGGCCTTCATTTGCTCGCCGTCGGCGGGGAAATAGAGGCTGGTGCTCTCGGCATCCATCAGGCCATTGTCGGCGAAGAAGTGGTTCAGACCGAAGTGGCATGTGTTGTCGGCCATCTCATCAACACCGCTATGCGAGAAGTGGGAGAGGACGGTGCAGTTGTTCAGACGAGCCATGGTGATTTCGGAAATGCACATCTCCAGGAAGGCGGAGAAGGTGGAGAAGACACCCTGGCGTTCGCCGTTGCTGCCAAAGCCAAAGCCGGCGGCGGCGGAGAAGTTGCCTCGCTCCATGACACCCGAGGGAATGAAGACCTCGGGGTGCTTGGTCTGGATGGCCTTCAGACCGGTCGAGCCCGCAAGATCGGAGTCGATCACCATGACACGACGCTTGGCTTCCTCCTCACTCAGCTTGTCGAGGACAGAGTTGACGGCCTCACCGAAAATGGAACGGTTAGCGCCCTTGTCTGTTGAGCAGCCCTGGTACTTGTGGGGGTTGGAGCGGCTCTTGATCTCGTCATAGAAAGCAAGCTGCTCCTTGCTGTATCCCCTCTTAGTGAGGTATTTGCGAGCGATATCGACGGTAATAACGTCATGGGCGTGAATCTCGCCTTCAATGCCCTCAATACCAGCAGCCATCTTTCGGTTCACGATGACTGCCGCGGGGCCCTTGTGGTTGATGACCTCGGCCATCGCCCCATACAAGGAATCGATGTTTTCGCCCTCGGCGCGAACGACGTGAAGGCCGTGACCCCCAAGGGTGCGAGCAATGTCATAGCCCTTCAAGTATTGGGAGGGATGGCCGGCAATCGTGACGTCGTTGTTGTCAATGAACAATTTAACGTTAAGGTTCCGGGCCACAGCGATACGCGCAGCTTCGGCATCGTTTCCTTCCTGCTGCGAACCATCCGAGCCCAGCATAACGACATTCTTATCCTTGTTGGCCATGGAGATACCGTTTACCATTCCCCACATGTGACCAAGACGTCCGGAGCTGAACTTCACGCCGGGAGTGAGGCCAAGCTCGGGGTGGCCGGGAAGCTTCGAGTTGGCATCACGGTAGTTCAGGAGGTCATCGGGGTCGATCTTGCCGTCCATCGCGGCGAGCAGATACTGTGTGGCAACTCGGTGACCTGCCTCGTCGAACATGGCGTCCACGAAGCCGTCGGGGTTGGCATTAATGAATGCAAGCAGGACACAAACTTCGGGAGCCGTGTCGAATGGTCCACCGGTGTGACCAGATACGCCGCGAGCGGCACCGGTCGCAGTGAAGGCAATTATAGCATCACGGAAGACGTTGATGTTGTGCAGAAGATCTTTTTTCTGGTCTGCTGTGAGGGTTGTCTTCTTAGAGTCAAGCTTGAGCTGCTTGAATTGCTTGAGATCCACTGGGAATTTGTGGCCACCTGCCATTCTGTCGTTATTTTAATCGAATATTGTGAGAAGATGAAGTTCCTACTGATGATAGGTTTAAGGAGGAGAAAATAAAATATGAGACAGTAGAAAAAAACCGGAAGTAAGGTCGCAGGAGGGGTGTTGACGTCATAACATAGATAGTGGAGGGGTTCGACCGTTTCGAAGGTTCAAAGGTTCGAAGTGTCATGTTCCTTGGACGTTTCCCTGGATACTCTTTGCATCTTCCCTGTTTCATATTCGGGCCCTAACCATCGCTGGGCGATGAGATACCAATATGATTCGAATGGTATGTTATATCAACTATGCTAGCTGACTATAAATCCTGGGCTTCCAAAACAGGGGCTGAAGCTACGTTATGACGGGACACTTGCAAGTCATGATCACTTGACTCCCTTTCCCCTTATGTAGCACTTTTTGGCTGCGCTTTCCACCAAGCCCTGCCGGGCTAGCTCAATCGGTAGAGCGTGAGACTCTTAATCTCAAGGTTGCGGGTTCGACCCCCGCGTTCGGCTATTCCTAAAAATAACCTGCGACATCTTTTTTTTTTTCCTCTTTCTTTTAAGAAAACTTTTTTCCTTTTTCTTTTAAAGACTCAATTCCGCTATTCAGTTTTATCCTCCCTAAATCCTCTCTAACTCCTCCATAACTCGATCATAGTACCCCAATTTCCCGACATAAGTATATGCCCCATATAAATAGGATATAGCCTGGCTTCTCTTGGTACTGAGGCAATCGACCGACTAGAAATAAGTATCAAAATATACTTAAGTCTCGAGTGGAGTGAAAGTGGAATTCAGTGAGATATTGTAACTTTACAAAAGAGCCCTGGAAGGGGGTAAGGCAACAGAGAACTAGCGGTGATTCATCGGCGGGTACTACATGGTTGTGCGTGTGCCAAAAGTCGAATTCGGCTGGCGGAACAAAGGAGGACTTGTTTTGACATTTAGGTGGGCCTTGACAGTCAAGCAGACAGGGAAGACAGTGAGTAATATGATTGGTTCTCGATTTTTGCCACCTACCGCCATATCGTCTGCTTGTAACATGCGATGATTCAGAAGATGATTTTCACCATGTTTATTGCGCACCCTTCCCAGCAGTCGGCAACTATATTGTCTGTACCCTTATATACCCTAGAAGGAATATGAATACTACATACGACCATAGGGTGTGGAGAACAGGGCTTCCCGTCCGCTCAGCCGTACTTAAGCCACACGCCGGCAGGTTAGTAGTTGGGTGGGTGACCACCAGCGAATCCCTGCTGTTGTATGTTTTTGAACTTTTGCTGTCTTGTGCTTCAGCTTTCGCCATCCAGGAGTAGAAATGCATACTTGATTTAGCTAAGTAGCGGCCGTAAAGCTGTCGGCCAGAGTTGAAAGAAAAGAAGGTCGCCAGGCCAAGCAGCTGCGAACCTAGTATTTACTTGAATTTTGCAACCTTCAACGCTTCCTACGAAATTATACTCTTTTGAGGCGAGAAAGGCTATGGAGCCCACATTCTCTCACAGCAAGTGTCTAGGTGGATAGCGAGACACCCTCAAGATATTGGATGCCAAAGCCAGCCCTAGCCTAATCATTCTCAATCCATGTCACCGTTTCGTAGACTCGGTTCAAGTAGGCGTCTTTATTCGTACGCTTCATCTCCTCAATATTTTTAGCGCTGCTCCCAACCACGCCCCCCTTTGGCTGCTCTATACTATCGTGCTTTCTTTATATTTGCTATAACAACCAGATACTAGTCATTTTGCGTCAGACGGGATTATAGTGGCATAGTTAAAAGAAAGTTCATTGTAATCCTAGCTATATCGACAAGCTTTGATTCCCTCGATATATTTCTTCACACAAAGTCATTTCAATGTCTAGCCCCTTATGCTCTGTCAATAAGCTGGTGAATCGCGTTGGGATCAAAGGGAGCAGTCTCTATCTCCCGACCATAATGATAGAGGACCGTTAAGGGCATTTCTTCAGGGATATGCTGAGGATGAATAAATCCGCTGTCCACAATGACAAAGTCGATATCGCCTCCACGGGTTGCATCTGCCCCCCAGAATAAGGGAGTAAGTGGCGACTCTGGCCCCTCCGAAGGATCCCAGTAATGTATAACGACCGGCTTCGAGGACCCATTGATTACCTCCATCACTTGGCCAACGCTAGAAGGCATGGGAGTTAGTTCATTCAAACAGAGACGGAGAGTGAGAATTTCGGGCGTACGTACTCTTTGATGGTTTGGACGGGCATTTTGAGAATATTAGGCTTGGTATGGTCTTGAATTGAGTACTTTAGTTCGTGACCTTTAGAAGGATGGTAAGTAATAGAGTAAGTGAGATGAGTGAAGCTCAATTTATAGATAAATTCAAGAACATCAGCTAGGGTTTCAGCTGCGGTCTTGACCAGCCACTTTATGTAAATCAGTTCTGTTTGACCTATCATAGCGGCAGGGTTGGCGGGGTAGATGGGGAGCTGAAAGCATGCTTGGCCATTTGCACCAGCGGCAGGAATCACAGGATTCTCTGATTTGATCATATTCGGCATCTTGTGAGCTACGCTAATGTCGCAGCTGGTGGGTCTTGCACTGTTGTCATTATCTGATATGATAGTTAATGCAGCTCTTTGGGTTTTCAGCTGAGCCAAACGGTGGGGTTATACGTCATCAGGGAAAGTAACCGATAGTAGATGTACTATACTTCAGCTGAGTATCAACTACGTCGGGCTTGATTGCCTCTTGATTTGTTACGAATTTATTAGACATGGTAAATAATTGGACTTTGAGAATGACTATCCATATAAGTTCAACTTATAAAATGTAGTATGTAAAGCATATCCACGCGCTGCGGTTTTCCATGCTTGTATAGTTCTATTTTTGTGATAATTAATCCTCTTCGCGTTTTCCTTTCTTAGACCAGGACTGAATGGCAGTGTCGGAAGAACACCTTGAGCTAGCGTTCCATGTTCGAAGTATAGGTTCTATGTTACCTTTTTTTTAGGGTGCAACACCCTTCTTAATCTGCGATATCCCAACCCTGTCTAATTGCGCACTCATCTCTGCTTTTGTATGTTTTAAAATTTTTGCTATGTTGTGCTTCAGCTTTCGCCATCCAGGAGTAGAAATACATACATACTTCTCTTGGTTCGAAGTTGGTACCTAGTTACTAACAATAATCAAATCAAGGGTGAACCTAGTTGTCTTCCTTCTTATGTGTAGAATAGCTGTTATAACATCAACAAGTTAAAAAAAAAAAAAAACAGACAAATCGAAGAAAAAGGAATGCATCAACGGGGAGTCGAACCCCGTGCTAGCGCTAACTCATGGAGTGGAAGGCCTGTTGAATAATTAGTCATCTGAATTTATGGTGCTAGAAATAGCAGGTTAACATACGCTAATGTTACCGGTACACCATTGATGCAACAGATGACATAAAATTTCCAATTTTGTTACAAGTCCTGTTTTTCACATAACTTTTTCATTTTGAGATTAAGTGTGAGCAGACCATACGGCTCTCTTAGGGTTTTGGCCACTTAAAGGAGGATCGCTTGTTTTGTCATTTGTTTGTCTAGCGCTAATCCTTGGAGTATACTTACTGCCCGCGTAACATTCATGATGTCGACCTTTAGAGCATACTTTCTATAACTTAAGGACTGTTATGTTATAGAGTGCTATTTGTAGTAGGATTGATAGTGTAAATGGGTCCTCCCGCCCTACATTATTTTTTCTTGTTCTTGTCCTTCTCGTTCCTTGTCTCGAGTTGATACTTTCGTTTATGCAACTCTTTAGCAGAGTTATCACTTTCCGTGACTTGCCGACCGTTATCATAGTTGTTAAATCAAGAAATATGGACCTCAACTGACTAACATGGCTAGGTTGCCTTCCTTGTCGCTTTCTACTGCTTCTGTTAGGGTTGAGTGTCGAGGGCAGAAGGCCGCTGTCCACCGTTACCTACATACTTACCAATAGGGATTTGGTATATGCCTAGGTGACATTTGTAACTATTCTCTACTGGAAACATATAGCACTAATAATAGGGTTAGGCCTTATGAAGATTGCTTATAGGCACTAATCTTGGTTATTTCCCTATATTATTGAATTACTACCTTTTTACTCATCTTAAACGCCAATGGCCAGAAATATTTCCTTTCGAGACCTAGATAAAATGAGTAAATTTACCTACCTAGGCACTTGTGATCGTAAGCAAATGAGGTCGTTTCTCGACCGTTTTCCGCCCGGGTGGTTGCTTTTAAATGTTCAATGTTGAATGTGTAGTTATATATCCTTGCCCACATAGCCCGCCTCAATATGCAGTTCTCGCACTACCTATGTATGACTCAATCGTCTTGGCCCACCCGAAGTCGATATATTACTGCTACAGGCTTTTCAGAGAAGAAGTACAATGCGTCTATAGAGTCTCACATGTAGAGCGCGACACATCAAGCTAAGGAAGGAAAGGAGACAGGGGCGAAACTCGGGAGGGCCCATTTGGCCTCTCCTGCTAGACAGACACTCCTCCAAGCCTCCACAGGAGGTGTCCTTAGAAAAAAAAGGCACAACCTTGTAATAAGTATTCTTCGAAGGAAGCGTATAGTGAGACCATAGTTCTCGATGATCGAGAGGGAAAAACAAAAAAGAATGCATCAACGGGGAGTCGAACCCCGTGCTAGCGCTATCATGTGAATGGAAGGCCTATTGAATAATTAGTCATCTGGAATTACGGTGCTGGAAGCAGGCTAACATACGCTAATGTTACCGGTACACCATTGATGCGGTTGATATGAAGAATTTCCCTGCTTTGATATCAGACCTATTCTTCAAATGACTGAATATGTATGTATAGCCTCCATCCACGTATAACTAAGTCTCCACATACGTGATACCCTCGGTTATTCTAGCCCCTAGCCCCTGAAAAGATATACAATCTATACAACCATCAAGTTGGAGATCGACCCATGGGCACATATTTACATAACCTCGTAGCTTATGAGGTCTCTCAGAGCATGGATCGCACCCCAATGGTTATCACGGACCGGCCCCGGGGTACTGAACACGCGAACTCCAGGATTATGAAACATTTATTTTTTATTTAATTTTATTTTCGTTTCTCGTGAGGGCTTATCCTTCTTTTCCATCCACATGTGTACTTTCTGCTAAGTGGTAGGCTTCGAGATCTCCCTTGTGGTACCTTGTGGGGATAAACCCGAAGACGACTTGCAAACCGTCTCGACGGTCGATGCTCAGCATACCTAGGCCAGACTCCACCCGGGCCCGAAGGCCCAAACCTGTTCCAGTGTAGTTGTTATATTTTGAAGGCATCAAGAGCCGTGTGGTTTTATACGTCTCACAGTTTGTTGACGCTGACGTCGTCTTCCCCCAAAACCATGAGACTTTGAACTGTCTTTGAATAGCAATAGATCCAACATTGTTTTCATGTTACTATCGGAATAGTGAGGACAAAATTACTGACTCTCGTAAAATTTCTGCACGACTGTCATCAGCAATTTTAAGTAGTCGTTGACATCTGCCTCTTATCCCTTCTTTTATCCGCGGTTGGTAAAAGAGGATACTCAACTGCAGCGTACAAACTTAGATTGGATAACTACAAAGGAAAGATGCCTTATTGACCAGTCATACGAATAAGGAAATGAGCAAAAGCAACGAATAAAACCAACACTAAATAGAAGAATAGGTAGTTGTCAAGGCTTCTTCACCTTCTTGAATGGTTGAAATTCGAGATAAATCTTAGGTAAAATGGACTATCGCCTGTTAGTTTCTCAGACCGGTGATGTTGGTGCCATGGCACATGAACGCCAGGAATTGTAGGGCACATAGTCGAACACGAGGCGGACCAGAATCGGGCCAACAGGTGGTCAATAGACAGCAGCTAGAAATTTAGCAGGGCTAGGCAAGTTCTTGGCAGACATGATATATACGTACATACCCATCAGATAAGATAATATCTGCGGAGCGTCACAGACCTCCAAAATACTAAGCAGACTTTTTCGGCGTCGGCCCAGGGCTTGGCCGCTTCTCCCATTCAAAGATCGGGACTTTCCTAAACTTCCTTTTCTTTACATGGGAATCAATCTCCGACTCCCGTGCTCACCATGTCCGCCATGAACGCCGGCTTTGGACAGACCTCAGAAAAGGACCCTGAACCCCAGACCGCGTCTGTTCCTGAAGTTCAGCTGTTGGGTGAAGGCAGCCCCGGCGTTCGCAGAATCGAAATCATCACGTCACATTTTGGCCTGGTCGATCGAATTTTACTCTTTGCCAGTGTATTTCTTGTCGCCTATGTCTATGGCCTCGATGGGACTGTTCGCTACACCTACCAGGTTAGTTTCCCCAATCGTACCATGCGTGTGAACTTCGAGAATTGACTCTATACCTTCTTTACAGCCTTATGCCACACAAAGCTATGGCCAACACAGCTTGCTCCCGACCGTCAATGTTTTGCGCGCCGTCATCGCCGCCGCCGCACAGGTACGGATGTTGACCACCTGGGGGGATCCAAGGTGCTAGTGCTAATCTGTGGGATACTGGTAGCCTACGGCGGCCAAAATTGCGGACGTTTTTGGAAGAGTCGAACTGATCATTGTCTTGATCGTTTTCTACACCGTTGGTACCATCGTCGAAACATTTGCTAAGAGCGTCGAAGCCTTTTCTGCTGGTGCAGTCATCTATCAGGTATGGCACATGCCTTGAAAAAGCGGGATCGTTGATCTAACGTCTACCATCAAACCCAGATTGGATACACGTGTATCATGCTCCTTGTCGAAGTACTCATCGCTGATGTGACTTCCACTCGATCGCGTCTTCTCTTTTCGTACATCCCAGCTCTTTCCTTTATCGTGAGTCCATCAGCACTATGCCATACACTATTTCTCTGACATGGCGATATCCAAGATCAACACATGGATAAGTGGGAACTTGACAGCCGCCGTGCTCAAGGTCACCTCGTGGCGATGGGGTATCGGCATGTTCGCAATCATCTACCCCGTCTGCGCTCTTCCTTTAATCACGGTCCTCTTGATTGTTCAGTATCGCGCGAAGAAGTCTGGCCAGTTGGAGTCCTATAAGAGTTCTTTGCAACTCCTTGGTGGTCGTCGCCTTTTATGGAGTTGTTCTGGCATCTGGACGTTGTCGGAATCATTCTGATGACAGCCATGTTTGCTTGTATCCTCGTCCCCTTTACAATCGCTGGAGGGATCACCGCTCAGTGGAAAACGGCGAAGGTTATTACACCGCTTGTGGTTGGTGTTTTGTTGGTTCCGATATGGGTTTACTGGGAGAAAACGTGCCAGCATCCTATGCTGCCTTTCAAAAAGCTCAAAGATCGTGCTGTCTGGGGCGCTCTCGGAATCGCGGTCATGTTGAACACCGGTGAGTAAACATTTCCCGCAATTATGATATGACCGCATCTGATCTTCTTCAAGCCTGGTACTTTCAGGGTGATTTCATGTACACTGTACTCTACGTTAGCTTCAATAAGTCGATCCTGAGTGCGACCCGAATTTCGTCACTCTACAGCTTCACATCAGTCATCACCGGTGTCATCCTCGGCTTCGTCGTGATGAAAGTCCGCCAGCTGAAGCCTTTTATTGTGTCTGGAACTGTTTTGTTTATGGTCGCATTTGGTATTCTGATTTACTACCGTGGTGGCGCTGGTGACTCGAGTCAGTCCGGAGTGATTGGCGGACAAGTTCTTCTGGGCCTTGGTAAGAAGAATGCACAACCATTTCTAACGTGACTACACTAATAACCCAACAGCCGGTGGCCTTTTCTCATATCCCGCCCAAGCAAGTACCCAAGCTGTATCGAAGCACGAACGTGAGATTCAAAGCCCAATATCCTTACCGTTACCCGCAGCTAATATGCATCATAGATCTGGCCGTCGCCACCGGAATCTACCTCGCCTCATACAACATCGGAAGTGCAATAGGAAACACCATTTCAGGAGCTATCTGGAACCAAGTCCTCCCGTCCGAGCTAGAGCATAGGCTCGGAAACACAACCCTTGCCACCTCGGTCTATGCAGAACCGCTGGCATTCGCAGCGGCAAATCCAGTGGGTACTCCTGATCGTGACAATGTCATTCTAGCATACCAGAAGACTCAGCGATTGCTTTGCATCACGGGTATCTGTCTGATGATACCGCTTATTGCGTTCGCATTTTGCATTCGCAATCCCACGCTTACCAAGGAGCAGAGCTTGGTTAAGGCTGAAGAGAATTATACTACTGACGTAGACTCTACTAGTGGCTAGCTTCCTGCTTTGAGAGGACTATCTTCAACTGTGTGGAAGATGGTTTTTATTCTGTTTAGATGGCTTAGTATATTTCCATTTCAGGTCATCCCTGTGTCTGTGTCTGCTCGATGGCTTCAGGTCTATGTTTACTCGCTAGGTAGGAATTATTATGGAATTAAGGATAATTCTAAAAAAGGGTTTGACACAGCCAAAGTTGAAGTAGAAATGGAAAATCCCGATTGAAAAATGGCATCTTCCATTATCAGCCTGAGGCCTGCACCCCCAACCATACTATAAATCTCTCGCTCCTCCCTTCTCTTCCTTCCTTCTCTTCTTCTCTTTGGCTCTCCACCAGCTCCCCGACCCGTCGACTCCTGGGACCGCGTAGATCAGGTCGGACGACCGGCACTTCCCAACGCGACTGTACACTGTGGGCACTGAGGGCTTGTAGGCTTTGTGGGCGCTCGATGATGAAAGTACCTGCCACTCGAATTGTGAGACTTGATAGCTTCACGGCTATTGGTCCATGATTTGAATATCAACAGAGAAACTGAGAGCCTTCACACATTCGCCCGAACCATTAATACAATATCACCGACGCCAAACTCTATGGTTTCAAGCCATAAACGCCGTTGAGGTACAAACATCCCATGCAAAGAGGATGAAATGCCCCCCGCCGATGCTGATGTTGCTGGAGGTACAGCACCGGATCCGGTACGGGTACGTTTGTAGGCTGCCAGGAAAGCCTTCTGCAGCATCATCCAAGCCATACAAATGCCATGGTGTGGAGGACGAGTAGTCATGTATTGTACAAAACTAGAACCGATGTCCGAATCGGACCTAAAATATATGCATCCAATAGTACAAACCCGCACCTAATAATCCTGCTGATCATTCCAGTAAAGTGTCCCATGCTGAACCTCACCCATAGGCTCAAGTGGCCACCTCATCACCAACCTCGTCCACTGAAGTAGGTGACTCGCCAACTTAATATGTCCCACATCCGTAGGATGGTTCTTCGGGTTAATATCATTATGTTGCAGAATACCCTTCGTATCAAAATAGTAAACAAACCCACGGTTACGGAAATGCTCATGGATCTTCTTGGTCTCTTCTTCGTACACCTGCGTCGGGACATACGACAGGCCCTCCTTAACCCATTCGCCCCATTGGGACTATTTTTGTCAGACTGATTCAAGAAGAGGAGAGGGTAGACGTACCACAATGAGAACGACGGCATGGGGCCATATGCTGTGGATATTCTCGATTAGACTGACGTAGGCATGGTAGAACTCGTTTCCGGGGATATCGTTCGGGTGACGGTAGTCGTTACCGCCCATTTGGATCACGACGAGGTCGGCGGGTTGTTCGGCGTTGTTGTCGAATTCCTCGGGTTCGTCGCCGAAGAATGCGTGCGCGCGGCTGCCGGGGTCGGAGGCGCGGTGCCAGTACCAGGTCTATTTAATAGTGGTTAGTATCCTGTGATGGATTTGCGCGGATAGGGAATGTACCATGCCGTGAGCGTCGCCGTCGTAGCATTTAAGATCTACTAGGCATGCACCAGGGTAGGCCTTTTCCAAGTATCAGCATTGATCGAAAAGTTCAACTTTGTAGATTTGCTTACTGTGATTGTATGCTCAACGTTGCCGAGGCCGGCGGCGAAAAGGTATCCCCATGACGAGATCGTCTCGTAAGTAGCGAACTGGCCGCTGACGAGGCTGCGACGAGTTAACGTAAAGTACCCGGGTATAGTGAAGATTAACTCACGATCCACCGATAACCTCCACCTTCTTGTCGAACTTTGTAGGGACCTGGAGGCTTGCATTGTGTGCGACAGAAACTCCAGCAATCTGAACTGTAGATGGATGTGAGCAGTAGAACTGACAGCGGCGGTGACATGACTTATCCGAAGCCCCAATTCGTGACTGCAACAATTTCAGTATATAGCAGTAACATAACGTATAACGTGGGATCATACCTCGCATCTCGAAAACCTTGTGCTGCTTGATTAGATCCTCATCTAGCTCCAGCTCCGGTCCGACAAACTGATAGGTGGAATCGGCGGTCACATTGGAGAATTGCCAGTCAAGCGATCCGACCCTGCGAGGTGTTAGTGAGACCAAGCGGACAGTTAGGCTTCGGGATACGGACCGATATGCCACCAACACGCCATCTGTTGTGCTTTCGCCAAAGCTCACCGCAAGCTGGGATGGTGTTAGTCCGCTGATAAACGCGACGGGTATATGTCATGGAGACGAACCTGGCTTCCAGAAAATTCGACCTTGATCCCAGGAGCACTAGTGATGTCAGGATCAACAACGAAGCTGGACAGCAAGAGGCGAGGAGACATACGACCACCCTAGATATCAGTTAGAAAACCAAATCGCAATTGTGGGGAAGGTTCACATACAAGAGACATGCTGACTATCCCACCGTCCCTTGTAGGATATTTCCTCCACATTGGCATTATAGGTGCGCCAAGAATCATCGAGAGTAATGCGCGCAGCTTGTCCGGGGTACGGATCATCCCTCATCTGGCCATTCTGTAGAATGGTAGCTGCGGTATGTAACGACCACAGCAAAGTTAGACCTAAATTAGTAACGCGCATTGTGTATGATAGTATCTGGTTCCTGGATATGGATCACAACAACCGTATATTCATCACAGTGGTCGCGTGCTGCTCGAGGAGGTATGATGTGGTGAGAATACTAATAATGGCGTGATCTTGGCTGAGAATCCACTTGCCACTTTCCA
Organism: Penicillium decumbens; assembly: GCA_027569385.1. Classification (NCBI taxonomy): domain Eukaryota; kingdom Fungi; phylum Ascomycota; class Eurotiomycetes; order Eurotiales; family Aspergillaceae; genus Penicillium; species Penicillium decumbens. The sequence goes on along the minus strand of JAPDEZ010000004.1, from coordinate 403,359 downwards.
CTTTCACTCAATTTACATTTGGACTTGCAAAAACAAGGGGATTACTGAGGGGATATGGAATAACGCGCTATTGAGTAATGTCATCTCTGTGACCTAAAATATTATAATGAATTTCTTGGCGGGGGCGACCACGAGGTAAGGATATGGAGCTTAACTGGCACTGGTGGTAATTTGTATGGAATGCCGTAAATTCGGTAAATTTGGTAAATTGGGGCGTGCCTGGCTGAGACCCTGGCACGTAGGCGCCAATATTTCTGTCCTGACGCTGATTAGCTGCGGTAGCCAGGGACCAGAGTCAAGATTCCTTCTCCCCCGTAAATGTCAAATAAACTTTTCTATAGTGCAACCTATCACCCTTATACTCTGGCATAGAATGAGAGTACAAGATCAGCAGTCTCGGATATCTGATCTCACACTTTGCACTGTCCAGAGAGTGATCTTTTCCATTGAATGCTCCTCCCCACCTTTGGCCGTATCGGAGAATACGCGGTCAGGAATGAGCTATGTAGCACTATGTATTGTATAACAGTAGCGGTTACAGGTGCCACATTAGAACAGGGGTAGTTAGATCAAATTGAAAGGAAGGATAGGCCAATTGGTTCTGGTCCCTGCCAAGCCCGCCACAAGTCAAACAATCGGTTCTCAGAGCGCCACACGTTGGAGGTGAAATCTACAGGCCTACATTCCAGAACTTCAATGGAGTGCCAAGCCGTATCAAATACCGTAATGCAGTATGCAGGGATCTACAGACAGTGAAATTCACCGCCGATCAGATCGCGTTTATTTCAGCCAAGATTAGGTCAAATGACGCCATTTTCCCAGTTTGTAATATTTGAATGATTCGTAGATTTCCAAGGGGGATCTAGATATGTACATAAGGTATAAGGCTGGCAACGTATGCTAATATGCTAACCTGAGAACATGAACTCAACAGCCTCGTTTTCGAATGAAATGAACGACACATGGCCAAGCACGCCGCCAAGCCAAAGAACAATTTCCACTCCACTGCGGAAAGTTCGGAATCCGATACCAGACGGATCACATGGCATGTGACTGACACCCCATAGGGCTGGTTCAAAGTCGTATCGGGTAACGAGATCAGCGCCAAGCTCTTGCGCAATTTTGGACGGCTTTTGGCCCATACATAGCGGGAGTCGAATCGGACAAGTTGGTTCGTTGCAGCATGCAAATTCTTCCCCTAACTTGGATACAGCGTCGTCAGCTCGGCTTCCCGATCTCACTCCGGTTATATTTGCATAAATCTTGTGACGGCTTCAGACGACTCCTGGGTAATGGGTTTGATAGCCGTTGTGAAGTCGGTATCAATCTGCGGAGACTCAGTCGGATGAACATGGAAACTGCAAGTGGAGGCGCATCGCCAGACTATGTCTCCGTCGGGGTCCGAGTAACTGTAGACATTCTTATGCATATCAGTTACGCTTCGAGATTAACCTACCAGAGGCAGAATTAGAGAAGTTGCATCTTATGAAACGCCCTATCTCAGAGCTGTCCGGGGTGTTCATCGAACAGATGCTTAAAATGATCGTAGCATAATTCCATTGGGCCAATGGATCTACTCCACCTGGAAACAATCAAGTTTCATCAGCTGTAAAGCCGAGGAATCCAAACTATACATTGGCATACTCCACTACGATTCGGCAGTCTCCTATCTTTTAACTTAAGAAGCGGCCCGCAGTCCACCTAGACAGCTATTCAAAACCCCAAAGCCCCTCGATTCACATCCCTTCCTTCTTTGTCTTAATCATTCTGTTTGTACCAAGTACCGGGGTTATACACCCGCCTCATCTCGGCACATATTCATCTCTTAAGAGGAGCGAGCTAGTTTCCTCTCCCATACGCTCGTTTACCTGTTCCTAGACACTCTTTCTCGCGCGTCTCTTTCCGGTCAAGAGCCAATGTCTCGATGATAGATTTCTGATTCACAACCCCACACTCTCTCAGCTACTTGGCCCTTTGCAGTCACTATGGAATACATCCAACCCAAATACCTATACACCCGCATTTTGGATAATGTCCCTTGGAAAGGGGACCCAAATGTGAAGGGTGATCCCAGAAAAAGTGTTAAATGGATCGACGTACGCTATTCCTCCCTCCACCACCAAAAAAGCACAAGACTAACTCTTACCAGGGTCTAAGAGGAATCGCCTCCTTTCTCGTCGTCCTAACCCATCTTGCGCGCGCATGGGACTACGATCTATTCGCTCCCCGCGACAGCGAAGACGTCGCACCGCGCATTCTCCAGTGGCCTGTATTGCGAATCCCATGGCAAGGCCGTCTTGGAGTCACCATATTCGCCTTTCTGACCGGTTACGTATGCGCATTGAAGCCATTCAAACAGTCTCGCAATGGCGATAAACTTGGCTCATTCACCTCCGTGGCGAAGAGTGCATTCCGTCGCCCACCGCGTCTCATTTTCCCCGCCACTATCGCTCTCATCATTTCGTGGATCATGGCTCAGTGTGGTGCTTTTATCACCGCTAATCGCTCGGACTGCTGGTGGTGCCGCTATGCTGCCCCCGATCTGGCGCCGACTTTTTGGGAGGAGTTTGTGCGATTGTTTACGAATTTTTTGGATGTCTGGACAACGGGGTATATGGCGTATGATGATCACCAGTGGGCTTTGTTGCCGCTGTTGAAGGCTGCAATGTTAGTCTATGTGGTGCTCTGCATTACCATGTTTGTCAAGTTTCGATGGCGTTTGGCTATTTACTTGGGAATGATCCTTTACTTCCACCAGGATGCCGCCCCAAATACTGGTACGTTCGATCTTCCGATATGTCCTCTCTCACATGCTGACAGCATGCAGAAACATTCCAGATCCAGGCAATCTACGGCATGTTCCTTAGCGATTTATCCTACGAGGCGTCATGGAAAGAGTTCATCGAAAACCACAAATGGGGTCGCCGAGTGGTATCGGCCACCCTCACCTGCGCCGGGTTATTCATCTGTTCTTATCCGGGCGAACACCCCGAATGGGCGACCTGGTCAAACTACATGTTCGAGATCGCGCAGTATATCTTCCCACCAGACGTAAATATCGGCAAACGCTACTCCGCCATCGGCGTCGACATGCTCATCTTCGCCATCTACATATCCCCCTCAACAAAAGACTTCCTCGCAAACCGTCTCCTCCTCTGGCTCGGGAAGCAAAGTTTCGCCGTCTACCTCGTCCATGGAACTCTTCTGCGCACCGTACTCTGCTGGATGTTATACGGCATTACCGGTCAGCCTTGGGATGGTGATATTGTCGATGGTAATGGCCAGCCTATTTTGGATGAGAACGGCGAGCCTCTTCATCCGCACTGGATCCCTATCCGGCCTCCTTGGGTCGTTGGGATCTCCATCCCGGCTTGGGTTGTCTTGGTGTATATTTGTGCGTCGCTGTGGACGTCGTATGTTGATCCCTTCTGTGCGAAGATGACGCAGAAGTTGGAGAAACTTATGTTTGAGGAGGATGAGAAGTCTGCCGAGTCTCTTCCTCTGAACAATATTCCCATGACCACTGCGTAATGGGTCGGCTACAACCTTGGAACCTTGGAACATACATGAATGCATGAAGCATACTTTTTATTCTTCTTTCGGTGGCTCTTTGCGGTGGACTTGGGGCCCTGCATCGAGACGACCATCGAGACCTTTTTGTGAATTGGAGTTCGATTGTATATATAGCGTCTCAGGATCTGTTGGAACATTATTTGCATCTGTTATTTTACTTTCATAAAGTATATTTCTTCATGCCCAGCCTATTATTTGACAAGCCTATAGGTCCCAGTCCCTCGTGCATGAATAAAGATACTAAAAATAATAGGCCAGAATGTACAGAGTAAAACATTTACACCGCTAGGCAATGTCATGTGCATTATTGGTAGTCAATGTCTGGAAATGATAACAAGCTTCTAGTATGTTCTTGGTCTAGTTCTGTAGAGCCTTCATAGTCGAGGTCTTTGTGGACCCATGAATAACAGCTCTTGAAGGTATTGATGTCAACGAACTTTACTAAGTGTGTAAAAGCTCTTGCCGTTGTGATAATAGTGACGTTGACTACGAGCCTCCTTGATGGCTTCATCCATCATCTTCACACAATCCTACTTATATTGGTATCAACATTTATCAGTTTTGTTGTCAGTGTCTCACCTCGACCTTCTGTAAAGCCTCCGACTTCCAGTTTTCGTACGGTTGCTAATCCGTTGATGCGCAACCGAATATGTCCAGTCGTCATTGCTTAGGCCAGGGTATAACTCCTTGATTAAGGAGCCCTACAGATTAGTGTTGAAGTGTAACAAGCAGAGCAGCCGGAGGTTACTCGTCAATAACTCGTCCAGGGATTTTCGCAATTGGTCTTCAACCGGATCCTGACTTGGAAAGTAATTGAGCTTGTTAAACTTCCGCTTATGACTCTCAGTATCCACTTGGCAAAACTCCTGTGTACTACTATCACTCTCTTTGGCAGTGTCTTGTCAAGATTGATCAGGCTGGTGGGATGCCCCATCCAGCTATAGAGAGGAAGCAATGCCGTCTCGTCGCTTTTGATGGCTAGGCCTGTATGAGCTGTAACAACGGTATTGGGAGAGGTTGGGACAGACTGCGGAAAAAGCGGTTTGTGTCAGGATTATCCTCTTTGTTAGTAGGCTCTTCGTCGGATGCCTCCGACTCACTGGTAAAGAGCTCGTAGTAGTGGCATACGTCGCGACGATATCATCTTCCACAGTCTGGCGCCTAAATTAGTTCTATACATAGTTTGATAATGTCGGAAGCGGTGAGCCCCTTGACGGGCAGTTTCTCACCGCCCCGCGTTTGCCAGCCCTCATATAGCTGAGGGGTGCGCCAGATAGCTTCTTTCCATGATCATGAGTTTTTCCCCTCCTGATTCTCCTCCGAGAGTAGGCTAGTTTCTGTGCGTCCCAGCCTTCTCGACAGATAATAAAACGTAAACTAAAGGACTTAAGTACTTTTGAGAATAGTGCGTCAAGATCGTCGTCGTGACGAGGGAGCACTAGGTTTTCAGTAGGCAAGCGGGACAATGCATCCGCGACGTGGTTAGATGCTCCGGAACGATGGCACACTCGTAGGCGGAACTGTTGCAAGTACTGGGATCCTCGCACGAGGCGTAAGTTGAGACGCTCCGCGGAGGATGTGGTCAAAGAGGTAGCAAGATTAATGGTTGCGAGGTGATCTGTGTAAAAGATCGGGACGAGGTCCTCCGGGGCTGCTTCAATGTAGTGTCGGACCTTACGGACGACCCAAACAATGCATGAAAATTCGAGCTCCGTTGCGAAATACTGCTGTTCGGCTGTGGTCAACAACCTACTCAGAAACAGGATGGGCTATACCGCAGTCGCTGGGGGAGATCGGGTGATTGGGGAATGGTTGTAATCCTGCTTGACATGGTATACCATGGCTCCATGCCCGCTCTGCTTCGACGAGTCAATGTCGACATACAGGCGTCGATTCTTGTCCCAATGTGTGAGCCATTGAGGATTCCGGAATACGGCTTGGACGTCGTCAAAGGCCTAGCGCTGTCATGTTCACCTATTCGGTGTTAGTAAGGCAGTTATAAACTAAGTGGTTTTTAGATTATATAACACACAGTTCCGTGTGGTCATAATTCAGGTTAGGCGGCAACTCCCCTTGCAAGAGTAGAAGGCTTGTCAATAGCGGTGGTCGAGATCACAGTACCTAGGCAAATGGTCCAGCGGAGACTCGCTATGATGGAGACAGGGATAGGGTATCATGGGAGGAGCAGCAGCAGCACACTAATGCTCAGCGAGATAAGCCTCTAGATAGGCTTGTAGCAATAAAGCTAAACAAAGGCCGTAGATCCGAAGCCTATGATCCCAAGGATACCTATAATGTCCATTCAAAGGCAAGTGAAAGATATCTGATAGGTAAGTAAGAGAATAAGCCCTTAGTATTAAACTACCTAATAGGAAGCTAAGTGAGAGAATAAAGTTTTACTACCAGACATGGTTTATACGCAAGAAGAGGCCCCTCAATACTCGAAGGTCTCAGCACGCTGGTTGTCCACCACGGATAGATAGATCCCCCTCGCGCCAACCGACCGGACTGGATGGACTAGCTACCCAGCTTCAAGCACGACCAAGTTCTGACCGACCCCTCTACGCCTATCACACCAACCAACGTCAACCGACCCGAACAGATCGTCAACTAGACCCCACTGCAGCGAAAAAGACCAGCGACTGACGAACTTGCTACTCCAGCGACACGCGTTTGAGCGTCTCCAGCCTTATCTACCCTAAGTTGCGCTACATCTCTTTTCCATCGCGTTATTCGCCTTGATCCTACCGACATACGGTATACCTGCCAGAGCACAGGCGAGCATAACCACGTGACCATATGCCCTATATAGTCATGTGATTTGGGACACCCCCTTAAACAGTTACGAAGTTGAATCTACCATTGTGAGCAAATTGATATCATTCTCTTTGTATCATTTTTCCCGAACAGGCGATTGATTATCTTGCTGTGCTTACTTATAGAAGCCTGCCTAAGATACGATGATGGCTGGTCAAGCGTTAACTCTCCCACTCCTTCGGGGCTCCATCACATTAGATGAAGCGCTCGAGCAGGAAGAGGATATGCTTCTCTACGCGTCTTTTCCGGAGTCTCGGATGGAATTTTTTATATTTCTCTACACCCATAGTAACGACATTGCAGCAATTGTTTCAGAGCATTTGGGACTGGGTCAATCCACCCAGTGTCGCCTGGGAGAAGTGAGGGAGTGGATGCACGGCAGCTTCAACGTCTGCATACCAGTTTATGTCGAAAACTGGAACAAAGAGGATTTGGAGAAGCGGGTCCTTATTCGTTTCCCTCTACCGTACAAAGTGGGAGAATCGACTTACCCTGGAAATGCCGATGAGAAACTCCGTTGTGAGGCCGCTACCTTTATCTGGTTGCAACAGTATTGCCCTGATATCCCAATCCCTCACCTTTGGGGATTTGGATTTGCTGGGGGTCAGACCGTATGCCATCAAAACATATCAGGAGATTAAGCTTAGGGACTAACCTAACCGTCATTTTTCACAGTTCACCAGACCCGAAAATATGCCTATGACAACTAGGATTGTTTGGTACCTTAAGCGACACCTGTCCTGGCTATTGGGATTTTCGCTACCCTGTCCATATATAAGCTATCATCGTCAACAAGTGCTAGAGCACGGTTATCTAATCATGGACTATATCGACGAGCCAGAGGTGGAGATGCTATCAAAGACATGGGGTGAGTTTCCGCATCAACCCGACAAAACAGCTACTTTCTACCGGGACCTATCTCGCATAATGCTTTCCCTAAGCCAATGTCCATTACCTCGGATAGGATCTTGGACGATAGACTCAAACGGAGTATTGCAACTTGGTAATCGCCCGCTCACTCTTCGCCTTCATCAGCTGGAAAACGCGGGTATCCCGACTAGCATCGGTCGCGATTTGACCTATCCATCAACCGATTCATATTACCTCGATATGCTATTCTGTCACGATAGCCGTATTCGACACCAGCCTAACTCTATAGATGATGAGAAGGACGGACGTGCCCAGATGGCGAACCTAAGCATGATGCGAGCGCTTCTTCCTCACTTCACCGACCGGGACCTCCGTCAAGGACCATTTTTCTACAGACTTACAGACCTACACCAAAGCAACATCTTCGTCGACGATCAATGGCATATCAAGTATATAGTCGACCTTGAGTGGGCATGCTCGCTTCCAGCAGAGACATTGCGGCCTCCGTATTGGTTGACCGGTCGTGCTGTAGACGACCTTCTTGGTGAACACCTTGACACATTCAGCAAAGCATACGACGAATTCATGGACATTTTCGAGGAGGAAGAGCTGCGGTATCCGCCTCTATTCAATATCTGCTCGTATAGGACAAATATCATGAGGAAAGGCTGGAAAATCGGGAACTTCTGGTACTTTCACGCCTTGGATAGTCCCAAGGGCCTATTCAACCTATTCCGTGACCATATCCAGCCGAAATTCGCAGTGTCTCAAAGTGCTGATTCGTCGGACTTCTCGAGAATTGTATCCGAGTACTGGGCTGTGGATACAAAGGATGTTATTGAGGGGAAGTTGAAAGATAGGGAGATGTACGAAGAAGAGCTACGTCTACGCTTTCAAAATAGTTCTGATGGCACATAACACTGAAGCAATGGTTCTCGTTGCATCCATAAGCAAATACATGAATATGTAATCCATTGAAGTGGCACTTGTGTCTATACAGAAATTTGAGTAGTGATATTTCTCCATTCGATCGGCTTACCAAAGGCCGTGACGACACGGCGATATGAGATGCCAATACTTATTATACCGCCTAACTGCCATCCCTGCAAATCAATGTGTGCACCCAACTTCATCCTTGAAATACCCTATTGTCCCGTGTTCCAAGGATTCTACAGGATACACCAAGCCTCCTTGAGCTCTCGAGCTCTTTTTCGCCCGCGTCCTCGGGACAATATCGGTGAGCCGACATCCAATCACGATAGATCCACGGAGAAGTTAAGTAGGTACCCCGCCGGCAGGACTCTAGAGCATACTCATCATTTTAGATGTCCCTTCATTGCCGGCAATGTGATCAAAGTACACTTGAAGAGACCAGATGACGGGCTGGAGGCGACAACAGATGCCAAAATAATCAAAGTCTTTGAGCCCTTCACCCTTTCCTCGGTGGTGCTCATTCGAATAACCTGCCCCACTTTGGAGTTGGAAGGCAACATGATCTTAAAGTTCTTTGATCAACGATTTGCAACGCAACTCAGAGAAGACCAAGAAATTCGGCCCTGGACCTCAGATGCATATCATCAATACATACTTGATGGCGGTGCATCGGAGTTCGTTGGTTAGCTCAATAGTGACGCCGAAACACCAGAAAGCGACGCATGGAGCACGGCCATGGACGAAACCTATCTTTATGACCATATGTTAGATCCTCTACAAGAAAGAGGTCCGAGATGTATAGTCACCAGAAGGAAATGAGATACCACAACTGCTAGCATACACTATAACGCTTAGCTCTTGCCTAGGTCAGATGAAATCATTCTGTGAATACCTCGATATTCCAGGGATCCATTTACAGTATATTGAAGGCTTCCCGTTGACCGACACTGCGGATCATGCACCAAGAGAGAGCTGGCAGACCATCTGCGAAGACGTCATGCAAATTATCAATATTATCGGTGACCTAGGAATACTCAACGAGGATGTCAAACCGAGGAGCTTCATTGTGCATGAGGATATGGACGCGAAGAATGGATTCAAGGTAACCATAACCGATTCTGCACTATGCAAGTTCCGCCGAGAATACAAAAACGACTATGACTGGGATACATGGAAGGCGATGCAGGACGAAGAGGGCGCAGTTGGATATGTCATGCAAAGGCGTTTACAAGGTGGATCTGTTTACCATCGATCCGGTCGATATGAAAAACTGGATATTGAATTCAAAATGGATGACTGAGTCGAGACTTCTGCAGGGATCTCGGGAGCTAGAAATCAACACTCTTCGATGCGAGAAGCTTTGTATAAACGCAATAAGGGCCGATGTTAAAGTACGATGCATAAGTGAGACCGGGCGATTCCCCGTTCCCACGCCGATGTCTGGGTGCTATTCAGAAAATTGCGCTCCCAGGTGTAGCATCCAAATTAAGGGCTTGCTAACTGGCACTGGTCACAAAGAAGATGATTTGAAAACACCCTTGCAAGATGGCAGCTCCTTGTCTACGTATCTAGTCTGTTGAAGATATGTTTAAGATGATTCACGGCACCTACATGTAGGATTTTTGCCGTGGGGGAATATCCTAACATATGTGACGATGGCTAATATGATAGAAGGGAATCATATACGGATTGTAAAAATAGTAACGCAAAGAAGGAATAATCATATATGCGGGGGATATTGTGATGGTGATCCGAATCACGTGATCCCGGAGCCATAGATCCTCCGAACTCCGAACATATCTCTGTCCTCGCTCGGGTCAACCATCATCCGGTCCGACGTTATGTGTCACAACATAGTCATGCATTGGCACATCGGTATAGATATGAATATCCAATGAAAAGCAGACCAAACATCCTTAATTCGAGCTCCGTAGATATAACTAGCTAACTAACTTATTAGTTAGAGGTTGTGCTGATAACATGAGAAAATAACGAGCGAAATTTTCTACCTGTATATCCGGTTTCATTGCGGTATTCGCCCCGATTTCTATTGACACAATCCGTTGCAAAAGCGAAAAGCCTACATGTAGGTGCCGTGGATCGTCTTAGACATATCTTCAACACAATCCATCCTCTGGATTAACATTTTCCCGGATAGGTTTGCACGATTTGCAACTTAGGTATTGAACTTGCTTTTGTGCTTGGATCAACAAGACAACCTGAAAAGTTTGTAGATAAATTTGTAGCCTTTGGATAAATTTCCGGAAGCCCCTTGTCTCGCTCTTGCAGGTCTCCGTATCTTGTTAAGTAGGCACCAATGATGAACCCCTTGTTCTATCTTGAACAGGAGAATTGTTAACCCGAGCAGACAGGGATAAACCCCCTATTCCAAGATAAATAATTTGACCTCGAATCTCAAAGTTTCTCCATTCTTCTCCCCGGTTGAGCGGAACCACATTTCAGGACTATGCCAGGGTCTGATATTCGGAAATGGCCAACGATCGTGATGTGTCAGCGGCTATTCTGAAGCCTCTTCGTCTGCTTCGTGGCAGCATTACCTACTCCGCCGCAAAAGAGTCCGAAAGCAATGTTCTCCACGAGCTAGGCTACTGGGACCAAGAGATAAAATATTTCACCCATCTATACCGAAATCGAGACTTGATCAAAGCAATTGTTGTTCACCATCTCGGCTTGGATTCGGCAGACACATGTCACCTCGCTGAACCCGAACAGTGGATGCACGGAAGTTTTAATATTTGCATCCGAGTTGATATTGATGGTCGAGGACAGAACCTACCGAAACAAGCCATTATTCGCTTTCCCTTGCCATATCGGATTGGAGAAACCCCCTGCCCTGGCAATGCAGACGAGAAGATCCTCTGTGAAGCCGGAACGTATGCATGGCTCCAGGAGAACTGCCCAAATGTCCCCATTCCACAACTCTACGGATTTGGATTATCCACTGGTCAAAATGTAGGTTATACTCTTTACTACCTACTGATAATATTCGTTGCTTATCGACTTAGTTCACCTTTCTTGGCAACTTACCTTTTGTTTCACGCTCGATCGAATATCTACGCCGTCAACTGTTAACTTGGCTAGGCTACGCAGTTCCTTCTAAATACGTTCGGCGTCTCAGAAAGACAGATGCCTCGTTAGGCACAGGATACCTTTTGATTGAGTACATTGATCGGTCACGAGGTAAAATGCTTTCGGAAACATGGGAGGAAGGACGTCATAATATTGAGCTACGAAAGAATCTTTTCCACGGCCTTTCGCGTACTCTACTCGCTCTAACACGTATCCCGTTACCGAAAATTGGGTCCTTTGTCTTGGACGAAAACGGATATTTGAGTTTGAGTAATCGGCCGCTTACTGTCCAAATTCAGCAACTGGAAAACGAACAAATCCCCGTTGATATTCCGCGAAATATTACATACTCAACTGTTGACTCCTACATCAATGATATCCTCTCGTTCCACGAGAGCCGCCTCCGCTACCAGCCCAATGCAGTTAGCGATGTTGAAGATGGGTTCTATCAGGCATCTGCATTGATGGTAATGAGGAGTGTCTGGTCTTGTTATTTCCGTCGCGATCTTCTTCGGGGCCCATTCTTTCTAGCCCTAACTGATGTCCATCAGAGCAATATCTTCGTCGACGACAATTGGAACATCAAGTACTTCATTGATCTAGAATGGGCCTGCTCTCGTCCGGTGGAAATGATACATCCTCCATACTGGTTGACAAATCAGGCAATCGATTTAATCAGCCAGGATGACTACCACAGTCTTCATAAAGAGTTCCTAGATATCTTTGCGGAGGAGGAAGTGAAAATCACACCAGTGTCAGAGACACCATATCTACATCCCATTTTGCAACAGGGATGGGAGAGAGGAACGTTTTGGTGCTCTCTCGCACTAAATAGCCCCACGGCATTGTTCAAGATCTTCTACGATTACATCCAACCAAGATTTTCCCGGGCTCACCACGATGACTCGATGTTTTGGACTATCACTATGCCTTATTGGACGTTCAATGCGTTTTCGTTTATTGAGCACAAAGTGAAAGACAAGGAGCAATACGATACGGCTTTGCGTGAAGCTTTCGAGCGCTGATTTTCAGGTAGCTAGAGCCTGGAAGATTCGATCATTTCTTTCCACCCTGTTCTTGCCCTTCGCGCTTGCCTCCGTTACCGCTGCTTTGTTCCTTATCCTTGAAATCTTGTACAGCACCTCCTAGTTTATTAACTCCTGCGCCCTTTCGTCTCCGATGCGCGGCTTGTGCTGATGAAGAGAGTTGATTGAGGGTCTTGGCGCTCATTCTCATAGTGACCGTTGCGTTTTCAATTATGCCATCATAGCTGGAATCTGACCGTCGGTCACCCATTTTGTAGAATCCCTGGTCATTGAATGCATTGTCAGAGAACACTCCAGTAGACAGCGCTTCATCTTGTCTCCTGAGCTAACCTACCGTACAATATTGAAGCAAGATCAAAATTTGGTCAAGGGCTGTCCGGGTGAAACTTCTCAGTGTAAGCTAGCAAAGAATATTAGTATTGCCATAGAAACATTGGAAAAAGGGCTCACACAGGTATGACTGAGCAGAGAACAAGAAGTTGTTGATGGTGGTTGATGCTTTCTGCTGCGTTTTATCTGAATATAACCTGCTAGAAGGACGCGGCCTAAAAACCAGCATTAAAAGCATCCTGACCCCTCATCTACGGCATCAGTTAGCGTACGCTAAAGCGACAGGCATTAGAAGTAGCAAATCATAACGATCAATACGCGATCTTGCGTTTGAGGCGCATGATCCCTGGTGACTTGAGACACACAAGTTCAAGTGGTGATAGTGATGAATTCTTGATGATGGTACTATTTACACAGGCTCAATAATTGACAACCTAGTTACCTCTATTATGCATTGCTTACTAGTCACTGTCAGCTGGTTTCTAGTTAATGATCTGCCTCGCAATGTATTGTTGCCTAATCTTTCAAGGTTTACATGGGCTCGGGTCAGTAGAGGTATCGAGGACAAAGCCAATGGAATGGCGTCAAAAATACAGATTCACTGGCTCGTAAAGTGCCACGGACGCAAATGGGTCATGACTGCATCCAATCATGGGGCACTAATAACCGCCAGGGTTCCCACGGCAGAGGATCCTTGCATAGCAGCTCATTGGGATGACGGGCGAGACATACACCCCGTCACCTTCTTATCAGTACAACCTAGTTGAGCCCCTAGTCTATTACTATAAATTACGACCTAATTACAACCCTCCTCGGAATTACTAGGAAATGCCAGAATCTTTCTTGAGCTGACGGGGTAGATGTCTCACCCCCTCACTCCGTCGCCCGTAGTAAGGAAGATAACCCTGACTAGAATTATTATGTACTCTAAGGTAGTAAGCAGCTTTTCTAGTAGTGTCCATAATAGTTCATCACCGACAACATTTAGACTTGTGGATAATAAAATCACATTGATACTTTTATCATCTTCGCAAATGGGACAACATTCCCGGCAACAGCTCCTCAGCTTTCAAATTACAGTTGGTGCCCTAGGCGCATTTAGATGTGATAGACCCTGCAGCAAGTTGCTCACGACGATGGAACTGACGTGGCTCGAAACAGTGAAGACCATGCATACCATAGCATCGCTGCCACGCTAGTTTGAAGCTATCCAGGATACAACCGGCTAGGCCCAAATGCGGATACAAATCTGAATATGCATATGCAGTCCCTAGGCTCCTTCCTTTTTCGTCGAGACTTGTTCATGTTCTTTTTGTATGGCTGAGGAAACCTGTTTTGCGTGCATCACTCATAGAAAATTGTCCTCAAGGAAGATAATATAAATCTCCCCTTAAGTACATAGAAAGACCAACACAAATTTAGCAGTTTCTCATATGCTATACTCATTCATCCTCTTGAGTCTTCTTCTATGTCTCAACAGTTTATGCCTATACCTCATCTCGACAACTGAACCTGTACTGACATCCCTTTAACATCAACGCTAAGGTGGATTTGTTAGTCGGCATCATCGCACATTGACATCTGAATGTCCGTTAAGGTCTTTATCAAACATGAAATCGAGGTACCCACGCATTGTGCTGTTCGGGAAAGCTCCGGGGATCGTAGCGACCGGTGAGGCTACAAGATGATCTGCCAATCGGCTTTAGTACAATCCAAGGCCGAGCTACGGACCCACTTTGGAGATTGATAAGATACCTTCGCCGCCCATGGGCATCATGCGTAAGAATACGGTCGTCTTAGCTGTATGCCCGTAAGAAGGAGGGCGGGGTTCCACACTCAGATTTGAGTGTTGATCTCGGTTTTCAACTTCTCAAGCCTCGGTGTACGATTTACGATTGCTGATAGATAACCCGAGACCTACACCATGCAGTGCTTGACTGGTCATTCGAGTATAGATGATCCCAAGACGCCGTTTCTCTTGTTGGATTCTGCTACATAATCATGACGCATCATGAGACTGAGATTTGATACTATGAAACAATCAATTGCCCTCTTCGCCACCGGGAGGAACACCCTCGTCTTCCGATCCGGACTCAACTTCAGCCAAGACCTCTTTTTGAGACTTTCCGGTCTTGTCATTGGCCTCTGTCTTCGTGCTTTCTTTCTCAGCAGAGGCAGACGCAATTTGAGCCGCTTCAACCCCGCCAGAGGTAACGTAGAGGAAGTATTCCCCAGGGAAGTGATCGATGTGGTTGAAGAACGAGCTGAATCTGTATCCCATCATGTTAGTAACCTACATCGGGAGTAAATGCAGAGTGGTTATCTTACGCTCCAGACTCTTCTTCCTCGCGGAAGATGCGATCGTAAATCTCCCGCTGCTTGAACTCATTCATCTCCTTGGTGAACCTGTCAAACACAACAGGTTGGCGGCCCAGACCTTCCGCTTTCTGGTTATAGGTGTCGAAGATGGGTCGTTCGAGTAAAAGACCAAGTCCAGGGGCTTTGGGGATAGCGATGCGGTGGGGGCCGTAGGTATCATCGATGCGGTCGGCTGTACAGCCGGAGCGAACAACGAGGGTCGCCATGGCTACCATCTTGCGGATCTGGTGCATCATGAAACTCTGACCGTGTACCTTCAAGCTAAGCCACTCGGTACCGTTGATGACGATCGGGGTCGGATCGACATTGAACGACTTGATATACCGCTTGGCAGATGGGTCGGTGTGGGTTTTCTGTATTGTGTAGTTGTGGAAGTTCTTGGTGCCGACGTAGCGGTCCAAGGCCTCTTGCAAACGGGCGACGCGCGAAGGGGGCACACGGTATGCTCTTCTGGCAGTAGTGTAAGCCGTCTTGATAGCCTTGATGGTGTCGAGAATCTGGCGTTGGCGAGGATCCATCACAAAGGGCTTCTTCTCCGTGGAAGGCTCCTCTTCAGTCTTTTCTGGAGCTGCAGACGACTCTTCCTCCTTGTCTGGAGCTTCTTCACATTCTTCATCGAGATAGAGAGACTTCTCAACAACCTGACGAATATCCTCCGGAACACTCTCCAGGATGGGTTTGATGTACTTTTCATCAACGTCATCCCAGTACCCTGCAACATCCTCCTGCCTGGCCTTCACAGCATCCAGATCACCCTTCTTTTCACCAAACTCGACGATCTTTTTGCTGATATAGGTACTAGGATGCGGCGGCAAAAGACAGTGGCTGGGCATCAAGTACTCGTAAACCCTAGAGTCGCAAAGCTGGTAGCAACTGAAGCCACCAGTGGTGAGCTCATAACCCCAAACACGAATTTGGGGGCTGAGGTTATCGTTGATCTTCTGGACGATATCAGGGTCCTCAACAATCATTTTCAAAGACACAACATTTCCGGCAGCGTGCACACCCTTGTCAGTACGGGCGCAGCGCACGAATGACGATTTCTTAGGGTCCGCCGCGTTAGCCTTGGAGACAGCTCCAGCTGCGACGAAAGCTGCAAAGAGGTCACCTTCGATAGTTTTCTGGCTCTCATTCCTGCCCGGCTTCAGTTAGTACAGGTCAATGGCAGGACAATAACTGTATTGGAACGTACAGCTGCATGCCATAATATCCGGTTCCAGAATATCCCAGCAGGACTGCGACCTTCTTTTTCGGCCGACGCTCCTCGTTGGCAATTTCCTCCTTGGAGAATTCGGTCGCATAGATAGGCAATTTGATTTCCTCGCCATTTTCAATCTTCCGGCGCTTGACCTCGGCTTGTCGTTCAGTGCGCTCTCTTTTATCTATGGGTTGACGACTTCCTTGGTTAGCCGCTGAGCTCGGCGCCAAAAGGATAGCATATAACATACCTCCACGCTGACCTTCCCATATCGCGGTTCTTACGCCTTTTACCAGCTCCGTCTCCTCTGCCTTTGTCGTCGGCCATTGTACTCGACTGAAGAATTCAGATAGCTCGACGCGAGGGTTGGACTTGTTATAGAATGATCGGGAGTGAGCGGACAATGAACACGCAACCGGAATTCTGAGAGAGAAGACCCCAGTTAAACTGGCTAAACTGCGCGAAATCGCAAAGGCGCGCATGAAAACGAGTCGGAAAGATGAAAGTCTTCGATTCGCCGCGGAGGTTTTTGACGGCGGGTGCCACTAGTCCCGATATGGTTAGTATTATAAATCTGCCTCAGGTATCAGGCGCAAACATCTCTTTCAACGCAAGCTCCGTCGGTTCATTCATCGAAGCTTTGTTCATTCATTTCGCCCCGCGCCCGGCGCTGCTTCTCACGCATATCTCGTTGAATAAGACTGGGATGATGATTGCTGCCTCTCCTTGAGCCGTTTACTCGAAGCATCGTCTTCTGATTCGACTTTCGTCAACCCTGCAGCCATCCTGGCCCTCGAGGTCTCGCAGCTATCGCAACGATGGACCTTGCTAATACCCTCATTCGGAGCGTGGTGCGCGCCTTCTATGAGACCCGCCACATTCTGATTGTCGATGCGCTCTTCTTACACTCGGTGTATGATACTCTCCGAGGAGATAATAATGCGCAGGCTGATCTGACTCATTTGCCATAGTCTCCATGCCGAGGACCTCGCCTTTCTGATGGGGATGCAGCAGAAGGATCTCCGCAAGCTGTGTGCTAGATTGCGAGAAGACCGCCTCATTGGAGTGTATGCTTTACCTTGGCCGTGCGGTTATAGTCGCCTGTACATTCAAGCTAACCTGGGCGACATTCCCGAACCACAGAAACCAGCGCTCCGAATTTCGCGATGGCTCAACCCGCCCTGTTAATCGCGAATACTACTACATCCCTCTCCACCCCGTCATCGACGCGATTAAATACAAGGTCTCCAAGCTGACGTCGACAATCAAGGCGCAGTATACCCCGAGCGAAGAGCGCAAGGAGTACATCTGCCTGCGATGCGGCACAGAATGGACAGAGTTGGATGTGCTGAGCTTAGTCTCTGAAGAAGGATTCGAGTGTCAGAACTGCGGTGCCATCCTGGAAAGAACCGAGGATGTCAAGGGCGTGGAGGGTGTCGACCGTACCGGCCACGAGAAGAACAGCAAGCTCATGGCGCAGCTCGACAAGATGCTCAAGCTATTGAAGCAAATCGATTCCATCGAAATCCCGCCCAATGATTTTGACACTGCCTGGGATCACAAGGTTGAGGTTCCCCGGAACCAACACACCCACCCGACGCGCCAGGCAATCTCCATACCTGCAAAGACACAGGATGTTACGCGCACCACGGTCAAGACAGATGCAGCCCAATTGGAGATTGCGCTCACATCCAGCGAGGAGAAGAGTGCTGCCGATCAGGCCGAGGAGGCAGCTCGCAAAGCTGCCGTCGAGAAGCAAAACGCCCTTCCTGTCTGGCACACCCACTCCACCGTCAACGCAAACAACGCCGGTGTCATACAGGTCAAGAACGAGGCTGGTGTACCCGTCAAGCCAGAACTGGAAGACGAAGACCAGAAGCCCGATCCGGATGCCTTGGACGATAAAGTCGCGGCCTACTATGCCGAGATGGAGCGCGAGCAGGCCCTACAAGCCGAGCAGGATGCCAGCAGCGCCGAAGAAGACTCCGATGAATTTGACGAGGAATTTGAAGACGTCGGAGTTTCCGGTCCAAGCGGGCCAGCCACCCCAGCTACAGGAGCGGGCCCTACCAGTGTTCCCACCCCGTCACCTGGTATTGCTGGTGTTAAGCGTGATCACGAGACTGCATCCAGCGCTGCTCCGTCCTCAATTGGCACACCGGTTACGCCAGTTGATGACGGGCCTGCAATGAAGAGGGTCAAGACCGAGCCCGGTACCGAGGAGCCCGCTATCAAGCCCGATCCGGAGGTGAAGTCGGAGCCCAAGCCCGAGCCCGCGCCCGAGGTCAAGAAGGAAGAAGAGTCCGACGAGGATGACGAAGAGTTTGAAGACGTATGACACCAACAAACACAGATTAAATGAGAAAACGGTCTTTGGACCAAGGCATTGGCGCTGGCGCTCGGAGGCATACGTTTGGGTATTCATTTTTGTACAACATCTAGGCTATCAATGACACTGGTAGACAATGCTCTCGATATGGCTCAGAACAGCCACTTTATAACTCCTCAGTCACATAGGTAGTTGGCGATCCCATGGCGGTCGACAGAGAGTAATCTCCCGAATAGCATCTAACCTCGATGTGCATCTCCGACACGGTATCTTTTCATTTCTGTTTAGCAGCTGGGAATACTAGGAGTCGACTAGCTCGTTTTTCGATGCTCCAAATCGTTTATATATACGTCTTCCGCCTCGTCTACCCTGATATTGATCTATCGGCTACTAGCCAAAGCGAGGAGCTCTCACATTTGTTGGTCAATCTCTCCACGTATGCCGTAGATCATACTCGAACGTGAGATAACATCCAAGGTTCTGTATACAGCTTCTACCTGCACCCTAGCGAAGGAATACGAGGACAAGGAACAAAAACATAGATTGCAGCTCAAACAGCTACACAATGCAAAAACATAATATTGAGAAATATTCTCTACCGGACGCCATTTATTGTAACATCATTGTCGGGCTCGGCAAAAGCAAAAGAGACGCCTTCCAACTGAAAAACATCCACGCATTTCATGAAATCATAAGTGCCATCCAGGCTCATGTTCTTCGCTGAAGTCATGATATTGCCAGAAATAAATGCAGGTAACAGGGGAGAAGAGCTATGGGGATCCGGCAACTCCCATGTCGGAGTCGCTGGCTAATGCAGAGGTTGCTTCCCATTCATCGGGAGAGGGTAGCTCGGATTCTGGGAGTCGTCAGATTTCGTCTTTCCATTCGTTGTAGGGAGCCGTACCTGAGACAAGATCGTCTGGGACTTCGATGATCATTTCTTCGAGGGGGGAGAGGGTTGCTGTAAGTGAGAGCTCGTCAGTCAACGTCCAAATGGGGCTGGGGTTGGGTAGCATTGATTAAAGTACCATTTACGTTCTCAAGAGTCTGCTTGTCCTCCTCGCTCTCCTCATCAAAGTATACTTCCTGGCAATGCTTGATGACCTCAATGATGCCGTCAATGATTCTGGACTCGACTTGTTGAGTCTGACCGTGGATGAAAGACTTCTCGACTCTTTCAACACATGCCATCATGAGGTCGCGACCAATCCGGACGTATCGAGCTTGGGACTCTTCGGTGATATCAAGGGTGTCGTTGCTGAAGACCAAGGTGCGAAGTAATTCCATAGTACCATGGCGAACCGCTCTATCAGTGTCGATGAGTAGGGTCGGTGCCCAGTGGGGAATCTCGTCTTGAACGAGGGCCGTGAACCAGGTCTCACCTCGCCCCAATCTCTCGTTGGATAATGTACAAACACGGGTGAAAAATTCGAGGTGCTCCACACTTGCGCTGTTGTTGATCGTCTCAACTCCCATCGCAACGAATCGGACCATTTTGGCAGCATCGGTCTCCCTGGGGCACCATTTGCAGAACACGACCGCTGCCTCCAGGAATGGAACGCTAAGGTCAGCAGGTGACAGCCGCAGACCGGATTCCAGCACTTTAATAATGCTATCTAGGAAACCTGCCTGGGGTTCTGACTGAAGCATAGCGGCAACAATCACACAACAAGCCCGACTGTTACCGAAATTGTCTTGTTGCATGATCTTCATCAGGACAGAAAGACTTCCATCTTCATCAACGGGTCTGATGAGCTTGCTTTCAGTCGTGTTCAGAGGGTACAGGCCGCTGTCTGAGATGGCTCGCTGCTGGTCATCTGGAACAGCGGGAAGGGCAAAGTCAATTCCCTTAAAAAAGAATGCGCAGAGGGCCATCATGTTGACATAAGAGAAGTGTCGGCCTTTCTCTAGCAGTCTCATGTAGTTGGCATACTCCCCTCTCAGCCTCTTTCGGTCCTCCTGGTCGACCCAGATGATTTCCAGGCAGCGGACGAAGAAGCCATTGTCGAGCAAGATCCCAACAACTCCCGGTGATGCCTCGATCATTTTGAGGGGAATGTTGAAATAATCGTCCCACACGCGGGGAGCGGTCTGAAGGGCAGGCCATAGATCCTCCAGCATGCGAGCGAGATTCTCCAAGAGTGTGTCGAAGCGCTCTTTCAAGACGTTTCGTTGATGCCCGTTGACACTGGGACCATGAAGATGATCTTCCACCCTTCTGATGGCCGCAGCGATGAACATGACACCTTTGCGTCGAACTTCTCCATTTGGCATCCGGAGTACCAGATTACGCATCGAGCTCTCCTTTTTGCAGAACCACTGGAGTACTCGAAATGCGGCGTGTACGTTCCGGCTGAGTAGCTTGGATATCTCGGTCGAAATTCCTTCCAAGCATGCATTATCCTTGGACCGTGCGACCAGTTGCTCGTAAGTGTCTAGTCCGACTGACATGGCGGTCAGCTCAAGCTCGGACTTGTTTTCAAAGTCGGGCGCTATGGTCTGCAAGCGTTGGAGCAGGCTTTGCACGAAGAATGCGTAAAGCGGGTCCAAAAGACAATAGGTCCTAATGATAATCTCATTATCGCAGACGAGCATGTTGGTCAGAACGTCGGGTAGAGAAGCCCGGACTGGGTAACCAGGCTTCAACGGCTTGTAGACCTCCTTGGATGCCTCCATTGTAGACACACGCTGATAGAACAGCATGTAGGCATTCCAGACCTTGTTGAGCTGGTGGCCACCCATGGTGTGACCTGACCCATTCGGACCGCCAAAGCAGTGGTCGGGAATGGTTGCTGGGTCAAATGTGCTGACTTCCGAATCATTAAATTCAACCCATGATGTTGGAGTCCCAGAACTGGGCCTCTCTCGAGTATAGGAGTAGTAATGGCCCGACTCGGCCGTGCCGGTGTGAATCAAAACGCCGACTAACTCGAAGATGTCCGGCTGGGCGGGGGTCTCCGGATCAGAAAGGTGATCGACCTTGTAGGGCGTCATGTCGATACGATTGGGAAAGTGGAATTCATCGTTGATCTTGCTCCGCGTCAAAGACACCATGTCGAAGTCAAAGCGCTTGAGGTGGAAGATCAGGTTGTCCGGGACATCCTTCAGACAGGCTCTGCAGATGGATTAGAAAATGGGAAGTTCCAAGCCCTTCACGAGGGTTTGACATACCGCTTGACAGCATCAACATGGCGGCCGCAGCCCGTGCAAGAGTATTTGTTGTCTAATCCATATGTTAGTAAGTGCGTCGTCCCGCAACAACGGTTTCTCACTAACCTCCTTGCATGATCTCTCCCTCGACGTATGCTTGCAAGCTTTCTTCGAGGCTGGCCTTGCCCTTGATGTCGCATTGGATGGCAGAGAAGGGCTCCTCTCTTTCGGAGATGTGGGAACACTCTTTGGACTTGATCTGCTGGACGAGCTGGCCACCGTAGAAGGAGCGGAACTTTTTCTTCTCCTTTGGATCAACAATCTGTGCCTCCCAGCGGTCAAAGAGCAGATTGTAGAACTCGTCAACATCCATCTGGACGGTGACATCGATCGCCTCATTCTCGTAGGTTTTGATTTGCTCGACAAATTCTGCCGGGTCGGTACCCCTCGTGAAGATGTCTTGCATCCAGGCAAAAAGTTTCTGGGTCTCCCAAAGAAGTTTCTGTGATGATTGCGGATCAACGAGATCAAGCTTCAGTATGAAGTCCCGGAACTCAATATTCATGAAAAGCTGTGTCATCAACGAGTTCAAGTAGCAGGTATTGGAGAGATTCTTAAGCCCTGCATAGCCTGCTGGTGAGCGGATCATCTTAGATCGATCGTAATTCGGACTGTGGCGGTAGGAAACGTCTACGAACAGAAATATTAGCAAGGGGTGTTCAGACATAGGCAATCAGTGCTTCGACGAACCTCGAGGAACGATATCCTGCAAATGATCCATGACTTGGGCAAGGTTCGTATCACTACGTTTGCATAGCAGATTGACGATGCTGTAAAGCTTCTGACGCGTGAGTGTATGCAAGACAGGAATTTGCGGTACCATGGGATCCTCAGTCTCTGGCGAGAGGTCTGGGAACAGATAATTGACCAAAATCTGCTCTGTGAGATCACTAGACGAGATCAGTCAGCAGTTATTTGCTTTGCTCATCTGGAAGGACTCACAATGTTTCCAGTGTTACGTTAGCCTTGTCTGCCAGGTCAAGACAGAGCTCCAACAAAAGAGCAAATCCATGAATCAATGGATCAACTGTCTCACGGCCAACGAACTACTAACCATTAGCAAAAAGCCGATGTTACCGTAGGGGACAACTACATACCTCTTGAGTGCGGTTCTCAAGCATGACCAGGCTCCACTGCTTAAGATATTGACTGAAGATAACATCATGGGGAGACTTCTCCGCAACCGAGCGGAAAACCCAGAGAGCGACCGTGAAGAATTCCGCAGACTGTGAAGCATGCTTCGGAGCTTTAGGGATGGTCTTCAGGATGGCATCCCAGACAGTAGCCAGCATGTCTATTCTGCCAGCATTTTCGGCAGGAGGCTGGCTTTGCGACTCTTCGTCGGTCTTGGACGGCTGCTTCTGCGATTTCAAATGACGAAATGTTATTTTGATTCTCTCCACCACATCGACGCGAACGGACTGGCGGCCTTCTTCCAATAGCAGTGAATAGATCAATTCGTCGAAGTGCGCCTCTTGCTTGACCGCGTTCCAGAATTTCCCATCCCGCGTTGAGCCATCAATGAGAACAGCGAAGGGGAAACGAATAAGTTTCTGGTTCAAAGTGCTGAAGGGAAGGGTGGGTGCAGAGTGGGCCATCTGGATGAATTCCAGCAAACGCTTCACAAGCTTTCCTGGGTCCTGGACTAATGTCGCATCGTCGCTGGGAGAGCCATAGATGACAAAGGCTGCAAGAAGGCACTCAATCGCATTTGCAGCAAGCCAGGATAGGACTGCATCATCGATCAGAGACCCAGCAAACTCATCTGCTAGCAAAAACGCCACAAGTATCTCAATGCTGTGCGACGCAAAGCTTTGGTTGGGCGTTGTCTCCGTCGCTTCATCGCGAAGGCACATCAGCAGCACATGGAATGAGTAAAACGCAACGAATGGCTTTTCAAAGGGAAACAAAGTCTTCTCACTGTTTTGCTCGGATCTGACACGCTCGAGGATCCTGTCGGGGGGTGGGAATACAGCGAGGAAGGCATACACCTGAAGAAAAACCGTGTTAGCATCCAGTGAAGAACCAAAGAGTAATGTTAAACCTACCTCGCGGGCGACATTCTCCTTGAGAGCAAGAAAGTCATAGATCTCGTCGAAATGCTTCAACACTTTAGTGTCGACTGATGTAAGAAAGTGCCGGCCGTTGTCATGCGATACTTCCTGGGCATCCGGTGCCTTGCGGAGAATGAGCAGACCTGAATGGAGCAACTTGATGTCTTGCACGAGAACCTCCGGGTCATCGAGCAGATCGAGCCGCTGTCCACCACAGATTGTTGAGAACTTGGAGAATCCAGAGAGACGGCTAAGCATCTCTACGAGTTCGGCAGCAGTGGAAAGACCGCCGATCCGCAATACCTTAACACCAGAGCTAGCATTACCGTTGAACCATTGCCAGGACAGGTCTATTGGGTCACCTTTCAGCGGGCGTTCCGGGAGGCTTGGTGGAGATCCCCTTGGGGAAGTGAATTGTGGACGAGCCCGTAGACCCTGAAGCAATCGGTAGAGGAACTGGAGAGAGCGTCTAAATCGCAGTTCTTCCGGACCGATTTCACCATCTGAATCTTTTGTTTCCATGGCAGTCTCGCCATGCGAGACTGTACTCTCTAGGGCCTTCAGAGCTGCTGCAGAGGACTTGAGCTGATCGATGCAGCGATCTGCAATTGCAATATTAGTGGCCTCTACCGCAGACCGTGGTGAGATTTTGATGACCGGATGATCCAGATAGGTCCTGATCGCAAAATCGATTGCCTCGTCTTCAATGGAACCAGGCGGAGATGTCAAAATGAAGTTCCAAATGCGGTCCATTCCGGGAATGGTCACAATCTCATGCTCCCCAGCGGGCGGAGGCGGGTTAAAGCGAACTTCGTAGGTGATCGACATCTTCGTAAAAGCGAGTAACTCAGGAGAGTAGTCTTTCGGGACCAAACCGGGCAGATATTCATGGATGCATCGGTCGAGGAAAGGGTTGGGCTTTGAGCAGCGCGCTAATGTAGTGACCATCATGCCCCAAACAGTCTTGTGCCCCTCATGTCCCAGGTTGCTTGACAGAAGAATGTCATTCCAGAAGGCCTGTCCGAGCTCGGGTGTGATTGTCTCCGGGGCCATGTCAACAAGACGGAAGAGCATCTCAACGCGGGAAACGAGGCCGTGCTGCGAAAAGGCATCGGACAGATCAACGCGATCGTCATTCACAGTGTGAAGCAGGTCGTCGATTACTAGGCGTGTCAAGTCGTATTCTGTGGCCAACTTGGTAATCTCCTGCGCATCGTGCATAAGAACGAGAGAGTTCAGCGTTTGTATGCTGCCTGCGATGAACTGATTCCTCTCGGCGACATCTTGGATACATCGCTCGTAGATTTCCGTCCGGTCCGCCTCGCTGATGCCAGCTCTGATAAAGTCTACCAGTTGCCTGCTACCGAAGTCTTGCAACTGCGTCTTCTGTTCATCGGAGAGGTTATCTGCCGCGGTGCTCTCCCGAATGAGACGCACGCAGAGCCACAACGGGACTGCATCCACCTGGCGAACGCCATGCTGGTCGTGGTACCCTTCGTCGGTGGGCTTGTAATACATCCGACCAAGCAGGGTATCACAAAATTCGAGCATGCGAGCGTCAAACCGCTCCAGAGGAAGCTCCCGGACTTTGGCGCAGAGGTACAACAAAGCCGGTGAGGCAATCAGGTGCATGAAAAATGTTTTAATGAGCACGGCTAACACCTCGGAGACGATTCGACTGTCCTGGCTCTCTGTCGCAGCCTTCCAGATAACGTCCGTTTCGAGGTTCGTGTATGTGCCCGTCACGATCAAGAAACCAACAATGTTGGCGCACCGGCTGATCAACTGGGGGTGAGAGTCAACCCCGACGAGGTAGTCCACGATCTTGTTGCTCTTAATAAAGTGGACCAGGTATTGGATCTCTGATGAAGCAATGTCTGCATCCTCGTTAGAGACGTGTTGCCTCCAAATGGCCACCAAATCTGATTGCATGGTCTCCACACCATGAACCCGAAGTTCCATGCGGCCCTCCATGATGAGCTTTTTCCAGACACCACATTTCCAGCCCCAGGTAACGTTACTGGTCTTGGTCAGAGTGCTCACATCAGTTGAAAACTGAATTCCGAGGTCCCTGGCGATCTGATCTATGAACGCGGGGTCGTTTTGACAAAGCGAGCTGTAGACGCGAGGTATGTGACGCAGCATGCGGTCGCTGAACTCACTCGATACCAGAGGAGACTTCTTTATGACCCATTGTTGGTACTTGTCATCAATCTGACGAATTGAGTTGTAGATGACCTTTAAGAAAGGCAAGTAGGTCGATAAATGGGTGGTGACCTCTGAATCCGAGTCCTGTTCTTTCTGCAGCTCTTCCGGTATGCAGTCAGTGATGCTGTTGGCGAGAAGCACAATAGTGACCAGGTTGTTGGCCAAAGACGGGAATCTGGGCGTGGTTTCTAAGAGAAGGGAGGTGTATTCTGCCACCACGCCGGGGGCATCGATGGGAGGAGCGAGAGTCTTTGCTCGGATTCGGAGTACAAGATTGAGAGCATCGGCGCCGTGCACTTTTTCCAGAGCAGCATAGAAAGGAATGTTCGAGAGTGACAGCGCCCACACAAGAAACTGCAGCCAGCGCCGGGTCGGACTGTCGGGTAGTTGGATCTCTGGCTCTTCTGCCAACAGGCGCAAGAACGTGATATCCTGGTGAACCATGTGGAGTGTAATCTGGGCGGAATTCACGAAGAACTCTTCCAAGCCGGATAATCCATTCTGCTCGCCGTCGATCAACATCACTTTCCTAGAGTGCAATTTAGCAGAGACCGACAAGTAACAGTCGGAAGGTGAACCATACTTTCCGCGAAGAAGTGTTTCCATGACCGAAGGGAGTTGGTTCCAGAATTCATAGTCTCGAGCAATGACTGGGGCCGTCAAGTGAGGCAGATTTCGCACGCAATCGGCCATCCACTGTTTCACCGCAGTAAGTGCGGCAGCATCGCCTGTCCACCATGTCAGTATCAGAACCATCATGTCACAGCACATACACAATGTCACATACCTTCCTGAATCAACATGACGATCATCTGTAAGTTCTCGAGAGGGGTCATTCTATCCCGCACGCTGGGGAAAGAGTCCACCAGAGAGCACATATCGTCGACCTCAATCACCTCGGGTGGTGCCTGGTCCCGTAATGCCTCCTCCAGTGGCCTCCAGCTGGAGGTATTTGGATCCTGGTCCATGTCTTCCAGCTCGGCAACTTCGATTTCAGGACTGCGAACAGGAGTTGAAGAGATGGAGATCACGTTGTCCGGGTCTGAGTGCGGGTGCGTGTCCGCGTTGGGGTCGGGGTGTGACTGAGGTGGAGGGGTATTTGGTTGAGTAGGCGCGGAGTCGATATTTTCGTGTTCCATGCCGGAGATTGGAGACTTTACGTTAATTGTCACCTTGTTGGGACGAGAATCCGGAGCGAGGTCCATGTCCGAGGCAGGCGCGGCCGGGATCAAGGCAGCGCTGTCAATGCACAAGCTCTCACGTACGTGGCTTCCACTGTCGAGACGCGGGCGTTTGCGATGCCCCTGAGGATCAAGGTCTTCCATGGAGTTATGAGGACGCGTGGAGTCGCTCAAGGAAGTGCCGGGCGGGGTGTTAGAGCTCTCTGGCGGGGGTTCTGCCATGACATTTTCCTCGCCTGTCCGACAATGGTGATGCGTTTTGGCGGTTATAATCAGAGTAGGGAGCTGAAGGTACGTTACGGGGCTTAGTTTCAGGGTGAGGACGAAGTGAGAGTGAACGGATGTCGAAGTGTGTTTGGTGTTGGTGAGCGGTCGACAGCTTTTTCGGGACGCGAGAGGAGAGTGACGTTTTGGTGTGGAGAGCCGCGGACACTACAGGGATCGATGCCGGGATACCGATCTACCACGCATTTATACTATGCGCTCCCGTTTCTTTCATTGTTTCTTCCCTAGTGCTTTTTATCTCTTGTATTCATCTCTGAAATAAAATATGCACTTGCAAGTTAGGTTTATAGGCAAACAAGGGATAAAAATATACAAATTAAGGGATCTACCTTCTTGGAGCATTGAAATCAAAGCCAAACGCGGGCCAACATCATAGCACGGACACTACCTTAAACTACCCTAAGAGTGTCTCAAATATATGCAGATTGATAGCCTAAGTATTCAAAGCTACTTTTATACAATCTTGAAGACATCTCTGTCCGGACCAATCGTGCATATCACAGATGTAATCTTGATAACAGCTGGCAGTCTCATTGTAGAGCTCTAGAGGTCCACGGCTAGATAACTATCTATAGATACAAAAGCAATGCAAAGTGAAAAGGTATTACCATTCACTCATCATCGTTTCAATCTTGCGAATGATCCTAGCCGGGTTACCAGCAGCCACATGGAAAGACGGGACATCCTATGAGTTCAACGTTAGTTATTCTTTATATCAACCTCTAAACATGTCTAGCTCTATAGTACCTACTGAGCCAGGAAAAAGGTAAAAAAGGAGGCACATACCTTAGTAACCACACTCCCAGCCCCAATAGTCACCCCCTTCCCAATAACAACGCCAGGAAGCACAATCACATTACCACCAATCCAGCAATCCTCCCCAATAGTGATAGGCTTCCCCATCTCCGGACCTTCTGTTCCATTCCTCAGCGCAGGATCCAGCGGATGCATACCCGCGAACAAACTAACATTAGGTCCAAACATGGTGCGCGCACCCACGGTGATGGGACAACTATCAATGAAAACGCAATTGAAGTTGACAAAGACGCCTTCGCCTAGTCTCACGTTGAACCCATAGTCTACCTTGATGGGTGCTTCGATCCAGGGCTCGTTTTTGAATTGCTCTTCGTCTGCGATGGGGTCATCTAGCTGTGGGGGAAGTGGTGTTTTATCGTCGATGATACTATATGTGTTGGTTTATATGCATTGGTGTTGGAAACAACTCACTCTCTCCATAATTCGACTAGTCGTCGGCGGGGTACTTCATCTGTGTTGTTAAATCGGTTGCAGGCGTATTTGCAGCGAGCTCGGGCTGCCACCAGGTCTGGTGTGAAAGCGTGGAAGAGCTCGCCTCGGAGCATCTTCTCTCTTTCAGTCGGCTTAGCCATGTATAAATTTTATGAAAAAGGCAAAATCAGTAGAAAGGAACTTAGAATAGTTCAAAGAAACAAATGTCGAGTCCCCACAGATGCCGCGCCATGTGGGGACGGGAAAGCTCAAGCTCAAACAATCCACCGACTCCAATCTCTCAAGTATTGTTCTCCCCAAACAAAGATGGCGTCCTGACACCCATTTAAAGCCCCTTTCCCCTAAAACACTACACAGGGACATTCCAACATCATCGACAACTCCGAGAAAATGACCACCTCCACATCCTCTAGCTCACAGCCCGGAGACCCAAACATCTCCTGGCCCACCGAACGCACCCCCAACCAAGAATGGCACCCATCCTTCCTGACCGAACGTGGCCGAGCCCGTTCAAGCTCAGACTCAGTCTCAGACTCAAGCTCCGACTCCAGCGATGGCACCAACGACCTCTACCCCTCCAATTACCCCTCCGGCACGAAATCACTCTCCGGAATCTCACTGCGCGCCTTCCTCCTCGGCACAAGCCTAGGCATAACCTCAAGCATGACGATACTCCTAGCCACGTTCTCCTCCCCATTCTGGCGCGTTCCATTCTTCATCGCCGCCCTGAGTCTATTCCACTTCCTCGAGTTCTTCGTCACGGCGCGGTACAATACACCCTACGCTACAGTGAAAGCGTTCCTACTATCATCGAACGGATGGGCGTATAACGTAGCGCATGGCTCCGCATTGGTGGAGAGTATCATCTCGCACTGGTTGTGGCCGGGACGGTCCTCGGTAGACCGGATGTTTTCGTTCGAGGTGTTTGGCACGGAAGTATCGCTGTTGCTTGTCGCGGGGCTTTTTCTTACTGTGATGGGACAGGTTGTGAGGACTGTGGCTATGGCTACGGCGGCCGGGAACTTCAATCATCATGTTCAGGTTGAGCGTAAGGCTGGGCATGTGTTGGTGAAGAATGGGTTGTATCGGTTTTCGAGACATCCGAGTTACTTTGGGTTCTTTTGGTGGGGGCTTGGGACGCAGTTGGTTTTGGGGAATGTAGTTTGTTTCGTGGGATATGCGGTTGTTTTGTGGAGGTTCTTTGCGACGAGGATTGAACGTGAGTTTTATTTCCATTGTCTATGGGATTCTAAGCTGACCTCTTTCTTACTAGGCGAGGAATCGTTCTTGGTTCGGTTTTTCGGCGCCGAATATGTTCAGTACAGAAAAAATACCCCTGTTGGCATTCCTTTTATTCGTTAAGATCAAACAGAGAGATAGCTTCCAAAAGGGCGCCTTCAATGCAAACACGTTATCTCAATGTTGATAGATTGATTCTGCACAGCAGTCCTGGTATATGGTATATAATACGTCAACCCTCGTACAATGAAACATGATCTGTTTACATATAGATCATAGTTTGTGTTCCGGCGCCACTCCGCCCACAGCCCCACTCATATATGGTCCGTTATCATCGACTGGACCAGCCCCCGGTGCAGGCTCGGCTCCAAGGAGGAGAAGCTCACGCCCACCGTGGGTGCTCCACCAAGCGACGCAGCAGTGCGCTCGGTCCACATCCATCTCGCCGCCACTCAATGCCTCCCAGAAGCGGTCAACGCAGGCCTGGCGCATTGCTTGGTCTGGGATCACGTTCACCAGCTCGGCCGTGAGAGGGAGCCACTCTTTCAGGTCGTCGACGCGAAGGAAGGAGAGTGAGTCGATCATGGCGAGTATGAGCACGGATTGTGCGGATAGTGGGAGCGAGTTGCCTAGGTCGCCTGACGAGCTGTTTTGTGCCGTTGGGGCTACAGGCGTGGTTGATGCGTGTAGTGCTCGATCTCGGACTACTTCGAGCAGAATGGATGGAAGTAGTGGTTGGCTGTTGGCTAATGGTGAAGGAGGTGCTGTGACCTGGATGACTGTCTTGAAAGCAAGACGGAATTGTCTCGCAGAAAGGTTTTCAGGGAACACCTATACGTGATAAGACATTTGGCATGGATTTCCCAAAGAGAGTAAAACTTACAGCAAAGAGATTTTCGATGTAGAAGGGGAGGTGCTTCGCCGTCAAATCCGCGTTGTGAGGAATAGCGAAGACGACCAGTACCAAACTGTGGGCAGCTTCGAATATCTCCAAGAGCAGACTATTGGCGCCAGCCGCAAGATATGGAAAGGCAGCAGAGAGAAGCAATTCCTCGTTGGCCTGTGGAGACAAAACCAAGGGAAAATGCTCAGCGACATTCAAGAAAAATAGGTCTAAGCATCGCTCCACTGGATGAGCTGGGATCTGACCAAGGTCACTGGGCTTGATGCTGCGCAAGAAATTCTCGGTCAAGTCAGGGTACTGTGAAAGGATGTCGATGGCTGCCAGAAAAACGAAGGTCTGCTGCGACGATGCATTTGGTCCGACGCGAGAGGAGATGAAATAGAGATTGCGGAGAATATGGAGGGATTGCATTGAGAGGTATGGCGCACCTAGTAGAAGACTGTCAGTTTCGGGTAAATGATGGATGAGCTGCGTGACTTACTGCTGCCAGCAGCGAGGGCCGGGTCATTGATCGTTCTCCCCAGAACCGCGCGGAGGACGATGATCACCGAGTACATGCAGTTTCGAAGAACCTTCCAGAGCGTAGGAATCGTAGTATTCAAAGACTCGGCATCCAAAAACTCAGCCTCTTCCGCAACATCAATCTCCGATAACTTATTTTGCCGCCACTGCACCATCAGCGTCCGCGCAAAGTCCGCCAGGTAGTCGACAGTCTGTGCAACCAGCTTCGCGTCCCGCACGTTCTCAACTGCGTGTGAAGCAAGACGAGACAGAGGTCCAAGTGTGGACACCAAAGGACGGGAGCTTATCGCAGAGACATAACCAAACGTCGCAGAGTCGGCCGACCATCGGAACTTCTTCCCCGGCGCCTCAACCACGTCCTTATCAATGGCGCCCAAAAAATAACCACCTTCAAGACCTTCAGGGGAAAGGTAAGCCGACCGGATGACAATTGGCAACAAGAGATCGTAGTTGATCTTGCTCCGCTCCATATCAGACAAGAGTTCAAAGGTGTAGTTCAGCACCATAGTAATGCAGTACCCATCCACTCCAGCATCTGGAACTAGCTCCTCGAGTGCTAATTGGGCTGCCGTAGCCAGCGCTGACTCGAGTTTGGTACGGATATGCCACGGGAGACCCTGTCTGTTCTGTCCCTCGAATCCAAGCAGTATACCGCCCAAGAGAAGCATATGTCTCCAACGGGGTGACTTGTCATCCGCACCCTCCACAACCGCCTTAACCCAAGCTCCGCGCTCAATCTTCCGATTGCGTCCATAGGGTATCTGTGCCTCTTCCGCCGTATCATTGTGCAAGACCGCGATGGCGGCAGTGTTGAAGACGCTCAAGATCTTGCGACAAGCATGTAAATCGACCGGGTGGTTCCATAGCGCCGGCGCGGAAAGAAGTTGCGACGCGAGTAGGCTCAAGTTCAACGGATTACCAAGTATAGACAAGAAACTGGTAGCTGTGGGAAGCAGACTGCGAAAGCAAATGCATCATTAGCCGAAGTCGGTGGTTGCCGGGGGACGTGGAGTACAAGAAGTAACATACCCAGATGCATCTTCGAAGCTAGAAGTTGACTGCAGTGACCGCAGCAAAGCGGCCAGAGATCGTTCTGTCGCCATATCGAAGAGACCGCAGTTGGACAGCGACGGTCCCCAGCTCTACATGGCCTAGGGAAGATGATGGACGTAGAAGCGCGGAGACCGGAGTCTCCACCCCAGACGCAGCCGAGGCCCGTGACAGGTACAAACAGTGCAAACTAAACCAGCGTCATTTCGGCAGCAACGTTGATCTTAGCACTATCACAAGCTTGACCATGACCTGATCTCTTCTCATTTAGCGGCTGTCTCAGTCTCCTCATGGCCAACAGCCGAATCCCGATCAACTATAAAACCCCCGAGTTTCCCTCGCTGTACGATCCGATCCCGTCGCATCACGAGGACGCGTATTATCTCTACTACACGAAGGATATCTGGCGCTACACGCTCTTTTGGACCTTGATTTTATATGCAGCTACACACCTTCCTGTTGCCGGGTGCGCGGTATTGACCCATTGTCGGAACCGGAGTGTCATATGGTTGGTGCCGTTATTGTATAGCTTCATCGCAGGACTGGAGGGGCTATTAGCCGGGAGCATTGTCGGCCTTGTGTGAGTGCCCGGCTGATTCTACACTGCTGGTCGCGTGGTTAACCTCATATACAGCCTTGGTGCGGTCTACGAAGCAGGAAATTTCAGGATGTCGACTTGGGTTCCTTTGTTCTGGGGCGGCGTCAACGTAATGGTTCTCATCCTGACCAGCTTTCCAATGCAGGGCGGATTGTGAAGCTTGACTGAAGACTTGATTCGAAAGATCCCACTCATGGCTCTTCAGAACCATTTACAGGCGAACAACGACAGCAGTCCCGTTATGTCTGGGAAGAATTGAAAGCTGGTATCTGCTATAATACACCGGAGAATATCTCAACGAGCGCCGTCATCCCGAGCCTGAATGGTCTCCACATGCTTATACGTCCTTTACGCCGGTCCCACAGCCCAAACCTGAGATACACCGTGCATCGAACCCTTTTCAAACCCCTATCTGCGACCACCGTCGGGCATTCCACCACCCTGCAGACCAGGCAGACCGCCCATGCCCATAACCAGGTTTTGGAGATTCATATTAGGAGGCATCTGTATACCCTGGGAAACAAGCTGCTTCTGCAGCTGTGCTAGGTCCATGTTCATAGGCGGAGCTCCCATGCCTGGAAGCATTGGGAAACCGGGCATCGGCTGGGGTGGTGTCGCTGATTGCGGTGGAGGTTGAGACATCATTGCGGCTAGTCGGCCAGGGTCCATCCCACCCATGGCACCAGGCATCCCGGGCGGCGGAGGTTGAGCGCCACCGATGCCGGGCAGGAATCCTGGACCGTTAGGCTGAGGACCACTTTGAATACCTGGCAACCCAGGTGCTGCATCGGGCCGTCGCTGGTCGACCAGACTGTCGGCTTCATCCTGTAACTCCTGTTCCTCTTCATCGCGCATCTGTTTGCGGCCAAAGCCACGGTTCCAAGTGCCCTGGGCCTCTGCCGCCTCCTCCCCGATATGGAATCGGTCTTTCATGTAGCTAGTCTCGCCGGGTCTCGCCCGAGACCAGAATCGAGTGAAGTTGTCCTTTGACCCAGATGCAAGGATATGGCCCAGTGGGTGCCAATCCAGTGACCAGATCGTAGCACCGTGTGCATATTGAATGCGATGCGCCGGATAGATCACCTGAGGCGGGGTATTGGCTGGATCGGGGCTGTCGTAGGGTGCCACGGTAGGTACATGCCCAGCAGGTAGATTAGGCTCGTCGAGCAAGTAGTGGTATAAGGAGCCGTCTTCGGCGCCTGTGGATATCAAGTTGCTGTGGATCGGGTGCCATGTCAATGAAGAGACTGGCTTTTCATGCCCACGTAGAATGCATATATCTCGCATCATTCGCAGATCAAATACTCTCGCTGTTTGATCTCGCGACGACGTGGCAAGAAGGTTATTATTCACTCGCGAAAACCGCGTTGACGTGACGGTGTTCTTGTGGCTATGGAGTGTTGTCAGGCACCTGGCTGTGCGCGGATCCCAGAACTTGACCTGGTGATCCTTGGATCCGGAAACCAGTAAGCCCTTTGTAGGGTGCCAGTCACAGGACTTGACGTCCCAGTTGTGTCCGGATAGAATCGTGTCACAAGTGCGGGAGGTGAAATCGAAGATCTTGAGGGTTGTGTCATCGGACGCGGAGAGGAATTTAGTATCGCTGGGCGCCCATGCGAGGTCCCGGACAGCGTCATGGTGTGCATCATCGATCGTCTCGACGTTGTTGAAGTTGGGTCGCCAGTATTTGATGTCGCCTCTTTGTCCGCCCGAGATCAGCCACTCGTGGCTATGGGACCATGCGAGAGATGTCACGCCTGCTTGGACCTGATCGTAATGCGCCTATAGAGATGAAAGGTATTAGCCAGTGCCCGATCAGCAGATATTGGACCACGTACATCCATGACCGTTTCAAAGTTGAAGGCCGTGCCATTCCAGAGCATAAACTCTCCAGTATGGCCGCCCGTCAATAGGCGCCTCCCTTCTGGAGTCCATCGCACTACGACGATAGGCTTCTTAGACTTTCCGATGGACTGATGCAATTGCCGAACGGGGATTGTGTCGACTGGGGAATGGGTTCGCGCAACGGGCGGGATCATCTTCTCGCAGTCAGTCTCTGTCCGGAAGCCAGAACATGTATTGCGCAACACTCACATCCACTGCGAAGCTCGCGCTCGGTCGCTCGGTCTCCATTCGGTGCTCGCCACGAAACCGCGGCTTTCGCGTACGCATCCATTGTACCATCGACGAGCCATAGTCGGTTACCAGTCCTGCGAGTGAAGCGCATTGTCAGTCGGGCCACAGACACGCATAAGGAATGAGGAGAAGTTCAAACGTACTTGGCCGACGGGGTCCCACAGGACCATCGAAGTTCTTGTTAAACCTCCCGGGATACTGGGAGTCACCCCCATTCTCGTCGTAGTAGGCCATATCGACCACTTGGAGGAGGGTTGGCTGGAGATAATCAATGCCTAGCAATCATCACACGGGAAAGGTTTGTCAAAAGACCGGGGTTGCGATTGGATGGTGCAGGAGCGTTGGGGAGAGAAGTTGGAGCTCTGCAGCAACTCGGTCTTTGGGGAAGCTCACGGCCCGGTGATTGGTCCGGTTTGTCTGCGTTACTTGCTCTGCGCTATGACTTTCTCCCCCCGCCGCGTTATATCATAACATTTAATGTCCTGGGTACTTTCTTTCCTGCTACCATGTTGAACAGAAACTGAACTATCTTATCTGCCGTGTCTTTGGTGTTTTTGGCTCCCCACTCAGATCGCCCAGCTCGGCCGACTGAAGTCCGCATTGGCCTATTTACCTTCTGCTGAGCATCCAATAGAGACAAGGGTTCCTTGTTGTTGAAATGGCCTTGCAGATGGAGACTATGGCTTCTGCCCTGGAGCGTTCGAATTCTCCAGTGAAAACAAACGGGGCAACATCCAACAAAGACCGGGAATCAACCCAATCCCTCAGGACTCGGAGACGCAGCAAGTATCGCCATGTAGCTGCCTACCATTCCAAAACGCGGCACTCGAGCCTGAGCAGAGATTCCAATGTCTCTACGAGCTTCCTTGGTTTCAGAAACCTGATGGTGCTGGTGCTCGGTAAGGACTGATGTCCCTCGGGAAGCTCCGGAGGTACAATGGTACTAATGCCCTGCTTGCAATAGTGGCGATGAATCTCCGACTGATTATGGAAAACTTTATGAAGGTAGGTTGCTTCACATTTGCTCGACACGCGGAGATACAACTCTGACACACATTCAGTATGGCGTTCTTATCTGCATCAAATGCCACGACTATCGCAAGCAGGACATCGCCCTTGGGTTGATTCTGTCCGCGTTTGTCCCGTGTCACTTGTTCGTTGCATACCTCGTGGAACTGACCGCTGCAGCCGCAGCCAAGGCCACAGTCGGCCGCCAGAAAAAGACGGCCGAGGAGAAGGAGCACGATCAACAGGTCTTCCGCTCCGACTGGCACTACACAGCCTTTCTCCACACCGTCAATGCCACTCTGTGTCTTGCAGTGACCAGCTATGTGGTTTACTTCTACATTCATCACCCCGGCATTGGGACGATTTGCCAGATGCATGCAATCATCGTTTGGCTGAAGAACTGCTCCTACGCGTTCACCAACCGAGATTTGCGTCTGGCGTTTCTTAATCCCTCGGCGGAATCAGGTCTGCCAGACCTGTACGCCTCATGCCCCTACCCTAGAAACGTCACTCTCGAGAACTTGGCGTACTTCTGGATGGCCCCGACACTAGTTTACCAGCCAGTCTACCCGCGCACAGAATCCATCCGCTGGTCGTTCGTCGCAAAGCGTCTGGCAGAATTCGGTGGTCTGGCCGTATTTATCTGGCTTCTATCTGCGCAATATGCAGCACCAGTCCTACGCAACTCGATCGACAAGATTGCCGTCATGGACATTGCGTCCATTTTGGAACGTGTCATGAAGCTATCCACCATCTCGCTGATCATCTGGCTTGCCGGATTCTTTGCTCTATTCCAAGCCTTGCTGAATGCACTCGCCGAAGTCATGCGCTTCGGTGACCGCGAGTTTTACACCGACTGGTGGAACAGTTCAAGCCTGGGCACGTACTGGCGCTCTTGGAATAGACCCGTGTATCTTTTCATGAAGAGACATGTCTACTCGCCTCTCGTGGGCCGCGGCTGGAGTCCATTGGCAGCGAGCGGCATGGTGTTTGCACTATCTGCTGTTCTGCACGAGATGCTGGTGGGAATTCCCACTCATAATTTCATCGGTATGTTATGCCACTGACACTAAGAGTTTATTTAATTGAGAATTGACCCATTCCAGGCGTTGCTTTTGTCGGCATGATGTTCCAGTTGCCCCTCATCGCGCTCACCGCGCCCTTGGAGAAAATGCGCGACCCTCTCGGTAAGACCATTGGAAATTGCATCTTCTGGGTTAGCTTCTGTCTGGTTGGGCAGCCCCTGGGAGCGCTGCTGTACTTCTTTGCATGGCAGGCAAAGTACGGCAGTGTGAGCCGCATGCGCCCGTGAGCCATGCTTTCTGGATATCTGACATGATGACGAACTCGATACATTTGCTCGATCTGGGATGACATTTGAAATTTATTTTGCATTTATGGATGACTGACTTGTTGGTGGCTTCGAGATACTTCGGACGAAATTTCGTCCGCGGGTCAATCGGCAGTTCGTGAGCCGGAAATCACTTTCCCTCAACTTGCCTCCCTGCATTTGGAGCAGAATCGAGCTGCCTCCGGGAATTGTAGAGTCAGTAATAGCAACCATTCTCCAATCACAAAATGAGAACGAGACAGTAGGTGGGGAGCTCCGGTGTTAAGACAAGCTATTGTGGAGACAGGGGAGTCCAACCAAAGGACGAGTCATTCGACCTAACTAGTTGTTAGTTAACTAACTAAACAATGTCGTTGACAAATGCATTTCAAGAGGGGTTCCTCCCAAGACCATGAGTAATGTGAACGGTCGAATCTCATGGCAGACGATCGAAACGCAGGGCTCGGATCGGATAGACTGCTTGCCCGCCGGGGTAGTCAAAGCCCGAATCCCTACTGTAGACAAGGGAGTAAGGTATAAAATCCCCTACAATTCCTCCACTCGACCATCACAGCCTCAGCAAACACCAAAATGGTCGCAATCACTCTCCCTAGTAACTACGGGTATGTACCTTCTATTCCCTAACCCATAGACCCTGATCTCTGTCCCACTTACACTGACTAGCGCCGTTATCGCCGTCGCGCTCGGCGCCATCCCCGTCCTGGGTTTCATCCACGGCAGCATCACCGGCTCCTTCCGCAAGGCCGCCAAGGTTCCCTATCCGCACAGCTATGCTACTGTCGAGCAGTGCAAGGAGAACGTACGTTCCGAATTATTTCCCCCAATTAACCCCAGACTATGTTGCTGACTCCCCGCAGGCCAAGGCTGAGCAGTTCAACTGCGCCCAGCGCGCCCACACCAATTTCCTCGAGAATGCGCCCCAGACCATGCTCTTCATGCTGGTCGCCGGCCTGAAATACCCCCAACTCGCTACCGGCATTGGCGCCCTCTGGGTCGTCTTCCGCTCGCTGTTCCTGTACGGATACGTGTACTCGGGCAAGCCGCAGGGCAAGGGCCGTTTGATGGGTGGTTTCTTCTGGCTCGCGCAAGGTGCTTTGTGGGGTTTGAGCGTTTTTGGTGTTGGTCGGGATTTGATCTCGTACTAAGCTGAATTTGTACTGTATTTTTAGTTGGAAATTCGAATTGTGAATGTTGAATCTCGAAATCTGGTTGTGGCTGGTGCTCCACTGTGGCGCGGTCAGAAAAAGTTCCGATGTAGATAAAGCTTCACTCTTGTAAATTGCTTGGTTTCGGGTCAATTTGGGTCAATTCTCCCTGCGAAAGCGAACAGTATTTTCGAGACACACCTCTGTCCGTCATTGACGACACCCCCCGAGCACCTATATTTACCACCCTCATAACCCCGCCGACCCCGCCATCCACCATGTCGTCCAAGTCCCAATTGACATACGGCGCTCGCGCCGCCAACCACCCCAACCCGCTGGCTCGGAGGCTCTTCCTGGTCGCCGAGGCCAAGAAGAGCAACGTGACCGTCTCCGCCGACGTCACCACCACAGCCGAACT
The DNA here is from genome assembly GCA_027569385.1 of Penicillium decumbens. NCBI lineage: Eukaryota > Fungi > Ascomycota > Eurotiomycetes > Eurotiales > Aspergillaceae > Penicillium > Penicillium decumbens. The sequence continues at coordinate 364,237 of JAPDEZ010000004.1, read as the reverse complement.
CCTCGACCTGGCCGACCGTATTATCCTCGCTACCCACACAGAAGACAGAGATACTAACCCTCCGCAGGCCTCGGACCCTACATCGCCGTGATAAAAACCCACATCGACATCCTCTCCGACTTCAGCCAAGAAACAATCAGCGGCCTCAACGCCCTCGCCTCCAAGCACAACTTCCTAATCTTCGAAGACCGCAAATTCATCGACATCGGCAACACAGTCCAAAAGCAGTACCACCAAGGCACCCTCCGCATCTCCGAATGGGCCCACATCATCAACTGCAGCGTTCTCCCCGGTGAAGGCATCGTCGAAGCCCTAGCCCAAACCGCCCAGGCCTCTGACTTCCCCTACGGCTCAGACCGCGGCCTCCTCATCCTAGCCGAGATGACCTCCAAGGGCTCCCTAGCAACTGGATCCTACACCTCCGCGTCCGTGGATTATGCGCGCAAATACCAGAGTTTCGTGCTGGGTTTCGTCTCGACCAGATCGTTGAGCGAGGTCGAGTCGACCGTTGCTGCCAAAGAGGATGAGGACTTTGTTGTGTTTACTACTGGCGTTAACCTCTCGTCTAAGGGTGATAAGCTCGGTCAGCAGTATCAGACTCCGCAGTCGGCTATTGGTCGTGGTGCGGATTTCATTATTGCTGGTCGGGGTATCTATAAGGCGGAGGATCCGGTTGAGGCGGCTAAGCAGTATCAGCAGCAGGGGTGGGAGGCGTATTTGGCGCGTGTTGGTGGCCAGTAGATTGTTTGTAATGAAAGCGAATATCTGCATACCTAGTCCAGGTTTCCCAATTCTGCTTAGTGTTTCCACCGTTGCGGACACGGACACTTTCCACGTTGATGGCTGCGGAGCACAATCCGCCAAGTGAAATTGGATATCTCCGACACAAACATACCCTAGCTTGCCAAGTCCAGTGCTAGCCGACCCCAAAAAGCCCCAATACCACCATGGAATAACATGATAAGGTAGGAAGGTGGAAGACATCGCGATCCACAGATAACACCAGCAAGCCACTTACGATAACCCGAGACGCAAGCCAAGCTGTCACCGGCAAATATCCTCCGAACCACAACTGCATCTCCTCGTTATAAGCTGGTTCGTTCCGGTAATCGATAGCTACATGGTAACTTTCCCTATGAAGTTGTCCGATCTCTCCTCATTCCCCGATCTCCTCATTCCCCTCTCCAATCAATAACGAGCCAATAAGGAGCCCATCCTCGATGACCCCAGATAATGGTTTCTTATCGTGGGGAGACCCACCGAGACATGTTCCTTGATAGGAGGAAGCACGCCCTGAACTCGAGATAACGCTAGGGAGAGTGTCGCACGGTGTCTATTATTTATGCTGTCTTCCCCTCCCGTCTTGGTTATATTCACCCCGCTCTATCCTATTCTACTTGCTCCCCTTCTCGCCAACCTCAAACCATGGCGGAAGAAAAGTCCCCGGCGGATGTGGAGATGGCCAAGGCTATCAACCCGACGCTGGAAAAGCATGCACATGATGCAGATGAGGCTATGAAGGCCTTTGATGGGCTTCAGGGCGAAGCGATTGAGTTGGACGAGGCGACGAATCGTCGACTGTTGAGAACTATTGATTGGCATATGATGCCGATTATGTGCTTTATCTATGGCATGAATTATCTCGATAGTAGGTGATGGCACGGAGGTGTACCTAGTTAAGGTGCTGACTTTATCCAGAAACAACCTTATCTTACGCGAGTATTATGGGGATTAAGGAGGATTTGCATCTTGTTGGTGACCAGTATCAATGGCTTGGGAGTTTGTTCTATTTTGGTTGGTCACTACCTTCTCTTTGGTTGGATGGGGCTTACTGGTGTTAGGCTATTTGGCGTGGGAGTATCCGACCAACCGTCTGCTGCAGTGGTTGCCGTTGGGGAAGTATTCCGGAGCCTGTATTGTGATGTGGGGGATTATTCTGAGCTGCTTCGCGGCTGTGAAGAGCTATTCGGGGGCGATTGCCATTCGCTTGTTCCTTGGTGTCTTTGAGGCGGCTGTTACGCCTGGCTTTGCGTTGTTGACTTCGCAGGTATGTGTCAGACCCCCAGAACTCGAGCATGGCTAATGGTGATTGCAGTGGTATACGAAGAAAGAGCAGGGCAGTCGTGTTAATATTTGGTTCAGCTTCAACGGCGTCGGCCAGATAGTCGGTGGTTGCATTGCGTATGGAATCGCCGTCGGCTCCGAAAAATACGGATCGCTGATCGCACCGTGGAAGATCATCTTCCTCGTTACCGGTCTGTCGACTATCGTGCTGGGGGGTGTTTTCCTGTGGATTGTCCCAGATAGCCAGCTGAATGCACGCTGGCTGAACAAGGAGGATCGCGTTTTGGCTATTGCCCGAGTGCGCATCAACCAACAGGGTATCGGTAACAAGCACTTCAAGCTGTATCAGGTCAAGGAGGCTCTCTTGGACCCGATGACCTGGGCATTCTTTTTCTTTGCCTTGATTGCGGATATTCCTAACGGCGGTATTACAAACTTTTTCAGTCAATTGGTAAGTCATTGGTCTTCATCCTTCCATTGCTGTCTCTAACAAAGGTTCCCATCACCACAGATCAACAGCTTCGGGTTCACTAAAGAGCAGAGTCTGATTCTGGGTGTCCCAGGAGGCGCAGTTGAAGTCATCGCTCTAATGCTGAACGGCTACATGGGCCATATCACCAACCAGCGTATCCTCTGCAGTCTGGGCGGACTTGTATCCGCCATGGTTGGAATGATCCTCATAGTCGCTCTTCCCCAGGGTAACAACACAGGTCGCCTGATCGGATACTACATGACCCAAGCCAGCCCAACACCCTTCGTGGCCCTTCTAGCCATGATCTCCTCCAATGTGGCCGGATACACCAAGAAAACCACAGTCGCAGCCCTATACCTGATCGGGTATTGTGTCGGAAACATTATCGGTGAGCATGGTCTAGACCTGTTATATGCTAGCGCACTCTAACTAAGCTCGCCAAGGCCCACAAACTTTCCGCCCCAAAGATGCCCCGCGCTACGTCCCCGCCGAGGTTACCATCATAGTCTGCTTCGGCGTGTCTATTTGCATTATGTGCTTTATCTGGTGGTGGTACCGTAAGGAGAATAGCCGGAAAGCAAAACTCCAGTCTCGTCCTGACTATGTTCGACTGGAAAATCAGGAGTAAGTTCCTTTCCTTGTTTTTGACAGGATTTGGGTTGGGGATGCGCGCTAACTGCTGCAGGTGGCTCGATCTAACGGATCGGGAGAATCCTGATTTCATGTATTCGCTGTGAAAGCGGGTGAGATTTAGCTTTTTCATTGGACTGTATATATGATGTTGAATGGGAATGCACCCCACGTTTCATCTGCACAGTGCATCTTTAATATCTGCCTATTAGCGTGGCTCGTGCTACAAGGGCCCGGAAATATATCTAGGCTTTTCTATCCGTTTTAACTCTTATTTTGGCTACAAAGGAGTTCATTTCTAAAATAATCATGATCGGCATGAAACCACTCACGAGCATAGTATTTGTGATGATAGACCCACTGGGTACGGGAGTCTCATGAAGCGCCGACAAGACCTATCTGTGACCACTGAATGATGCCACACAGTGAGAAGCGGCACAGACCACACCAATAGGCGCCCTGGACTTCTGGGGATAAACACAACCCCTGCATATTTGACACTGCAGGGGAATTGTCTACGGCCACGACAACGAAGATCCAGACCGTGCGCCCTTGGTGGAGGCAAACCACCCCACTCTCTCCGCTAAAACGTCTTGATGAAATTTGGTTGAGGAGCGGTGAGGAAGGTTAATAAGTTGTCATGCCCGCTATTTCAGGGATCCCTGATTTTTTTACCTTTTTCTATACATTCTCTTCTTTTTCTTTTAAGGGTATATCCTTTGGGGGAAGGGGATATTTCCTTTGTCTATGTATAGTGAACCACGGTTCCGACCTAAACACACCATGGGACCTGCCCCTCACATCTAGCCCTAATTTATTCTAAGTATCGCTGTGTCGCTGTGTCGCTGCAGTGACCAGGCACGGTCTGATGATGGGATCCGTCACATGTCGTGGCGATCTTCACATGGCTCCTGCAAATCTACTTGGATCCTTGAACATCATCACCAAGGTCCAGCCCGAGCCTACTGTCACTGAAATCCCCGAGCAATGCATCAACTCAAACTCGCCTCTCGGGCCTCTTTCCTCTGAAATGGATACCTCCAGGGTGAAAAGGATCGACCCGCCTAATTTCAGTCCAGAGTCATCCACGCACTCAAGTCGTCATGGTTCCTCTACTGCCACCTCGGTTCAGCACTCGCGCTCTGCCTCTCGCAGCACGGCAAGGTCAAGACCACCTAGTCGACATGGTTCTTTTCATTCGACTAGACAGCCTGCCATGATGGCCAGTATTGTTCCCGTCCCATCGACGAGGACTACATCACATGAGAAAAGAGAGTCACTGTTAGCACTACACCGGAAATCATGTCGTCTTTTCGAGGAACACGAGTCTGCAGGTAATATCAAACCCACCCTGCAACGGACATCCTCAACAACCTACCGCTCTCTACAGGAGAGCCGCACGTCATCCGACATATGCTACTCCGCACCACCGTCCCCGATCGCCTCATCTCAATCCAGTCGTCGAGACTATGAACATCGACGCTCACCAAGCTCCGCCACCTCTCCTCCATTCCACCCAAGAGACCGATCCAGCACCCTCTCCAGCGTCACCAATCAGCACACCCACAGCTCCTCCGCATCCTCCATCCACATCCCGGCAACAGTAATGGAGTGGACATCAGACACGACCCGCCGGCGTGAATACGAAAAGATCGACCGAGCCAGCCGCGGTGTCCGCGGTCTATGGCGACGCGTCGCGCCACGCTGGTGCCACCGTGACTCACGCACGCCCTTTTTCGAAGAAGGAAAGACGACTCGCGAAGGCAGTGTTCGACGGTTCAGAATGGACGTGCCTGACGAAGAATGCTATGACTCGGATGGTTATGCCCGCCGGAGGACATACCATCGATCGAAAACGACTCCGAACTAGCACCTTTCGTTTTAAATCCCACGTTTCGAGCCGGTGCTCATTCACACGATTACATGATTCCCGACAGACTATATTGCATTTGCATTGCATTGCGCGTGGCTTGCATTTCGTTCCTATGCATGGTTTCCATTCTTTCGAGGCTAATCCATCTGGTCCTCGAGCCGGACAGTCTCTTGATGAGACGGTTTGCTCCCTATCTATGGTCTTCAACTCCCCTTTTGCTTGTGCTTTTGCCTCGTACCGAGACTGAGATACCCATCTGTTGAAGCGATTTGCTGTACATACGTGCAAAACTTACGTTAATCTTGCTCAAGATAGCTAGATTTACTATGCTATCTATGGTTTACATACTACCTTAGAGAATAATAATACTTGAGGTCGTGCTTGTTATGTTTTTATACTAGATCGTACTTGTAGACCGAGAAATAGTACGCAACAATGCCCCTTCGAAGAAAATTACTGTCTCCTGCCAATGCCACTATGTAGGATAACGAAAAGTTGCTCCTTATCCATCTGCCTCTTATCTGCCTTTTTCCTGGAACAACTCGCCCTGCTCCGTTTCCTTCATCAATGACCATATGCCTGTTTTCTGTGTGTGCTCATTTAGTCTTCCTGCGAGGTACTCTCCGGGTACTTGCGCATGCACGTCTTTGCGGGCTCTGAGCCTCATCTTCGGTCTTTGGGCGACCACCCCGGCCAGGCGCAAGAAGGCCGGGGTGCTTGGCCTTGTAATGCTTGCGGAGCGAATTGGTGGAGTCGAAGTGGTTCTAACAACTAGTTAATAACCAGTTGTTTCTACCTTGTAAGTATTACTTACAGAGTTGGGGCAATTTTGGACACGACAGAGAAGCTTACTAACGTGAAGCTTCGTAGTAGGAGGAGTGAGAGGAGTGAGCTAGTTTCAAACCAGTTAATAACCAGTCCATAAATGTCCTCAACCCTCACTTCACTTACAGTTTCAGGGATGAGGGGGAAGGGGAGGGTTTTTTTTTTTTCGGTTTTCTTGTAAAGGGCATATGTAGACTAGTTGGATATTAGTTTTCATCAGTTTCAACCTCACTTTCATCATATTCATCAAGATGAAGGTCACATACCGAGTTCCAAAGGGACGCCATGGCTGTGGGTGATGGGTGGGGATGGAGCATGGGAGATGGAGTGTAATGTAATGTAAAGTGAAAGTTGGGCTAATCTGGAACCACCCTTTGAACTATTCCTAATTAGGCATAGATTTCTAACCATGTGACCCAAAGGGTGGTCTCAGAAAACGGGTGAGGGTGGTCTTAGCTACAGTCTGCTGATTCTCTACTCATGGTCTGGCTCCGTATCTAGGCATCGTGACACTCACTTCACTTTCCTCTTACTTTTCTCTCACTTTATTTTATTCCCCTCTTACTTTAAGCACTATACTAACTTAGCGTATCCTAAGCCCTTGCCTATATAGGTAAGTCGCTAATGATATCGTTGCTATAAGAAATCATGTTGCTAACCTATAAAAGGGTATGTGTACTTGTCCCACACCGCTCTCAATAGGAAGGACTATCCTATTCATAGGGTGGCTACGGATTACTGATCCTTCTCTTGAAGATCCCCAACGCATCCAAGGTAGGGAAGTTATTACGAGCCAGCGGCTTTCAAAAAGCACCTGTTGCTCCTACTCTTCCTAGCCCCTTAGACACCTACGACAAGGCGCGCAAAATCTCTCACTTCACCCAACCCGTTTCACCTTGGAACCAGTAACCACTTCATCATCACCCATCGTGAGACCTTCCTCCATACCATCTATGCCACTATGCGAAAGCTAACGCTGCCAATTATAGTTGCCTCGTCCTGCCTTCGTGACACCAAATATGCCTCCAAGTCGAGGACCCCGCTATTTCAACGGGGTGCCCTCCAACCAAACAGCATGGAAAAAGGCTAATACGTCCGCCGGTGGGATAAAGAATGCCAACCAGGTGGATACCTAGAACTCCGCCTTTGAGCTGAGTCAGGGTTAATATTTGTCCCTACGCATACTTGTTGTGGAAAGAAAAGAAATGAGACAGACATCAATCGTCTAGGACTAGGCGCGGATCATACTGCTACTCAGCAGTAGTTGACATAGTTTACACCATATCTCAACTACCTACAGTCGGTCCACTTTGATACATCGATCTAACCTAGCAGACCGGCAACCTAGAAGCAGCATATTGAGGAAGAAATTGCTGGTTATAGAGAGGAAACTGCGGTCTGCCAAGGTTGGATCGATGTATCAAAGTGGACCGACTGTAGGTAGTTGAGATATGGTGTAAACTGTGCCAACCACTGCTAAGCAGCGGTATGATCCGCGCCTAGTCCCAGACGATTGATGTCTGTCTTATTTTATTTTTTTTTTCTATCCACAACAAGTATGCGGTCCGTAGCAAGGTCCAGTAAGTTCTATGTTATTGCCTAAATTTCTAGCGTTTACTAAGGATTTCTAGGCAGAAACAAGTCTGTGGCTGTGCGGATCACAGCGAAGATAGCCGCTACAACCAGTTCCCTCAAACTGGTGCAATTGTAAGTATAAAGTTCTAGAAATTCTTAGAAATTTCCAGTGCTAACCGATCTAGGCTATCCCAAATTGCGGTTGCTTCTGCCCCTTCTGCTCTTATTCCGCGTAAGTTTCTACCAACTCTTATTTCTAGAAATTCTCGGTCTGCTAAAGACCAAGCGACCACCAAGTGTGGTTCAACCGTGCGAAAGCATATTAGTGTTAAATACTGCTAGCAAGCCTCGGCATCACTTCTCAACGACTACAACCATACATAAGTAACTAGTGAGCTCCTAGCCGGATCGAAAAAGAATAGGACAGAATCATTACTGCCTAAGCGAATACGAAAGCAAGTAAGGGTAGTAGAGGAATTACCGTAGGTTAGGTCCTCTACATCAGTCTTTCATGGATAGAGCTCTAGCAAGCGGAGGCTGTCTTGATAGCCCACGCTCTCGTCTTGCCAACCACATATAACAAGTATAGGTGCAAAAAGCTTAGCACTTTCATTGTCCAGCAAAATAGATAACCGACATCGACGTAGATCCGCTCGGATCGAATCCAACACCTTATTGTCTACTGCTTTCTCCGCTTGGAGATAAACGTCCTCGTACTTTGCCTTTAAAAGTTTTAACATAAGCAGGCGTTTGAACGAGAACGTTTCCGAGAAGTGTCCTGTCTTCGGCTGATATTTTCGACATGCGTTGCTCGTTTGGAACCAAAAGTTTGAAAGCATCGAGATCACGCATGCTGTCGTTAGGCTCAATAAGCGGTACGTGTAGTAGTAGACCATTGACTTGCTCAATATATTTTTGAGCTATCGCGCGCAAGGTAACCGCCACATGATGAGCCGAGGGGTAAGGATCTTGACCTCTCAAGTCGAGAATCAATGAATTGCACCAGGCGAAGGTATATATACCGTCTAGGTCATTGATATTCGCAGGTGCTGTGCCATGCCTACAAGGTCCCCGTAAATCCGGCGAAGTCCCGGGGGTTTGCTGAAAATTGGCTCAAAGTCTAACTTCTCGACTCTTTCTTCCATCTGCCATCCATGAATGATCAAAACGGGAGGCTTTCACCGATCTCATGTGCATATATAATAGACTCCATTTTGTTGGTAGGAAGTGATTTTGAGAGTATGAGGAGCAGGAATCAAAGCAGTTGGCTTCAGGGGTACAAATTGTTCAATCACGCACCATCAGCACTACTATGAATGTTTGCACTGGATGTCTACACTAGATGTTTGCATGTTTGCGTTGAATGTTCGTATTGCATGTTTGCACTGGATGTCTGAATTACGAGTCAAAGGTTTATGCCTGCATCCTAAGGCACCAATATATCAATGACTGCACATATCTTTCTGGTTTATTTCATTCCGCATCTAGAATGACATACCATTCCTTTCTACCTTTGTCTCTGGTCCTGACCTTGTAACAAGCTGGTGACAGCTCCTAACGTATAACGTAATCCACTCCACAAGTGAGCCAATGATAACCTCACATGTTTCGGTCGTGTCCCAGAAACCCAACAACAGTTCAACCACACACTATGCCACCAACTGTACATGGAACTAAAAGGGAATCGCTGGACAATAAAAGTGCTAAGCTGATCAACTGATATGGTTTCCAATGTCCTTCTCGCCCACTGCATGCGTCATCGAGTTTCCCAACAAAAGCCACCCCCACCACCAATACTCGTCTGGTGGAAGAGGAAAGCTCGAAGACTGGATAAAGTCTGTGCTAGAAGACGCTTGGAAATTCCCCGGACCCAGGTAGCTAGAGTGGCGCCCACCCCGAGCAAATCGTGCAGGGGGCTGTTCAGCTTTACCCACACGAGCTTAGCACAATTCCATCGAGATACTTCGCCACCTAGCGCCTGTATGCATCAACACATGCGATCTATACTGCTGGTTACACGGCGAAAGATTAGTGGAATTATAGTGCAAGAACCGAACAATCTCGTGGAGAACCAGCACAAGCGAAAGCATTTCGACGGGAGATCGCGTCCACAATCATACCCACATTAGGTGAACTAGACCAAGGTTACCATTATAGGTCAAGGGGCTGCAGTCAAAGATGGGTACCTAGGTACATCATCAAGCCAAATCTGCAAGGCCCAAGGCGAGAACGTCATGTCGGGGAGGATCTGACTATTTCCCAATGGAGTTCGCCGATTTCACAATAGCTGAAACAAGGGACACCCGCTAAATTTCTGAATATGTTATGCATCCCCCAATCAACTAGCTTGTCCTTGATCCCCAGGCAATCTTCGGCAAGGCCTGCCGGGGCTATGTGGTCAGTAGCTGTCACTTTGCCCTTGACGCTCTCATAGGGCTGCCTAGGTGGGTATGTGGCGTGCTAATTCTAGAAGAATTCCAAACCTGGATTCTAAAGGAGCCCAGCTGGTTTCCCTTATGTATCACGGTTTGTAGCAAGCATAGTGGTGGCGTGTAAAGAGCTCCGATCATCTATGGGACCTCCATGCACTTGTACCTATGAGCTATCAAGAGTATCAAGCTAGCAAATACGAGATAAATAAGGCGAATTGGAAGAGTCATTTTCAAATCTAGATTATTGTAGCTACATTGATGCTATCTTGGTATTTACCAATGCGAAACTACGTGTCTCTCTATGTGTTTATGTGTTTACTTCCACGCCTTGGCCTAGTAGGTTCCGTCGCTTGGACGAGCATCACGATTAAAGCGATATAAGCAAGTATACCTTGTATATAATCTCTCACTATAATAGCATGGCATAGTTATGTTTCGTGATAAAATATTGTCCCCGTGGTACCACGTGATGATACATGAGAGATTTTATGTACTCTATGTGTAAGAGGTAAGTAAAAGAGGGTCGAAGGTGGCTGGACAACTCCACCCTGGGAGACAAATACAGATGCTGTAGATCTTGCTCAACGTCATATGTAACGCCATCAAAAACCTTATAGCTATAACTGTGACATCAAAAGCAACTCAAATATCTGAATGTCCAAGTTGATCCACTCCTGGATTTACGGATCGGCGTTACGAGTCTTCGTCACGAGCTTCAGATCAGGAATTATGAAAGTACCAGAGCAGAGAGTTTTCAATGGAGTTCGATCTTAGAAAGGTTATGTATTCTGCCCATCATTGCCATATCCATGTGCTATGCACGTTCCATGCATTCAGGGATGTATTTGTCAACATAGATACTTGTGTAGCAACACCGGGACAGTGGAATCAACCTTGACATGCATTGGATTTCTTTCGTTTTCCTTTTCACGGTACATACAAATTGAATTACATAGCTAAGAGCTTCCATTACCGAGGTGGAAAGTTATTTTCCCGTCGTATACAATAAGCGCTAATGAAATTGACGGGTGCATTTCATCTCGAGTCTTTCGACCACTTGTCCTTCCGAAATTCGGGGAGCCTTAGCTTAACTGAGGTTGTGGACCTATAGGATTTCATTATCTTAATTACTACCTTGAAGTATATGCAAGCCTCAGCCCGAATTATGCGAAAATACCTCCCCGTGCCTTGCGGGGCGGACGGATGGGAAATATACGTAGGAAATCGGCAGACAATCAGTGATCCGAGCAGAATGGGGATTCCGCTCAGGGACCAATGACTGAGAATTTCACTAAAACAGCAGAAATAAGATGCTGACAGATGCTATTCTAAATAATAGAGAGTGGCGAGAATGTCAACTACAATGCAAGGCTGCCTTGTTTTGCGATGTCCCATTAACAGAGTTCGGTGGCATAAATTTCCGATCAGAGGTTCATGCAGCATGATGTCGCACGGAAAAGGTACCCTTTAGTTGGGGTTACGGATCCTGCAGTTTATCCGCGACGTATGTTGCGGGTTTACGGAGTATCTAGTGGTCGCCTAGTTTGAATACTTGCATATGGACCCATTTAGAGCGAGTCGATCAGTGTCCACTCGGACGGATCTAGAATACGGGGAATACGTGATTTATTTTGGGCTTTCTTCAGGACTGGCTATTCTATCAGGCACCTGTTCAGCAAGGTAGTCTAAGAGACCAAGAGGAATACCAGTGAGATATTGAACTGGGGTATATCCTAGACAGTGGGAGTGGAATGTTTGAAATACGCAAAAGTGAGAACTACGGAAAGTAAATACCCGAATCCAACCACCCCGTTCTGAATAGTGTACTATACTTGATGTACTGTAATTAGACACGAAACTTTGTTTGACAAGTGGGTAGCGCTGTTGTTTATGGGAAATGTGCTAGTAACATCAAGGAGTTTGGTAGTCCATCGGTGGATCTGGGTGGGTCTCAGATTCAGCTCCCCATTTCCACTTCATCTAATGCCGGCCTATTATTTCCAACCCCTAGCCATCCCCTCTTTCGCTCTTCACTCGAGTGGGGTGCGCCAAAATCGTCGGGACAAACCTGTTCACTCTTGCCATTCCCCACATGACCCACCATGCTAATGCACCTCACCTTTAGACGAGGTGGACGAAAAAGGTCCCAGCCCTGCTTTTATATGGAGTACGAATTACTCCGGGTCTCACGCCGAAAGCCGTGATTTGGAATCCCATCCATGCTTCCATCTACGCCTCAAACAAGGGCATTGGAACACTGCCGAAGCATTACGATCACGGGCTGTGCCTGCTTAGCTGTATGATGGCTCGCACGGTTGCTCCCGCTACGCACGTCAGCCAAAGGGATTCTATCCGAAGTGGAGCTTGGACCAGTGGATCCCTTTGCGTCACAGATCCTGCATGGTTCATGACATTCCATCACCCATTGCTAGCATGACCTAGGCATCCAACCCCGCGCGAACACTTGCCTACCACTGTATGTAGTGACTCGGATGTGATCGGACGGGCCGGTTCCCATGTCAATCGATCGACAGTTCGCCCAAAGGGTAGCATCGTCCACTTGGTGTCCTGGGTGCTCGCTTCCATTGGCTACCAACAGCAAGGTCCGGAGCGTCATGGCCTACATGGGAGATGTCACGGCAAAAGGAAAGAGCAAAACTGACAGCCAGCCATGACTGGCGCATGGTTCACATGTTGAGATCTGTGAGCTATATACCTTTGACGCAGCCTATCGGGGTTACAATTGAAGCCATAGAAAGCCCCATATTCATACTGGCGGCGACGCCGAAATCTGGGCCATCGGGCTATTTACCTGTGAGACCTTCTAGGGCCAGCTTGAATGGATCTGAACAAGCCGCCTTTGTGTGTCTCTTGCCCGATAATGCGGACTCGTGGTGGTCATAGTGGAGAGAAGAATGCCTATAATTGTCATCATCGTGCAGCCTACCTGCAGCGCTCCACGTCCGCTTCTCCACGTTCCACATCCACCAAGCTGAAAACCGGGACAATCGGTACTAACGGACTCCCTGCCCCGTACGCTGCAGCTTTCTGCATTGCACTGCACCCCTGAACCATCTTCGGCCTGGGCGCAGCCATACATAACTGGAGAGATCGACATCAGTACTCTCGCCCTTGGGAAGTCAATTGCGTCGTCGGCCCACACCTGATATGCTCATGGCTTCTACTTTGCAGCTGATACAACCCAATCGAGCAAGGGAGGAGATAGTCCGGTCTACAGAAGCTGAAGCTCGTCCCGACTCCTCGGTGCGCCATGCTGTAATAGTGATGTGAAGCTAGTACCCTGGCCGCTTTCTACGCAGTAGGTCCTCAGCCGTCAACCCAATTGGGAAAAGGAAAAAAGGGAAGGAAAAAAAAAAAAAAAGGATTCGAATCATATTCGGCTCATGGCCTGGACGCTGCTACAAAATCCCTCATGACCCCCAAGCATCGTCATGATTCTTTTTCATCACTCCCTTCCCATCTCAAGATTATCCCTCGCACGTGCTCTCCACAATTTTGGAGCTTTACAACCGATCAAATTGCGGTTTTGTGTCGCCTATACTGTTGCTTTAAGAGCTGTTGCTCAAAGAAAGAAGCTATTTCTGAAGATACTCCTCCTGTCCGCAAGATCACCTCCCCCCCCAGGAGTCATTCGGGACCGTCTACTGAAAACGTGACTGTTCCTCCTACTATAACGAAGACCCGTACGATAACCGAAATATCCCCCGATACCACCAAAATGGCTCCCGCTCTTGTGTCTCCCCTTCCGGGTAACCATAACTCCCACTTCTACTCTAGCCTACCTGGTAACTCCCGGCAAGTGTCCGGTATCTCCGCTGTCTTCGACAACGACAGCATCTCTAACCATGGCCGCTCCTCGCGCCGCGAGTCTGGCTTCATGACGCGCAAGTTCAATGGAGCTGGTAACTCCAACATCACTAGCGTTGTGCAGTCCCTGCATCGTCGCAGCGGCGATGAGCTTGGCATTGACTCTTACACTCTTCTGAACACTTCTTACCACTCTATTACAGAGTGGATTCGGAATCAGCGCATGAGCCACCTACCGGCCGAGGGAAGTAGCTATGACAAGGTCCTAGCCTGGGCTCAGTTGTTTATTGAGCGTCTGAACAAGTTTGATGAGAACATTCAGGGCTTCGCCGGTGACAGCTATCTTGCCGCTCAGCTTTCTTATGGCTACTGCTACATGCTCCTTCAGGTATACTAGAGATATCGAGTCGATTGGTCACAAGCTAACAAGCTCGTACAGCTTGGCAAGGAGAACGCCCGGGCGCTCATGATTTCCTTTGGGTTCTTCTACAGCACATCATCCGCTCTGGTGAACCTCCTTCACCGGACTGAGCTGTTCGCTGTCACCCAGGAGATCAAGGAGCAGCTTATCCTGGCTCTGTCCGACCTGGTTACTCTGGTAGCTAGCGTGTCTACCCACTTCCACCAGGCTATCCGTGGATTGACTACCGCTTCGGTGTCCGTCGACATCTATGACACCTTCCCCGGCCAAATCCAGACTTTTAAGGAACGCTGCTCCAAGATCGCTGAGACTATGTGGCGTCACCAGCTCGCCAAGGAGAACATTGACACGGAACGAGGTAAGGGTCCCCTGAATATCGCAACAAGCAGAATGAATGGACTGACTTTGTTTTTATAGTTGCCGTTGTGAAGTCCGTTCGCTCCTGGCTCTCCCCCGAAGACCGCGTCCTCAACCGCCTCGCCGAGAACTCTTCCCACCTTGCCCACGAGCGTGAAGAGCTGACCTGCCTGTGGGTGGGCCCATACTTGACTGGCTTCCTGAAGAGCAACAACCACACTCTGTCCTTCTTTGGCAAGCCTGGATCTGGAAAGACAGTGCTGGCATCTGTCATTGTCGATCGTCTCCAGGAACAGATCGGTGGTACCACTTATAACGCTTTGTTTGTTCCCGTCAGTAAGTATTGGCACTATTTAGTCCACTGGCTGGTGATTACGTACTAACTATAACTTCTGCAGATGCCCGCATTCCGGCTGAGACTACTCCCATTGCCATCGCAAAGAGTATTCTCTACCAACTCTTCGAGCAGCGCATTGGTAACATCCAGCTTCTGCATATTCTCGGCGACGCGTTTGAGCGCAGCAGCAAGACTACCGATGTTGCCGAGTACGAGGGCATCCTCTGGACCGCCCTTCAGCGCGCCCTGACTGCCGCTCTCCCCGGCGCTAAGGAACTAGTCATTGTTGTTGATGGTCTTGATGAAGCCACCTGTGGCGAATCCACTCTCTTCAAGAAGCTCACCGCTGCTACCGTCGGTGGTGTAAATGTGAAACTAATCACACTCGGTGCCGAGAAACCCTCCATCACCGGGAATGTGATGCACGTTCCCGTCAGCGAGGAGCGTATCTACGATGACGTTTCTATCGTTGTGCGCGCTACCTTTGAACACAGCAAGACCTTCTACGAGCTTTCCGAGTTTGAGCAGGAGTCTGTCGTTGATCAGATCACCGAAGCTTCTCGTGGCTCCTTCCAGTGGGCCAAACTTGCCACCAAGAAAGTTCGCCAGGAGCACAACCCTGACAACTTCCGCAAGACCTTGGATGCTATCATCAAGAACCCTCCAACTGTCACTGACTTCGTGACTCATGCCCTGTCTTCTCCCGATGTCAGCGAGGATGCCAAGCTGATGCTCCTGTGGCTTACCACTTCCGATCGACCCCTGCTTCTGAAGGAGCTCACCACTCTGGCTTCCATTCAGGTGGACAAGCAGACCGTATCAGACAGCAAGGTGGACCCGCTGCATTCCCTTAAGCCTCTGGCCTCCCTTGTCTTCATCCAGGATGGCCAGGTGTACCTCCGCCATGGCCTGATCCGCACTGCCGTGTTGGATGTGTTCAACAAGGGCAAGCTCGTTCCGACCATCAAGGACCGTCACCATGATTTGGTCACCCGTCTGCTGGTCTACATTAAGAGCACGGTCACCGAGCAGCACTCTCTTTCCCTAACTCCTCTGGACCCCCACGACACCGCCCTGCTGGTGCAGAGGAACCCTCTTCTGGACTTCGCTGTTCGGTACTGGCCTCAGCACTTGACTCAGACTACCACCTACACCACGGGTGGTGACGCCCCTACGGCCAAGGAGTTCAACAAGATTTTCCCTGTCTCTATCACTCTGTTGTTGCTCCAGAACACCCTCTGGCAGAACATCTCCACCCCGACGCTGTTGACTTTCCAGACCACTGTGACCAATCTGTGCCGCAACATCCTGACCCCCAACAATGTTGTGACTCTGCAGTCCCTCATTACTCTGGCCATCCTGCGTCGTGATGTCGGAAAGGTCCCCGAGGCCATTCCTCTCTTCTACGAGATTGTCACTCTTAGCAACACTTTGCTTACCACCAAGCACATTGTGACTATGCAAATGGCTACTTTGTTCCTCGACCTCACCGTGGACCAGACTACCAACAGCAAGACCGAGATCATGGTGAAGCGCGAGGAAATTCTTCTGGTCTTGATCGAGACCTACAAGGTTCACTACGGCGCCACCTCCGAGAAGGTTGTCGCCACTCTCCGTGCTCTGATCGAGCATTACCGCTTGACCAAGGAGGAGACGAAGATTCAGCAGATCCAGAGCACCATCCAGACCATCACTGGTCAGTACAGCGGCGACGACGATAGTCGCGACCTTCACGTCCACCTGAAGGGCCACAAGCACGATGGTGAGACTGGCATTCGCTTTGTCTTGGATGCGGAGGAGGATGAGACCGTGTCGGACTCATTCGACTTTGAAGCTCTCGTCAAACTGGCTCAGAAGTACACTGCTGAGGGCCATATCACCCAGGCCGAGCGCATCTATGTCGAGATCTGGCAGCGTGCTAGCAAGGAGTGCCGTACTCAGTACTCCGAGCAATGGGAGCAGATCAAGCTGAAGGCTGTGGTTGTCTACTCCCAGTTCCTTCAGACCCAGAAGCGCGAGACCGAGGCCTCCTCTATCCTGTCTTCCGTCTATGAGGAATACCGCTCTTCCACCACGACTGTCTCGCAGAGCACTGCTTCCCAATTCCACCAGATCGCCAAGATTATGACTGCCGTTGGCATGTCTGTTGCTGCTCTGACCATCTTCAAGAAGGTTGCTCACTACTACCAGAGCACCAACAGCACTCAGACGTCCTCGTACGCTGAGATCCAGCAGAGCATCTCCCAGACCTCGCAGCATGTGATGCAGTCGGCTAGCTCCTCGTCCTCTACCACTGTGTCGGAATCGGTTCTGGAGGAAATTGTCTATGAGGCCTCTAGCTCCAGCTCCAGCATCAATCAGAGTTCGTTCACTGCCACCTATACCCTGGTTGAGCTTTACGTCAACCAGCACCGCTGGAAAGATGCCACGCGCGTTGTCAAGAAGGTCCTCCAAAGCCTCTGGCCATCGCTGTTTGCTCCCTCCATCCAGGATGTGGTCCTTCCTGACCGCCACGTCGACAAGTGCATTGACCTTGCCGATCGCTTGAGCCGATGCTACCACTACCGCCGTCGCTTCCCTCGTGAGGAAAACATCCGCATTCGCGTCTACCGTGCCGTCCGCGCTGCTAAGCCTGTGGATGACAAGATTCGTCAGGGGGTCACCGCCGAGCTGGTGCGCTTCTACCAGCGCTCTTCGCAGCCTGATCGGGTCATCAGCACCAACCAGGAGATCCTCGAGGACTACGTAAAGCACTACGGCCCTGAGCACCCCACTGTCATCGAGACGCTGTGGACCCTGGCTAAGCTTACCTACCCTCGTCCTATCTCCGTGGAGTACTACCAGCGCATCGTTCGTGCCTTGAACAAGGACTCGCCGAACTGCCACCCCGATGCCATCGAGCCTCTGATCATTGTCTTGACTGAACTGTACAACCAGAGCCGCTACACCGATGCCGTGCCTTACTACTCGCTGCTGTTCACCACCTGGTTGAACGACCCCAAGAAGAGCCCCAAGTTCCAGGACACCACCTTCGTTCAAGACTTTTTCACCCGGTACACGCAGTGTCTCCGCAGCATTCGCACTGACTACACAGTGATCCACAAGATTACCACCGACTACCAAACCAAGGTCAAGGCTGTGTTTGGCGCCACCGCTTCGATCACCATCAAGGCTACCCTGACTCTTGCCAAGGTGTGCCAGGAGTCCAAGCGCTACGAGACTATTGCCATCGCCCTCTACGAGGATCTCCTCAAAATCAAGACCGACGAGTTCGATCAGGAAGAAATCCGTGCCACATTGGATGGTATCTACGAGGAGCAGACTTCCCTGGCTCTCAAGTCCGAGTCGGTCTCTGATGAGATGGTTTCGCGTGCTTCGAAGATCCTACGCAAGCGCGTCACCACCATTCGTGAGCAGCACGGCTGGGCCCACGAGGAGTCCCTGTCCCAGCTGTCTGAGATGGTTTCCTTCCACTACAAGCACAGCAAGATCGAGTCTGTCCTTGAGGAGCTGAAGCAGTCTACTGTGCACATCCTATCCGAGGAATCTTCTTCAGTTGCATTGGCCGCTGCCGCTGTTACCATTGCCGATAGCTACATTGCCACCAACCAGGTTTCCAAGGCCACTCAACTGTCGGAAGAGCTGTACCGCCAGGTGATCATGAAGGATACCTCCAAGGTCAAGGAGTCCCAGTTCGACCTCACCACCAAGGGCCGCCAGAGCTTGATCTTCCTTGCCCAGCTCGAGCACAGTCTCCACCAGCGCACCTCGACGATCACCGAGATCCTGGCCGCGCTGACCACCCAGTACGTTTACTTTGAGGAGTTCCGTAGCCAGACCGTTTCCAAGACCAGCACCTTCCAGTCGGTCTCTCTGTCTGCTTCTCGTCTGTACCACTTCCTGCTCCGCAGCAACCGGCACACCGTCGCTACTCGTGTCTTTGAGGACTACGTTACCTACTTCCTCAACACCGAGGGCAAGCGCATTAAGTTGACCGAGACCTCTCAGGTCAAGATCCTTCTGGTGACCATCCTGGACCACTTCAACACCCACCAGTCCTCGAACTTCGTTCGCTCGGTCGGTATCGCCGCCAACTACCGTGTCATTGACCTTCTCCAGAAGAAGAGCTACGATCACGCCGCTGACCTTGCCCTCGCTGCCTTCCGCTACATCTCGGCTCACGATGTCTACCGCAGCCCTGCAATTGTCAAGTTCGCCTTTACCCTTGGTGTCTTCATCACCGGTCGGACCATCACTCCTCAGCCCGATGCTTCCGCCCAGAAGAAGTTGAACGGTGTCTCCGCCGTCATCACCACCGAGGTCCTTCGCACCATCAGCGACCTGAAGATCAACCTCGCCCAAATCAGCCTGGACTACCTGAACATTCTAATTGGTATCCTGGGCGAGCAAAAGGACTACAAGAACCTCGTCTGGCTGCTATCCGGCCTCTGGACCAGTCGCAACAAGCAAGCCAGCTGGTCCCCGGCCATCACCCTCCAATTGGCCCGTCGCTACATCCTGGCCCGCTACATGGTCGGCGATGCCCTCAAAGCCGCCCGTCTCGCCGAAGACATTGTGTACAACTGCCGCCGCGTCAACGGCGCCCGCCACTCCAGCACCCTGGAGATGTCCACCCTCTTGACCCAGCTGTACACCGGCATTGCCCAGCGCTACCAGTCCGAGAAGGGCGGCCAGCACATGGCAAACAAGTACTACAAGAAGAGCGCTAGTGTCCACGAGAACCTGCTCCGTGTCTTAGTCGACCCCCACTTCGCCGACTTCGAGGGCGGTCTCGAGAGCAGCCTGAGCATGGATGGCTCTGCCTACGACCTTGACCTCGCTGACAGCTCTAACGGCCACTCTTCCGTCTCTGACGGCGAGCATGTCCGTCGGCACCTGAATCTGCTCAAACTGTCTGTGCAACGCCTGGGTGACTGGCCCAAGGACTTTGAGGAGTACAAGCGTCTGAACGCTGATCTCTTCGCTGAGTTTGGTGAGGACCTTGAGGGTGTTGAGGGTGTGGAGAAGTGGAACTTGAAGAGCTTTGGCTCTGGCAAGGCTGCTAGCAATGAGGATACCCTAAGCCAGGAGTTTAACTCTTGGCAGCTTGAGCTTCAGGCTTCTGAGGAGGTTGAGGAGGAGCTCTAAAATGTTTCTGGATATCCATGAGATGAGAGCCTGTGCAGATATTTGAATTTGAATTTGAAGTATAGCGTGTCTTATAGTTTGCTTATCTCTAGTTACCTAATTATGTATACAGCTTTTATCTTTCCGTTCAATGATCTCTTGTGCGTAGTATAGCTCACTGTAGCTTTCCATGACATTTGACGATATTCGGTACTTGTTGTATAACTCACGTCGCTCACCTAGGTATTACTGTAGCATTGCTACCGCTATCTAATAATCTATAAGAGAAACAGAAAGACACTTGATACAAATAAGAATCAAACTATATTAGCTTGACCGTAGGACATAACTCAGGGACCCTCTTAGTGCGAACGTAATTATCTGCCAGAAAAATGATCAAAATAATTATGACCCCTTCATCCCTATCGCCTACCAGATCGAGAGGTCACGGGAGCATGGAAAATAGTTTTTCCTTCCAATACCTACATATCTCCTAATTTATGTTATTAAAGGGGTAGCCCCCTCTCCCACTGCAGTACTATCATCTTCATCGTAATTGATTGATGCATAGGGCAAGGCATATGATACCTCAGACAACTGAGGATCCTCAACTCCCCCACCCTTCAACTCTTTAATCTGGAACTGAAATGTCGAAGCGACTATCCTCCCTCAAAGATACCTTGCTGTACAAGACTCTTTTACCCCGCGTGATGAGAGTCCTTTGGCGATGCAGACCCAGCCTCGCACCACGAATCTTGCTATTGACTCCAAATATTATTGTGAAGTATGGCTCAGATGATATCTTTTCGGAGGCTCTTGCAATACAGTTTGTTTCAAAAAACACGACGATCCCAGTGCCGCAAATCATTCGACTGTTTCGATCTCATGATGGGAGTTGCTACCTTCTGATGAAAAGATGCCCTGGAATTCCTCTTTCCCAAGCGCTTCATACCCTGTCGTTAAAGGAGAGGGTAAGTGCTTTCCAGCAATTGCGCGGCTACATGGACGAACTTCGCTCGCTTGAGCCTCCGAGGCCTGGTGGGGTTGGCTCTGCAGAGTATGGCCCTCTAGATGACCGGCGTGTTTATTCTTCGTCTTGTGGCCCCTTTGAGAGTGTGGCCGAATTCCATAGAAAGATAAGGAATGACCTCGAAAGTCCAACGGGACACGAAGAATGCGATAATCTGATTGCGGCACAAGATAGCCGAACATACGGTATAAAATTCACCCATGGTGACCTTTCACTTCGTCATGTCTTCTATCTAGATGGGAAGATTACAGGAATTATCGATTGGGAAACTGCTGGTTGGTTCCCCGACTATTGGGAATACACAATGACCTGGGATTCATTCTGGAACGTCCCGGATTTGAGAGTTGAGATCGCCAACTTTTTGGATACCTTTCCCGAAGAGCTCGAAATGGAGCGGACTCGACGAAGACTCTTCTGTCCAATTTAGATGTTATCTAGGCACTTCTCAATTATGCCGCCACTATCAATACTTTCTTTGCACATTTATGCAACAACCTCTTGCTTTAACATAAGGTCATATGTCGGAGTAGTCTCTGTCCATGCATCGAACCGCCCCTCGCTCGCTTTATTTTGGACGTAAGCTCTGCTTTCAGCCTCAATTACTGGCCAGTTTGTAATAGAAGTCCCGCCTATGATATATCAGATACATGTAATCCTCTTCTACGAAAAAGACTTACTTAGAATCCTGTCTCGCGTTAGCTGCGCCATCGCATTGGTCACCCAAGTTCGGCATCTCCACTCTGCTTGCTATCATGGGTGTGATTAGACGGAGAGGTTAAAAAAGGACTTATCAAAACCCACATCTTGAATAAGTGGCACACTCTTGAGGGAATTTTCGAGATCCCTTTGTGATTTCTCGAGCTTTCCAATAAGGACCTTGACAAGGAGTCTCGCTGTCCTGCTTGGAGGAAGAAGACGCTGCTCATACACCCATGTTGACTTCACGGTGCCCTCTCGCTCCAAAAGCTTATTCGTAGCATGGTACATTATCGCATTGCTTGGGCCATTAGGGACTGGAAATTTAGGTAATACATGGAAGGCCCAATGGTACCTAATGAGAGAATGAGCTTTGTCCACCTGTATAGTTAATAGGCGGTCTTACACTCCTGGGCGCTCATGGGCATAGAGCGCGACATAGATTCGATTTTTGTTGGAAGGCATAGTTTCAGGGTTCAGTGAATAATGTAGCCAACATATAAACTCTGGGGTCTCAAATATGGAAGAAATAGACTTTCACCTATCTTTCCCGGAAAGAGCAAGTCAAATAAGAGAGAACTAGAGTTTCCGTAGTAAAGAAAATATAAAGGAAAATGAAGCACAGCTAGGGTCTGATGGCGTCTAAATACCTACGAGCAGGCACTGGCAAACTTGAAAAGGAGGGAAGAGCCCTGGAGGTGGCGTAAAACACATAGGCGCATAGAAGCAGCCTCATTCTTTATGCATAAAGAGGGGAAGTAAGCAGTCTAGGCCTATATACCTCAAGTACAACACACCGGCGGCAGTTCCATACACGGTACAGCCATCTGCGTGTGTTCTATAGGTACTCTCATCTATGTCATCCGAGGCTATAGAATACAATGTAAATCTGAATCCTGATATCAGATAGCATATGATTATGGAATCCTGGCAAACATCCGCTATGTCGTGTGTGGCAGTTAGGAGGGTACCCGAGCTTGTCACCGCTATAGTACGCATAAGAGGAAAAGGTGGAGACTGCGGCGTCGAGAGCATGCTGCCTGAAACCTGGGGTTGATGCGCCGCATGTATCGGAGTATGTAAAGGAACGCGCCATAAATGGCGGAACTGTGCTGAACCCCGTTATATAGGTATCTGATATAGTCGCCCCTCATGTGATGGATGTGATAAAGGCACAGCTAGTGCTCCTATGACATGCAATGTAACCTTCTGCAATGCAACACGGGAAAAATCACAATTTTGCCTAACCCTACCGTCGAGAACATACGTCTGTATGTTATCCCCTAGCTCTCTATACTTGTTGTCGTTAGCGTTTCCTCAGTTGGCTGCCTGTATATCTCAGCTATCAGCACCGTGCTATAAGCAATTACGTGAGCCACCTTTACGTTATTTTCCCCAGGATTATATCCATCGAGTGCTACGTAGGAACCTTGTCGTACTTACCCTTGAGATGGCCTTTTGCGTCGATGTAAGTAGCGTACTCGCAACCATTGTGATCTGCTAAGGTCCTGCAGCCGCGCTGTCACGCTTCTTGGAAAATGTGCGAGAGCATCAGCATCAGAGAGTGTTATCAAATTTGTTATCGTTTCAAAGCTATCCAACACCACATCATATAAACTATGTAGAAACCTAAAGCTTCGGTGCTTTCTAATTCTCATAGTAACTACTGTCAAGCCAGAATCCCTACCGCCCTCAAAAGCGGTGGGGAGTCTGCTTCCAAGGGTCCCTTCCACCCCCGTTAGTTTTAGCTTCATCATCATCCATCAAATGAAGTCAGTCTGATTTGTATCATCAGATTTTTTGATCCGCTTAACCTCCGTTAAGGGCTGATCTTTGCAGTGGTAATTGTGAGAGTTTCAGGAGTCAATTGTCGTGCCCAACTATCAAGCTTACGAACTGATTCGTCTAGGCTAAAGGCGGTCAGATAAGCTTGTCTAAGCGGTGACAAGTCTTCTGGCATTATTGTTACCTCTTCCTAGGTAACCTGGCCATCTCTTCAACAATCAAGCCAACATACATACCATGACACGCTATTTGAATATATTTGCAAACCCTGGCCACTTTTCTGTATCACGGGCATCATCCCGGCATCCTTTTCCACTTTTCCAATCCTTTTGGCGCAGAACAAAACTCGACTTGGGCCCTTTAGGACGCCAGGGCTCCACAATGGCCGAGAACCGTCGCGTCGAGTACAACTGGATTAAGGGCGTTGAGACACTTGAGGAATACCAGCCGGGAGGTTATCACCCCGTTATGGTCGGGGACGTGCTACATGACCGATATCACATTGTAGACAAACTTGGCTTTGGTGGCTATTCGACGGTTTGGCTTGCCCGAGACTCTCATCTACAACAATACGTTGCTGTCAAAATCAACACAGCGAACTCTCTTCCGCGCGAGACAAAGGTTCTGAAGGCTCTATCTGCTCCACTTCTGCGGTCTTCGCCCGTATACCCTGGGCGTGGTTTAATACCTGTTTTTCTAGATGAGTTCAAAGTGCGAGGGCCCAATGGAGAGCATACGTGCTACACAGTGGCTCCTGCACAATGCAATTTGAGAGATATATCCTTTAGTCGCCTTTTTCCACTCGAAGTTGCTCGAGCACTATCATACGGACTTGCACAGGCCGTTGCTTATACACATTCACAAGGCTATGTTCACGGAGGTCTGTTATAACATGACATACTATTTCAATTTCATACAGATAACTAATATTCAATATCTTTTCTAGATATTCATTTGAGCAACATATTGGTCAAGCTTCCCACAAGTTTCGATGATCTTTCTATCAAGGAGTTATATAAAAGATATGGCGAACCTAAGGCAGTACCTATTACTCGATGTGATGGAGAACCATTACCTCCTAATGTACCGACCAAGGCTTTTCCGCCACTATTTCTAGGCAAATATGCGGAGGAGTTCTCACTATCCGACGCGCACGTCCTTTTAAGTGACTTTGGTGAAGCGTTTTCTCCTACTACGGAAACTCGTCTTGGACGAGACTGCCATACTCCACCCGCGTTCCGAGCTCCAGAAGCCAAGTTCGAATCACGGAACCCGCTCGCGTATCCCTCAGATATCTGGAGTCTAGCTACGGCAATCTGGGAGATTATCGGAATGAAGGCAATTTTTAGCACCGATTTCGTGCATGAGGATGAGATAGTCTCTCAGCATATAGATGTACTGGGGCCTATGCCTTCCGAGTGGTGGCAAACATGGGACGGACGGTCTCAATTCTTCCATGAGTATGGGTGTCCAACAGAGTCGCACAGGGAAAATAGATGGGCTACTCTTGAAGAGTCATTTGAAATCGGTGTGCAGAAATGGAGGCGTAGGGATGGAAGTGAGATTGAAGGAGATGAGAAAGCTGCTTTTCTGGATTTAATGCGCCAGATGCTGTCATTTCGGCCGGAAGAGCGACCGACTGCTGAAGCGGTATTAATGTCGGAGTGGATGGTTAAGTGGGCATTGCCTGATTTCAGGCAAAGCTCAAAGTATTCCCTTTGAAGCGATTGAAACCCAACATCTATGAAGCTAGCAATCTTCTGTCGCGTAATCTTTCGCTCTGAGAAGTGTCCACCGTGTCCTCCACATGCTCCCGGAAAAGGAAATAGTCAGGTAGCCTGAACGCGCGCAAGGATATCGCGCGTTCTTCGCTCGTCTGACGCCAAGAGAATAGATAAGATGTGAGAGGCCAGGTAGCTTCAACGCGAGCAATATGTATCTGTTACTCGGCTGGTCCTCATGAAGTTGACATGAGAAGAGCTTCGACACAATGTTACGCCAATCGAAAGGAATAAGTCAATTCGGCGCCTACTGACGAAAGCTTCGAAGCTGAAGAGGAAAGGAAAGGAAAGGAAAGGAAAATCAGCCAGAAAGAAAGAGCCATACGTAAGGACCCGAATAAAATGTGCAAAACTCTGCATTTATCAACCCCTGAAAGTGCGCAAGGCTACTTTAATGATCATTTCCAGCTTCATTGGATGTACGTGTAGTCAAGTTGTATCAGAAAACGAGCCTAACTGATAGTCATATGACTTTGACTAGTCCGTTTCTATGTCCGATGGCTAGGAATTGCGGATACTGATAAAGCAATAACTAGCCAGAATGAAAAAGAATGATATGGATGACAATGATCAAGATTGATTCTGCAGCCTAGTTTCTAGGGGCATATTTATAGACAGAAACGAGGAATGATAATTATCCATGTTGAACTGGATGCGCCTACCGAATGCGGTTAGGCCATGATGACTGATGTATGTTGATAACGCATCAATGCACCGATATTCTGACAAGTTGGCAGTCTTAACAAATTTGCCCGTGTCATTCGCAACATTCATAAAGCCGTAAAAAGAATTGTGGTGCAGTTAGTCCGAGATAAAAAGGTGGCAATCACCCTATCCGAGCCACCAATCCTTATGTTGTTCCCTGACCAGAAGCCTCTATTGAAGCTTGCACTTTTTCCCGCCGTACCTTGACATCACAGTGGAAACGAAGACATTACCGCTCATGGTGTAAATCGAGGCGTCAATGAATCGCCATTCCTCTGCATTGAGCTCGTTCTCGGCAACCAGTCTCTCAATTTCTGCATCTATTTCAACCTCGATCTGCAGCTGGAAGGCCTGGGTCATTGCCACAGCTGCGCCGTCAGAGGCGAGCCTGAAGAGGTTTTTAACCACGTGAACTGCATTGATCATGTAAAGGACTTTGCCAGCGTCGAAAGCTTTCTTTTCCTTTTCCCAGGACGCTAGGTCATTCGCCACCGAGATATGATCTTTTACCAGGCGGACATATCTCGCAAGTCTAGGGCTCTCTAGATCGACAGAGGAGTTAATGGAAAACTTGGTGCATCCGAGCACATGCCTGGTTAATACCACTTCAGTATACGCTATCCAAAGGCGGAAAAAAGAAGGAAAAAGAAAAGAAGACCACTTACGGGATCGCAGCATCCTCATGTCTACACAGCAAGAAATCCTCCATATCTTTGAATTGTGTCGGTGGAGGCGGTCGGTAAAAGAAACGCAACGTAAGGTCCAACATCTCCTGGCCGACATTATTACCAGAGGCTCGATCCACTTCAAGAATCTCTTCAACCGTCTGGTCAATCAATAACTGCATCTTAGTCGTCGGCGGGTCGATGTCATTCAAACGAGGTCCCATACGGGCGATAAATTCTCTTTGCACTTGGGTGAACTTCGACATCCTGCTAGTCAGCCTATGGTTCGAGCCAGGTATGCATGTTTTGTCTAGCTCGCTTACCGAGGTAGTATCGTGCATCTCCCAAAAATCTGAGAAAATCCAAGATGTTAGTATTATCAGGTAATACTGGATTGTTATAAAAGGGCTTGAGCGACAATACCGTCAAAGACGAAGATGAAAACATTGATAGCGGCTAAAAGCTTGGTGCGCTGCTCATCAGCCTCGGAAAATAGGTAGCATGGAAACTTGATCCAGCCTTCCTCCAAGCCTGAAGTGAGCTCCTTTTGGGAGATCCCGGCGACTGATTTCCCTGATTCGTATAGGTGCTGTGCCGACCTATCATCAGCCAGATGTTGAAGGAGGGCTCTCGACGTCTCTATGGCCAGTCTCCAATGTTTGCTTTGTCGACATGTCTGTATGCCGCTTGTCCAGGGAAGGCCGGCCCTCAACGGAAAAATATCGATAGCGTTGTTACTCCGTTGAGTGTGTTCTTTGCTGTTTTCATGTTGACCCGCCATTTGGAGAAACTTGTTAGTTTGTAGATGCTGATTCAGGCTCAGTCGCGGGAGGCAAAGATATCCGATCCCTCCATGAAGGTAACCATAAGCGTAGTTTACCGGAAATTGATGCTTTTGGTCTTCCTGTGCTGTCAGGTTCTCTGTGGAGTTATGTGAGCACCCGTAAATAGGCTGCTGTAATATGAGATAAGAAGAAGCTACCTCTGACCGATAACGAACTTATCGCTTCTGTTCGCGTCATAGAGTTTGAGGTAATAATGAGAAATACTGATTGTGTAGCCCAACTTGGAAAAGAACTTTGAGCCATAAACGATTATTTTCCGGTCATATGGAGTGAAGGCTCCGTTTATATAGCACGTAGAAGATCAGCAAGCGGAGAGCAAAAGCAGTTTCATCTTCGTGACGAATATTCCGCAGGTATCTAACTGGAAATGATCTACTTCCTCTTCCCACTCTAGAACAGCCCTTGCTTTGCAACCATATCCCGAGCCCGGCAGTGAAGGTTCCTTGTTGTCTGTAGTATTGACGGGATCGTCTTATACATAGAGTAGATTATGTCTTACCCCCACCCGATTCTGGTCATTGCTTCCTTTCTGAGCTGCATGCTTAGGCTTCATGCGTGATGCATGTATGTCCCTATTTGCTATGGGTGGCGTGGAATTCTGCTTCCCCTCTCTTTTATGCTCCGAAAAGTTCTCTGCTATCAAATTAGCATATGCCCTACTCTGCACGGAACAGCAAAGTTAAAGTCATAGGGACAATTCTTAAGATGGCTCCAAACGTCATAAGAGTGCCAATATGCATAGAGTCGGGCGGCAAAAGAGAGTCGTTTGGGACCTTAAACACTATAAAGTGGGGTAACATGACTACTTACGTGGCAACGGCAAGATAACTATTCATGTTCTTATTGTACTCTTAAGCCATTGTTATACTGTTGAAAAATCTATTCCCTCTGCCTTAGACAAGATAGACGTCTACGCTATACTAGGACTTGCAGGCTCGTTTACTTGCAGCTAAACACGAGAAGCACCATTTTATCTTTTGGTTCTTACTGTTCCTTTGCTGCTGGCTGTAGGCAGGATTGTGCTAGATGGTATTCAGGCACAAAACCTACTACAGGATGCGGAAATTGGAAGAAGACGTATCTGCCAGCCCGTAACCGTCTCCACTGTCACGCATAAATAACGTAGCAAGGCTGCGGGATGTGTCACGTTTACATATCTTTTGTAGACAGACTCCAAAACTTCTCGATGATATGTCGATCAATGAGCATTGCTTTCTTGATAGGAGAGGCTTCTGCTTCGGCCTCTCCGATTGCGTAGACAGTTGCATAATTGTTCATCGCGAGGGGCTCTTACGACTCTGTGTATATTTCTGTTCCCTTTTCCTTTAGTGGATGACCGAGACAGTTGTTTTGCTACGCATTACTGTACGCGGTTTACACACAAGATAATAGCCAGCGCCTTTTCTACCCTTAGTCTTGCTCTTTCTGCCATTTTATTAAATATTTGTAGTAAACTAGAGTTAGTTGGTATGTTATAACTATGTAATAATGGTAACGGTAAAACTGCCGCCTCGGGAAGTGATCGGCTCCCGAACATAGGGTGAGTTAGTCACCCCTCCGCCCTAAGCTACTCACTAAGCAACTCTAAGCTACTCCCTAAGCAGCCTAATCGCTTACCCCAATGCTTAGCCCGACCGGCCTATTCGATCTTATCCTACCTCTCCGTTCTTTTATATGCTCCGACAATAACCGTACTACTGCCTACTCGTGCTCCTAGGAGCGTAGCTAGGAAATAACGTATTCTCGCGGTGCTATAGTAACTTTCGGCTCGGTCTTCGAACTTTTAGCTAATCGACTTAACTAGTCTTTTAACTTGTCTAAGATGTTAGATATATTATTATCTACTTTTTCCTTTATAATATAGGCTCTATCCCGCCGTCTATCTAATAGACTCTACTATAAATACCCTTATTGCCTTCGAATCTCTATATCTAGGGCTAGCTTAATCCTAGGAATATTAAATACTACCTCTATTAGGTAAATATTCTTACGTTCTCTACTATAGGCCTCGACTATATCGATACACTATACTAAGCAGAGATATTAACTATTGGTCTAAGTATAAGTCCGGAAAAGAAGTCCTCTATACGGTCTATATTATACTAGTATTCCTGGGAATACTTCCTCTAGTCGATCTACTACGAGATAGAATAGGTTTTTAATTAGCTATAGCAAAGGGTCGAGGATCTACGCTAATAATATATATAGGAGTAAATAGGTCGCAAGGTCGCGGCCTAGAGGTCGCTACATAAGTAATACTAGAACCAATCTAGTAAGGACTAGGACCTAAATAGGTCGCGGAGCTCGCGGCTTCCGACTTGGGCGATCAAGACCCCAATGGCGTGTCGTGACAAAGACCATATCGCCAACATCGAAATCAACTTCTCGACGATGTTTATCAGCTTGGGTTCGCTGATGCTCCTGGGCATGCTTAACGGCCTCAGCGGTCTCCTTCCATATTCGTTCAATTCGTTTCACGAACTTCCGGGCGGACTCAGTAGATTGTGGCGAGAGAGAGGGTTTCGGTATGTCCCAGTCGAACGACATTCTCGGTTCGTATCCCCGTTCAACCACAGGAAGTCTTTGTTTAGCCTCGCCACCCACGCAAGCTTAACGCGAGACCCTTTAGCTCCGCAAGATACTACGCCTACACAAAGAAAGGCCATAGAACTTAAACCTAAAATGGTCTAGCTAAAAAGTGAATAGAGGCACTTCGGAGTGATCTTTTTATAGAGTACGGCATACTAAAAAATGCTAGGGAGTCTTCCGACAAGCGCTACAACGAATTTAAAAGCCTTCAAAACTAGATCAAGTCAAAATAATATAGACTCTGTAAGTAAGCAAAAGCAAAGACCTATGACGAGATTTTCCGTCAGGTTAGGAATCGTATCATTGAAAGTAACTACCTTGGGGAGCAGGTCCAATTCACCCCTAATACCCGCCACATACAGCCGGAAAGAATCACACTCGCTAATCTTGAATTCAAAAACAGAGATGTCAACGAAATCGATGATGCTATCTTGATTGAAGATCGAATTCGATCCTTGGAATTACGGCTGGAACTTCACAGGTTTTATATGCCTAGTGGTCTAAAAGCGCACATTCGCTTCAACGAAAACACTTCTGCCAGCGTGTCTGGCCATCGCTTGGGACGGTGTACAAAGTTGATGAGGTTTGTGCGAAGGCGAGAGTGCGAGAGATCACTTTCGACTTCTAACTTGGAAGTTTGAAGAGTTCTGATTTTCAAACAATACATATGGTAGAATTCGAAAACCGTTTACCCCCGGGATACTCATGCTTTGCCTCGGCTCGTACTCGAAACCACGCTAATCTGTATAAGGTTATTGAAGGCAACAGCACGTACCGGAATGTGAAGCTACTCTCTTTGCCGGGCAAGCGGTCCGGTCGCTCGGGTTGACGGCCCGAGCCGCGTCAGTGTCAGGAACTCTTGCATGATTGAAGATGTCTTATATCACGTTGATCTTCATTGTATTTGCATGGTATCCAGGGTATAGCAGGAACTCCTGTCGTGCTCTGAAGTCCCAAATACGCACCGATTCAACGTGTCGTTCAATATGGATGACAAAGCATACGCTCTCCCTCCGAGTTCTCGAGTGCTTGTGACCGGAGCGAACGGCTACCTCGCTTCACAGATAATTGATCTATTGCTAAGTCGTGGGTACCTTGTACGCGGGCAAGTGCGTCAACATCGACAATGGCTAGACGAGCATTTCAAGGGCAAGTATGGCGATCTCTTCGAGTCTGTCATCCTATCTGAATTAGATGATCGCGAGGGCATAGCTCCTTTGCTAGACGATGTAGCTGGCGTGATCTTGGTGGTATGGGATTTAAGTTGGTACCGAAGTGGAAATGGCGCGGGACTAACTATTGTTAGGCAATGGACATGTCCTTTGAAGATGACCCGACCATCGTCGAGAAAACAGTGAAAAGAACTCTGACTTGGCTCGAAGTCGCTGCGAAATCACCCTCAGTCAAACGTGTGGTACTGACGTCCTCTGCCTCTGCATGTGTGACGCCCGCGGCGAATTCACCCGCTCAATTTGACAAAGGCATGTCCTAGGCATTCGGATACGACATCGTGCTAACAAGTACCAGATTCATTCAACTCCGAGGCTGTTGCTGCTGTCCAGAACAAAACACCTGAGATCCCAGGTATGATGGGGGCGTCTTTATATGCCGCTTCGAAAACCGAGGGAGAAAGAGAAGCAGTGAAATGGGTGGAGAATCACAAGCCCTCTTTTGTTCTTAATAGGGTTGTGCCTTATTGGTGTGTAAGTATTGCCAATTTCCTTTTGGCTAGATACCCATCATTGACTTTATAAGTTCGGCCCTCGCGTTCACCCCGAGGCCGGTGGACCGATGGGAAGTATGGGCATGACAAGTGCACTTGTAAAGGGTTACGGGGACTTCATGTATATGTTCCCACCCAGTGAGTGCATTTCCAACTCTCACTTATACTGTACTAACAGGGTTCAGTGTGGTACGTGAGCGTCAAAGATGCAGCATATCTCCACATTGCCGCTCTTCTTCATCCAGACATAAAATCGGAACGCATTTTTGCTATGGCAGCACCATTCAACTGGACTGAAGTTGTGGAGATCATTCGCAAAATTCAACCGGATAACCATAAGATTCCCGGTCCACCAGCCGACGAAGGCCGCTGTCTGCACGAGTTCGTGGAGGTCGGCAGGGGAGAGAAGCTTTTACAAGAGTTTTGTGGACAGCGTGGCTGGACGTCGTTAGAGGATTGCCTCGTTGCTGGCTTGCCAACATACGAGTGATAGTATGTCAGAGAATGAGGAGAATTCTCAAAGTGGAGTGAAACTATTTGAATCGTTGGTATTTTCCAAGCGCAAATATGCAGACAAGATCAAACCTCAGTAGGAAACCTAGGGACTAAGCGATTTCTCAGCGGGTTGAAAACCTTGGAAGCGATCTATGAACAATCTGGTGGATTGCAGAAGCTTGCTTTACAGCTCTGTTGGGTGACGTCAGTTCTTGGATTTCCAAGGTCTTGTAGAACAAAACTCGTCATATTAACCATAGTAATCTAGCATTTAAATGGGAGAAAGACAGTATAGGTAGTGTGTGACCCAAGGCAATTTTTTGAAATGTAAATTTGTAATGTCATTCATAGGCGAGTGTGCCACCCGCTTTTCTTACTACCGCATCTTCCTATCTTCCATCCATCACTATGCCTCCCACAAAGCAATAGATCGAGCCAAAATTCAGCTCATCAGTAATGGATTATATTACTTGGCAAACAGGCTCTTCAAAATGGAAAAAAGAAAAAAAAAAAAGAAATCGCCTCTATACGCGATTCAGGTACGCGACCACACGCGACGTCTCCGCGGAACGACTTTTACCGACACATCTATTCTGCACATTCTGTATAGTATTCAAAATCCGACCCACCAAAGTCCTCAACTGGCTATGCCCGTCCTATGTAGTTCGCACTGTAACAACCATGTTTCAACTAATCTTGAATCATTCTTTCCCTTGTATTGTCACAATGCAACGCGTTATGGAATCTGTATCGGGTAAGGTATTGACGCCTGTACAGTACTATACTGAAATGAGCGTCAACTGTACATAAGTTTACAAAGCATAAGGATCTGAGAGGGAAAACTGCCTGAGAAACTCATCAACCCAAAGCAATTGATTACTGAGGATTAAAAATACCGTGAATGCGTAGATCATGGGATGTTTTCCTAAATTCTAGTCTCAGACCAGGATGTCGGACCGCTAATGCGCCGAGCCTGCTTGTTTGGCAGGCCACCGAGTGGGGATTCGGTGCGGCCCCCGAGCCAGGGAGTCCCTCCAAAGACGGGCCGACCGGAGCGAAGTGCGTCGTCTATTTCTCCTTTGCGACATGTCAGATCCCATGGTGCCATAACCATGCCACCATAGTTATGCTATAGTGTCAGTGTCAGTTCAATGTGCTGCTCTTCTTCTTGAAAAATAAAGTGTGTGCACTGGCCGCCCACGAGGACCATCGTTGCATGCTGATCTGACGTCTTGGAAAACACAATCACTTTGACCGCCAGGATGAGTCGCTTAGGAGATAATTTTGGTATTCTGTATATTGGTGCAGCAGCAGCAGTGTATTTCAAGCCAGAGCATGCTATCTACGACTCGAGACTGCTGACCCTTATTGCTGTATTTTCTATCATCACGCTGTTCAAGTTGATATACAATGTGTCGTTGTACCCAGCTCTGTTTACCCCACTAAAACAAATACAGACACCGCCAGTAAGTGAGTCGAGGTGAGCGCACGGCCAATACATTGAATCTGACATTGAGTAGGATAGACACTGGCTTAGAGGAAATGGCGAGTCTATCTTCATCGATACGCCTTTTGAACCAATGAAGAAATGGGCGCACAATATGCCAAATGATGGTCTGATCCGTTATTATATTGTCGGAAATTTGGAGAGGGTCTTTCCGACGAGCACTGCCGCCTTGAAAGAGATATTGGTAAACAAGGCTTACGATTTTGCCAAACCTCGAACAATACAACAATTCTTGTACCCCATAGTTGGACACGGCCTTCTACTTGCAGAGGGAGAAGAGCATAAGGTACGACGTGATTATTTTGTCGGCCTTATGCTTGCATTCACTCACCTTCTTCTGTTCAGGTCCAACGCAAAAGCTTGATGCCAGCGTTCTCGTACCGCCACATCAAAGATCTCTATCCAATTTTCTGGGCCAAGAGCTCAGAGATGGTGAAAAGAATAGAACAGGATCTGCAGCACAGAGGGCCCGCTGAAGATAACACGATACAAGTCAGCAACTGGGTTGGGCGAGCAGCGCTCGATATCATCGGCGTGGCGGGCATGGACCAAGACTTTGACTCGCTACGCAACCCTTCCGGAAAACTGAACAAGTCTTATCACAAGGTCTTTACCATGCCTTCCTTTGGAACAAAGATGCTTCTGTTACTTGGCATAATCATCGGCGATATCACATGGGTCCAGAAACTACCAACAAAGCGAAACAAGGACATCCAAGATGGAAGACAAACGATTCGCGATGTCGCGCGCCAAATGATTCGAGAAAAGAGGGAAAATCTGAAAAATACCGGCTTCCAAACTGGCGTGGATATCATCTCTGTTGCCATAGCTGGTGACTCTACCTTCGACGAAGAAAAGCTGGTCGACCAACTCATGACGTTCCTCGCTGCAGGCCATGAGACCACCGCCAGCGCTATGCAGTGGGCTGTCTACACGCTCTCCAAAAAACCAGAGATCCAAACGCGCCTACGTGAAGAAATCCGCGCAAATCTGCCCTCCATTTTTGTAGAAAGCCCGGAGCAAATCGACGCCGTCACGATCGACAACCTGCCTTACCTACATGCTGTCTGCAACGAGATCCTCCGTTTTCACCCATCCGTGCCCAACACCAATCGTGTCGCCCTCAAAGATACCACTTTGGTGGGCAAGCCTATTCCAAAAGGTACAACCATTGTTCTAGCCCCGGAAGTCATTAACAAACTCGAGGGGCTATGGGGTCCAGATGCGGCCGAGTTCAACCCCGATCGGTTCATGGGTCCGGGTATGGCGAATACTGGTGGTGCAACTAGTAACTACGCTCTTCTCACATTTCTTCATGGCCCTCGTGGCTGCATCGGACAGGGTTTTGCGAAGGGTGAGCTAGCCTGTTTGCTTGCTGCTACCGTTGGTCGTTTCAAATTTGAATTGAAGTATCCGGATGCTAAGCTGGAAGTGCGGGAAGGTGCTACTCATGCGCCTAAAGATGGCGTCTTGGCGAAGTTTACGTCGGTGGAAGGGTGGTAAAACTGATTTCGGCGGTTCTTTGCTGAGCCAGGGTTCGACCGGTATATATCCTTCTCGTTGGATAGATTGTTATGCCGGTTCAGTGGGGTATTGTATCGCAGTCCGACCGTAACGTGTTAAGACAAGCAAAAGCACGGTAATCTCTATGCAGGTAGAAAGATCGGTAAAAAATAATGGGATGATATCAGAAAGAATCTGACCAGTACTTTTGAAGTAGGGTGCATTACGTATGGAAAGAGCTTGATCAATTATGCTCCAACATACAAGTACGACGTGGATCGATTCTATAAACGAAACTACCCTTAAAGTCATCAAGCAGGTCAAAATCATTCTGGCACTAACATACAAGCCTTGATATTTGGCAACGAGTGGCGGGTCATAAATCTAATTCGTTTCCCCCACAAAGCATATCTAAAAGGACCGTATCTAATGAATTGAAAATCTCACACCCAGGAGCTGTTTAAGAAAAGGACCCCAAGTGCGGCATAAACTCATCTGGGCCCGGAGCCGGCTCTCCAGTTGTAGAATTAAGCGGACTCAGGAACGTAAATGAGGTATCTAGGTCTTGGAACACAGAACTGTCAAACCCTGAATTGCCAATTTCTTGGAGTTCCGACCCCACGTAGCTGTAACGACTTCCAAGGGGGGAGAGGAGGTCTGTGATAGAGTATGTGGTTGTTGTTGATTCCGGGCTTGGCTTTTGCCGTTTGTGTTGGGTCTTTCGGGCGCTTGTTACGTCTTTCACGATAACTGATAGTTGGTAGAGCCTTCTGTTGTAAGACTTGTCGGCTCGGCTATGTGTGATTGTTTCAAGCATGTCGACGTACTCTTGGAGCATGCTGAGATCGGACTTTGAATCTTTGTTGCTGAGGATGGATGAAAGCACTTCGTAGAGATACAGTGGAGGAAGCGAGGCAACGAAGCTATATGGGCGTAGCATCATTAGTTATCCGTGTTGAGAGTAGCTATGACTGCTTCAATACTTACGATGGGAAAACGGCGTGCTTGCCTTTGTCGGGTGGTGAGTTCCAAAGGCTTAGCACAAGTTTCATGCACATTCTAGCGACCTCTTGACATCGTTGAAATATGGTGTCTGGGTGGTGTTGGTGGGGCCAGATGAGTAGCAATTGAACATTCAGGTATCTGATCGCTAATTGAAGCTTGGAAGCAGAGGTCTCAGGCAGTGTTTGAACAATGTCAAAGTCCATTCCGGAGTTCGTCAGCCAGACTTGAAGCTTCGATAACGTCATGGTTGCGAAACCCCGAATCTCATCTTCATTTTTAGGCTTGACTTGGTTTGCGTATATTTCCAAGTAAATCGCCTCTTCAATCTTAGCCAGCTCAGATTTTGCGATGAGAGATGACGCAAGGCTAGCTTCGGAGGACGCGACGTATGACTCAAAATGAATATCCGATGCGGGTATGTTTGGAGACAACCCAGCTGTCCAGCACAGTGCTTTATCAATCGTGTACAAACAGTACGAGGTGTTTTGACGCTCCCTTATGTCCTCATCGCTGAGGTGACCTTGGAAAGATTGCCATTGGTGGATACCAGTCAACTTTGCGCACCGGGCAGCGAGAGAAAACAACGTCTCGGATACACCGATAGAAAAATGCTCCTGTGCCACCATGTACTGCAGATGATAAGCCTCACACTAGGTAGGGGCAGAGATAATATGTATTCATTTGGGACGTACCAGGGATAAGAGAGCCTGAACGTTGATCAGGCGAGGCGAGACAAGCTGATCAATGTTTTGAACAGCTCGCCTTGCGTTGGCAAGAAATCCCGCGATCATGTCAAATTCCATTGACGAAACCCTTGTCCCTTGTCTGTTCTGCATTGACTCGCCACGATTCGAGCACAATGAGTCTGCTGACATGGCCATGAGAATGAGGTTATTGCAGCAGATGATAGACGCCAGATCTCGTTCTGATGATGGAGATTGTCGTAACGTGGTTGCCATGCAAATAAATTTCTCCTTTTGCCAAATGGGGAAGTGAGGGTTGATTGAGGAGAAATATGGCTCAATCATAGCATCCAAAATAGCAAACGGAGGTGTGGTCGGTGGTGATGTATCCTTGGCGCATTCTCCCTCCCCTGGTTTAACAAGAAGATCGATCTTTTGTTGTGCTTGTGAGATGCATTCCTTGAACGTGTGGCTTTCACTGTCGCATCCATCTGTCATATTGTCCTTGACCTTGAGCATGAGTGACTCGAGAGACGTGGACCCAAAGCACCGTTCATCGTTATTGTGACCCAAAAGAAATCGACCGAGAGGTCGTTTAAAGTCCCTCGTTTCCAAAGTGTCTGGGAATTGCTCCGGAGAAAAATGGGGTCTCGGTCCTGGAGGGCTGGATGAACGTCCTGCAGAATCTGGCGGGGTTACCCGTTGCTCATCGAGGAGTTGTTTCAATGATCTTTGTGTGTCTGCTATTGTATTCTTTATTCTGATCAGTAACAGGACAGGCAGCTTAAGAACACTATTTGCATTATGCTTGACTTACTTCAAGGTGTTGGATGCGACTTCCCATTCCAAGAATAGTATGGCTTCTGTGAAATTATGAGTTAAGAATCGGCACGCATAGACGGAAGTGCGGCACACATACAGGAGCGTTGTTTGATTGCACTTTTTGCCTTGACCAGACCATTCACATTGTAGTCCAAGGCGGGTACAATTTCTGCATGATGGTTTCTCTCTACTGCAGCGAATCTTCCTGGATCGACATTGGTCGCAGACTTTGAAGTGATTGGTCACATTAGCTTTTCTTTTCTTTGACTGCAATTGACATGTCACTTACCAGTGTACTCATCTCTATTTGTCTCTCTAGTCATTTTGCTAAGCTTTCTAGAGACCAGTTGATAGCCACGTAAAGTTGTTTCGTTGCACCAGAAAGTATGACAAGGACTGTGCCCAGCGTGGTATTATAGCCTATTTGTGATGGGGGCCGTTAGAAGGACCACTTTTTTTTTGGATAAATACCACCTTGAGACAACATCCACTTCCCTGTCTAGTGGGTACTACCCACCGTACCTTTTGCCTCAATGATAGTGACTTGGCAGGTCCAGTGGAGTTCTTGAATTGGAGGATTCCCGCGCTCGTCACATTACATGTCAGCACTAGCTGGATCTAGCTTTAGAGGCTCAGCCTCGCTAGGCGTCCGTCCACAAGACGATGGCACTTGAAGTTAGCGTGAAACATGACGATTGCACTAGCGTGAGCGGAACTATCCCTCAGCTTACATCCTAGTGAATTAGTGCCGGTAAGGTTTCTCGTCTGTCAAAAGGTTCAAAAGGTCGAAGTTACCACGCGATCTGTAGGTCTTCCTTTGTTCGACCAGACGATTTGAAAGATCGCATGGGGCCAGAATTGAGGGATGAGGCTAAGGTGTATGGAAACATGCACTAGTCCAGATCGGGAACTATCCGCGAGGAAGGCGCATGAAAGCTGGGATGGAGGCAAATAGCGAAATTCGATGCACCAATCAATGATCTTGAAGACTCTGGTATTACAGTATCTAATTGCTCGAAATATAATTCATTGTGCGAAGCCACTACAACAGGAAAACCATTTTTCCGCTCGCAGTGGAGGATCTCATGGCGACATCCTACAGATTGTAAACAGAAGAATTGTGCATTCGAATCTAATCAAGCGACTTTGGGTGTTATTTTGGTTGAAATTGAAGATATCAAGGTAGTAGAAGATCAGCAATGCAGAAAGCCATCGGGGACTCATTGGGTATGTTGACAGATTACTCATAATCTCTCGTATCGCCTGCAGATCGGGGACGGGACCCGGCGCGGTTTGCTCGATGTGCTCGGCGCACGGGCCCCGATTGGCTTGCATCCACTTGATCTTTTTGTAAGACTTCAACCCCATGGCCTCCGCCCTGACGGACTCTTCATTGACTGCAACTCACACATCGGAACTTCCTAATTGAATTCCACGTATACTTCGTCGGCTTGAACCGGTTTTGGGGCTACTCTCTCCAAAACCAAAGTATGAAGCCTGACCAGGACTTATTTGGCAAAGTAACTATCGCATTCCACATATCAACGATATATATTGACATACTTGGCAGACAGCCTTTGTGACTGGTGGCTCTGGTGGGCTAGGGAAAGCGATTTCCAATGCCCTTGCTTCCCGAGGTCAGTTGACTCGTCAAATATCTACAGCGATATTTTTGCACCTAACATCGACTTAGGTGCACATGTAACTATATTTTCGCGACGACTCGGCCCTCTAGAAGTCGCAAAGAATGAGATAGTCACAAATTGTGCTGATGCCAGTCGGCAAGAGATCAATGCGGTGCCTGTTGATCTGGCAGATGCAGGGGCAGTATGTGATCCTGGGATCTTTTCCCTGGAGAATTCTTCTAACTAGCAGACAACCAGGTCTCCGAAGCCTTCAAATCTCAAACTCGAATCGCCGATTTCTTATACTGCTCAGCGGGTGGAAACCATGCCGAGAACGGATTCTTCGTCGACCTCAAAGCCTCACAGCTCGATTCCTGCATGAAGAATAACTACTATTCTACAGCTTACGCCGCAAAAGCCATGCTGGACATTTGGGTTGAAAATGACAGGAAGTCCTCCAGCACCGATACCCAGAAAGAACCTAAAGGACATACTACGCGGAAGATGGTATTCATCAACAGCGCAGCAGCGTTCTTGGGCATACCAGGTAGCGTCGCGTATACCCGTGAGTCCCTCTTCGCCTCAAATATGCCTCTGAATTCCTGTTGAATGACTTACTAACACTTCGACTCAGCCGCCAAAAGTGCCGTCCGAGCCCTCGCAGATACCCTTCGCTTCGAATTCCTCCGTCACAACTCCGCAATGACGACCTACACGATCCACATCGCCTTCCCAGCAGACTTTGTGTCTCCTGGATTTAGACTCGAGCAAGACACCAAGCCGCATCTTACAAAGCGCATCCAAGGAACAAACCTTGCATCATTCGCAGAGCTAGAGAAGAAATTCCCATCGTCAGAGAAGGTTGCGCTTGGAGTTATTGCGAAGGTTGATCAGGGAGACTTTATTATATGTGAGGATTCGCTGGCTGCTAGTTGTTTGTTCACGAACATGACCGGGTTGAGCCCAAAGAGGGGGCTTGGGATCGTGGATTCAGTGATGGGTGTTGTTGTTGGGTGGCTGGTTATGCCTGTTTTGAGACGGAGATGGGAGCGGATGTGTAGGGAGGATGGGGAGAGAATGTGACACACAGACTTGGAAGTATTTCCTTTGTTCAAAATAGTGGAATATCTATCCGAGTGTATGTATCTTGTCGTATATTATTTCTCAGGAGCATCATCAAGAAATATCCTTGTATAATGTGGCATCAACGTTGAACAGTGTATACTACTGTGAGAAGATGTACTGGAAGCTTAGCGTAGTACCCGTGGACCAAGCTACTAATGTTTTATTCATAAAGCTACGCTCTATATTCATCGGACATCTGGCGAAGCTGCTGTTCCACAGCCGGCCAGAGGTCTTTGCGTAGGGAATACAAGCACCAAACATTACCAGCGGCATCCTTGCCGATAACCACACCAGTATTGCGCGTTGCATATCCCTTAGTTCCAGTGCCCTGGATAGAGGATGGTTTGCCCAGCGAATTTGTCCGGCTCTTCAATGGCAATCCTTCCTTTTGGACAGCAGCCGAGAAATCAAGTTTGAAAAGCTTTGATTTGGCCCAATTGGAGATCATGATCATGTACATGCTGGGATTCCCAAACAGCGCCGGATGATGCGTGTTGTCCAGTGTTTCCCTTTGGATAGAATCCAATGCCTGCAGCTGCTCTATGTTCCGTTGTTGAATCAAAGACTTGCGAATTTCAGAGGCGGTGAAACTCAACGGTTCTTCGAGGACCTGGCGGACGGAGAGGAAAGTCAAGGTTGCAAAGACGGCGTTGGTTACCAACGCAGAACTAGTGGATGGAATGTGGCCAAGATCTGCCAGAAGTGATCTGCAACAGTATGTATTTCGCATGTTGATTGTGCGGTTGGGTGATGGTTTAGCCGCTCGAAGAACGACTCGTGTCCACCAAGCGAACAGAACATCACCCTCGCTGATGAAACGGGGGGTATTGCTCTCATCGGTATGCCTGGCTGCGAGATCTTCCATTGCCTCCTCGCGCATCCGTTTCATGTCTTTTGCCGGCAAGAAAACTACCCTTTCTTCCTCACGATGCTGCCAGAATAGCTCGACCCCGAGAACGTAGCGCACGGCAAACAAGAACCATGTCCAACCAATGATCAGTGTATCGGCAAAGACATATTTCTGCACCACTCTTGCCTTTGTGTCACTGAGACCGGCCAGTGGATCATGAGAGAATCCCTCAAAGGGCTTCACCTCCTGTTCTCGTCCGTCAAGCACAGCAGTCCAGGCATCCAGTACCGCATTGAGACCCATCATGTCCATCAGGCTATGAAGAAAGGACACGGTAACAAGTGTGCCATCTTCGAAGGTGATTATGCGAATTCCGAGTTGTGGGCTATCTGAGGACAGCCAATCTTCCAAATACTCCGGGAAAGCAGGAGTCCGAATGAACGATCTGAACTCCGGCTTAGTCGCAAATCCCACACCAAAGACAGATGCCTGTCCGTCTCTATGAATCCGATGAGGGTCCACCAATCGGGATGCCTGTGGATTGTCGGCTATCGTGGTGTTATATGCGGCCGCGGAGTATGCAAAGCCTGGCCGCTTGTCGTCGAAGCTCCGTGGCACGTGATATTCGAGCTCGCCCTTGTCATTTCTGCGTATTCGAGCGCCGAGTTTTCGCCAGTCTCCAATTTCGAGGAGCCGGGCTAGCGAGATTCGGAGCTTTTCGTGGTCCAAAACATCGTCAAAGCGGAATGTGATATCGAACGAGAGGCCTCGCGTGTGGTGGTCGTCATCCCAGTAATGGAATGGGATGATGGTGTCCGCTGGGTTCGGGACAGATGCTCGTCCAAAGCCCATTGTGAAGGGGACCTTGAGCTTCGCAAAGAAGAAGACACATCTCCCTACTATGTACATAGGTAGTATCGTTCAAGAAGACTGGAGAGCCACCGGATCCACTGGGTCGGCCCGAAGCGGATATTGCCGTTGCCTGATCACCACATTTTCCTACTTCGGCGTAGCTTCGCTGACCGGGATCCGTCCCGCGGGCCCGGAGATTGCCCTAAAGGAATCCAGCCCGTGGGAGGGGCTGTCCGACGCCAGCCAAGATGGAAATTTTTGTAGGTACATGTAAATGTGTATTTGATCAGTATAATACCATACCAAGGTTACATTTTCCTGCCCCTACCTCTTGAATGCGCCCCCTCTCCTTCTTTCAAAACCACCTGTTCGGCGTACTTCACGTGATGATTCATGCTGAGTCAGAACAATTTCCCAGAATCCTTAGGAAAGGTTCTCTCCCAGGGGCTCCGGAATCCAAAGATCACTCCAAACACACTCGAACAAATGATCCGCGCTTGTCAGGGCGCTACCAGCTACCAATCGAGCTACTGCACATCTTATCTCCACCTTCAACTTTAGCCCTGGCCCTGACGCGAACGGTGAAATACTGTGCTCAAAATGGGCTTCTTTCAGTCCAGCACTGACAGGCCCGAGATATCCGCTCCCGAGGTTTCAGTTCAACAAGATGCGGAACCCAGATCAGAGAAGACAGGGACTGCAGAGAAAGAGATGGACGAACCCATAGAAGCCAACGATGTGAGCGATGAAGCGCAGTCACCAAAGAAACCATTGTCTTTCCACTTGGCATTCATTGGCCTCGCCGCCAGTCTTTTTGTCTTCCAGATGGACGCAACATGTCTGGGTATAGCGCTGCCTGTAAGCCACGAAGATGCCTCTTTTGCTCCAAACATACTTCTCCGATGATGCAAAGGCTAACCCATATAACAGACCATAGCCGGTGATTTAGGCGGCTCAAATTTACAGTCTTTCTGGGCGAATCTGGCCTACACGCTATGTGGCCTCTCCTTGCAACCAGTATGGGCAAGTATCTCCGACGCATTTGGAAGGAAACCGCCTCTCTTCGTATCCATGGCATTATTCTTCATTGGATCTATTGTTTTCTCCACCGCCAAAAACATGAACACGATCATCGTTGGCCGAGTATTACAGGGCCTCGGCGGCGGAGGAATCGACGTTCTCACCGAAGTCATTTTGGCCGACATGACGACGCTGCAGGAGCGCTCGACATACCTTGGCTTAATGGGCATTCCCTCGGCTATCGGTAATATCTTGGGACCATCCGTTGGAGCGCTGTTTGCTTCCTACGCTAGCTGGCGGTGGATTGGATGGATAAATTTGCCCATTCTGGGGGTTGCTACACCGTTGCTGTTTTTCTTCCTCAATTTACGGCGGGTCAAGCTCGATGCCTCTCTCGGCGGCAATGTGGCCCGCCTTGATTGGATTGGTATGATGCTGATGATTATCGGTATTACTATCTTCGTGTTGCCTCTCAGTTGGGCGGGTTCTCTGTTCCCGTGGGCTTCGTGGCAGACTCTTCTTCCGATGCTTCTGGGAGTGGTGGTGCTTGTTGGCTTCGGGTTTTACGAAGCGTACCCAGCGTCACCGATCGTTCCTCATCGACTGTTTCATTCCACGACTGCGAATATGACATTGGTGGGAGTGTTCTTCCATGGCGCAATTCTAGTATCTCTTTTGCAATATCTACCTTTGCTATATCAAGCTGTGCAACTCGAAACTCCAATCCTGTCTGCCGTCTCCTTACTGCCGACTGTCATCATTAGTGTGGTATTTGCAGCTATTTCAATGATGATGGTCCCGCTATTTGGAGGATATGCGTGGCTCCTCCGGTTCTCGTGGGTCATCCTCACGCTGGGCACTGGTTTACTCGCTTTGTTCAACGTCGGATTATCAGAATCAATGCGTTATGGACTTCCGATCTTGTGGGGAACGGGTGTTGCCTTGCTCCGTCTCAGTATCCTTCCCATGCAAGCGAGTGTCAAGGATATCAATGACACCGGCCTCGCAATCGGCTTGCTGTTAGCTATTCGCATGTTCGGAGGTCTGGTAGGGCTCACCATTGCTTCAACCATTTTCAATACAACCTTTTCGACCTCGATCTCCTCCTCTTCAATAGAGCTTACCGGATCCCTGGCACCTCTTCGGGACGCTGCCAATGCTGTCAACTTCATTGACAAGCTGAGGTTGCTTGATATTTCAGCTGCAACCCTTGATCCGGTCTTGAGAGTTTATCTCAAATGTTTCCAGACCATCTTTTATACAATGACGGGCCTGAGTGGTCTTGGTTTAGTGACCTCATTCTTTGTTGCCGAGATTGATTTGAATCGGAAAATTCTTGGAAACCAACGGTTCGAAGAATAGTTGATTTAAATGGAGATCACACGACCT
The DNA here is from genome assembly GCA_027569385.1 of Penicillium decumbens. Classification (NCBI taxonomy): domain Eukaryota; kingdom Fungi; phylum Ascomycota; class Eurotiomycetes; order Eurotiales; family Aspergillaceae; genus Penicillium; species Penicillium decumbens. The sequence continues at coordinate 319,601 of JAPDEZ010000004.1, read as the reverse complement.
ACCCAGCTTGAAGCACCTTGAGATCAGCAGCTCGAGTGAGTTAAGGACACAGTAAATAATTTTGTTTCATTTGTTTTATTATTTTCCGGATACATTGTGATGTACTTTCCAACAAGCACGTAATTCAAACATCGTAGATAGGCCTGCAAATCCAATCTCTAAACATTCTCATAGTCAATAGTATCCCACTGTTTAGGCTGATTGATAACATCCTGCAACTGCTCCATAGCCCCCTGAAGATCATCCAGCCCCAGATGCAACGCCAGCTCAAGATAATCCTTGGTCCACAACCCCGGCGAGCCACGCGGGTACTGCGACCTAAAACCAACAAACCTCTGCGCTCTCTTCGACAAAGTTTTCGCAGTTTCCAACGTAATAATAAACGAATGCGCCTCAGATGGCGTCAAGAAACTCGGAATAACAGTAAGCTGGATACACTTCCGCTCCATCTCGGTCTTGTTCTCGCCCATGGCATGAATCACCTTCCCACCAATAAGCAAACAATCGCCCGTCTTCATCTCCGCCGGAATTGTCTGCCCCATGTTGCCGCGCTGGTCAAACGGCCACTTATTGCTCCCAGGAATAAGTCGCGTCGCGCCCTTCTCCTCTGTGAAATCCGAAAACGCAAAGAGGAAGTTGATCTGTGGCTCCGTGCCGTCGGGCCCGAGTTGTGCATACGGCGGGTAAGACGTCAGATCTCGGTGCAGGACCTGTCCCGGCTGGGGGCCCGAGGCATTCAGCGTCGTTGCCGCGGACAGCCAGTAGTCGCCATTATTTCCTCCTTCGGTAAAGGTGCGCCTGCAGATGGTGTGGATGAAGTCATTTTCGAGGATGAGCTCGCGGAACGTCGGGCTGTGGTTGATTATGTCGCCGGCGCGCTTGGTCTTTGTGCCGTGGAAGGCTGCTAGGTCTGGGTGCGGCACTCGCGAGCCACGTTGGACGGAGTCCAGGCGGGCTTCGAGTTCGTGAGTGATTTGGTTTGCTTGTGCTTCTGTGAGCATGTTCTTAAGGATTACGCCGCCGCTTTCTTTCCAATGTTTGAAGACTTCGTCTAGCGGGGTGTCGGATGTGACTTCGGCAAGCTTGAGGCCATTGGGGATGGCAGTTTGGGGGGTGTCTGTTGGAATGCGCCACATTTGGAGGATTGGGGGTGACTCGAACGCTTGATTGGAGGGAAAGAAGGCGTTTGGAGGACTAAATTGAAGTCAACGTGCTTTGTTGTGAAGTTTAAATAACATGAGCACCGTTCACAGGTCGTAAGTTGTTGTGCTCCCTCTCCAATTACTCAATTACTCTTTTAGTCTGTAGCCTCATGTTGTCAGCGTCGGGTCCCGTCCCCCGCAGCCCGCGCGTAGTCGGATCCCGGTCGCGTATGTCAGAGAGCCCACTTGGTTTTCATTCTTTTCAGCTCGTACCATCCGGGAGATCTTGAATCCTGCATCAAGTAAAGTTTTACAGGAATTGGATGGTGATGCCGGGGCTCAAGACTGTAGACTCTTGGTACTATAGATACCTAGGTAGTTATGTGTCCATGAGCCATATGCACCAGCCACTGGGTCAAGAAAATACCAAGCGTTGGCCTCTACATAGGGCAGATGCCGGTAACGAGACATTCTCAGAGACAGACTTCGCTCTAAATATGAAGCTCTATTCCTTCCAAGATGATGTATTGCTATTAGTGGATAATTTAGATAACCTTGGTATTCCCTGAAAAGGTTGACTCCCGGGGCTCGTTACACGAAAGGCCCTTTACTTTAATTACATGGTTATTGGTGTCTCGGTGACAACTCATGGAATCTATTTAGCAAGGGATCCAAGTTTCCTGCCGATGCGGTTTTCTCAAGTATCGGGTCAAAAGCAATTCGTGTTGTAGTAAATATATGACACAAAAGGTACAATCCTCCCCCCCCCCCAAAGATATCTAGAAAGACAGATCATCTAGCTCTGGTTGTTCTCTGTCGCAATCCGGAAGACCTCATTGGCCGCATGTTGACCGAGGATATCAAGAGATCCAATACTCATCATCTCCAACATAGGAAGATCGAATGAAAATACCTGCTTAATCCAAGCGCGCAGCTCAAGAGCAACCAAAGAGTCAAGTCCAAGGTCGAGCAGCGGCAAGCTAGTGTTGAGATCCTCCTGAGGTTTGAGCAGCAGATCCAAAAGCTTCTTGCCGATCTCAACAGCAAAGAGCTTCGATGCCTCAGCGGACTTCAAAATCGAGGGGTCAGCCTGGGCTTTGGTCAAGTAAGACTTGAGAATATCGGTAGAACCGGCAGTTGCGCCAACCACGGAGTTGTTGTGATAAGAGGCCATGCGACGGTCCTTCTTCCAGATCACGTAGTTGCTAGGGTCGTGCAGGGGAATGAGCAGAGCCAGACCAACGAGGAAGGTATTTTTATGGATGAAATAGGAGTTGTTCTTGGAAGCGGTAGCAAGTGCCTTCTCGGCAGCTTGACTGGGCTTGTTGTGAACCAACATGGAGATTGCCATGGCATCAATGACCTCCTGCTCCAACACGGGCTTGAAACCGCTGCGGGACATTTTGCCCATCATACCCTGGTGCTCTGAAATCCAGCCAACGTCCTCGACAGCACCCATGTCAACTACCGAAGCTGCCAGGCCCAGATCGTTGCGATATTGGGCGAAGGCATCAAGGAAACTGTTTCCACTGGCGTAATTTGCTTGACCGGCCTGTCCGACGATTCCGGAGACAGAACTGAACATCAAGAAAAAGTCGAGATCCAATCCTGCGGCCACAGATGCATTGTGCAGATTCCAAGTTCCCTGGACCTTTGGTGCCACCGATGCGCTCCACTCGGAGAAACTCATCTTGGTGTAGTTCTCATTGGAGACGACCATGGACATCTGCACAATACCCTTGAGGGGGTATGTCGCGGCAGCAATGGCTTTGTTGACGTCCTCGAACTTTGTGGCGTCTCCACTAACAAGTTTCACAGAGCAGGCCATGCTCTGGAGTTCGTGAACGAAGGCATCATCCTTGTTGGTAAGGCCAGCGCTGCGGGACATGTAGATGATTTCGCGGGCGCCGTGGTCAACCATCCACGTGGAGACAGCCCGACCAATTCCTCCAAGACCACCGATCATGAGGTACGAGGCGGATCCAGGGAATGAAACCGCCAGAGCCCTCTTCGTAGTTTGGAAAGCAATGTCGGCCTCCTCTGCGGCCTCCTTGATCGCCACACCGACGCGACCAATGTGAAGGCCCTTCTCCATGAAGCGGAACGCGTCCTGGGTCTGGGCTGCAGTGAAGATTGTCGTTGGCAGTGGAGAGATGTGTCCCTTGTTATAGAAGTCTAAGATGGTGAAGATGAGGGCCCTGGCGATGTGAATTCTCTTCCACAAGCCGTCGATGTCCACACAGCAGTAGTTGCGGTTAGCCAAGAAAGGCTTCATGTCGAGCTTACTGGAGCCGATCAGATCTCGCTTTCCAATCTCAAGCAGTGTTCCAAACTCGGCAACGCAGCTCCAGGTAGCGTGCAGAAGCTCACCGGAAAGTGAGTTCAGGATGAAGTCCATGCCACGGCCTCCGGTTTCCCGCATGACACCATCAACGAAGGACTTGTCGCGGGAGTTGAAGATGCGGTTTCTCGGGATGTTATAGTTGTCCATCAGATACTTCACCTTCTCCTCATTGCCAACTGTGACATACAGCTCTGCCTCCAGCATCTGGGCCACCTGGATAGCTGCCAGGCCGACACCACCGCAGGCACTGTGGATCATGACAGACTAAAGAGAGTGAAGTTGTCAGTCAATTTTCAATCATGAGTGGAATGTTTATGCAACTTACTTGGCCCTTGGTAACGCGTCCAACGTTGATCATCGAGTGAATTGCGGTGAAATAAGGGATAAGCATCGTTCCTGCCTGGTTGAAGGTGAGGCTGTCGGGAATGCGAACACAGACATCAGCCAGGGTAGTGGTGTATGTCGAGAAAGCATCCTTTCTGCAGAAGCAAACGACACGATCACCAACTTCGAGATTGTCAGGGCTGACGTCTGCTCCCACGCGCGTAACAACACCAGCGGCCTCGATACCGAAGAGACGGACAGGAAGCTCAACAATCCCGAGAGCGACCAGAATATCCTAAACATATTTTGTCAAAATCATATCTTGAAGTTTAGACCTTTTATTGCATAGACTTACGCGGAAGTTCAGACCGGCAGCGTATACTTCGACTTCGACTTCGTCCTTGTCAAGATCCTTTCGTGCATGACGCTGGTAGTGCAGACTGTTAACACGACCAGGAGTGCGGACATTCAGGGTAGCCATCTCGTTTGACTCCTCTGAGACCAATAGATCATCTGTCAAAACGAAAGGATGGAATCGAGAAACCTGAATGCGCTCGTTGAAGATAGCCCATTCATAGTCGGGGTTGAGTTCCTCATCGCCCTGTCGGGTCTGAAACTTTCCAAGCACTTGAATGAGATGCTCAACAGACTTAGGGTTGTCGAAACTGTCGACCTGGCAGGTGGCCAAGTCGGCCAGCTGCTCTGTGCGAACTGTTCTGGCGAAGCCAAGGACCTGAGCATAGCGAGGATCGCGGCAGCCGATGTCAATAAGATGGGTGGCCCAGAGCATTCCGGCATCGCGCTCCTGGAGACTAAGAAGAAAAGTCTTAAATGACAGGAATTGGTCCTCATCCATATCGTGGAAGAATGGCTTCTCGATGTCCAAGAGCGAAATCACGTCTTGTCCAACGGGCGCGTCATCACCCAACTTGCACTTGCTCACTTCATAGCCTTGCTTCTCAAGCAGGCTCAGAACCTTGATGACAGCAGGGCCTTCCTGTTCGACAAGAACAGTGATCTTGTTCAGGGGCTTCTCAAGAACCTGTCTCGCGATTATGGTTGTGGTAACTTGGTGAGGCTCTTCTGCACCGGCGGTGACAGCTTCCACGTTGCCGAATCCAGCGGCAATAATTTTTGTTTCCCACTCACTCTCGGTCAGGTAAGGGATGTCGGTGCGCTCATCCGTAGCACCCCAAGTCGTGGGAAGCAGACCGAGCACATAGTTCACCCACTTGGATGACGGGCACGGCTCTTGCAGAAGGAGGTGACCTTCAGGACTCAAGAGCTTCTTCACGTTGACCAAGCTTTCCTGGACATTCTTCGTCTCATAAAGAACATTGGAAGCGATGATGAGATCGAAGCCGACTTCCTCGAATCCTTGGTCGAAAGGATCACGGCTGATGTCCAAACTGGCAAACTCCATGTTGGGGAATAGCTTTTCTTGGGTTTCAGAGACGACATATCCGGGGGCGGTCAACGTGTAGTTGGAGCAGAGGACTTCTCCATTAGCGTGGGTCAACTCAGCGATGATATCGCGATGAGAGGAAATGCCCTTTCCTGTTCCAATTTCCAGAATACGGAGGTTGGGCTTGGAGTGGCCCAAGGCCCGGATGAACTCACGCCGGTTGAGCTGTCCCAAGAACCCATAGACTTGGGCGAGATCACCTTCTTGCAGAACACTCTCCAAAGCTTCACCAGCGAGGAGATCATCAGTTTTATTGCATATCTGGTGGATGGCATTGGCGACTGGGGCGGCAGAAGTATCAGCAAGCTGGGCCTTGATACTTTCAACCCGGGCTGAGATAGCCTGAGTGTCAGGACCTGTCCAGGTTGATGGCAGCTTGGTCACTGTCGATGTTGATTGAGCTTTAATCCAAGCAATATACTTTTGCAGATGGGGCAGAGTTGAATCACTTGCACTTTCAGTGAAATGACGCTGGGACAGCAACAAGCAGATTTCTCCGAGCTCTTCAAGCAGGCGAAGGTGCTCTGTATGGCCTGATTGGATATGAATAAGATCATTCACATCCAGGAAGTCGATGTCAGGCCTCCATTCGCATCGCGAAGCAGCATGGTCGTCATTCGAATCGGCTGAGCCGGCGCCATCAGCAAGAGACATGCGGATTCCGGTGGCTTCGACAACAGTCTTGCCCTCGGCTATGCAGCGGCTATCTCCAACGACGGAGAAGTTGCTTGAGAGCTTAGCGGATGAGCTGATTACCATGTCCGAGGAGCATCGGTGAATGGTCACTTTGTCGATGCTAGTCGGGAGCCAGGTCTTGGTCTTGCGAGCGTAGCCGTTGACGGCGGCCGCGCCCAGAATCTGAAGTGTGCCGTCAAGCGCGGTGGGGTGAATGAAATAGTTGGCCTCGTCGCCTTGTCTTCCATTGGCGATGTTTCCAAAAGCCTGCTGTTCAGAAGTTGAAGTGGCAATAGTCTCCAAGGTCTGGAAAGACTGTCCAAGGTTCAATCCACCCTTAATCATCTTCTCATACCACTTTCTGACATTAAGCTTTCGAGGCAGGGACTCGGGCTCTGGAGCATCCTCAGGAGTGGATGACAGGGCAGAGACCTCTCCGGAGCAGTGCTTGGTCCAGTTCCGCCCGTTGTAGGCTGAGACGGAGAACTCCCACCATGGGCTGTTTAAGGAGTTTGTCAGACGATGCGGTCGGAAGTTAGCCATAATCTCCGTCGGCTTCCCTTCGCTGAGCACTAGAGCTGTGCTGACGATGATGTTGCGGATATTGAATCCCTCATCCACATTGGTCAACTGTCTGATGGCCTCGCCTGCAAGAGCAATGTAGCCACAGAATGGGAAGACGATGTTTTCTCCCACCTTGTGGTCACGAAGCCACGGCGCGTTTGTAATGTGGAGCAGGTTCCGCCAGGCAGGCTCAGTGTCACTGCTCTCAGCCACCCTCGCACCGAGAAGGTCATGGTGAGGAGCTTTGCGGTTGCGCCATTCTTTGCTGAGGCGAGATTCATACCAGTAGCTGCCTTCATGATTCCAGGGGTAGCGGGGGAGGTCCGGCAAACAGGCACCGATTGGGAAGAGGGCCTCAAGATCAATGTCGACGTTGAGTGAGTGAAGTCCTCCGATACCAGACAGGAATGAGGCGGTGCAGTCCTGATTACGCGCCATGGTGGAGATGTAGGGAGCAGGAGAGCTAGCTTGAGAGGAAATTTGTCTCAATGGTCCAGCGAGAGCTCCGTGGGGTCCAACCTCAAGGAAGATAGCGTTTTCTCCAACCTCGTGCTCAAGAATGGCAGTGACAGCCTCGCGGAATCGAACAGGTGATTCCAAATTGTCCTGCCAGTACTTGGATCCGATGTTGTCCTCGGCACCCAGGATCTTTCCAGTCACACTGGAAAAGAAGAGCTTTGATGGTGCTTTTCCAACCACTTCCTCGCCAATCAAGGCTTGGTAGTCACTTCCAATCTCCTTCATGTGGTATGAGTGGTAAGCCTTGTCAACCTGGAGCTGCCTGGCGAGCATTTGAGGCTGCTTCTCCTTGATAGTAGCGATGACAGATTTAACAGCATCAACATCACCCGAGATAGTAACGCTCTTGGGGGAGTTATCGCAAGCAATGGAGACGTTTGGGACAAGATACTTCTCAGTCTCACTCCAACCCATTCCAACAGCAGCCATGGCTCCCGGCTTTTCCTGCTTGGTAGTGACGGCTCCACGGTGGTGAGCAGCAGTGATGGCCTCCTTGGCAGTGAGAGCGCCGGAGGCATATGCTGCAGCAATCTCACCACTGGAATGACCCACGACGGCGGTGGGGATAACTCCAGTGGCTGCGAGGGTATCGACCAAAGCAATCTGGATAGCAGTGCACAGTGGCTGAGAGAATTCGGCCATGGTGATACGGCTCTTCTTAGCTGGCTTCTTGAGTTCCGCTTCAATCGAGTATTGAGGTTTCTCACCGGCAATGGTCTGCAGGTGTGCATCGAGGGCTCGGATGCTTGCTTTGAAAGTCTTGTTCGATCGCAGCAGCTCACGTCCCATCTGGGGCCACTGGGCGCCCTGGCCAGTGAAGACCATTACAACGTTGGGCGATTTGGTAGACTTGGAGTTTACGGGTTGAGACACGGTCTCGATCGCCCCGTTGGTGACAATAGCATAGGCTCGGTGCGGCAAATGCTCACGTCTCCTTGCCAGAGTGTAGGCCAAATCGCTGACCTTGTCGGGATTCTTCTCAATCCACTCCTTGTAATTGCCGACCAGTCTCGTGATGGATTTGGCCGAATTGGCTGTGAAGAGCAGGAGCTGGGGTTCCTCTGGCGTTTCGTAAATCGCATCCGGAACATTGTAAGTAGCCGCAGACTCGAGAACAACGTGGGCATTAGCACCACCAATGCCGAAGGAGTTGACGCTAACACGTTCCAGCTTGTTCTTAGGCCAAGGGATGGGCTCAGTGGGAACCGTGAGCTTGGCCTCTTCGAATGGAATGCTAGGGTTTGGAGTGGTGAATTTGATGTTCGGTGGAATGGTGCGATGTTCGAGTGCTTTGACCATCTTCAAAAGGGACACAAGACCGGAAGCTGCCTCTGTGTGGCCGAGATTAGGTTTGACTGATCCGATGTAAACGGCCTTCCCTCCAAAGACGCGGGCCACAGCCTTTGCCTCAATTGGGTCTCCAGTCGGGGTTCCGGTTCCGTGACATTCAACCATGGCGGTCTCGCCAAAATCAGTGATGCCACCGAGTTCGTACGCTCTCCGCATCAGAGCTTCTTGTGCTTGTGTGCTGGGCTGCGATAGCGTTGGGGTCTTTCCATCCACGTTATGGGATGTGGATCTCACGACAGCTCGAATGGGGTTGCCGTCCCTAATGGCATCTGCGAGCGGCTTGACGTAGACTGCGGTAACCGCCTCTCCGCGGGCGTACCCATTGGCGTCGGCAGAGAATGTCTTGCAAGAGCCATCGCTTGACAAAACGCCTTGTTCTTGCATGGCCATGGACATTCCTGGTGCAAGAATCAGGTTCACACCACCGACCAGGGCTGACCCACAGTCACCTCGGTTGATAGCAGCACATGCCTCATTTAAAGCAACCAGGGCAGAAGAGCAAGCTGTGCGGATCGTCATACTGTTCGAAATGTGAGTAAATCGCGGTTTGAGCTCTGGCGGATGAACGTACCTTGGTCCTTGCAAATCAAATTCATAGGAAAGACGGTTGGCGACAACGAAATCACCAGCACCGGAAATACGATGGATACCCCATGGCTGACTCTCCTTTCCAAGCATCTCCAGCCAGTCTTCTCCAAAGTTACCGATATAAGTACCGATAGTCTTGCCTCTCCAGTTCGTCACACCGGCGTCTTCAAATGCCTCACGTGCGACTTCCAGCATGAGCCGCTGCTGAGGGTCAGCTCGCTCTACCTCCGATCGTGTCATCGTGAAGAAGGACATGTCCAAGGCGCCGATGTCGACGTCCTCATCGAGGAAGTATCCATACTCCGTCGATACAGTTCCAGGCTTCTTTGTGTCAGAGTAATATGAGTCGATGTTGTACCGTGATTCAGGGACACGACATCGACCGTCTTTCTTTGTAAGGAGGAAATCCCAAAGTTCTTCGGGTGTAGTCAAGCCTCCTGGGAGACGACAGGCCATACCGCAGATGGCGATAGGAATTTGGCCATTAGTATGGGTTTCAGTGCCCGAAACACCGTTTGTGCCGTTGACGTTGGCAGATAATCCGTTTGTAGACACACCATAAACTGGCACATCGGCGACATCGTCGTTGGAATGCCCGTTGGTGAACCCATTGGTCGAAGCCACGGGCATTCCGTGGCCTTCGAATGCGTTGTTGTTGATAGTCATGACGGGCCGTTTTCGTGTATGTAGATCGAAAATGTAAATGACCTGTCTCGTGGCAGTGGGATCTGCACTTGACTTTGAAATAAAACATGACAGGCCCAACAACGTGCATATGTTCTTGAAGAGTGAGGCTCCTCGGGATCGGCTCGGCAGGCAGCCGTCGCCCCGGCTTACCTACGCCGAGCGGGACCCGCTGAGAGCCCGCGTTGGCAACCCGCCGTCTCTCGGGCCGGAGCGCCGGGGGGCCACAATCGAAGTGTTGACACTCCTCAATTTGGACATAAATGGGATTGAGATGGGATTGAAAATGAAGAAACTCGTATTTTTCGAACTACAAAGGGTTTCTGATTTCGTTCTCTCGGTCGCATCATAGTCGAAGAATTCACCTACCTCGTCATGGCAGCCACTGACAAAATTGTCTCGGAGATGGCCTCCTGGATGAAGAGCCAGAAGCTAGTGGGTCCCCAGATGAAGGACGCTCCTGTATTCTACAGGAACCTTGAGGAGGCTCTGGATGTTCGACGATCCACCCAGTCCATGCTCACCCGAGGACAGAACACTTGGAAGGATGGTGCCGCCATCGACTTCTGCTCCAACGACCTTCTGTCCCTGGGGCGCACCGGAGAATTGCGAGCCGAGTTCCTCTCAGAGCTGGCCAAATACCCCGACTTTGCGCTGCACTCGGGTGGATCGCGTGTGATGGGCGGCAACTACGACTACATCGAAGAGGTGGAGCAGGAGATCGCCGATTTCCTCGGTGCAGAGACCGCTCTCATGTTCAACTCGGGATCCAATGGAAATGTTGCCATCTACACTTCCATTCCTCGCCCCGGAGATGCCATTGTGTATGATGAGCTGGTTCACTTCAGCACACACACCGGTATGGCCTCGTCGTTGGCTACGACCAAGGTTTCTTTCCGTCACAACGACCTCGATGCCTTCCGTGAGGCTATGACTTCCACTATGGACTCTCAGCCCATGATACAGGATGGTTCGCGCTCGATTCTTGTTTCCGTCGAGTCGGTGTACAGCATGGATGGCGATGTTTGCCCTCTTGTGGAGATGCTCGAGATTGCCAGGGAGATTTGCCCTAAGAAAAACTTCGCCTTCATTGCGGATGAGGCTCACGCAACTGGGATTGTTGGTCCCAAGGGTGTTGGTCTTGTTAAGCACCTCGGTCTTGAAAAGGACATTGCCATTCGCCTCAACACATGTGGAAAGGCTCTGGCCTGCACTGGATGTGAGAACAACCCCTTCACGTAACTTCATGCTGGGCGACATAACTGACAATTTCAAAAGCGGTGGTTCTTGGAAGCGCCACTGTCCGAAACACGATGCTGAATTTTGCTGGTTCTCTGGTTAACACCACAGCTCCCTCCTTCCCTTCGGTTGCTGTTGTTCGATCGGCTTATAACTTGATGCGGACTGGTGCCACCCATAAGGTATGCAATCCATATATTGACGTGAATCTTTGCATATCATACTCACAGATCTTCTAGGCCCAAGATAACGTCCAGCATCTGGTAAGATACTTCTTCAAGAGCATGAACTCCCACCCACTTTGGGATGAAGCGACCGACATGGGTCTCCTTTCCATTCCCATCATCGAGGAATCAGAGGAGAACGATTTCGTGACGCACATCATTCCAATCTGGACCCGGCAAAAGTACAACTGGTGGCTGTTCTTTCACCTACAACTGGCTAAGATCGCCGTTGTTCCCATCGACTATCCCCAGGTTCCCAAGGGTAAGGCTCGCCTGAGAGTCATGATCCACGCTACAAATACTGAAACAGAGGTCGATTACCTGGTTTCTACTATTTACGATTTCGTCAAGGAGATGATGGATATCGAGGAGAGTGGGGAGAAGGGAAAGATTCCAAAGGCTGCGCAGCAGATTTACGCGTTGATGGCCGCAAATGCGTAAGGCATGGCTATGTTGAGAACGCCCCTGCATAAGAGGTTCTAGGGGGCAAGGAAGTATAACCACCTATAGATACTGCTAGATCTGAAACGCGGTAAAGCGTGTTGTAGCGAAGCCTAGTCATGAGAAATATTATGTTTGCAGGATCAATCAACAATGACAAAGCCAGAGAAGGGCTAGTTATGGACCGGAAATTGTCTTCTGCTATGGTGTAGGGTGGGTCAGCCCCTCTTACTCCGTTCTTAACCCACTTCAGCATTACCCGTGCTAGGCTATATCCGGTGTCATAATTACCTACTAGTCGTTTTGTCGAATCCTGTTAACTAGAGTGTATTAAGAAGAAGAAGAAGAAGAAGAATAGGATTAAGGCCGCGGACAAGGAAGAGAATAGGAACGAAAGCGGTAATGACTTAAGGCCTAGGGGAAAGCTAGTTATTAAGAAGAGATAAAAGCACTTAGAATTTTTAGGACGAAGTACATAGAGTAGGAGCTAGGAGTTGACGGGGGGAAGCTCTTTAAATATTAGGAAAGAAGGCTTGAGGTAGTTCAGTACCTAACAAAAGAGCCTTTCTATTTTTCCAATAAGCGGCTACATACTGATGAGTCATGACAGAGAGGACAGGCCATGACGACATGCCTGATTGTCTGCCCTAAGTACCCTGAGTGAAGGGTGAGCTGATCCCTAAGCAACCATGAGTGCTCAGGGGAGCGCTCCCTAAGCACTCAGTGAACACACTGTAAAGGGAGTAGTTCTATTGGGGTTGCCTCACGTTGCCCACTACCTCACGTGACATCTACACCGACATTACTGAGGGCTTACTGAGGGCTTCTTCCCTCCTACAACTGCCTCACAAGAGTCAGTTGCTCGCCCCCGGTGGTAGCTCGTCATCTCTCACGCAGTCAACACTCGATTTTGTCCCTCCCGCCTTCCCTCTGTATACCTTCCCTCTGTATATAGAGACCACTGCAATACAGACACTTTGCCTCCCTACAAGGGAGCGCGGACGGGCCCTATCTGACGCTACGGTCTAATGCGTTTCCGTATAAGACCGCAGCGACAGGTGACCCGTTACGGCCAAACTATACTCTTCTTGTCCCTCTTGACTGCGTGAGGTCACACTGTAAAAGTGGAACGAAACGAATCACGTGATGATACAATGACTAATATTCTGGTAAATAGGACGCTTAAAATGGCGTCAAAAGTAGCCTTTTTCGGCGTCCAATTTACCGTCACTTAGCGTTGGGGTGTAGTATTCCCTTCCGTGCTATACTTCAATGTATTCATATGCAAGATAGATTCCGCGCTTGGCAGACGTTCAGAATTCTATATTAGACATTCAAGCGCATTAAGTTATACGTCATAGTAATATAGCATGCTCTTTCAGGCAATACAACTAATATAGACCCTCATTAGAGTAGTTACACAACATAAATCGTGCTTAAGGTGTGGGTGGTATACAATTACAATACTAGCCAAGTATATGCTAAAAATCCCTCACTTCGGCTGAAGAATACACAAATTCCGCGATAAGCGAGAGCAATTTGCAAGTAGTGCATAGACCTCTTGCTCCATTTCCAAGCTTTACCCGCATATAGAGTAGCGGGATCTTATATTGTGCTTACCTCCCGGGCCTACATGGCATTGCAGGTGCCGTCAGATTCGGAAAATCCCAGGGGCTAACTATATACTGCCACAGCAGTAATGAATGACATAGTCACCGATATCTTGATCGGGGTTTGCGGGGATGCGAAGCAAGATTCTCAGGATACGTTTTTCCAATGGTTAGGAATATCTGTTTCGTATAACGGATCTCCTCCTTATCCACGAATTAGACCAAAAGGCCCTATCTCTACCTATCGACTCTAGCTTTAGCCAAGATAGCGACCTAGGTTATGTACGTGACAGAACCCTTTAGTATGACACTACTTGAAACCGAACCAAGTCAAGATGGAGTAGCATGTTTCGGAGTAGGCGGGTGATTCTCACCCGCTCTCACTGTCTGTTCTTGAAGGGACAGCCTTCGGCCGCGATCTACACACGTATTGCTCTACATTAACCTCAACATTACCAAGCCTAATACATACGACCATAGGGTGTGGAGAACAGGGCTTCCCGTCCGCTCAGCCGTACTTAAGCCACACGCCGGCAGGTTAGTAGTTGGGTGGGTGACCACCAGCGAATCCCTGCTGTTGTATGTTTCCTCTTATTTTTGTTTTGGTCTATCTTTATCCTTTATCTTCTCTTTTTTTCCCCCTTTTTATTTATATATTCAAATATTGAAGTCTCTATTCAATTTATCGACAAGCGGAATGTGATCTACGACATAGGGGAGGCATCACGGGTGTCCCTTGTTGAATTTTACGCGGCGATGTTGCTCATCGGTTTAGTCAGTGTTGCCCTGTCCAGACGGGCGCTGTTGGACTGGAGGTGGGCTTGGAAAGTCTAGTTCGATTATCTTTCACATGGGGAATATTCATAGATCCAAAATATCGTAAATTCCTGGGACGCCAGGCCGATAGACAATGCATAAAGCGCCGGGTATATCAAAACAAGACCACAAAATGCTTTTCGAGCCTTTTCCATCTCATAGCCATCACAAAAGATCATAGTCATCCAGCTTCTGCTGGTACCGCATAATGTTGCGCTTGATCTTGCTGGAATCAACCCAAGTAACAAAGTCCTCCATATTCCGCGTCACCAAGAAGGCAGGATCATTAACAACTTCAGTTCCAACACGCACATGTCCCTGTTCGATGAAAGTGGCCGCAGCCTTGATAGTCTCCACCATACCGGTGCGAACCATCAAAACCGCCAGTCTGCGTCGACAGAATGCAGAGACGGTAACCTCTCGCTCGACTCGGGATAATCCAGCGCCTTGCTCACGCGATTGCTTCAAAATACCCATTCGCCACAACTTGTCCAGCAGTTCCGATTCCGCCTTCTTGCGAACGGGGTCTGAGTCAGGGTCTAGCTGGGAGAGTTTGTGTGCTAGTGAGCGTAGGGAACCGCATAGGGCGTTGTACTTTCGGTAGTCCATCGGGTCTTGGAGGAGGTATCGTTGGCGGATCGCATGTTCGCGGTGGTTACCATCGGACTTGTAGGTGTGGAAGTCGACCTTCCGGAGAAGTCTGGTCGTTAGAGGTTAGATTTTGTTCTTGCGCTTTAGTTAAAGATGGATGACCGCTGGGTAGTCTCGGTGGCAGGCGAAACTCACTTCTTCTCGTGGTGCTTAAGTTCACGGACCATCTTGTCTGATTAACCACAGTCAAGTGGAGAATAAAGGGATTTGCGAGGATTGGAACTTGAGCTGAACGGTCGGCGAGTCTTGTCTTGAAAAAGATGGCGATAACGAAATTTGTTATCTTGGCGGTGGGATTCTGCCGTATCACCTGCCGGAGTCACGTGATCATAAACGGAGTGATGGGCGCGAGACGAGAGTATTTGGATTATCTAAATCCTATCCACATATCTTAGGGCTGCTTTTGCCGTATATAATGCATGGGTTTTATTGATTGTGATGCCTTCAGCATACATGCGCGTTGGGACAGCAGCAAATACGCAAATTAAGGGTATCAACTACTTCCTCGTCCTATAGAAAGTACTTTCAAACCTTAAAAGAAAAGACTTCACTCGACAAGCGCATGGGACTCACGTAGACACGTAGTTCACAAGCCATGCCGAGATACTAGATTACGGAAATCCCAAGATACTCTAAAATCACATTAAATAAAAGCAGGCAACCTCGTAAGTCATAATGAGCATTCAGCACCGAGAATCAAGATAGATCATAAATGCAAATGCAAAATAACAATAAAAACAAGAAGGAAACTTAGAATCACGAGTCGCCGACAAGTCGGCTAGTCTGAGCGATCTTCTCACTCAGACCTTGAATATTCTGCGCACCCATGATATCCAATAAGGATACTTCTGCTTTCAACTCCTTGATTATCCAGGAGCGGAACTCCATAGCGACTAGTGAGTCGATGGCTCCAAAGCCAAACTTGTGGGGGTCAACTTCGGAGGTTGGGATGTCAAGGAGGGTGGATAGTCGTTTGACGAGTCCGTTCGAGACGACTGTCACGGCGTCATCTTTGTTAGATGCGGCGAGAAGGGCAGCTGTGCTGATTGTCTTTTGCTCGTTTGTTTCTGTAGCTTTGGCAGTGGCTGTTGTGCGAAGGTGGGTGAAAAGGGAATAGTTGAGGTATGTAGGTGGCGGGATGCCGTTTTGTTGACACATTTGAGCGGTCGGGAGGCCAAGTACTAACTGTGACCGAGGGAGGGCGTTGTGGTCGGTCTTCCGGTATCTGGTATCGATCAAGAACTCAATGGCATTGTGGACCTCGTCTTCTCGCAAATGCTCGAAGAGCGTTGCGGTGTGCGTGCGCATCGAGCTTCGGTTCTCTGCGACCCACCCGACATTTGAAACGCTGCCAAGGTTGATAGTGGATGCATTCAAGCCTTGGGAAGTGCGAAATGCTGCCAGTGCATCTTGGAAGGTGTTCCCAGATGCGTAGTTAGATTGGCCACGGTTACCGAAGATGCCGGCAACCGAGGACAACATCACAAAGAAGTCAAGATCTTGGGGAAGAGTTTGGTGCAAGTTCCATGAACCTTGGACCTTTGGGCTAATTGCGCCTTGCCAGTCCTCAAACGACATGCTTGCAAAAGCACCATCCTGGATATGAAGTTAGCAATGGTTATTCATCACAGTCTGGGGAGACTTACCCGTAGGACCATAGACCCCTGAATACACCCTTTGATGGGCGGCAATGAAGTCGAACATTCATTGACAACAGCTCGGAGACGGTCCGCATCAGCAACGTCACAGCGGAAGATGTGAGCGTTACATCCGACGCTCTTCAGGTCGGCAATCATCTCCTCCACCGACTTAGTGACCTGTCCAGAGCGTGAGAGGAATATAAGATCCCTTGCACCACGGGCAGCCATCCATCGCGCTAGACTGCGTCCCAGGCCACCTAGGCCACCAGCAAGCAGGTACGATGCAGTGCTATCAAACTGATAAGGAGACCCGACGTCAGGGGCAACAGGGATGACATTCGAGGGCCCAGGGACAAAGACAATCTTGCCCGGCTTCTGATTATCGCGCAGAGCTTGGATACCTCCCTTGATATGTGTGAAATTCATGACAGTCATTCGTCGACTTTGGCTGATCTTCCCTTCAGAAAACAGCTTCAATATCTCGGCCAACAGGCGTTGAACAAGCTTCGGGCGTTCTTTAATCAGGACAGGCATGTCGATGCTGGCCATGGTCACATTGCGTCGTAGTGAAGCAAGCTCAATCATGAAATTGTTCCGGGCAGTTTTGCTAGATGCTTCGATGAAGCGGCCGAACGGGGCGATGCAGCCCAGAGACTCCTGCAGAGCCTCGCCAGTCAGGTCATTGAAAACAACATCGACACCAGCGCCCTTCGTGCTTCTCATAATGCCCTTAGCAAAGCTGAGGTCCTCACTTGAAAAGACATGGTCGTCGGAAATTCCATACTCCGAAGTAATGAATGCTCGATCTTCTACCGTCGAGACCGTGGTATAGATCTCGGCACCGATCATTTTGGCGTATTGGACTGCGGCTTGACCAAGAACAGAGGCACCACTGTGAATCAAGACGGTGTCATCTTCACTCAGTCTGGCTACATCTCTAAGCCCGTATAGTGCAGCGACATAACTCCAAGGTATGCCAGCAGCAACTTCGAATGGGACTTTCTCCGACTGTCTGACTGCTAGTTCTTGGTCAACTCGAGCCAATGTTCGGAAGCAGCTGCTATCTGCACTCATAAAAACAACTCGGTCGCCGGGGGAAAAGCCTTTCACCTCAATTCCAGTCTTCCTGACAACTCCAGAAGCCTCATTAGACAGGTTAGCAGCACCGAGCTCTGAGTTGAGGCCAACTGCGCGGACCTCTACCTCGATTTCCGTGTTGCCCAAGGGACTCTTGTGTGAGTCATCCGTAATCCAGTGCAGATCATTTCTCCCAGAGACAAGCTCAATAGGCCTGTCCAAATCACCAAGTCTCTTAAGCTCGGGAGCCACATTTGAAACCTTCATAGCAAGAAAGTCATGCGCCTTCCCCCAGTCACACAGACGTCCGATGTAGACGACATCGTCTTTCAAAAGATACTCGGCATGGCGATCATCGTTATTCTGCTCCAGGAACTGACGTTCGATGATCTTGCGAATGCTTATAGCCAAATTGCTGGGTGGGACCCCCTTGGACCTGTCGACTGACAGAGTAACGATATTTGAGCCATCTGCATCACGCTCCCAGCGAACGGTGCGAAGCAGACCCATGCTCATGTTGGCGAACGGTTCATCGCGAGGATCGGGTGTTACCCAAAGCATGTTTTGACACTCCATGAGTATCTTTCTGAGTGCCGTGTACTGTCTTTCGTCGATTCCAGAGAGGAAGCCTCTTTCTAGATCGAGCAACGAAAGATACAAAGCATCCTGCGAAAAGACCTGGTCAGTTTCCGAGGGATCCGCTATGACCACATTAGGACCTCCCTCTATCCATGGGAACATCTGACGAAGAATTCTGATCGCATCGGCAGTTACTGGTGACCCGGATGAAAGAATATAGATATTTCGAGGGGGTTTGAATTTTGAATCAGCGGCCGTAGAAACGAGAATGCTTTGCCAACTCAAGTCCTCCTGGGTCGAACTCGGATATTCGATGTCGACACCAGAGAACCCAGACTCCGTGAGAATCGTGTTCCATTCCGTGGTTGGTATGTATGGACACCATTGTCTCATAGGCTCGTCACCAAGCCACCATCCAGGGAGTTGACCGAAGACAAGGGGGTACCACAGGAAGTCTTGTCTGATACCCTCCTGCATGATCAATTGTCCGCCGGGGCGAAGTAGGGAGCATAGGTTTCCAAGTGCGGTGTGGAGATTGGCTGTGGCGTGGATGACATTGCCAGCGAAGATCAAGTCGTATTTACCAGCCTGGAAACCCTGGTCAACGGCGCTTCTCTCGATGTTGAGGGACTGGAATGAGATGATATCGCCCCATGGTTGGAAGCGTTGTTTTGCCCTCTCAAAGAATCCCGAAGATATGTCGGTAAAAGTGTAGTGTGCAATACTTCCTCGATTTGCATCTGACTCAGGCGCGAGCACTTTCAGAACTTCTGCAGTGAAACTTCCTGTGCCACCGCCAATTTCCAGGATATTCAACTCAGAGTGCTGATGACGCAGAAGGGAGAGGTGGCTTTGAAGATGCCGCGGAAGATCGTACAGATGAAGGCCTTCCTTGTAGACCCCTTCCATGACAGCGTCTTGACCGAACATCAAATGCAGAGGGTCAACCTCTTGGCGCATGACAAGAGCAACGTTGCGGCCCATGCGAGCGGTGATTGCGCCTTCTGCACTGTGCGCTTCAACTTCCTCAAAGACCGACTGCTTCAACGCATAATCTCGAGCTACCTCGTTAAACTCGGCATACGGGAGATGGATCATCTTGCCACGGATGAGCTGATCCTGCGTATGATTCATCCAGTCCCAAAACCTGCGCATGTGGAGACTCAGAGTTGTCACATCAAGGCCATTCAATTCAGCCAAAGCATCGGTGACATAGAGCATGGTGGCAAGCTGAAGACGCTTGACCCAGTACCGGTTCTGGTCATGGTCAACATTGTCGATCGAGCTGAGCGCACAGGCAGTCTTCGAATTGAGGAAATGCACATCAGGCTTCCACTCGATAGCAGTGCATATTCGGCGCTCGCTATCCTCCGCAAGGCCGGATTCGAGAGGGGTCAGCTCGATACCATCCATGCGAATTCGATTCTCCATGCTTTCTTCATCCAGAATTCGAATCTTGCCTTCAAATTTATCAGATGCGGTAATAGTCACAGATGCATGCCCCGTGAATTTATGACGCGGTCTAGAGTTCAGATTTGCCGACACCCACATGTCGCGAATGTAGGTGGGTAGCCTGATTTTCTGCAAGGAGGATGTGCCGGTATGGTCGAGAACTGCGGCAATCATCATATGTATCATGCTATCCATTGTCGCTGGATGTATTAGATGAGCGTGCATGTACTGCTTCGGCATGGATTCTGCAATCTCAGGAACTGTGACAGTACCGGTCATGGATCCCATCCGCGAGCCGCTCGATCGGACATTTGCGAGATTGCGGAAGAGCGAACCGAAGTTTAGTCCAGCTGCTTGAAGGTTGTTGTAGGTAGTGTTGAAATTTATGGACCGGGTGCATGTTGCGTGGGCTTGCTTCAGATCAGCTTTCCATGACCGGGCTTCGTCGATCTTCTCGCGGTCATTGTCGACAAGATCAGGTGGCGATGTCAGCTCAACATGGATATATCCCGAACAGTGTTCTGTCCATTCATCGCTAGACTCGTTGTAAGAGCTAATCTGGAAGCGGCGCCACAATCTTGACTCTGAGGAGTTCTCTGCCGTGGTCATAGACAAGCTGACTTCAATTCCTTGCTTGGTGTCAGGGATTATCAAAGCTCTCCTGATGGAAACGCGACGGAGTTGAAATCCGTTGATTTCATTTTCGCCAGCCAATTGACGCGACGCCTCAATGGCCATGACCAGATATCCAACTCCTGGATAGACATAATTTCCATCCACCTAAGAGATATCAGCAACCGATGTCATAGCAAGCGTTTGGTGTACTCACCATATGGTCTCTAAGCCAAGGGTTCTCGTTCAATCGCACAAACTGTCTCCACCGGGGGGCATTCGCATTCCAGTCCGCGACAGGTGCTCCAAAAAGATCGTGACGTGGGAATTTCCTGTGCCGCACATTCCTGCTCAGGCGGCTCTCGTAAAGAACCTTCTCCGTATGGTTGAAGGCGTAAGGCGGCAGGTCGACTAGCATTTTACACGGTTTTCTGTTTGATCGCGAGGCAAGATTCACCTTGTGGAGATTTATCGAGCAGCCACTCGCCGCCAAGGACCCAACAGTGCTCAAGAAAATGTCAAGACTGTAGTCATTGCGTTTCAGAACTGCCAGATATTTGATGCCTGATCGATTCTTATTCAGACCTATTGTTTCCTTGATGGCACTTTGTAACGTCGAGTGTGGACCTATCTCCACGATGTGTGTCATACCTCCGCCGGCGACTGATGACCGAGAGTTCATGGCAGTGAGAGCAGTAGTGAACCGCACAGGCGACACCATGTTATCCACCCAGTACTGGCCGGTAAGATGCTCGTTCACAACCTCTTCTCCGGTGACAGTCGAGACCATGTGCACTATATGGGGTACGGCCAACCGACTTCCAAGTAAAATGTTGCCCGTGAGCTTCAAATATTCCTCAGCGATCGCGACCATATGCGCTGAGTGGTACGCATTCTTGACGTTCAGCTTACGAGCGAACACTCCATCGTTGTCCAGGAGTTCCTTCAGCGCATCTATCAAGGCCTCGTCACCAGAGACGGTATTGTTCTTGGGGCTGTTGTAGCAAGCAATGATCAGCTCCCCATTGCCATTTTGCCGAACAAGCTCGAGGTACGGCTCCAACTGTGAGGAGCCTAGTCCCACTGCCATCATGGCTCCATTGGCAGAAAGCTGCTTTGACGAAACATATCCACGGTAGTATGCAACCTTCCACGCGCCTTCGCGGGATATTTTACCGGCACAGTACGCGGCGGCAATCTCACCCGATGAGTGCCCAATCACACGCTTGGGGAATACACCCCAGCTGGCCAGTAGGTCCACAATTGCCACCTGCAATGCTGTGCACAGTGGATGGGCAATCTCAGGCAGGTTAACTCGGGGGGACTTCCTCTCGGCCAGCAGTTCATCTATGTTGTGTCAGTTGATGTTTTGCCAATGTATGAAGTTGAAAATGGCCTACCAAGTAGCGACCACGGACTCCCCAGCCGACGCATGTAATCAGAAGCCTCTTCTAGTGACTCTAAGAAAACCGAGTAGGTCAACAGAGCTCTACCCATCGCCTGATACTGAGCGCCCTGTCCAGTGAAAACGAAAGATATTTCCGGTGCATGAGTCGATCTGACAGGTTTTGTGAAATTAGACTCTGAGAGATTCCGAGCAAGCTCTCTTGATGTCGATGCCGTGACGATACTCTTCCAAGGAAACGACGAGCGCCGATTCGACAGGGTAAACGAGAGGTCGTCGAGAACCCGGTCGAGGGTATTGCGTCGGTCCGTCTTGCGATCGAGGTACTGGGCGTATGCTGATGCGTTTCGCTTGATACCATCTTCGTCAAAGGCAGTCAACATGAACAGTTGAGGGACATTCATTAAGCTCGTGTATGGGTTCAATGAGCCGAGAACAGGAGATGGGCAAAATACGTCGCTTGCGGGCGTGTCGATAAAGGTACCACTGCTGACAGAATAGTCGCTTTCATCGGCTGAGCTTGACCTGCTGTAATCCATTTCGTTGTCTAATCGCTGTGACAACAAAAGCCTTCCCCTGGGAGTCGCAAGTTTTGGTATGCTCATCGTTGTATTATGGGCAGCTGGTATGCGTCGTTGATTGAGAAAGTGGTAGGCGTCATCGAGGACACAGTGAGCATTTGTGCCGCCGATTCCAAACGAATTGACAGATATCCTGCGCAATCCTGACGATGGCCAAGGAGTATTCTGGGTAGGAAAGGCGATGTTCCAGTCGGCTGCCGGGACTTTAGGATTAACCTGCTGTAGATCAAAGTTGGGTGGAATGATGCCTGACTCGAGGATGAGAATGGATTTGATGAGACTCGCGACACCTGAGCCACCTTCCAGATGTCCGATGGTGGACTTGATCGTGCCGATGTATAACGGGCTGTCTCGTCGGCGTTTAAAGGCCCGAGCAAGCGCACCTGCCTCAATGGGATCACCCGTGGCGGTGCCGGTGCCGTGGGCCTCGACGAATCTCGTTTGTTCCAAATCCAGACCGGCTCTCCAGTAGACTTCACGTATCAATCGTTCTTGTGCTTCTGCACTTGGCACGGTAATACCTGGCGTCCGACCATCTTGATTGACTCCGGTCTCACGTATCACGGCGCGGATCGTATCGCCATCCCTCACGGCGACGGACAGTGGCTTCAGGACTACAGTACCAACACCTTCCCCGCGGGCATACCCCTCTGCTCGAGCATCAAAGCTAAAAGATCGCCCCTGAGCACCCAGCAGACCATGATGGCTCATGCCAATGGTCTCCACTGGATTCTCCAAGATACTTACACCGCTGACAAGGGCCTTGTAATGACAAGTTAGCTCACGAGATTCCTTCTCTCACCGTGACACACATTTTACTTACCATATTCGATTCTCGAGCCCGCAGGCTCTGGACTGCGAGATGCAATGCCACCAGACTGCTGGAACAGGCGGTATCAATAGTCATACTGGGACCCTTAAAGTCAAAGAACCAGCTAACTCGGTTCGATAAGATTGCGTTCGTAACTCCCGTTGGCTTGTATTTGATAGTCGTCTCAGGATCAGAGTTGAGGATACCCAGGTAGTCGTGATTGAATCCGCTGACGAATACGGACGTGTTCGAGCCCAAGGCATCAGCCAGAGAAATTCCAGAATTCTCAAGCGCATGGAAGACATTTTCCATGACCAACCGCTGTTGCGGATCGAGGGTCAAGAGTTCATTCTTGGTGATATTGAAGAAGGATCCATCAAAATAGGCTGGGTCTTCGGCGAGGTAATGGCCTCCTTGTACATGAAACTAAATCTGGTTCAGTCATTTGATATCTCATAGCAGTGTCAACACCCACCGTGCCTCCATGCTCAGGATCCGGATGGTAGAATGCTGCGGCATTGCATCGTTCCTTCGGGATGGATGACCAGGTCGAGCGTGCCTGCAATAGAAGCTCCCATAAATTTTCGGTAGAGGCGGCCTGCGGGAAGCGTGTAGCAAGACCAACGACGGCGACGGGTTCCAGTGCATCCGGAGCATCCCCGTCGCCGGTGACGCCATTGATCAGAAAGGGGGGCATGATGAGAGCAGACTCAAGCATATCATCCCAGGAAGAAACCAGGAGCAGTAGCCATATTTCTAGTTTGGCGCAAAGGCCAAGCGTCCAACAGGTTCCAGGTGCCCAAAAGGTGGGTGAGTGAGGGGGTGAGAGTGAGTTGAGACGCTAGTTCAAGGTTTCACTTCGAAAAAGCAGCACCTTTTGTTTTTTTCCCCTCTTGATCAGCGCATGAGCCGGATAATTCTCCTCTGAAATCAGCCAGTTCTATTTCTACGCGCTTTTCGGGTGGAGCATTTGTCACACAAGAAGCCTCATCTTGAGACTACGTTCAACGGTCCCGAACAGTCGAGCCATAGGAAGCGACGTTGTGGGCCTGGACCACTTTCTCTCATTATGGCGCATTATGCATCCTAGCTGCACACTTTGCAGGTGGCAGCTGCAGCGATCTTCGGGTTCTCGGGTCGCGCGCTTCTAACGGCGCCTACCACTATCCGAAGCCGGTCATTGGCCAATTGAGCTTCCATTCCCAGTTGATACCCACATGGGGCCCTCGCATTTGACCCTGTTCGCATGACAAGCTAACTGTCAGGATCTCCTGCAGGAATATTAGCAATCCCCAGTCTGAACCAAATAACCTGTCATTTCTGGGGATTTCTGACTGCCACCAGTCGGGTCTTCGGTAGCGTTCTATCAAAACAAACCTACGAACAATCCTCCCGTAGGTTAACTTTCCCCGCAAACATGGGTCGGTCTATCGTCCGCCGTAGTCGGTCCAGGCCCCTGGCGACAACATTACAACACCTGAAGAACCAAAAAGGACCCCATTGGTACCCACTGGTACCCACGCACATTCCGGGCGTCCGCATATGTGGCAGACGACTACTCCGTATATGGAGTAAGTATCGAGTGATTCCTTGGAAATCAGCCCATACATCTACACCGCATATCCTTCAGTACACTGGTGTTTCTCGGGGGCTAACCCGACTAGGCAAGAGCTTAAACCCCAGCAACCTGATAATGGAACATGGTCAAGCGGGACTTCACTTTCAACTGCCGGTCTCTGTCATGGAGAAGTGGGGCTTTATGCACAAAGCTCAAGTGGGACGTCATCTTATTGACTCTAATTATGCCATATATGCGCCCTGCTCTTCTCGGATTCTTCCTTCGCAATCGTGTCGCGAGTCCCCTGCTATGCCTCGAATAATTCATCCTAATATTCGTGATTTTCCTCACTGAGCACGCGCCACCGAACGTGGTCATACTGTATTGGTCGATTGCTCCCTGGGGTTTGGTGCCTTTTAGCCTTTGCCTAGAATGAACCCAGGCAGACCTGTATTGTGCATTGCCTTTGGTGGATATGTGAGGTTGTCGGGTTAGGGGGAGTTCGAATAGATCATTATCTGGAACTCCCTAGGATATTCTAGATATTGTCGATTCCCGAGACGTACCGCAACTGGAAAAGTTACTGAGGCGAGGAGTGTGAATTGTCAATTGATTCTGGGAAACATTAACTAGTTAACTAGTTAGTTGTTCCTAAAAAGAGGTCGGCAGATTTAGTCACAGCGACTCCGTCTCGTCTCTGAGTGTGGCTAAAAGACAGATCAGCGGATTCCTCCTCGGAAACGATTCACGAAGCCGCAATGACTAAATCCGCTGTCCAGGTGACCCATTTTTGGGAACAACTAACTGGTTAGTGTTTCTCAGAGCCAATCGACAATCCATAACTGTCCAAGGAAACCTCGCCTTGGTAACTTCTCCAGTTGTGGTGTGCCCTGGCGATCGGTACTATCTAATATCTATCCCGAGAAGTTCCAGATGGATATGGGTTACTCTTTACCGATCCATCGGGAAGTGCCCGGAATGTAGGACCTTCGCAACCTTTCAACCTTGTAGTTTTCCTGCTGCACATATAGCGTAGATTGCCTGCTGCGGCTCGCATCGAGTTTCTGGCATCTGACCGAGCTGGTATATCTTTAGTTGGTATTACTAGTCAGTGTGAAAGTAATCATGAGGATTGATAATATCAACTAACCTGTTACCAGAGGGCAATCTAAAAGAAGGATCTCAATATAGGTCCCAGAGAACGAAAATATCAAGTAGAGGAGAAAAGAAAAGAAGGAGAAGCCAGGGCAAGAGAGTTTCTATAACCTAAAAGAAGCGACCAGAGTTCGAAGGGGAGTCGGAGTCCGAATTCGACGGGGGTCGGAGTTCTACATAACAACATACATAAAGGGGACTAGTCCCGATCCGGTTAGCCACCTAACTTCCAAGTCACATGCCATGAGGTCACGTGCCAGCTGCCCGCCGGCGGTCTATTTACAATGCGGTGACAGCCATCGATAACAGATGGACTCCTTGGAGTGGAAACAAGGGCAGTTCTACGAGCTAGTTGGACGTAGCGCTATCTACTACCTGCTCCAGGAGGACATCATTCGGTACTCAACATCATCACCCCCACTACCCCGGGCCTCCAACAACCCCAAATCAAACTAATGCAACCTCGCAACAGCCAGACAGCTCTATGATCGCCAGCTGTGGGATGACCCACTTATCGGAAGAAAACCGACCCTAGCTTACGCACTTTTTTTATCCACCAACCGACGCCCTAGGCCGAGCAACCAGCTCCTAGAAGACCTGCGGTGAACCGTCTAAGGACTCACACCGACATTTGTCTGTGCCGTCAATGGCGAGCTCCTCTACGCGGAGGTAACCCGATGTGGCGAGTTAAGAGGCAAAGGCTTCCTTATGCAGGTGCGCAAATAGGGCAGATATTGCTATTGTAGCGCCATGTCGGATTGTAGTGTACGGCATATTCGTCGGGTGAGGAGATGTGGATTTCCTGTTGCGCTTTTAAGAGCTCGTCGGGCTGGTGTGTTGGAAAGAGTCACTCTCCCAGTTCTGCAGATCCATTGTTTACCGCGCACCGAGACACTCTAGCCAGGTATTGGGAGGTTATAGGTCCTCGGCTTGAGCTCTATGAAGCCCGCTCTGGAATGCATAGGACATCAACCAAGTTTAACCATGTTTGACCATGTGTCGGCCTTGGCTGTGAAAGTGCTTCCATATTCGCAACTTAAACTTGAATTATTTGGTACCAGTCTTACTTTATCACGCTAGCCTTGTGGAGTCATGAAATTGTGGAGTCATGAAAGATGTTGATAGCGAGTCAACAACTGGTATACAGAAAGGTCAAACTCAGAATAACGCCCGGTAGCACTCTAGACTTTCTTCATATCTTAGAGTAACTAATGGGGGCATCTCAACCTTAAACGAGAATCGCACCAATACCTAGGTACCAAGGGGGTGGTATCTACAAGACCTCGGGACATCTGTAGTAAGAATAAGTCTAATGTTGCCTACAAAGGAAGCAAAGCAAGTATGATCTCCCTAGGTAGCCCGAAGCCTTGAGTCAGGGGAAACATATAGATGCAATATACAATACAACATCACAGCTCGTCCTTCAACTCTGCCGGCGGGGGCATCGGCCGGCCACTATCAGTCGCCAGATCGACACCAATCTTCTTGCGCCACTTCTCCCACAACAAGAAGAACTCTTTCTCCATGCCGCTCTCCATCTCGTCGGGCAGAACAACTATATACTCAACGTAGAGATTACCAGGCTCATCATTATCCTCATGGTGGTCACGATCATGCAAACCACCCTCCGAATAAGCCGGCATTCCCTCCCCGCGAACCGTCTCCACAGCCAGTGGCTGCACAACATCACCACGCTTGCGACCAAGACGAACAACATGCCCATCAAGATGCGTCACATTCCTTGACCACTCACCCATCCAGGCCTCCCGCAACGAAAGCGTCTCTTTCCAGAAAAGATCCTTTCCCTTCCTGCGGAAGAAAGTCCCATCCGTGCGCTCCGCATCCTCATCCCCAAGTTCAGGCTCCTTCTCATCCAAAATCACAATCAAGTCACCAGCAACCCAATCCGGGCTCTCATCAGCCTCATTCTCAAACACAAGTCTCGTGCCCCGGTCCATACCAGGCTCAATCTCCGCTGTCGTCTCAACACTCCTTCGCACAACCCGATTTCCATGACACATAGGACAAGGATTCTTAATCTTCTTCCCCTGTCCACCACATTTATCACAAGCCATTTGAACCTGCTGGAACATGCCCGGTGCAAGCATGTGTTTCTGAATCACCATTCCCCGACCATTACACCGATCACATGTCTCAACCTTGTGATCCTTCGATCCTGACCCCTCACACGCATCGCAAATCTGCTGCTTCTCAACTAAGAAGTTGATCTCACGACCTGTGTAGAAATCACGTAAAGGTAACGCCGCCTTCACCTCCATATCCGGACCGCGTCTGTGTCCAGACCCATGGCCAAAATGTCCACCGCCGCCGAAGAACCGTGAGAATAAATCGAACGGGTCATTGGCTCGTCCGCCAGCTTGTCCGCCTTTGCGGTGCTGCTCGACGCCCTCATGGCCGTGTTGGTCGTAGATCTTGCGTACTGATGGGGTGGATAGGACATCGTACGCGTCTGCGATTTCGACGAATTTCTCCCGTGCTGATTCGTCGTTCCTAACAAACGTATCAGTAATTGCCCGCACGGAGATAGGAGATGGACTCACGGGTTCTTGTCGGGATGGTATTTCTTGCTTAGCGTGCGGTATGCGCGCTTTATATCTTTCTCGGATGCGGACTTTTTTAGCCCGAGCACTTTGTAGTAATCTTCGGCTGCGAGCACGAGTACTGAGAATAATACTACCGCTAATGCGACCAGTATGCGGTTCATATACATCCTGTGTGTGTGCTGCTAGTGCAGCTCGTGTGTGTTGCCGGTTCCTGGGCACTTGGTGCGGAGTATCGGGTGGATGTCTCGCTCGGGAGAGCTTCGGCTGCGAGAGCTTGAAGCGGGGTGAAGAAGGTGGGTTGGGGGTGGAAGTTAAGCGGTAGTCATGAGGGTTGGTGATTGGGGGTCCCGGGTTATTAAACAATGTGGTCGGGTGTTTCGTTCAAGGTCCAGATGTCGGCGCGTGAAAGGGCCAGCTAATCCTTATCGCGGTCACGTGGCATGATACCGCGATCAACCTTGGAAGGCTTTTAAAGAGATGACATTAACATGCAAAATGAAATGCAAATACAAATCTGATTGAAGTGTTACGAGGGAGAACTAGATATTTGCCATAATGTTGGTTGTTTCGCATTTGCACCATCGTGTCCTATTCATGAGCAGAGTGATAACAATCATAATCATTAACGCCAGCGCCACGAAAAGAAAGCAAAACCTATTCCATCAACGAGTTCCAGCAACGTCGAAAATGTCGTTGCGCCATGTGTGGCCCAGGCCCTGAGTCTCATCTCCATCCTCAATCGCCTCCTGGGCTCGGGTCGCTTCCTCGTGCCAGGTCTTGACAATGCTGCCAGGCGCATAGATACCTTTGAAGACACCAGACTTTGGCGGCTCAAGAGCGACCCGAGCTTCGACATCTGTGTCGGCAGGCTTCAGTCGTGCAAGTACAGCACGTACGAAAGTTGCCAGATCCTGCGGGTTGGCAATGCGAGTGGCGCGCAAGCGCTCGCGGGCAAATACCAGTTCCCGGTTCAAGGCGTGAGCAGCAAAAACAATCTCTTCGGCGATCTTCTTCTCCAGCACTCGTCGTACGAGGTGCTTTAGGAATGGTTTGGTCAGCCAGAGGAGGAATCTCCACTTGCTCTTCGAGACTTTGTAGTCGAGCTTGTGGATGCGGACTCGGACATTGCGCAAGGTGAAGATTTGTTCCAGATTGGCGCGGCCGACCTCTACCTCCAGGCTTATGTCGATGCCTCGACGGTCGAGATAGAAGCTGGCGATACCTTCATCCTTCATATGCCAGAAGAAAGTGTGGGTCCTTAACCAGTACCCGAAATCGTGAGCGGTGATGTTCAAACCCTCGACTGTAACTCTGAACACGGTTTTGATATCCGTCTGGGCACGTTTTGAGTGTTTCTTGACTAACTCGATGTCGTTGCGAGTGGTCAGGTGCATGCGGTAGGGGAGAAACGAGGAGCAATTAACGGTGTGGCCAGGCTCCAGGATCAAATTCTCCAGCAGCAGATCCATCTCTGGAGCTACCACTTCCAGCCGAGGAATGGGCACATACTGAATCATACGCAGGACGACAGGAAGAAAGACGTTCACCATGTCGGCTGGAAGATCGGTTTTCTTATCGTTGTATGCATTCCGTGCGTTGTCGTAAAGCTTCGTGGTAGCATTGGTCAACTTGGTCACTGAAGGATCGTCAGGCAAGGCGCGCAGGGTGCGCTTAGCCTGAGCCAGGAACTCAACGACGTCCTGCCGAAGACCGGTCTCGGATCCCACTTTCTCCGATTGCTGCTGCAGTTCATCGAGTTTCTGCGGTGCAGAGTCGAAGAACTCGGGATCGGTGAGCATATTCTGCAGAGAGTTGCCTACTTCTCCCATCAACTGCTCAAACTCGGGGTCCTTGTTTGCATGGCGCAAGACGTCATGGAACTTTTGCCGGAGCTGATCCCATTCTTTTGCACTGCCGAACATACGCAACAAATCCCAAAATCGATCCACGGCCTGCTTCAGATCAGTATTAACCTCGATGTCTTCCTGCGCAGTGGTAGCCGTGTCCTCGGCCGCATTAGCGTAGAACATGGCATACCGCTTGACCATTTGTGCAATGGTCGAGACGGAATCCGAGTAGTCAGTCCGTTCCCGCAGCTGCTGGACGGTCTTCTTCAGACGGGACAACAGTGTATCGCGTTCCTGGCCTGAAAAGTGCTCTTTGGCACTCCTCACGGCTTCCTGGCCGGTTTGAGCAATGCCCTCTCCAGCGACTTCAGCGACGTGTGAAACTTCTCCAGATATTTCTTCCCGCGATACCTCACGGCCTTCATCAGCACCGGCTCCTTGTAGAGCCTCCTCTTCATTCTGCGATGGCTTGATCTGTTCAGCAACAGCCTTGGAGGTGTCGGAGAGGGACTCGGCGGTGTCGGCGAAGATCTGGCGGCCCACAGTAGCGATATCATCAACGAAGAGGCGGAAGTCGGCATTAGTCAAGAGCAAGCTCCCCACAGTACGGAAACTATCATAAGCTATCAAATTTCACGCATTAGCATCATGCCAAGAACTTCGGCCCAGCTGTCAATGCAGCGTGGAACTCGATGACCCACCGGCTTTAGTATCGGCGCGCGCCTTCACGTGGGCGGCCTGCTGCGACAAGCGCGGGGCATCGACCGACACGCGCGATCGTGCCAAGTGCCATAAGAACTCCTGCAGCTGGTCATCGTTGTTTTTGGTATGTAGGAGTTCAATGAAGGTCTGGATCCAGAGGCGGGCGTCGCGAACCAGCTGTCGGCTGTGGGTGCCGATCTCCTGGTTGCGAAGGTTCAATACGTCGGAGGCGAGTAGGGTGCGTAGATTCGCGATCGCCTGTTCGGTTGATGGCATGTACCCTTCAGAAATGGCGCGCAGCATCTGGTAGGAGTGCAGCTTCTGGTGCAGCCGGCGCTGGCGCGAAGTGTCGTCCTCATAGCGAGGGAGGAGGGGTTCCGTTTCATCGGGCATTGTGGATTAGGTGGCCCTATCAAGGGCTGCAGACATATGTGTAGTTGAGATGGCGATGGGAGGAAGCTTGAAATGAAAGGAGTAGCTCACTACAAGCTGCAAGCTATGAAGAGGGGAAGCTAGACAACCTGTTTCGGGCGCCGATGACGACACAACAGCACATCATGTAACTGCGTATTGTTTGCTATTTGTTTTATTCTATTAGCTATGTTACACTGGAGAGAATACAGTAAGAGAATACAAGAGTGAGAATAATCATAGTAACCATTCCAGAGTATATAGCTACCTAGGTAGTTATATACCTAAGTGTAGATAGATTGGATGGACATCCACAGCGATCGGCGGATCTGGGGAAGCTCTGGATTCGACCTTTTGACAACCCCAGCTGTCGCTGCGCCGATTAGACTTTGTACTTTCAACATTTATGGATTCAATTATCTTTATGGATTTCTCAATTATTGTTCTAATAGTATTTTTAGGTCCCGCGTTTGGTTCAACTAGCATGACTAAAGTGGACTGCCGATGCGATTGGTAGATCATCTAAAAGTGCTCTACAGTAGGATAAAAATAAAATGAAAAAAAAATAAAAGAGACTACGACTCGACCTCCCAACTACAACATATTCAGGTCACTCCCGATGTCATTATCGTTGCGGGAAAAGCACTGGGCAACTGCCGAGTGAGTCATGACTGAAACCACGCGTATTTCTCAGCTAAGCCTTTTATCCCCAACGGTCTCAACCTCTCAACTGCAGATGGTCACGAAATACGCTGCACTAGGGCAAGGGGCCCAATCAAATGCCCCTGGATTCCGATCTTTTCGGACTTTCGGATGTGGACTCTTCTTCCCGACCGAGAGACGAAAGGATAGGAAAAAAATCACGCAGGCCGTACTAGGGGGCTGGACGGACAGGAAATATACGTCCCGGTGAGGTCGTCGGCGAGGGAAGCCATTCAGAGAGCAGAACCGCATTGGTAATATGGCCAACTCGAAACAGGCCAAAGGTCCTACTTCCCACTCGGTCGTCTCCGTGCTTTCCTATCAACGCACGAAGCCGTGCGGGATGATGGCAGGCTCCGCCTGCCGTTTCCTCCTGAACTCCATCTAAGCTCCGTGGGGATATGTTCTTTTTTTTTTCTAGAAGGTCATGGCCATGTCAGCCTTAATATCCCGGAGTTTAGGCTGTATTCAATTTCGGAGATACATAGCTCCACTTCGGCACTGGCTGCGGCTCTGGAAGCTCGTTGAAGTGGAGGCCAATTGCTGGGCGGATCCATATTTCTGTTTCCCCCGGCCTGAATGACCAGTCGGAATTCAATATGGACTAACGCCCACGCGCTTCGGTAGCAGTTCAAGTTCTACCGTGTAGAACTCTGACTTTTGCAGATATGGAATGACTGTGATCTGCTGTACGGTGTAGGGCGGTTCCCAGTGCTGATCTTTGTTGGACAGGACGGAATGTACGATGTAGACGTAGATATTGAACAGGCTCATCTAGCCCTAACGGATCGTGAAATCAAAAATTGGAGTAACTCGGCGCCTCCCCGTCTCCACCTCCGGCGATTCAAAGCTCCCTTGCTGGACCTGCTTCCCAAAAAAGAAAAGAAGCTTTGTGAGGGATCCAGATTCCACCGACCATTCACGACCAACGGTTCGCTGCCATCACCGAAATATCCACATCCTGGGTCCCCTTTCTGACCCTCATCCCTTTGTGCATCCCCGACTCTTCCCGAATCTCCAAATCATGCCGTCGCTTTTACTGAACCTTGACCGTCCTCGACACGCGGACCCGGGTAATTTTCAGTCGGAATGTCTGGGATGATGTGCGCTCGAATGACCCAGGGGAAGACTAGGCTGTGGGCTGTACATAAAAACACTTCCCTCATGCCCCGTCTCTCTCATTTCTATCATTCATCTTCTGCCCCGACGAGTAAGCTGCGCTCTTCGCCTGACACAATGGCTCGGTTTTCTCCTCAACAAAGTCGTCCGGTCCATGCGACCCCCTTCATGAACCACTCGTCCACTCCTTCGTATGTCGCCGATTGCTATACCCGCCTCCCAAGGCATTGCCTGTTCAAGACACCTAGGCATGGCACATG
Organism: Penicillium decumbens; assembly: GCA_027569385.1. Taxonomy (NCBI): domain Eukaryota; kingdom Fungi; phylum Ascomycota; class Eurotiomycetes; order Eurotiales; family Aspergillaceae; genus Penicillium; species Penicillium decumbens. Next base: position 286,490 of record JAPDEZ010000004.1, on the reverse strand, counting down.
AAGTCCCCGGCTAACAATGACCTTGCCTATAGAGACGCGAACTATGACACCGCCAACCCTGTCTACATTCGCAAATACCTGCGCACCTACGGCCTCACTCCTCCCCGCTCCGAGAGCTACGAAACCCAAAAGGCCCGGTGCCTGGCACAGTTGGGTCTGAAGAACACCCCCATCGACAAGTTCCAATATCTCAGCACTCTCCGCAAGAACAATGTGCACCTCTTCTACCGTCTGGTTACCGATCATCTGAGGGTACGCAAACTCCGGCCGTGATTGGCCAAGGCCACCCCACGAAGTCTATAACACGAGCTAACGAGGACCCTGCAGGAGCTGACGCCCTTGATCTACACCCCGGTAGTCGGCGAGGCCTGCCAGCGCTGGTCCGAGATCTACCAGCAACCTGAGGGTACGTACTATGATGCGCACGAAGATAAACCGGCGCCACTAACACCGTGTTAGGTATGTACCTGAGCTGGGAAGATCGGGGAAATCTGGCGGCCGTGATCGCCAATTGGCCCCAGCCCACCGTGGAGATCACATGTATCACCGATGGTTCTCGTATTCTCGGACTGGGTGATCTGGGCATCAACGGCATGGGTATCCCCATTGGCAAGTTGGCCCTGTACACAGCCTGTGCGGGTATCCGCCCCGAGGCCACTCTCCCGTTGACCCTGGATCTGGGCACTAGCAACAAGACTCTCCGGGAAGACCCGCTGTACATGGGTAGCCGCCGTGACAAGATCAGTCCCGAGGAGGAGCGGGAGTTCTTGGACGAGTTGATGTCCGCTCTCACCGAGCGCTGGCCTGGGTAAGTTAATTCTCGTGTCAACCCGGGTGCACAGATGAGGGGGATCTGCAACGTCCGAAGTACATACACATGCTAACGGGAAGTCCAATTTAGCATTGTGATCCAGTTCGAGGACTTCAAGAACCCCTTCCCCGCACTTGAGCGTTACCAGGGTTCCTACACCTGCTTTAACGATGACATCCAGGGTACCGGCGCCGTCATTCTCGGTGGTGTCATCAACGCTGTCAAGCGTTCCGGTCTCCCCTGCAAGGATCAGCGTGCCGTCTTCTTCGGCGCTGGCTCGGCCGGTGTCGGTGTTGCCAAGCAGATCGTTGATTTCTTCGTCCGCGAGGGCATGACCGAGAAGGATGCTCGCAACTGCTTCTACCTCGTCGACACCAAGGGTCTCGTCACCGCTGATCGTGGTGACAAGCTCGCCGACCACAAGGTCTACTTCGCCCGTCAGGACAATAACGGCCAGCAGTTCAAGACCCTCGAGGAGGTCGTCGACCATGTCCAGCCTACCATCCTGATGGGTCTGTCCACCATGGGCGGTGTCTTCACCCCCGAGATCCTCCGCAAGATGGCCGACTGGAACACATCCCCCATCATCTTCCCTTTGTCTAACCCTTCCTCCAAGTCCGAGTGCGACTTCGAGACCGCCGTCAAGAACACTGACGGCCGCTGTCTCTTCGCCTCCGGCTCTCCCTTCCCCACCATGTCCTTCACCAACTCCCAGGGCCAAACCAACACATACTACCCCGGCCAGGGTAACAACATGTACGTGTTCCCCGGCATCGGCCTGGGCAGCATCCTGTCCAAGGCCGTCCGCGTGACCGACAACATGATCTACGCCTCCGGTGAAGCCCTCTCCAAGGCCCTGACCGCCGAGGAAATCGAACGTGGCCTGCTTTACCCGGATATCACCCGCATCCGCGAAGTCAGTGTCGTCGTTGCCCGCAACGTCATGCGCGCCGCCCAGGCGGACAAGGTCGACCGGGAAAATGCCCTGCGCAACATGAACGACAAGGACCTGGATAACTACATCAAGGTCCACATGTATGACCCCCACACCGAGGTCCGCGCTCTCGAGCGCGAGGTCGGCCACCTGCTCTCCAGCCTGGGCAACATGACCCCTTTCTCCAGTGGCTCGCCCACCGAGGAGGTGAACGGACACCCGCACAAGCTGTAAGGCTTTCCCGACACGAGCACTGCCTCGGTGATTCTTTGCCGGTGCCCTTTCTATTCTTCAAGCACTGTTCTAATCGGACCCGCTTAGGACCATTCCATGATGGCTCTTGGTCATCTTTCGTATATACTTTGTTATTTGATTTCGAGCGCTTCATTTCGGGATGGATACGGATGTTTTTCTTAATTATTTGGTTTTCTTTTGAAATACCCTCTTTCGTTGTTGGCTCGACGCCTCTGCATTTGGGGTCGGATACGATCATTGAATCGAATAAAATGGGATTTATTACTTTCTTTACTATATCTAAGGAATAGCCTCTACCCAGTTGCCCTTGTAGTTCCACGTCCCCTATTATTCTGATCAACGTGATCTGAACATTCATCTCTATAGTTGTCAGCAAGTTTGCCTGTTGAGTGATTCCAGGCTCCATCTTGCTCAGATAACTCAGTACTCTAATTTGATTCCACTATCCCGTACTCTGTCGCACAGGCCTACTTCCAATGGGTCACATGCCACGGAGGAACTAAACACCGGCGCTAACCAACGCCAATTCTAGGCAAGAGGCCCCACTAAATAGCATCTACTAGATGCACACTCCATGCACACTTCTTCTCCACCATCATTCATTCTACCGTTCCTGCGCCTAACCCGGGCCCACCGCCCGTTAAACCCGGCAATGCGATTGCTCGACAATAAGGGAGGAAAACAGAGTCTCATGAGTTTCAGTAAGTACCGAAGCTGTCGTCGCTGTTACCTCGCCCCTGGAGTTCTTCAGTTGGCTGCTTGAGTCGGGCTACCTGCCAGAACTAACAAGTTTGATTGCATGCCTAAGCCACGACGTAAGAGTGCCGACCTAATGTCTCTGTCTACTAGGGAGAGCAAAGGACCAAGTCTTCAGAAGACTAGCTCTCACCTTGTCCTCCCCGGCAGACAGATACGGCGGATCGCCACGGCACTCTCACGTCGTGGCTTAGGCATAGACCCACCAGAACCACCGGAGATCGACATTATAGAAGCACACGGAGACATCAATCTCTCCGCATCGTGATGACTAAGAGCCGAGGTAAATTTTTATTTTTTGGCCTCCACTCGCGAGAATTTTAGATCTTTCGGGGACATGTTTAATTGAGTGTTTGCTGCTGCATCTACTGTATTATTTTCTTTTTTTCTCCGGTTCGGGATTGTCACTAAATATCCGGTTTGCACTCCACTACCATCCATTTGACATGCATAACTGACCCCTGTCGATCTGCACTGCTAGCTGACATCGTAATCGCGGGCTCTGGACTATACCCCTTTCTGATTTTGTCAAAAGTCCCAATATACACAAAATGCCTTCTCCTCTAGCAGACCCTGTCAAACTGCCTTGCGGGCTTGTTTTTCCAAACCGCCTCTCCAAGGTTCGCAATTCCAAACTCCCATTCTAAGCAGGCACTAACAAAGGATAGGCCGCAATGGCCGAGATGTTGGCAAAAACCAACCAACCCAATGACAGCCTGAATGATGCCTACGAGAAATGGTCCCAAGGTGGTTGGGGCAGCATCCTCACTGGGAACGTCCAAGTCGACGTGGACCATCTAGGCAGTCCATTCGATCCGGCCCTGCATGGAGAGTACAAGGGTGACGAGACCCTCGTGGCACAATGGAAAAAGTACGCAGACGCATGCCAGAAGCACGGCACACCCGCCATTGTCCAGATCTGCCACCCTGGTCGACAGTCATTCCGCCCCGCTGGTCACCGCGGCATCTTCGCGCAGACTATCGCACCCAGCGCAGTCCCCATCAACCTGGGTGATAGCCTCCTCGAGCGTCTCATCGCATGCATGGCATGGGCCCAGCCACGCGAGATGACCCATGGCGACATTGAGAAAGCAATCCGTAGCTTCGTGGACACTGCACGATTAATGGCCGACGCCGGCTTCTCAGGCGTTGAATTGCACGGTGCCCACGGCTACCTAATCGGTACATTTCCCTATAATTCAACACCAACACCACTAATCACCATACATAGATCAATTCCTAAACAGCAAAACAAACCTCCGCACTGACGAATATGGCGGCACGCCCGAGAAACGCGCCCGCTTCGTGTTGGAGATCCTGTCCGAAACCCGCAAAGTGGTCCCATCCACCTTCGCCATCGGCATAAAGCTCAACTCCGCAGACCACAGCTCCGCCATTTTCGAAGACACAATGATTCAAATCAAGCTACTTGTCGAAGCAGGCATTGATTTCATGGAAATCAGTGGCGGTAGTTACGAAGACCCACAGATGATGGGGTATTCCAAGTCCACTGCGCCCAAATCCGAGCGAACTGCTGCGCGCGAGGCTTTCTTCCTTGAATTTGCCAAGGAAGTCCGCCAGCGCCATTCCAAGCTTGTGCTTATGTTGACGGGTGGTTTCAGGACTCGGGCTGGTGCTGAGGCTGCTATTAGGGATGGTGCTTGTGATCTTGTGGGGATTGGGAGGCCTTCTGCTATTGATCCGCAGTTTGCGAATCTGTTACTGGATGAGAGTGTCCCTGACGAGAAGGCAGCGTTGCTGTTGGAGAAGGCGCCGGCGCCATTCTATGTTCGGTGGTTGCCGAGGAGTTTGGTTGGGGCTGGGGCTGAGAGTGTGAGTTGCTCTGTTTATCTTTGGATTGCTTTTGCTAACGTTGGTCTTAGATTTATTATGGTACACAAATTAGTAACCTATCGAAGGGGTTGGCTACTGTTGCTCCGGCTGTTTGAGCATGGGATTTGTTTTTGAGCTTTGGGGGTTGGGGTAGGTTGTCTGATAGAGTTTGACTAGAATTTAATATGCCATTTTGTGATACATGTAATCCTCCTAATACGAGATCCTTTCCTTTGTTTGAAGACTAGATTGAGGGCTATCTGTAGCTTGTAGGCTGTAAACGTTACGCTTAAAATTTGCTCTGTTGGATGCAGTCTTATGTACGTGTGCTAGATATTCACTACATTCGCTGAATATTTGCCAAAGACGGGCACCAGTCTTTTTCCTACGTTGGTGTTCTTGCCTTGTAGGTATGAAGTATTCACGGATATGATAAACGTCATATCATCATCTACTAGGGCAATATGCTTGAAAATATGACTACGACGGAGAACGAAGCTTAAGCGGCGGATCTGAATCATCTTTGATCTGAATGATCCTCCAAAATCCTTGGATATAAAATATCTATATAGCCAAATGACTACCCATAGGCAGCTATCAATCTAATACTTCGATATCCTTAAACTGGTATACCAATGTCATCGCGAGGTCCTCGCGAGGTCCTTGCGAGTCATCACGAAGTCCGAGCTATAACCTCATATCTTTTTGCTCTAATAATTCTTGTCTTCACTTTTCTATCTCTCTATAATCGATATGATAGATGCTAGCTATCATACTCGTGCTCTATATCTCTCAACTATAGCTCAATAAGTGAGAAAAATACGTTCTTGTAGCCAGAAAAGTAAGAGTAAGACTTGAGATATTCGTGCCTAGTTTGCTTGCTCTTGCTAGCGCGTCGCCTAACCATCGCGTCCATCTTGCACGCGTATCTCTCACTTACTTAGCCATCCAAGCCTCCCCCTCTTCCTTTCTTCTTCCTCCATCTACCTATCACTGTCTTTCTCCCCAAACAAAGACAAACCTGCATCACAATGATGCACAACCTTTCTGGCCGCAAGGCCAATACCATCAACCACCCTGCCGGCGCCTCTGGCGTCAGCCTTGCCGGTAAGTATACACCCATATACCCACATAACCCCGCGTCACATCCATGCTAACACAATCCAGACGACCCCAGCTTCGACGGGGACGTCGATACTGACGACAGTGACAGCGATGTCACTTCGTCAGTCGTCTCCTCCGATGAGGAACTGGCCGGCGACTCTGAGTTGGAGTCGTCGGCCAGGGTCGAGTCGGGGTCGCCGGCAAGCGAGCAGAAAACCCCTGCCAGCGAGACTCCCGAGGCTTCTCAGGCCCGGGAGGAGGAGTCACTCCTGGACCGTATCGACGAGTCCTATGAGGAGTATGACTGGAACCTCACGACCGACGAAGAGCTAATGGCTATGCTGAAGGTATGTTCTCTGACTATTCTCTTGCTTTGCGTTCTTTAGATACTTGCCTTGGGGGTTTCAAGTGAATGCATGCTAATATCACTTTGTTGTTAGGCTAATTAGCACGACGTCGGTCGTTCTTGCTGGTGGGCGGAGGGGTGGTTGATGTCTGTTGGCTGGGGCGGTCCGTTTTTGTTTTTGTTTTCTTGTTTGTTTTTTTGGGCTTTGTTTTGGCTCCTGGAGTTCTGGAGTTCTGGAGTTCTGGTTCTGGTTCTGATTCTGTGTTTGTTTGATTATACCCATGAGAGTGGTGAATACCCTCTACAATGTGTGCTTGACGTCTGCTACAATACGTAGTCTTAGTTCCCCGATTGGGGCTTGCTTGCTCAAATCTTTGCTTGCTTAAATATTTTGCGTGAACTTGTGGTAGGAATACTGCTACCCTAGGATAAGAAATGCGCAACTACTGCCATCGAAACTAAAGTGCGGATACTAGGTAGCCTAGGGTAGTACTTCACATAGCAATACATCGAGCTATGCCTATACCTTTCGTATATATATTTGTTTGGTTATGCCTTACTGTGTAGATAAAGTTTAGGCTACATGGAATGCCACGTGGGAAACTAGGATACATAATCCCTGTTCCGAACTTAGGGTTTACCCGTTGCCTTGGCCAATGAGAACGTCTGGTTCAACAAAGAGCAAAGTGGGGCAAAGTAAAGGTAAAGTAAGAGAATGTTATACACTAGTCATATTGAAGGTGTCATATTGATGGTAAACTAAGGATCAAACTACCAAGCATCAGCCATCCTACCTAGGATAGCAACGGAGTTACCTGACTAAGTCACATAATTATCTATACGACAAATGGAACAAAACATCTTGAAGGGACCATAGCTTTGAAAGCCGACTGAACCGGCTGGAAGCCTACGGAAGATCGGGGCCTGGTTTTAGATTGCGGAGCTTTCCCTCTTTAAGATTAGTTAGTTATTAACTGTATGACTCGTCCATCCGTGGGTCTGCAACAATCTAACTGTCCTCCGACTCCTCTTCTCTGACCTCCACCCGAGACCCCCGGCTAGTACCGCTAAGTGATCCTATAATAGCTACTTCCTCTTCATAGGAAGTGCCCACCATAACATCTGAGTTCACCCCTATTAATGTCGATGAACTACCGCCTTCCTCAATATCCAACACCCAGATCACCAATATCGTAATTCTGGTCAAGTGGACGCTACATCGGAGATCCCGATCTGTTTCAGGCGAAGCAAGTGTCTGGACCCTGAACAACTCCGACCAGCTCACAAAAAGGCAGACAGAGGTATGTGAAAGGCTTGACAAGAATTCTTTGATGGATTATATATTCTAACATCTTCTAGGTCATTTTTCCCAATCCCAACTCACCTGTGCCCAAGGGCTCTTAATCACCCGGGATAAAATTTGGCGGGGGGCGTTAGATCCGACACGCAACCCCGATGAAGTCTTGACCTTTGATCTTGACCACCTCCGGGCGGAGGCGGCTGTTGAGCTTGCTAGGATGGGACTTGGACCCGCGGCGTGAGTTTGGTGGCTTTGCTATGTCCGCTTGATACCAACACTTTTAAGGTTAGATATTGTTGGACACGTTTACGTTTATTGAACTGAATTACTTTAGATATTCAATAGAGCCATAGATTATTCAATAATACTTCATGTATCTCCATATGGTGAAACGGATCTGCCTAATCGCAGCCCCTTCCCACCTACATTTTAGACCGCGTTTAGGGGTCCTCTAAAAGAAAATATAACCACCTCGTCCGGCGTGATGTTCAAGGTCACCATCTATGACGTTCGTGAGGGGCGTCCCGAGTTTACGGCTAGCTCGGTAAGCGCATCTCTGATTATTTTTATCGGAAGTTCTGCAATAAGCTTCGTGAGCAACGTCAGGCCCTCTGAGAGGTCAATATTGAGAATGCTCTCGGAAGAAATTGAAGATAATGAAGCTAATATATATATCTCCGCAAGGCTAACGCAGCGATAGATTAAATCATGTGGCGGAAAAGTACTTCTAAGCACCTTTTGCTCCAATTAAGCAACTCTCTTAGTAAACCAGGGTGACTTGTCTGACCCTTGCTACTCTAGTCTTTAGCATCAAGTTTCATTCAACTTATGCTATAGAAAAACTAATCATCTTGCAATGCTAATGTAGGGCCAATGTCAGTTACGAATTCTGCAGCCCTGGAGTGACTCACATCAAACTCGCCCAAAAATGCCTTGACTCCTTGCTTCAGGTAAATCTCCTTGGCGGTGCGGTTCCAGACGCCGTTGCCCTTCGGTAAGCCTATCCAGCTCGCAATAGTTTTGTAGGGTATGTGATTGTCAAATTTTGGGCGTATTGCATGGATCCCACCCTCACCCGAGATAACCTTGAATCCTATGAGTTTCTGGCTTTGGGTGTCAATGATCACTTGCCCGCCTGGTAGCCGATATCCAAAAATGATATTTGGCGTATGTGGCTCTGCACTGATGAGCTCAAACCCAGTAATATAAGTCACTGTCCTTTCAAGTATGACAGAAACGGCCACGCCAATAACAGAGTCTTGTAACAGAACGGGTTGAATAAACGAGACGTGCTCCGTCCAACAATTTTTGCACGAAGTCGGATCCGTTCCTAGTATCCAGCTTCTGTCGCATCGAAGCTCAGTATGAACTCCCCTCCACCGTAATTGGGTAAGCAAGTGTTTCCCAGAGGCAATCTGCTTATCCGTGGCTCTAGTCATTGAAAGTCTTTCTTTTAGCCATCTGTTATGATACCATGACCGCTGCATGAGAAGAAAATGAAAGTTTGATCTGTAGGGTGAGGTGTAGTGGTAAATAAGTCGCCAATCCTTGCTTTCGCAGTTTTGAGGGTCTTCGATTAGGTAGTTGAGAAACCCACGGTCTCCATCCCTCCAGAATCTCGATTTCCAAAATAATTGGACTTCAAAAACGGCAACCATGGCCCTTGATAAGCGTCGAAGCTTTAAATAGTCGGTAGTAGGAAGCCAAGTTGCTATTTCGGCTCGTATCTCTAATGGAAGCGAGCCGAAACGGTCGGTAATAGATGCACTTCTGCGGTTGTAGTCAATTGTTACGTTGCATCTTTCCAAAAACAGTTTTGCGGTCAATCCAAGGTCTGGGATCACGGGTCGCATTAGAGGGTGGAAATCATTTGCTGTTTAAGCGTTACCAAGAGAATAGTTGCACCCTATTATCTTTAGGGTCGTACCTTGTACAAGCTCGCTTCGATGCTTTAATTCACCCCAAACTGCCTTTCCTAAACGAGGTATATCCATGCATATTTCGAAAAGTCTATCTAAATCAATGGTTTCATCTCCAACATGGTTGACCAAGCAAGGCCAACAGCCATCATGAATTAGGAAAGCATTATCTGGCCCAATCTTTCTGGCCCGAAAGTGAAGCCGTCCCTCGTCATCACTAACGAGCTCAACTTCTTGGTCCGTGTAGGAATCCAAATCTGTCACAAAAACATCTGACAGCCGGACCCCGCTTGGGGTCAAGTATACTGTAAGCCATGAGCCTGGTGCGCAAATACTCAAATGCTAAATTTCTCATGGGCTTCAGACTCACTTGCTCGGTAGCTTGCCATCCATGCACATTTAATGGATTTGGATCTGGTGGCTATGGGCCATCCACAAGAAAAGCATCGAAGCTGGTGTCTGGACACAAGCATCACATAGGTGAGAGGGAAGGGTCGGATTGGCGATTCCGTGTCCATGGCGTGGTTGATCTAGCCAGAGGCCAACCAATTTGGACGGAGATGGAAGAAGATCTCTAGTTGTGACCGAGTAAATATTGACAAGAAAACAACCGTATAAGGGTCATTATGACATCAGCCTAGATCATCCTGTCCAAGCTAATTTAGCCCGTTTAGGAAGTCTGTATAGCTGCCACAACGAGCAGCCGCCCTGAGCGGCAGAGGTCCCCATCTAAGCATCTGGATTTGCCGATCCCTTGGTAGAAAGTTACCAAAGTACAAGGCATCATAATTGAATAATAAATCAGGCGTTATTTAATGTGTATCGACGTCGGCGACGTCGGCGGCGAGTGCGTCAAGGTCGTGCTCGCCCCTCCCCGTTGCCTTGGGAGGACTAGGCTTTTTAGCCCCAGCCTAAGATACACTAGTCTAATCTACATCTCCCCTATAAAGCTGGTACTGAAATGTCTGACCGCGTTGCGACTTAGATCAGCACGACGTTATTTCGTAACCGCACAGAAATCTATGATTCTACAGTCCACAATAGAATCATTAAACATATAATCACCTTTCCGCAAAGGGCTCTGGTATACCTTTTTCTTCCTGATCTTTCATAGCATCTAATTGCCTCCGCAACAGCTCATTGCCCTCTATTAAAGATTGAATAAACCTCGCCGCCTCATTAAGAATATACTTCCTTGTATAACTATGCTTCCCAAGCGTAGGAACAAGATTCGAAAGAATCTGGTATCCTCGTGTGATAACCTCTCGCCTCTTTTTCTCCGACCGACAATGGCACAGCTTCTGACCAGGCTTTTGCACACATTTCCGTTTCTTATTCGACGGCGTTGTATGTTCTTCATTTGGGCTGACCGGCGTTTCGGATTTCCTCTTCTCCGAACCGGATGTGCTCGAAGATGATATTGAACCGGGTGTTTCGCTTCGGTATTTGTGACGACGAGGGACATGTAATCCGTCCAAATTTTCCCAGAATTCGGTTGTGTAGTCTTGTATTTCGGTGTCGTAGTTGAAGCGAATGTTCATGCTGTCGCAGATGCATGCCATGTTGCGCATCAGATTCCGCACTAGCCGTTCTTCTGTCCAGGTTCCGATGGGACAGGAAAACCCATGGTAGCAAAAGCTAGGATCTGAACCCCATTGTAGACCATTGCCGAGTGGGAGTTGCTTTTGTGTGTTTGACTGCTGTCTGGCATCTTCGCCCAGGTAGCAGCGAGCGTCGAGATCGGTTATATGTGTCGCGGGTGAGATTGACATTGATTTTGTGGGCTAAGGATCAAGCTTGTCTGGTTTTGTTTGCTTTCCAATGCTGTATTATATTCGCATTTGCCGTTTAAAATGAGGTAGGTAGTTGTTCAGTTGGGGCTTGTAGTATCTTGTCTTGTGGTTAGAAGGGGCCGTGTGTAGGTTTAGGAGCGAAGCGATACTCACAAATAAGTATTGGCGGAAATACCGGAGCCTAATTCCCTAAAACGTTCTGTTGAGACTGCCGATCCCCTAATTTGATATCATATCGCCAGGGCTCGCGAGTTGGTAGGCTATCATCATACGTCAACACCGGAATGTACCCGGTCTTTAGTATAGGGCCGGGTGCATCCCGAACGTACGCATAGACAACTACATCGCGATGACTTATTGCGAGATGGTGTGAAATGGATTACACTCTGATTCTGGGGGTTTTCTCGCATTTTCACTGGCTTATTTCAGTCCTGCCTAATCGTATTCTATTTATTGTAGCTCTAGATTCTCGATATGCCCATCATAACAGCACGTGATTGGCTTCGGGTGCGTTCCGGATATCGCATTGGCGACTCTTTCCTTCCCAGCATTCATGTGTGTCCAACTGAAGACGATCCATGCGGCTAACATACGACTGGATCTTGGTTACCCCGTATCCGTTGGAAGTTCCCTGCAAACACTGACCCATGGGCCTATACATGACGCTTTATCACTCCGACTTGATCGATGTCTATCATCCCCCCCCCCCCCCCCCCCCCGGCTAGGAGCGGAAAGGTTATGAGCTAAACATGCTCCATTCTCATCCCAGTCATGTCTTCGAGGAATCGTATTTCTAAAGGAGACATCCCCCGCCGGCGCAAGACCGTTCTGGCATGCGAATCATGCCGAGAAAAGAAAGTCCGGTGTGACGGCTTGAAGCCGATATGTGGGCCTTGCGAGCGACGATCCTATCCGATCGATCGATGTGTCTACAAAATCGAGAACGCTCGTTCGGCCAGCAATGACGAATATCTAAGAATTCTTCACCGTCGGATTCGAGATCTTGAAGAGATCTGCTCTCGGAATGGAGTCGCTGTACCCCCTGCACCCCACAGCGTCGGTGACACGAGACCCCATGCTATACAAGAGCCTCAGCTAGGTGATGATGTCTTGAATACAGAGTCTAGGACATCCGCTGCTGTGGAGGGTCTTCTTGGGCTGGGCTCGACTACTGTGGTGTCTGGCCCGCGTCCTTCCTTACCTTCTTTTTCAGGGACGGCTCTACCACCTCATAGGAATCCAGCTCCTGTGCAGTCATCTCAACCCAGCAGGGGACCTCCTGAATATGATGGTATCGTACCATGTAGAACACTGGGATCCTATGATGCCCTTCGATTATCCTCTGACAATGTCTACCCTTCCCCATCCCCCAAACCCCACGGCAACGTCACAGCCATGGGCGCAATATCAGTTGCTGAGGACGAGGGCACCGATTCGCCTCAAGAAAAGTATTACGGAAACTCATCGGCAGCATCATTCATGCGCCTTGCAAGAGACTCGATGCCTATCCAAACCTATTTGCAAGATCTACGACACATGGAAAGCCTTGCACCCGATGCTTCCCGAAGAGACACGGGCCTTTGGAAAGACTGCAACGTCCCAACTCTAGGCCTTCAATTCGATGACTTTTCCCTACCTCCTCGGGCCCTGGCAGACCACCTCCTTGAGTGTTATTGGGAACGGGTTCATTGTCTATACCCTTTCTTCCATCGTCCGAGTTTTGAACTGGCATATGAGAATCTTTGGGGTTCGAGCAAGTGGCCAAAACCTGAGCTTCCTGGACTTAATATCGGGCTTGGTGGCTCTTTTGATTCTGGTCCTCAGTCGATTGTCTTTCACTGTGCTCTCAATGCTATCTTTGGTTTGGGCTGTCATTTTTCGGACATTCCTGCCACAGAGCGCGAAGCAGCCGCTTATACATTCTTCCTTCGGGCGAAACGGTTTGTTGGTCTCGATCTCTTGGATTGTGGGACTATCGGCGTGGTGCAAACACTTCTCATCATTGCAATTCTACTTCAAGGCACTCCTTATCCAGACCGATGCTGGAATAGTATTGGCGTCGCTTGCCGTGTTGCTCAGGGGCTTGGTTTGCACGAAGAAGGATCACAGCGATCTATCAAGCCACTAGAGAGGGAGATACGGCGACGCACCTGGCACGGCTGTGTCATAATGGACATGTACGTGCCTTCTAAGTTCCAAGGAAACCTACTAACAAGTACAGGATTGTGAGCATGACCTACGGAAGACCAAGCATGACATCTCATATCTCCCCAGTCCCAGTTCTAGGAATGAGACCCGAGTCAGGAGAAGACGACCCATGCGAACTTAGCGGACAACCCTGCGATCATCGGCTGGGATTCATGACATTCTACGTCTCCACAATCGAGCTTTACAAGATTCTCGAGGCGATCTTGTCAGATATCTATAACGCATGGCAATCCAGTTCCCGTCACCACTCCATGTCACCTACGGGCCTTAAACGTAAAAGCCTAGACGTCATCATGGAGCTTGACGATAAGCTTTCCGCATATGAGGTTAACATTCCTCCTGTTCTCAACTGGACAAATGCTCATCCTCCAAGCCCAAACACCCACCAAGAATCTATTTTTCAGCGACAACGAAATGTTCTACGTGCAAGGTATGGTAGCTCTTCCACAATTCCTACATTGTTAGACTTCCTAACACGCCAAGGTTCATCCATCTCCGTCTTCTTCTCTTCCGCCCTATGTTCACACAACTGTGTTCTGAAGAACGTCTAGGATGGAGCAGACACGGAGATTCAAACAAGAACATCACCCGCGACAAAAACATCATTTACTCCTCCATGTCCGTGAACTGCGCAGCTGCCTGTGTCACAGCCGCCGTGGAGCTAGTCTCGCTCGTCTGCGAGACGTATAGGACATCTCTTACAGATGCATGGTGGTACAATGGCTTTTGTACGTGACCACTAGACAAAGATATCAACTGAGCTGACGCGTGAAAGATACATCAACCGCAGGCTTTGTCCTGATCATGTCATATTCCTGCCACTCGATCCTCGACCAAGTCGACTCCCACACTGTCGATGAAAGCTGGCGCAAATGCGAAGAAGTTCTCTCCACTATGTCTTCATTCAGTATTTCCGCGCGGAACTCGCTACGGTTCTTGAAAGTGACTCACCAGCATATAGTTCAAAATTACAGTATGTCGTTCCTTAAGAGCTTGTGAATGGGTAACTAATGAGACTAGGCTTTGGTCGAAACGACATTCCATCCCCTGCTCCGAATCAAGCACACCAACAGTCCGGCCCTGAATCCCTTGAAGGTGCAGGACACACGGAAGTGCATATTCGTGATACAGAGCTCAAACCCCCAATGAACCCATTCATGAGCTGGGAAGATACAGGCTTAGGACAGGAAGAATTCGGATTCTTAGGAAGATTCGACCTCCCAGATCTAGCGAGCTGGTTTTCAGATGTACCGGATATATCATAGATTACTTTTTAGCTTTCGCGTCAGCTACAATGCATCAAACAGTGTCGTGTCAGCATGACTCCAGAATGTGCCGGATAAATTCTCCAACGTCTCGAAATCCGGCATCCATAATGGATCACTCTGGTTCTGATCTATCCACGGCGCAAGCTGTAACGCCATTCTAACCGCGTGATCCCTATCATCGGTTGTATACTGCGTTCCTGGATCAGGGGCTAATCCGGTTGCGTGGGGTGGGAATTTCTCGGTAGACATGCCAGGTACGGCGAGGGGAACACCGTGTTGCGCGGTCATCAGTTCAGCCATGTTGGCGTTTCGGGCTGTTTCGTTGCCTTGGAGCTTTTCCATGGCGGCGTTGACTAGGAGTTCGAATGCGTCGCGGTATTTTTTCACCCATGCTGCTCGTTCGCCCATTACGAAGAGAACGGTTGAGCAGGCGCGGATGTCGTTGCTCATGCGGATGGACCAGACTTGGTCTGTGTGTGTCCATAGTGCGTAGAGGAGTGTGATGCCGGCCATGAAGACCGTTTGGACTGCGAGGAAGGAGTGGCCGTATTCTAAGGTCTGGTGGAGACGCTTGTGGGATTGGCAGATTTCGCCTGCGGCGCGGAGACAGATATGGTAGTATGGGTCTGTTATTGGGAGGAGGGGGAGGAATGGTTGGATTAATAGTCTGACGGCTCGGTTGTAGTGGAGCATTGGGTAGTCCAGGTCTGCGCCGCTGAATCTGAGAAGGGCGGATTCTTTCCACTCTTCGAGTTCGAGATATAGGGGGTCCATTTTTAGTCGGAGGGATGATAGGGGTCGGTCGGCGCGGTAGATCTTATGTTGGATGCGGGAGTCGATGCGGCGGAGTTTGAAGAGGTAGATTGCGAATGTGAGGGAGGTTGGTTTGCTGGGTTGTTGGGGTTGGGGTGCTGTGAGAAGGGCGGGATCCTGGATGTCGTCGTCCACGTCTAATGGCAGGTCGAGGTCGATGTGGCGATCGGAGATGCTGAATGGGCGACCGAGAGACATTGAAACGACTCGCTCTAGATAATATACTACCCAGAACAGTCTTCTTCGCATTTGAGTGGTAAATGGGTCCATGTTGATCTCGTTTGCCTTGCGATGGAGACCGAGGTCAATCGCAGTGCGCATGGCCAGCCCGATCATGTACCACATTCCATGACTGGATGCTGTGCGCAGGTGATACACCACAAGAAGTACCATTGCTTCAATATTTTCAATAGAACGAGCTTCGCACATTGTAGGTACATATTGTAGTGCGGATGTGTAATATCGCTTGGAAAACTCGTCAGTAGCTAGTCGTTGATATCCTGAAGATGGTGATTACCTCAGGTGCAGTATATGCATATTTCCCGGTCTCACTTAACTTGAGCATAGTAGCACCAATGGCATAAACCATATTGAGCTTGAAGATGGCAAATCGATCAGACTGTGATAACTCTTCACGCTTAGCCTTGTACAGCTGCCATCGCTTCTCATGAAGACGCCACATCTGTCGACGGTTCAAGAATGGATACCGAGAATGTAGTCGTTGGAAATAAGTCTCAAGAATCCTTGATCCCATTTCATCAGTTGGAGGCTCGACGTTAGCTGGCAGAAGCTCTTCCATTCTCTTGGGTCGATCTGGGATTCGAGCACTGTTCCCAGGCTGCGGTGTTCCGCCTGCCGCCCCAGCAGCGCTTCGACTGGAACCAGTAGATGATGCAGCTTGCTGTTCGTGCATCCTAGAGATGAACTGGTTCCATACGCTAGCCTGGACCATTTCGCCCAGATTGGCAGCTAGAGAGAGACCAGAGCTTGAGCCCACGTAGGCGGGTGCTTCGGAGGAGCTCAAAGCAAGAAGGCCTACAATATCACCGACCGGGTTGGACTCGAGGCCGGACGCTGTCTGGGGCGTCACTCGGCTTCCTTGAGGTGACCATACTGAGCCCCCGCCGTTTGTCCCGACAATCTGGCCGGGAATCGACTCTTGGCCAAGTTTACTCTCGAGAAACGCCACCCGTTCTTCAAGGGCGCGCGTATAACTCAACAACAAGTCAGAAATTCGCACTCAACATGCCAAAAGGCACAGCGTTCGGGAAACTTACTCGTTCTCGCGATCGGTATCTTCTCGCACGCTGGACTTGTCGCACGTAACACCGGCCTTTTGGCAGTTGGAGCAAGTTGGATACTCGTTGTCGCACTACATCACAAAGGTCAGACTCTTCAGTATAATTCTCGTGGCGATCGCACTCTTTGCTTTCTTGTCTTGCAGCGGGTACATGCGGTCCTCCCGCGCTTCCGGGGGTTGTAGTCCTTGGATGCCGGACTGGTCTGTCTGGAGGACTCCGGGCTTTGTCCAAGCGCATACATGTTCGGGCCAAGGATTTAGAAGGCCACGCAAGAGTTCATCATATTAGCCTGCTCTCTGATGATGCAGCGTCAATGAAAGTGAAAGAAGAATGTCGGGGCGAAAGTCGAAGCGGCGGATCGAATGCCAAGACATTTGTTTGCCTACTCATTAACTCGATACGTAATGCTTCTTCTTCCTTCTTTTCTATATAATTATATTATCATTTAACTTGTGTTTGATCCTAATTAAGGTGCTTTTGATTTAATGAGTTTACCTATGTATTATTCGAAAGAAAATATGTACTTTTTGGTATCCAGCGCCATGCAGGTACAGAAAGAAATGCAAATATGCAAATGAAAAGTTAGTCAAGGGCCTGTGTATCCTTCATATTATGTCCTATATTTGTGCTCGGGGATTTTCTTTTCTTCTACACCCGCGAGCTCCGGTTCAGCGGGAGGCGGAGGCATAGAAGACTCCACGAGTGTCGACATAGAAGGCCGTTTCTCAACTGCGTCGGTAGACAAGGGACTCTCCGTCTCTGCAGACTGCGGCTCGGCAAGGGCTGCCTCCGCGTCTTTCTCAGCCTCCGCCTTTCGCTTCTCCTCTTCAATCTCTTCGGGCTCCTTTGGTCGCTCGAGGCCCCGATCGCGAACGAAGCAGCAAGCGAGGAAACAGACGCCGATGAGCGGAACTTGCAAGATAAAGACAGAGTGCGAGGCCTTGGAGTATGCGAGGAGGATCCCCGACCACTGGGATTCAGTGAGGGTTGAGCGAGACGGGAGCGTGTACGATGAATGTGTCAGGTAGGCAAATTCAGTGGGGAGGTGCGAGCGCAGAGTTGCTTGCAAGATGGCGGCTGAGATAGCGAGGCCGCAAGCACCACCCATGCAGCGGAAAAAGTTTCGGTTGGAAATGGAGATGGCTCGCTGGGATTTGGTGCAATGCGCTTGCAACGCGACAAGAGTCGGTTGGAACGTGAACCCGACTCCGGTGCCAGTGATGGCGACGCATACTGCGATGACGGCTGGATGTGTATGAGGGCCGAAGAGTAGCGTCAATCCGGCGCCTCTTTAAACATTGTTAGAATCCAATTGAACAGAGATAGTCGACAGCATCACACTTACAAGGTCCACAGCCCAAATCCAACCCAGATGATCTCACCGTAACGCTTAAGTCGAGAAATATACTGCCCAGAGCAAACTGATGCGATCGACTGTAGAGCCACCATGGGAGCAGTCAGTGCGGCCGACACGACGGGGGACCAGCCACGCGCATTTTGGTAGTAAAGCGGCAAATAGTAGAGATAGGACTGATAGACAGCTCCCAGAAGGAAACTCTGCAGGAACAGAGCAGAGATCACCCTGTTCTTGAAGAAAGTGACTTTAACATCCAGTTAGTAAATGACACTTGGACTTGAAGGATAAGAAACCTACTAGGAAGCATTGGAAGTGCGGCCACTTTCCATTCGATGAAAAAGAAGGCAACGAAAGAGCATCCTCCAATGACAAGCATGCTAATCACCATTGGAGAGTCCCACGTAAAGTACGACCCTCCTCCAGAAATAGGAATCAAAATGAAAATGATTCCAATAGAAGAGGCTAGTGAGCCAAACCAATCGATACGCCGCATGTTCTTTCGAAAACCATCCTTGCGAGCATTGTTGGGGATCAGAAAGTATCCCACAATGGCAGAACATGCAGCCAATGGTGAGATCAGCCAGAAGAAGCCTCGCCACGTTGACCGCATGATAAACGCAGCAGCTATGAATGGGCCGATGATGTTTCCCACACCGAGAGCTGAACCGAGAATGCCCTGATATTTACCACGCTTTTCCAATGTGACGATATCAGATACGATAATCATCGTTAATGATGTGACGCCACCACCGGCCACGCCGGCCACTCCGCGGAATACGTAGAACATGGCCGGGTCCTGTGAGAGGCCACAGAGCAAATCGGCAATGCAAAGTAAACACAGTGCAGAGATGTAGACGATTTTTCGACCGAAGATATCTGACAATCGGCCGTAGAGTACTGTGAACATGGTGTTGGCGATGAGAGATGAAGTACCGGCCCAGGATATCGTATCCTGAGCTCCAAGATCGCGGGCAATGGTGGGTAAGGTCACACTGATTCCGTTCTGGTCGACCATGGTGATCAGCAGCGAGATTGCTAAACCAGTGAAGACCACCATCAATTGTCCGAACGGGAGAATGTTGGTCTGATCGTGAAGGGCCTTTTCGGCCTCACGTTGTCGATTCATGCTGATATGGCACGGACAAGTCCAGGACGACTTGTTTAATATGGAGCTGTCAGAAATGCAACAAGGCGCATCACTCTAGTCTTGAAGGAAGACGGCTCATATAACAATCAAAGACAACCTTGGAATTCAAATCAGTCAGTGTCATCCGGCTCCTCGGCAACTTATCCTGAGCATCGATTGGAGACCGCCGCCGCGCAATCAAGATTAGAATCGGACATGACTCCGATGGGCTCAAAAGAGCCTGCATCTTGTCCTAATCCTCCACCGGTGGGCGTTCGATCTAGAAGGCGTCGGTTCATTCCGCGTCATCCCCGATATGATTGGCGCGCTGCAAACCCTGCAGATCCACCACTTCGGACATCCGATCGGACCGCCGCTTTAGTCATCGCGAAGTCTCACGCGACAGTGGCAGGTCCCTTTGATTGTCCTAGAATTGTTGAGGGTTTAGAAGATGGAGCGGTTGGATATACAGTAGCCCTGATTATCTGCTAAAGTCGAGGCCCAGATCACGCTGTTGAGTCTGCATTGAGCGGGATTCTGAAGGCATCGGAGCATCCGATCTGCCGATGTGATTACATAGCGCAGCTTGATTCCAGCCAGATCCTCGCTGAGGTGAAATAACCGCCCAGGGGAATCTGAATCGACCGTGGGGTGCAGTCTTTGCGAACTTGCATCACTGAGATACACGGCCAATGGATCGGAGATAGCTAGGTTATGTGAGTCACAATGAACCATAGAAAGAAACTTCAAGACCCGACTCAGCCCAGTCCAGATTGCTAGACCATCTATCATTATTGTATAGAGAAAAAAAGGGGTCAACTTATATCCAGGATGAACACTATAGGAAACTATTCCTGAAGATTCCAAGTGCTGGGACAAGTACACCGTGAAGATATTGGCCGCCTTGGACTGTCCATACTCGAGCCATCCGTTATATCCTGCTGTGGGACTGGACATGGGTGGCAGCCCCTCTGGGGTTTCTCGTCATGTGAACTTTATCAGCCTTTTCTCAACATTGCAAAGAGGACAATCATCAGATCTGCCGTATAGACAGCATCGCAGGAAAAAGACAAGACATTCACCTTCAGAACCAAACCACGGCATGAAACCCTCCAATCAGAGTGATATTAGCACCACACTGAAACGGCGACATAGAAAACCGCGAACAAGCCAGCGACTTCCAATGCAGCCGAAGGCCATTCTTTTGACTCTCATCCATTCTGTGACTAAGTCCAGAAACTCTCATCTGAAGCAAGAATCTCAAAAACATAATAAATGCCACGCTATCACGATTCGTCGGATAGATCGGTAAATCTAAGCTCGCTGAAGGTGTTGCACATCCAGGGCTTATAGAAGTTGTAGACCCAGCTGACCAGCACCGTTGACAACTTGGCGCATCTTCGAGACCTCCGTTCATCTGTGGGGTTATGCGGAGTTGGGCTTGACTCTCCGGGAATGTATCTGTCTAGCTCTGCTAACTCCATGGTTGACTCCTAGGGAAGAGTCATATGCCTTCTGTGGATTAATTCGTGGATGAATGTAATCGAGCCAGTGGATTCAACGCATGCTCTGTTGTGACTCCTCTTTGCTCTGGAAGCTTCGGGAAAAGTTCATGTTCAATGCCGAAGACCCCGTAGTGGCGAGATGGGCTGCCCAGCTGCCTCTGGAGATTTGGATCCTCCGTATCCGCTGGAAGTGGCCCCTGTTCTGGCTGTCGCGTGGCTTTGGCCTGGCCTGGATATAATCCTGTCGTGACACTCATTTGGGAACAAAAGGCTACGTGCTTTAGATGTTTCTAAAGTAATGGCATTCTGGGAAAGATCATACAAAATGTGGGTAAGTGTGCCTCTATCGCATCAGTTTTCACTCGAAACCGGATACTTCAATGATAGCCTAGGCCGAACACGTTGAGCAAGGTCAATTTATAATTTTGAAAGCTATATTAGCCGGTTATAGATAATCCCGAGCCAATGGGCTTCTAATCTGTCGTATATCAAGTTCGTCTCTTGGAAGTCATGGGGTCGTAAGGATAAACCTTTGGCACCAATTCCAAAAGAAGATACCATCGAGTAGCTAGTACAATGAAACATAATAAAGACTGGATAAAAGGCATTTTGACTCAATGTGGTATCAAGGAACGAAGAAGGAATTAATCAACATCCAATATCATGTCTCGTCGTTTTCGTAACCGTTCCAGGTCTGCGTCCACATGTACATGCCTGATAACCAACATCCTACCACAGGCACTGCTTTGAAAATTACTATGCATGGATCCGGTCCAGGTATCCTCTGTGGAATATACCTAGCTATCATTCGGACCAAGAGGAACCCCTAGCCCGCCAGTAGTCCATGCATTGTGTATATCGCGGGCGCTGAGTGCATTGACGGCATAGCCACCATCTTCAGCAACCTCGTGGCTGTCTCCCTCCGGTCCGTTCGGAGGAGCAGGACCCGGGTGTCTCGTGACAGTGCCCTGGTTTGGCACAGAGAGGTGAGGCATATAGCCAGCTCCTGTGACGTTGCCCTGGTTGGGGAAAAAGCTTTGATTCGGAGAGCCGCAGGTTGTGCAGGTGAATTCAATCTTGAAATTTGTGAGCATCATCTGCGGGACGGCTTGGGCGCTGCGTTGCGTATAGTCCGGAGGTTTGGGGTGCATCGGGGCTACTACTGGTAGAGCAGGAGTTGTGGGGTATCCAACGCCTGGCTGGGGTACCGTCATAGGGTGCGGGTTGTTGTTGAGGGTAGACTGGCTCGGTGTCCCAATGGGAGGCGCTTGTTGTATCTGAGGCGGCCGTATAGATTGAGCTGCTGGAGGTTGTGGTGCAGCAGAATGGTTGGTTGGGGACTCGGTTGGATCCCCAGAAGCGTCGTTAATCAATGATGGTTGCAAAGGATCTGGCATCCAGCGATTCTCTGACATGTCGCGGTATGCTGGCCCTGCGCTTGCTTGCGATTCAGGCTGCGAGTGGGTAGGTGAGTGGTGATCAACAACACTCATGTCTAGATCCAGTGACTGCTCGCCTTGGCTGTCCGCTTGCCGTGACTGCAGCTTTGTCAATGCGCGCTGCGCCTGTCTCATGGAGATATCATATCCATGGTAACGCTTGACTGCGTCGACAACATCCTGGCCTTTGATCCTGGTGTTCAAGTCGAATAGCTTGGGTATCTCACTTAGCAAGAACCGCACATGCGAGGCTTCCGAGCGCGCAGGAGTCATTCCTGCAGTGTCTGCGCCCCGTCGGCAACTATGGTTGTCTTGAAGGCTGGTGATATAGGTCGCGTTCTTGTTTGACCGACAGACCACACGAAAGAAGCAATTGGCGCCAGAGCGGCAGCCAATAACCACACTTTTCTTGTTGCTTCGGATCACACGAAGCTCCCAGTGCTGCCTGACCGATATACTTCGTATGACCGTCTTGAACTCCTCCAACGAGGAAAACCGCTGGCCCACGTGGAGCCCCGAGTACATCTCCGTCATGTTTGCAAGGACAGGGCACGCCGCAGGGATAAATACGACTGAGCAAGCAATTTGCCAGTCGCAGATACCCAGTCAACAAATTCCATCAGGGTGTAGTCCGTAAAAGCAACGGCTTACTCATGAGAATTGCAGATGCGCTGGTCAAGTGCGGAGTGCGTAGTTTCAGCCGGGCATTCTTGAGTAAAGTCTGCAGTGAGCTGTCAATCTCGATCACAGCAAGTAGATTCGTAATGAAAGCACAGTGGAATTCGCGGTGGATTGTGGGCCCGCGGACTCGTGGAGTGAATGTTCCAAAAAGTGTCTGGGGAAGCAGCTTAACTTATTAAGGTTAACGGGTGACCGACCGCTCACCTTGACTTTTCTTATTCTCTCCACCCTCGTCACCTTCCACCTCCTCCATCTACTCGAATCTTTTGGTTCTGGAGTATCCGGAGACTCTCACAAGGATTCAGCTATGGCTTCTTACAGCCTGCTGGACCAGCCAGAAGAAGGTCCGTTTCTCAATCCAGCAAACCGATCCAGCTACCAGGTTAACATTTCCACACTCGCAGATGCGCTTCACAAGTCGCGCCTTCTCAACGTCGAAGAAAAGCCCTTCAAGCGAATCTCCAAGCGCCTTTTAAATCCGGAGTCTTTCGTCGTTTCCCCTGCCTTACAAACGCTCACCCCTCCCCCCGAAGACGCCGACCCCGATGCGACCACAGCGGCCGAAGCCCAGAAGCAGAAACGGCTCGAAGAATGGCGCCACTTCCGCGAAGACGTGACTCTCGACTTCGCCGCCTTTGAAGGGAGCATTGCCCGCATCCAGTTCCTCCTCACCAGCAACGAGCAAGAGCGCCAGCGGTACGCGAATGAGAAGCTGCGCATTCTGGAGACAATGCAGTCGGTCCGGGAGAATACGACCGAGTTGCGCGCACAGCTTGAGGAGGCTCAGAGGGTTCTCGCTATGCGAAAGAGCTACGATGATCTCGCAGAGAAAATTACCAGCAACCGCCTGCTGAAGCCGCGGGAGGATCAACAGGCGAATCTGCAGAAGCTGCAGGTTGAAATTGCCGATTTGGAGAAGGAGAGCAAGGACTATGCGGAGACATGGACGGAGCGACGCGAGCAATTCGGCCGTATTGTGGAGGAGGGTATGCAGCTGCGGCGCTTGATCCGCGATGAGAAGGAGGAAGTTGAGCGACGAGAGGGTATGCAGGAAGGGGAGGATGGGGATGAGGGCGACATTGGCTCCAAAGGCAAGGCTAGCGGTGCTAATAGCCCGCATCCTGAAGCCGATAGCGCGACCCCGTCTCAACAGAGCCAAGATGAGAGCGGCCGGTTAGGTGTGGACAAGGCGTCTGGGAATGTGCGGGGTGCATCGCCACTGAGACAGGAGATTACAACAGAGATGAAGGCATCAACGGAGGATACGAATATGGATGAGGGAGAAGTCAGCGAGGGAGAAGGCGAGGAGCTCGAAGAAGGCGAGGAGCTCCCCGACGACCGCGAGAAGATGGATATCTCATGAACATTCTCTACGCATATACATTACGGCATGGTGTTAGGTTTACGGGCGTTGGTCATTCGGGTCTAGATTACATGCATTTTGAATTAAGTCTGTTCCTCCTTACGACACCTCACGCTCGGCCGTCTTGGCTTGGGCAATAGCTTCCTTAGCAGCAGTGATGTGCTCGACATTGCTCTCGGATCCTTTCTGACCCTCCTCGATCTATAAATAGCATGAGTATGCCGCGTGTAATTCGGTTAGGAGTAGACTCACAATGAGGGCCTCCAGGGCAGCCACGGTCTCCACAAGCTTCTTCTTCAAAGTAGGCATAACCTTCTTAGTCTCATCCAGAGCCAGACGCTATCCAAGTCAGTATGGATTATTGAGTAAGAAACTCTCGACATACCTCTTGCTTCAACAGATATTCCTTGTTCTCATCTTCGTTGCTCTGGTCATTCTCCAGCTTGTGGAGGCGCTCAGTCTGCTGCTGCAGCTCACGGTGATAGGAGGCCTCCTCCTTGACAAGGCGAATGACAGAGGAGGTTGTGATTTCAAGCTGGGAGCGAGGCATTGTGTCCGATCTGTTCGATGGTCAGATGCGATCTTGGAAGCTGCAATGTGCATGTCATGTATGCGTGACGTCATCTGCATCTCCGGGGACAGCCAGTGCCAGTGATATAAAGCTGAATCAAGCAAGACACGTACCTTTCTGTTCTTTGAATCAATTAACTGATAGGAGCTCAACAGCAAACCGTGATATCAGGAGAGCCCCTCATGATATCAATTGTTTGCTGTGTTTGCATGAGGGCCTTCACGTGCTTAGAGAGTCGAGTTCTCATGAACTCGAACATGGGCACAAACAATCATATAAGAGATGATAATAACCTTTATTGTGCACTGCTTAGTACCGAAAACGTTTGGAACCATTTTCGACAAATCTACATTTCCCTTGATCTCAATATCATACGCAACCATGGCCGCATGGTCAACTATGACGGTTTCTCAGCAATTTGGATGTTGCAACGTTTGAACCAGTCACCACTAGCGTAATTTGCGATGAGCCATACCATCCGCTCATAAATAATTAGTTTCTATAACAGAAATGGCGGTATTAATAGCCCGTGGCCCATTTAGGGGCAGTAACAGCACGGAGTAAGATCAAGCCAATGAGGACCCACCCGAAGCTTATGGATCCGCCTCGCCGCAAAGCGTACTTCTTTGACTTCCCCAGTATTAGCCACACCCTACCAATCGTCTCAAGTCTGAGTTGCCGGAAATCTTGTATACGCGTACGAAGAACCTTCCGATTGATCTCATCACCCTTCAATGTCACATCTTTATTCCTGTGGAATCTGGTCGAGTCCTTTACCGTCATAAGCCGCTATGCCAGCCCCCTCGCTCAAACACCTGGCCACAGCCACGGCGATTAAACACGTCAAACGTGAGTACATCAGACAGAAAAGCAACTTTTATCTAAAGAATATTGACTGATATGTTCTTGTTTGTGCAGTTCTAAACGACATCGGCAACCTACCTTATTCCCTTGCTCGCCCTATACTGTTAAAAGTCGATAATCCCGATAAGCTGGTACGTCAAGCAAACACAAACACATCTACGCATGCATCAAAGAACACAGCTAACATTTGCTCTCATCCAGCATTCCATGGAACTCCTATCCCCCCAAATAGCCGACGAAGACCAAGAAATATGGCTCGAATTCATCAAGCGCGACATCCCCCAGTGGGAGACCTACGATCTACCCGAGAAAACCAACCAATGGTACGAAGTCTACTGTGACCTACGCGATGTAGTCCAGCGATCCCTCGACGCCGACGCCGAGAGAATGAAGATGGCCATAGACGGCATCCAATCCGAGCGCGCTAGACTGACGCCCAAGATCATCTCGGGTTCCCGGGCTAGACGCATCGGCGGGATAGGACCTAGCTTTCGTCAGCGCGTTATTTCGAATGCCCCGAGGAAGTCGACTATATTTACGCCTCAGAGGAGGAATACTTCCCTGGCTATGCCGACGAAGCAATTGAATACCCGTGCTACGCAGGTTAGACAGGCGCCGAGGTCGCTTATTGAGGAGCATCGGAGGCCGGTTGAGCCTGTGCCGAAACGCAATGAGAATGATCGGCCGCCTGTCTCGGGATTATCCAAGCAGGGCTCGCAGACTGATAACAGTGGTTCTTCGTTGGCTGAACGGGAAGCGCGACTAAGGGTTTTGACTTCTGGGAAACTCATGCCCAATGGCGCAGAGCGAGTATCCCAAGATTCTGCCGCTGCCAAGAAGCCTATACTCAAGCGTCGCGCAACTTCGCCCCCTCCGCAGCCAAGCGCAACTTCTTCCTCCCATTCGCCTCAAACACCAACCACCGGCGATTCAACACCCGTACAAGCGGACACATCTGGCACTGCTCCTCGCCCTGCTGTAGTTCGCAAGCGACCGGATGATGTCTTCATTCGCCCGAAGCGTAAGCGGGTGTTCTAAGTGCTTTTTACCGTTTCCATTTAGCGATTCATGTCCTGTCCGCTTGCATGCTTGTGGACATATTGCATCTTCTGGAGTTTGAGGTTGGGTAACAGGTCAGTTCTATGGGCATATTTATCTTCGCCCATGTGTGGCCTGCATTCTCTGGGACATATGTTGGGATGTCACGATTATTTGGTTTGGAGTTCTGGTTCTTCTTGTTTATGGCATTTATAATGGACATATTCGAGGATAGTTCTTCATTCACTGTTTTCTTACTGGGACATGAGACTGGGGTCGTCGCGTCGATACATCAGGGTCTTGGGCATGTAGCAATATAGTGAGTGGGCAAGTGGGAACTGAGCAAAGTAATGACCTTGGGCCCGGCATTATTTCAGTGAGATGATAACATCACGTCTCGTAGCGGCACTTCCAGGAAACACTGGGATGCATTTCCATGGCCGTTCAATCTCCGCAGCCCATTCGGTCATCTTGTATCCGCCCAGATCAGCTGGAAGCCCCCAGCTCAAATGCAAAGTGTGCGCCAGTACCCTCAACGAAATAGTATTGCTCTTGCTAAAAGGGAAAAAAAAAGGGTTCGTTGGTATCTAAACTGGTTACGCGCAGCCACCACGCAGGGCAAGGACTAGATGAAGTGTGGCTCCGCCCTCGAGGTTGTATTCTGACGCCGTCTTGTCATCAGCCCTAACGTTAACAATATATGTCAGTTCGAGTGTCCTTATAGCAAGTATTTCCAGTCATATTTGTGGACGTAGCTGTAGATGTAACTGGGGAACGTACATCTGCTTGCCGCCGTAGATGAGCCGCTGCTGGACTGGGGGAATGCCCTCCTTTTCTTCAACGCGCTCCTTTATCCGGGAGACCTGTATCATCGATAAGGGTCAGTGGGAGCTGTTGTTGTAGTGTGCAAGGACATTGCGGCCTGTTCGGAGCTGGTCCTGTGCCGTGCCTGATTCGTGCTCGCGAGCAGTGGGTGTCTCGTCTCACCTTGTAGTCAGGCTCAATATCCAGCTCGATCTCCTTTCCGGTAAGGGTGCGGACTCTGCAAAGAGGACTGTGTAAGCGGTGTGACTTTTGAGTGTTCCGTGTCGGGGTCCGCGATGATGCAATTGAAGTGGGAAGGACAGGGCCAGCAACGTACTTGATCAACATATTGGTGGCGCGGGCGCTTTCGCTCTCGGATTTGTTTCTGGGTGGAGAGGGAGATTTGTCTGGGCCTTAGGGCGAGAGGGAGCCTGAATGTAAATGAGTGTCTTGGATGAAGAAGAGAGCCGCGTTGGCGGGGTTTGGTGGGGCTGTGGCCTTATTGCCTGATTGATACTGAGGCGTCCAAGGCTGAAAGGCTCTTCTCTTTGGCTGTTCTGGGGACTCAATCCGATAGTAGATGAAGGAAATCGCTTATTAGATGGATTACTTCAAAGGTGAAAGTAGACATATGCCTTTATCAGCTATTTCGACGGCATTACTTTCTCGCATTCTCATTGGTGGAGGTTGCAGGTTCAGGCCCCGGAGACGACAAGGAATTAAACTATCCTGAACTTCCATAGAACACTATATTTTAGCTTCTGACTTTCCTTTGGTTTTCGTCTGGGGATTTTCTGCTCTTTGCACTGTCTGGTGGTCAGAGGCATTCAAGGGCTATATATATCCGTCGGCTATCGCCTCGCATCGCCCCCGCTACGCCTGGACCTACACACCGCGACTTTGGAAAGAGCCCTCTGGAAGTCTTCCAGAGATGCTCAATTGACAATTTATTTTTGCAGTTTGAGAAAGATCAAGGCATCCCGAGGTCATGACCATCAAGTCCGCGCAGGAAATCCCAGCAAACCCCTTCCAGCAGTTGATCAAGGCGTGCCAGAACGACCCGGTAATCCGTGCTTGAGTCACCGTCAAACATCAGAACTGACGACTTCAATAGAAACAACTCCAAGATGCCTATGAGAAGCATCGAAGCAATCGGAATAAAAGATTCAAAGAACAACTCTTGAGCCCTGCTTTCCGAGAATGGCAGTTTGACGAGATCCTGCACAACGTACTCAAAGCCGAGAAGGGTCTGATCGAGTACGCCGATCCCAGACACAATCTCGGCTTCTGGACTCGGCCACCTCGTCATATTCGAGAGCTTGTCTCCGATATTCAGCGAGAGATTGCGCCGGTAGCGGGGTCTTGTGAGTTGTGTTCATCCTTCAGCGAGGACTCTACACTGACGGGTCTCTAGGTCTCTGGTTCATGCCGCCGCAAAACCTACACATGACTACCCTCGAAATTGTTTCGGGAAAGACAGCACCGGATGTGGAGGAGGTGGCTACCTTTCTTCAGGCTAATGCGCCTCTACAGGAATTGGTGAACTACACCGTCACGCATCGTGCCCGTCTTGGACACCCGGTCGTTAGTTATGACGCCTCTGCTCTCGCCCTGAGTTTTGTTCCTATTTTTGAAGACAGTACAGAGAAGGCCGAGGTGGGAAGTGGCAGCTATTCTTACCACCACCTGCGTAGCGACCTCTACGACCAGGTGACTCAATCTGGCTGTCAGATCGGAGCCCGGTATAGTGTGCCCTCGGCGCATATTACAATTGCACGATTTGTTATTCCGGTTGGTTCTACACATGAAGAGGAGCTGGCCGCACTTGGTGAGAGGGTGGTCAAGCTCGTTGAAAGACTTGAGGACATCAACCAGGAATTGCGATCCAATGACTGGACACGTTTTGGGAGTCCGTCACGAGGCGATTGGACTGTCGGGCAAGAAAGAGGGTTGGAATTTAACAAAGGCGTGGCATGGTATGGAACAGGAGAAAAGGTCCTGGTCGGTGAAGGAATTCCATAGCAATGAGATAGAATCGAGAATATGAATAGACTGTGATCCTAATCGGGAAGTCCGTGCGTGCACATAGTGACTCAGCATCTTCTTGGCACTGGTCGCCTAAACAGGTTAGCGCGCACCCGAATAGGGCCTAAGCGAACGAAATCCCACAACCCAACTATCCGCTTGAGACTTCTCCGACAAGCGACAACCCAACGACCACCACCCGCTACCCGGCAAGTCAGTCAAAATGGTAAGGCTTTCTACTCTCTGTGCTCCAGGTTCATGTGCCCTGAAGTCCCGGTTATTCGAATCTCGTCCGTCGGTGGAGGTATTGTGCGAGGAATTTGGTGTGTGTGGGCGAACTCGAGACCGTCAACGAAGACCGACCGAACGTCGCGAATACTACGAAGAGCAACAATGAGCCGGATGTCTTTGACGGTATTTGATTCAACGTTCGACAACGTGAAAGCCGGCTACAACGAAGAACAACTTCAACGAAGGACAAAACTCGAGCTGCGCAGTGTGTGTTCGACTGAGGAACAAGAGGACACAAAGAAATCGAGGACCGAAAAGCCGACAGTTTTGATCACACCCACGATGTCCTACTCGTGCACATTACATTTTCCCCTCGGACAATACCTGCGACAGACACGACGATACTTCGATCGCGGACTTCAGACACAGACCTGCACATTTAATCTTCGCTCGCGCACAAGAAGCTTACGGATTCTCCGTGTTTAGGTCAACATTCCCAAGACCCGCCGGACTTACTGCAAGTCCAAGGAGTGCCACAAGCACACCCAGCACAAGGTCACCCAGTACAAGGCTGGCAAGGTGAGACCTTCTTAACCAACAGCAGACAAGCAACTGCTGATACATTCTCCTTCATAGGCCTCCCTGTTCGCCCAGGGTAAGCGTCGTTATGACCGGAAGCAGAGTGGTTACGGTGGTCAGACCAAGCCCGTCTTCCACAAGAAGGCCAAGACCACCAAGAAGGTCGTCCTGCGCCTGGAGTGCACTGCCTGCAAGACCAAGAAGCAGCTCGCCCTGAAGCGCTGCAAGCACTTCGAGTTGGGGTACGTCATGGCGCATTCTCCGTTTTGTCAGACCGATACTAATATTCTCTTTCTGCAGTGGTGACAAGAAGACCAAGGGTGCTGCTCTTGTCTTCTAAGCGTTCGATTTCCTTGTTCGGCTTCTGGGTTTCCTGCATTGCAAAAGACGCTTCGCTGCCTTTGTGGAGGTCATGACGGTGGCAATGGAAAAATGAGATAGGAATTCATACCTTCAAAACACTCAATGATTACCATTTTATGAGACTTTTTCTGGGTCGTAGATTGATAATGCTCAGGGTGGGACCGGTGCTTCTAGCCCTGGAGTGTTGCTGGTGTCAAGCAACCTGGGTAACTTTCCAACAACTCGGAGAGCGATCTATGCCATGCCTCGTCATATTTGAGTTGCCCTGGTACAATGAGGCGCTTGGAGTGGATCATCTCAGTCTATCCGAGATCATGATCTGGGATTCCAACCTTAGCGGACACTAGCCACCGGCCCCGTGGAGTGGGCAGCGAATAGGTGCTATCTTGACACGCCTCTACAGTAATCTCAACTTTGGGAATAGAAGATACAGTCACCACCTAGATATGAAAGCAAGGTACGGATTCAACATACCAACATAACATCTACGGATACCTGCACTATTAGTGGCTGATATCTGATGCTTAGACGAGATGACTTTGTACCAAGGACACAAAGCAAACACCAAACTAGATCCAACTTCATCAATCAAGCCAAGGAAATCTAAGCGAAGCCGAGGACCGCAAAGCATCATTAGAACGTCCTCATCATCGAGTCATGCAGATAACTCGCCCTCTCCGTAGAACGCACATTCCATGCTCACCCCCGCACCCCCACGCCGAGAATCCAGTGCAGAAAGCCTAAATACCTCATGCACAGTATAGGGATAGCGGCCAATGCTTAGAAAATGGGGCGTGGCATGATCGTGAGAGGGCGATAGAGGATAATCCTCGTATTTGACGGTTCCATCTACCCCGGTCTTCCCCCGCAACCCCAGAAATCATTGCCAACTCGGCTCTCCTCCGACTATGATGGCTGGGCCGCTTGTCTTAATGAAGTGTCACGCCCCTCGACCCTCGGACAATATCCGTGTAGATAATACTGCGCTCTGCTCGTTCGTGCTCTTCTCTTCCATCTCCTCTTAGACCTGTGGTTGTGAGCTGATTCGGCTCTTTGATTTCATCATGGCGCTCTGGTATTCCTTGGGAATCGCTTTCTTTGCTGCCATCGGCACATTCTTGTTCGTATGTGTCCTTGGATATGCCTAGGGTTCCCAGGTTAGGGTAGATGGCTGACTGAGAAGTAGGGCTTTGATACCGGCATTGCTACGACCAGTGAGTATCTATGCCATGAAACTGCAATACACTAAGCATTATACAGCTATCGCCCATGAAAGCTGGATCAAGTATATGAACAACCCTTCCGAGGGTCTCACCGGTGCTGTATGTCGAGTTCACATCCATCCTGCAGATTAGGATTAACAAGGAACCAGGTGGTTGCAGTTTACATCGCCGGCGAAGCAGTAGGCGCCTTGACGCAGACATTCATCGGCGATAAACTCGGCCGCATTCGATTCATGCAGCTTATGTGTATAATCGTGACCATGGGCACCATCATCCAAACCGCCTCCGTCAACATCGGCATGTTCCTAGCAGGTCGTGTCCTGGCCGGCTACGCCGTTGGGTAAGCCCCCTAGCCCTAAGCCCAATTCCCAGAACTAAATATCATACAGAGGACTCGTTGCTACGGTCCCAATCTATCTCAGCGAAATCTCCGACCCCCGCTACCGCGGCCTAATCGGTGGTATCTCAGGCTGCGGCATCTCCTTCGGGACAATGGCGTCTAACTGGGTTGGTTTCGCTTGCAGTTATGCTCCCTATGGCCCTGTGCAATGGCGTCTGCCGCTCGGGATTCAGATCCCCTGGGGTATTATTATGTTTATCGGTCTGGCGACATTTATGCCAAACTCGCCGCGTCAGTTGATTCGGAGTGGGAAGATTGAGCTGGCGCGTAGCGAGTTTATGCGGATCCGTCGCGGGTTTCATGCACTTGAGGTACAGGAGGAGTTCTTGCTTATGCAGACGCAGATTGAGTATGAGATGGAGAGGGAGATTACTTCCTTTCGGGAGATTTTCATGTTGTTCAGACGTCGGGTCTTGGTGTGAGTATCTTCTTCTTCGGATATGATGGTGGGTGGCTGATTGTTTGGTTTAGGTCAATTGCGGTACAGACTATGACTAGTTTGACGGGTGTCAATGTCATTCAGTATTATCAGAGTGAGTCTCTTTTACCCAATTTGCGATTTCAAACTCACCGTGTCGTAGCTATTCTATACAAGTCGCTTGGAATCGGCTCGCACATGATTCTTGCTCTTGCTGCTGTATACGGCA
Organism: Penicillium decumbens; assembly: GCA_027569385.1. Taxonomy (NCBI): domain Eukaryota; kingdom Fungi; phylum Ascomycota; class Eurotiomycetes; order Eurotiales; family Aspergillaceae; genus Penicillium; species Penicillium decumbens. Next base: position 253,633 of record JAPDEZ010000004.1, on the reverse strand, counting down.
CCATCGCATTCCTGTCCAATGCCATTACTACTAAGTACTTGACTGACTCCTGGGGTCGTCGAAAGTAAGTTCACCCACTGCGCAACTTTGATATGCGTCTCTGATCGATACAGGATGATACTTGCGGGCCTTGCCGGCATAGTTCTTATTGAGATATACGCCGCCGTAATGCAGAAAGAGTTCCAGAATTCAGAGAACCGAGTCGGCAAGGGATTCGCTATTCTGGGAATCTATCTATTCGTAGTTTGCTACTGTGAGTTCCGGTGGAATGTAAACGTGATTTTTTTTGCTAACACCGCTCTACTTAGATGGTATGCTTAACAGTACAACATGGCTTTACGGAGCCGAGGTATTGCCCATTGCTCTGCGCAGTAAAGTCATGGGTATCGCCGCCGCCTCCCACTTTATTGTCAACGTTGCGAGTAAGTGGAACATCTCTTTCAATAGGTTATCTCAACTAATAAATCTCAAACCAGTCACCGAGGCCGGACCCAGTGCTTTTGCCAATATCAAGCAGAATTACTACTATGTCTTCGTGGGATGCTCGTTCTTTTTCCTCGTCATTGCCTACTTCTTTTTCCCGTGAGTGACTCCAACGCTTGGCCGTCATATACGACACTAACGCCGTTGCAGGGAAACCAAGCAGAAAACTCTGGAGGAGGTTGCTGCGTCCTTCGGAGATCGTCTTGTTGTAACAGATGACAGGACTAAGGGGGCGTCGGCGGACCTCGAAACGGCGAGACCAAAGGAGCCTTAAATTATGTCGGATAGAGAAATACACTACAACGCCTTACTAAGTAAGGTGTGCACCTTTCTAGTCGAATGGCAGAATCCAGGTGATTTCTCAGTGACAATTTCCAAGTCCACATAACTTGTGGCGGGATCTTTGTACCTACGGACGTTCTATGAGATTTCGCGCTACCGGTACTCTAGAGTAGGCTGAAGAATCTATGAACTTCCTTAGGATGCAGCCGAGTTGATGAAACCAAGGGCATATAAACAAGACTCTGATATGTTTGCCTCACTTTTGATGCGAAGTTCCTTCTGCAGCAAGGCTATCCCGTCGTCAGACAGATTATGTACGTCCTCGCCATCATTCCCATAAAAGATCGATTGGAGATTTCATCTATGGTAGATCTACTCCATGAACACTGGGAAGTATTAACCTGCATATCTCGCAGTGGTCGAATCAAAAAGGGTGAGTATGGAAGCAGCGGGAAGAAAAAGAAAAAGTAAAGATTAAACGTCAGCGACATGATTCGAACATGTGCGGGCGAACCCAATGCATATCCAGATTGTGACCAATCTAGTAGAACAAGTGTTCTAGTGCATCGCCTTAACCGCTCGGCCACACTGACTTGGATATATAGAGTCTCATTATCTAATTATAAGTACCGCTTTCGCTGGAGAAGATATTTTGACTTGCCTACTTAGGAACCACGTCTTGGCTTCCCGCTCGACGGAACCATACCAGCGGCAACAAAGACCCCCGACTGCTTTGCCGAAGTCGAAGGCTTTTAAAGCGGAGCACCAGATGCCTCAGCGTGCTGAAAAGGCTTGTCGTGATTTTTGTTCTAGAGTACGTTGTTATAGACCTACTGTATGTAGTGTCGGTCGAAACTATATATTGGGACCCTAAATATATCATTGAGTGTCGGTTTCCCAGCGGCTACGTTTCTGGTGGCAATCATTCCCTCGTATAGAGCCTGTAGTTGACTCTGATGCCATTCTGTTACACGGCGCATACCCAGGTATCTATTGTAGCCTGGGGCCTAGTTAGGTGGGGGGAAAGTATACGTCACCGTGAAGTATTTCGGATCCCGTCCCACCTTGTCCCTCCATGGACTCGATATGTGTAAAACCTTGTAATGTAGGCAGAAGGACTGCTTTGAAGCGACCTATTTTGGTTGATATAACATGAAGGAATATAAATACATACATCAATCTGATTTCACTCTGACAGTCCGGAAAGAAATAAGCTGAAAGAACGAAGCCGTTGACGTCATGGAGGCTCTACACACTTAGCTTCTCGTATTTGCGAATATCGCCCGGGTATGTGATGCAGACGCAGACGCAGGCGCAGATGCAGATGCAGGCGCGGGGATCAATGCAGGTCTCCCTTGCATTTCACATTCGTGTCAACCACGTTCCAAACTCCCGTAGATAACTCGATAACTCGTAACTCGTAGAGTCGGAGATACCGAGATGGTGGGGCACAGGGCGAGGGCAGTGCCTCGTGTCTGTCATGTTTTATGTAGCGCCCTGTTTCCAGTGCCCCAGAGCGGGTAGTGGTAGGGGAGAGTTTCCATGGATGAGAGCGGGAAGAATCCAAGGTTATAAAGTTAACGAGGTAAACAAGTCTAAGCCACAACACACCGCGGTTTTGTCACGAGAAACAGTCGATATTCGGTACTTGAAGAGTTCATTCATGCGGTGAAATATACAGCCTCAGGTGGCAACTTTCTTTATCTTTGCCATTTCCCTTCTTCTCAACAACTCAACTCAACTCAACTCAACTCACCTTGGTTCATCTCGAGTCATCTACTCCTTTCATTCTTCATCTTATCATTCAGCCCTCATCACTGTTCCTCTCCAAGTGTATCAGTGCTGCCGATCCTTCCAACGGCACAACGGCACATTCGCGCTCGGCTTGGACCTGAATCATCGGCAAATCTCTTCCATTTCGTTCCAGAAAACAGATTTCCCGGAAATCCAGCCTAGTCGATCACAAGCATCTAACCCCACTTGCCCTGCGCCCCTCAATTACCTTACTCTGCGTCACCCGCTTTTCCGCCCCTCCATTGATCATTTGCCCCTCCGGCTTTCTTTCATCCTTCATCTTCTTCTCAGCCGTGTACCATGTCGTACATGTACCAGCGAGACCGAGAGCGCGACGATTATGACCGCCCGATTACTATCAAGCGTTACGTCGTTCCCTCCGAGAACCGTGATGACCTACGAGAGTTCCCAATGAGCCGGGACGGCTATGCCGGTGACCGCGAGCTCGTCATCCGTCGCAAAACTGATCGCGAGGTCGACTATGACCCTCCCGCTCGCCGCTACGAGCGGGAATACTACGACCGTGAGTACCTACAACCCCATGGCCACCACAGCCGAGCCGGATCTGCAGATGAATCGTTGCATCTCGCGTTGAATCCGACCCCAAGGATCATTCGGGAACGGTCAGTAATAGTGAAAACAGCCCGAGAGTCCGATTATGACGTCGTCCGTCGCTCAGATGCCGATGAGGACCCTTACTACTATCGTAGCCGCCGCCGAGTCCACGATTACGATGATCGCCGCTCGCGCCGTGAACTCAGCCCGGGTGACTCCATCTCCCAGGCCAGCCGTCGACATGGGGATCGTGATGACTACAGCAGCGACGATAGTTTGGTCTACGTCCGTAAAGAGACTACCCGCGACTACGATGATGAGCACCCTCACCACAGGCGTCACCTTGCAGAAGGTGCCCTGGTAGGTGTCGGTGCTGCAGAACTGATGCGTAGCCGCAGCAAGCGCGAGGGCAAGGAAGTGAGCCATGGACTAAGCCATGCCGCAAAGACCGCTGGCGCTGGCGCTCTGGGTGCCGTGGCTGTCAATGCTGCCGGACATGTCCGCGACTACTATCGCAGCAAGAGCCGAAGCCGTCATCGCGCGCACTCCGATGATGAACGTCCTCGCCACCACAGACACCGCAGCCGTGGTCGTCACAGCAGCCGGAGCCGCAGCCGCTCCCACTCGCACTCTCGTGCAAAGACTCTTATGGAGCTTGGCCTGGGTGCCGCCGCAGTGGCTGCCGGTGTGGCTGCCTTGCGCAACAACAGGAACAAGGATGAGCGCAAGAGTCGCTCTCGTACTCGTTCCCGCTCCCGAGGCAGGGCTCTGAGCACTGCTCGCTCGGAGAAGGATGACGCTCGTAGCCAGTCTAAGCGCCGACAGCACATGGCCGGCGCCGGTCTGGCTGCTGCTGCTGCTGCCGGCTTGATTGAGCATGCTCGATCTCGCTCCAAGTCCCGCAAGGGTGAGCGCTCTCGTTCGCACAGTCGCATTCGCCAGGCCCTTCCCGTAGTGGCCGCTGGTCTGGGTGCCGCCGGCATTACTGGTCTCTACGAGAAGAACAAGGCCGAGAAAGATGGTAAAGAGCCGGTGAGCCGTGACCGACGCCGGTCCAGATCCCACAGCCGTGCCCGTGGCAGTGAGACATATCCCGATCCCACTCGCGACTCGGCGGGGTTGATTGAGTACGGTAATGATCCCGTCGAGGCTGGGCACTACTATGGCCAGCCGGCCCTCCAGAGTGGTGGCTATTACTCGGACGGCACTGAAGGACATGGCCGACACGGCCGTAGCCGCAGTCGCAGCCGTGCTCCTCGCTACAGCAGCTCTTCGGACTCAGACCGGGAACGCCGGCATAGAAGAAAGCACCGCAGCCGTTCTCGCGAAATCGCCGAGGGAGTACTGGGCGCTACCGGCTTGGGGTACGCCGCGCACAAGTATCAGCAGCATCGGGACCGCAAGGATGGCCGTTCACGTTCACGTTCACACTCAAGGACCCGTAAGTTCGTCACTGATCTTTCCTTATACCGTCAAAGCAAGACTGACAAGAAACCAGGGTATGATGATGATGCCCACCGCGATCCCTACGAGGAATCCTATGATCCGGAGCCCTACCCCGTCTCTCCACATGCTGCACCGCACCAGCCGCCCCCGGAGCCCAACTACTATCCCAATAACAACTACTTCCCTCCCCCACCGGACTCAACTACAAACCTGCATGCCCCTCCCCAGCCCTACAATCCAGCGGACTACCCTCCCCCGCCAGGCGCCGCTCCTCCTCCCGAGCCCTATAGCTACGGCGCCGCAGGACCGGGACCAGGGCAGTACGCCCCGCGGCCACGACGGGCCGATGAGAATGTGAGTGCTCCACAGAGCTCCACCCTTCCCACTGATCAGTCGCGCGATGGTGGGTTCACTGAACCGTGTCTAGTCGGGTTTGGAACAACAGCTAATCGTCTGCCTACAGGTCTAGGTCTAAGCAACCTCCAATCAACACCGTCCGTACCTCGATTCGGCAGCCAACCAGCGCCCTCGTCAAAGTCCGTCGCCTTTGACCTGACACCGGAATCAGATCACGGGTACGAGACCGACGACAGTGACTCTACTATCCATTCCTCCGCCCATCGTCCCCATTATTCTCGCCGCCGCTCTTCCTCTGTTCCGCACCCTCCCATGACCCCTCCTCAATCTCGTGAACACCGACATCATCCATCAAAACACTCCCATGGTCAACACGAAGCCAATGAATCGGAATCGGACTCGATAATCGACCTTCCAGATCGATTCGACTCGCACGGTCGTCTACTCACCGAGAAAGAAGACCCCGCCCTCGAGAAAATCGAGGACTTGATTAACAAGTTCACTCGAGTCTTATTCTGATTCTTCCCTGTGCTTGATTTGACCGGGACTCAAAAACATTGATTTGGATTTGGCTTCCTTATGTTTTGGGTGGTTTTTTGCTTCTTCCTTCCCCTGTATTGTCACGCTATGATGCCCTTGCCTATGACTTACGTATTCACTCTGCTACGTCTATTCTGCTTTTGATACTTGTTTCCTTTTTTCTATGTCCCTGCTTCGATCATGATTTTACGCTACCGCCAGATGATGATGAATTCCAAGGTTATGACTATATTTGACTATGAATTGCTTCTGTAGGTTTGCTCAGTAGTATCTGGTAGCAACGATAGCCCTAGATTCCAAGGTTTCAAGTCGGACAAGACAAGTCTTCTACCTAGTTACTTGGTTTATGCTGCGGAATCTGTTCGGGCTATGGTAAAAACTCGCGACTAGGCTCTTTCCGGTGTCCTCTCCAATCTGACGGTGTAGCTCACCACACCACACTGGTGATAAGGGCAAGCCCTAAGCCGGCGACAAAGAAGGCGTAGCTAGTGCCGCTCTGTGTCCTTCGCATTATGCTCGGAAGAACGGTACTAGCTACGCCTTCTTTCTCGGCCAATTGCATAGAGCTCCGCCAAATCATCGACTGAGGCCGAGTACATCGAACCACCAAAAGGGCAAAGCAGCAAGACAACCCAAAAGGACCCAGCCGCACCCTGTTGCTCCTAGGTCTTTCCATGGGATCTTCTCAAGGACCTAGCAAGTGGATGGTTATTGAAGCGGCCGGATTCTTTTGGACAGGCTTAGTACTTTGTCCTTTCTGTAACTAGTTGAGGCAGTCTAGAGGAAGAAACTCAAGGGTCTGGTAAATGAAGACACCAAGGTGAAGATGAAAGCAAAGAAGGAGAAGGCAGGGCAAGAGGGTTCCTTATAACCTTTCTTGCCACAAACGGCACTTCTCTAGGATGTAGTTGACTTCCTGCAGCTTAGCGGGAACATCAAGAGTATACAAGTCAAAGAAGGCGAAGAAAGAAGCAATTCTCCTTTAAAGAAGCAGGCATACTATCTTCCATCAACTGGCCCGAAGCCTCTTAACTGACATGTGACCTGGTCACAATCAAGGCCGAACTATCGAGTGAAGAGCCCACTAATGATGCAAGAAATATGCACTTCGGCTCCTTACAGAAACAGAGATGCATATGAATGTGGTAGATGCAGTTCAGCCGCAGCGGATAGTTATTCTTCCTATAATCGATCCCTTTCCTTGCTTTCCATTCAGACCAATTCGGATCTCACCTATTCTGAATTCCACTAAGGTCAGCAAGGCTCTACTAATTCGAGGTTATTCTCTAGCGAATTTAACCAATACGCCTTCCTCCTTATTGGCGGTTAATAGCACCTAGACTTTGTCTACACTGCTGAATAGCAGGAAACCCCTGGAATCCAATAGATCAAGCCAGGCATATCACCTTAGCCATAAGCCTTCCATTACATCTTCCAGACATGAAAGATAATATAGATACATATTCAAAAGGAAAATCGGCTGGATGCCAGGACGAGTAGGCGGCAACTGAAAGACCATCCAACTCAGAGATCATGACCACATCTGCAGATATGGAACCAATGTACAGAGAAGTCGAAATCGAATGATAGAGAAGCTGCACCACATGCCTCGGACTCAGCCATGTAAGAGTCGTGGCAGGAAAAAAAAAAAAAAAAAAACGTTGCAAATGGGTATACAGCGTGGGGAAAGCAAGGAGACGGATAAGACAGGCGAAGCTTAGAAGGGTCTGGGGCTTGCTGGATTTTCGTCTCGTTACAGGAAAAGGAAGGTGGAAAAGGGAATAGGGCTGTCGTAATAAACATCAATCTATCGCTAATTTATCGCAAAAAGCTTTCAGGCCGTAAACTGTCGTTGAGAGAGTCCCGATCGATGCTCGGGGTTAGTATCGAGGTCCGCGAGGCGGAGAACGGGAGTGGATTTCCTGATAAAGGAGACATGAGCTGTTTCGTTGCTCGGTGGTCTCCTTTCAGGATCGTGGGGGTCCAGGGTGTCATCATCGGGCACGACTTTGACGCTGGAGCTAATGGTGGCGGAGTAGAAGTGGGAGCTAAGAGGAAGTTGGTACTTGACGACGCCGCGGACGATCAGCTCAAATGGATGCTCGAGAACACGCTCCCAGCGCTCTGTGCCGCCTTCTTCAGTCTTGTTCCCGGGATGGGGAAGCCGAATCAGTCCCTTTGAAGTGGATAGCAGCTGCATCCACGGGGATGCTTCGAAGGAAAGCGGCGAGTCAAAGCGGAATACTCTGCCGAGCAACATGGATCTTGGATCACCTTCAGGATCGGATATAGGATCAGTGCCGTGATCGACGCCGTCCTTGGTGTCGGCCGAAGAATGGCCGGACACGGTGGATTGCACGCAGTCCATGTTGCCCAGGCATCGGACAATTTGTGACAACTGCCAACGGCGCCGGCTTTGTTTTACACGGGGGAAGTGATCAAGTTCATCCGACCCGTGTCCACGCCAGAATTTGTCCGTACCGACATACCGACTTTTGGCAAAGATGTTAATATCGGTGTCGTCGATCGTCACGGGGAAGATGTTCGGATTGACTGCTTGCACATTAAGATCCAGCATGATTTCCTGTTCTGATGCGAGCACATTCTCAATGGCAAGAACATGAACGTCCAAAAGGGTCTTCGTCGCGGCGATCACGAATGAGATGGCACCACCGGCAATAATGACCAGAAGCAGGAGAACCACGGCGCATGATCCATAGCGAGCCAAGAAGCCGCGTTGCCGTTCCATATATTCCAACTGCCGCAAGCTGGCACTATTCGGGCGTCGACCCGGCCGACGGTTCGAATGCCGTGAGCCCACCAGCGGTGTGCGTTCATCATCAGCGCCTTCAGCATCGAAATCGTATGCCTCGCCCGCCTTCTTACTGTCAATGGATTTATAGTTGGGCGACGAGCGAGTATTTCGCGAATGTCGGTTGACATGTCCAAGAAAATGTCGCGGTGATTTGGATTGCGACGGGAAAGGCGTTTCGCCTTCAAAGAGCCCAGCGTGCAGTATACCGCCGCGTCCGTGGCGCCCAATGTGTTGGTGGCGTGGGGTCATCGCCCCATTACCGGAGTTCATGGCAGCATTTCGAGGTCCGTCTCCGTCTCCAGTCTCGCCATCCATGCTGGGTGTATATCCACTGTTTGTAAACTTCATGCTGCGCTTGCCGGTAACGCTGTGAGCACCATCCCGCAGCCCACGGCCACGACCAGCCAGCTGGTCCACTTGGCTCGCCATGGAGGTAGCGCTGGGAGTTCGGGAGTGGTATCGAGGTTGCCGAGGAGGATATGGATCGGGTGGATTAGATTCATAGACAAAGGTCTCATCGGAATCAGAAACGTCGGCCTCATCCACAGCACTCGCAACTTTGGCCTCGAAGATATCCGCCTTGCTCGTCGCCGGGCCTGCGTTGAGAGTATTGGGACGGCGGGGTTTCTTCTTCTCTTTGCGAGGCCGAATCGTCTCCGTTGAAGGCTTCATACGCAAACTAGCTTGATCGGCTCGGCCGGCGTTGCCTCGCTCACCAGAGCCAACTCCCAAGGAGACTTGCGGTATTGAACTGACGGTTTCAGTCTCCACAATCATGTTGCGCACTGAACCTTCGCTAGGTTTCCCACGGGCACCGCTCAACGAGGTTACCGACCGCTTTGGCATGATCGATCTAGAAGTTTTGCCTGTGCCGGTGGCACTAGGTTTGTCTTCCTTCGAGCTGCGGTTGCCACCGCTGTCGCTCCCACTTTCTGCATTTTGTCTCGAGGCTCGAGGGGTCGGATCCTCGTCAATCGTGTGTAACCGTGAGTCGTCCGGGGTGGCCGGCGCAGTAGCAGTCTCAGTCGACGGAGTAGAAGGATTACTGGCCATTTCCTGGACCGTCTCCAGGGAAGGTCCTTGTCCACTTGCACCCCTCGTGACCATGCGCGGTGAGCTCCTGTCTGTCTTTCCATCCTCTTCCAACGGCAGCTGGGTTCTTTTATGGGACGTATTCGGCGGCGTAGACTCCTGATCCGTACGGCGATTGCCCGCCCTTGACGGCATGTTGGACTTGTCTGGGCTGGGGACATTGACTGGGGGCTCGGGAGCGGGAGGTGGGGGTAGTGAGACTGTAAGCGCGTCGGTGAGATGTGCCGGCGGACGGGAAACAGGTGACGCGGAGTAGGGTGAAGGGATTGCTGAGGGCTGGCCGTTGGAAGACGATCGAGTCGGGCTCGATCGGTCCTGGCTGCTTGTCCGGGATCGAGAAAGCCCTCGGCTGACGGAGAAGGAATTGGTGGTCCGTGAAGAGATTCGAACTGGGGAAGATTCACGAGAGGAGACGGCGGACGCAGTAGTCGAAGAATTTGGGACGAGCTTTGGCACCTGGCCTATGGCATGGGTCTGAGATTTAACGGTCGGGCGCGGCTCTTCCACGCCATCACCCTCGTTGGCCGTCCGATGCACAGAATCCAAAGCCGTCTCCGCATGCTTGGCGCCTCTGGATTGTCTGGAGGCGCCATTGAAATAAGGCGGCCTCTCGGACTCTGCAACCATGGTCTTCACCGAGTCAGGTTGCGCTGACGGGAGGCGGACTAGTCAGAAGACCCCCAAGAGGAAGCCTCACAGTTGGGCAGGAATCAGGACCAAAAAGGGAATCGAAAAAGCAAGGTGCGACGGCAGGCAGGGAATGGGCTTCGACGATGAGGGTATGAGTTGTCAGGTCGAGATGTCGCGGCAGAATACGGGTCGTTACACAGGTGACGGTGCAGGGAAGCGAATAACCGATGTCCACATGCTTGGAGACGGGTAACTGGGATTACATCGAACGAGAGAACGTATGATGCAGGTCGCAGGGGTTGGGTAGGAAAGAAGACCTTAAGGGAGGAGCAGGAAAGGAAGTGTCGGATCTGGGACGAGGAACAAAGATACCCGTTCTCGCAGCTCTGTTTGTCGGGGAAGCACAGGCAAATCAAGAACGTCTAGAACCAACCGCGTGAACGGTGGTTGGCGGGAAAAGTGCGATGGGATCCGCCGATCCGGCTCAACGTTTCGGCTTGTCTGGTGCTGATTTGTGGTGAGTTGTCTTTTCCCATGTAACTGACGCCACGCAGTTCTAGCGTCTAGGGTTGCTCCGCTGCAGAGTCGGTGACCAAGCCTCGGTGTGGAGTGGTCAGGGCCGAACCGCGAAAGCCAATGATCGTGGCCCACGTCAGGGTCCAAAAAGGGCCTTGCACTGCAGGGAGGCACGCGGACGGTCTAGACTGACAGATGTGCAAGTCTGAAATGAAGAAAGAACGGTGTAGGAAGAATGTGGATGCCCAGAGGGACAGAGGGACAGTGAGGAGGAAGAGAATAGAAAATAAGATGGAAGGCCGTTTCGACAGGTAAAGTGGACTTGGGACCTGGGGAACCCATCTGACGAAGTTATGACGCAGGTATGTAATAAAACGAGGCCTATAAGCAGGGATGGGCACAATACGGCGGTATCTACAATACATACAAGTCACGGTGACCTCATCCTTTCTGTCTAAGTTAGGATTCGCGAATTTATTGCAGAACATAATATACAGCATACATAGTCCGTACAGTCCATGAAAATATACAATCCAAGCACAAATGCCAACATTAGAAGCCAGGGATAGAGAGGAAGATAACCAAGGACTACCACATGTCCTGTATCGCCACTAACGCCATTGAAAATGCTCGTCCGAGGGTCAAGGCAGAAGGATCAAAACCATGTACAAAACATCAAAACATGACCAAAACAAAGAGAAAACAGAAGCAAGGAGTATTAAGCCCTGGTCGGTGGAACGTCAGAGACAGGTTTTTGTGGCTGTTAGACAATATTGTAGACCCGTTTGGCAATCAAGAATGAGGCAAGGCCAAAGAGAAACAAGCCACCGGTAACTATAGAGTGTTAGAATCTGATCATATCCTCAAAACTGACTAGGGCAACATACTGGACAAAAACCAATATAGGTTATCGACATCCTGACCCGGCACCTTCACGTTCATCCCCCACATACCACAGATAATGTTCATAGGCAGTACGATAGTACCAAGCACAGTTAGCTTGCCCAAGACATCTGCGGTCTGCTCCTGGCGCTCATTCATGAGAATGTTGATTTGCGCCAGATAGTTGGAATGTGCACGAGACAAGATCCTAAACAAACCAGTTAGCCAATCTCCCAGGTCCAGACATGAGCTCAGCAAAAACAAGGTGAGCGGCGTACGTTTCATAATGCGTTAAGTTACCAGTCATAGTCATGATATGATCCTGGATATCACCCAGATACAGGCCGATCTCCGACTTGGGCGCCACCTCCCACTGCTCATTGCAGCGCTTGGCAAACCCCTTGACCACATCGGCTTTGTTGCTCAGCAGACGGTACAGTCCCATGACCGTCTTGCGGCATTGACCGGTGCGCCGTAACATTTCACCCGGTGCAAAGGAGGGGGTTAAGTTGTCTCCAGAAGAGCCTTCTTTGCTTGAGGAGTGCATCTGCATGATCATCTCATCGATTTCGTCAACCTCATCCTCAATATTTTGAATGAGGGGGCCGAAGACGTCAGTGATGTCGTCGATAAGAGCGTAGGAAATCCAGTCCGAGCTCAAAATCAAATAGTCCATGAGCTGGCGGATTCGGCGTCGTACATTGGCTGGGTGTGGCGTCTGCGAGAAGTGGAAGGACAGCACGCCTTCTCGGAACACAACCACATACATATTCACAGGCTCGAGATAGTTTTCGCTGTTGGTGTCCTGCTCGAAGGTACGATAGTTGACAAAGTAGTAGCTGCGGAATAGCTCCACCTTTTCTCGCGCTTCTTGCATCATGATATCCTCTGCTGTCAGAGCGTGGATACCGAATGCCTTGGAAATCACACGCATCTCGGCATCGGTTGGGGAGAGCACATCCAGCCAGAATGTTGGACGAGGGCCATATCGTTTGGCCTTTGGAGGAATGTTGGAGTGCGATGGCGATGATTCTCGACGGGATTCTGGGCCTTCCTCGCCGAGTGCAGACAAGCGCGGATGACTCCGGGATCCGTTGGGGACAGATTGGTGATTTACATTATTGCCATTCCTAAAGTGATCAGGGGCGGGTGTTGCGGTGCCACTAGTGACATTGGAAGACCGTAAGTCATGGTTCGATGGCGAGAGCCGGGGGCCCGTATGACGGACCCAGTGGTTACCAGGGAGCTCAGCATGATCGCCTTCAAAGTCATCATCGTCAGATGAATCCTCCAGTTCGGGCGGGTCGGGAATGAAGAGCTCTTTGAAGCTACCACCCGGCTGTACCAACTCGGATATGGATTGAGCGTGAATGGTGCTCTGGAACTCTTCGTTGAAATAAGTGAATCGATAGGGCGCTTCGTCTTCTTCGCGCCGCCACATCTTATACTGGGGACGGAGGCGGCCCTCGATAAGCACAGGCTCACTGATCTTTTTAACACGAAGATCCCCACTGCGTTCCTCTTTCTCCTCCCGACTCCATTCTTCAAGAGCCGATAAGTCCGGCCACTGACGCTTGCTGCGTCGCCGGCGCTCGCCATTCATCGGCACCCTGGGGCCCTCGTCTCCTATTTCGGATATCCCGGTGGGGAAGCAAACATCTTCTTGCACTGGCAAGGCCACGGTCCTGCGTCGTCGCAAGTCCGCAGGTGAAACATTCCCAGAGCGAACGGAAGAAGGCGCAGACTGCTGTGCAATTCCACCTTCCATGTCGATCAGCGCATCATTGGGGCGGCCCACCGATTCTCGACGGTTCTCCATAGACCGCGCCAACGAGAAGTCAAAATCGGCACCCGTAACCACCGCATCGTCGTAGTTCATCTCCGGGCCTAGCTTCGGCGAGCTTGGAATCGACGGCGGGTTGTTGATATCGTAGTCGCGCTCTACATCGGGGGTGTAGGGCGGGCTATGATGACCCCGCGGCGAACATTGGGACGAGGTCGTCTGAACGGACGCTCGTCGCGGACGAGAGAACGCGCTTGATCGCGAATCAGTTCCATAACGAGCAGGACCGGAGCCATGCCCGGAAAGAGGGCGCATCAACGGTGTCCGATCATTCGCCTCGTCATCATCACTATCCCTATCGCGATGTTGCACTCGACTTCCTCCCGGGGTGTTGCGAGATCGAGATTCAAAGGACTGGAAGGCATTACCGAGTAGTGAAGGACGGAATGTTGTGGCAGTGCGGCTCTCTCGTCGGTGTCGCATCATGGGCTGCTCACTGTTTGCGCCCCCAATCGTCAGAGAGTTGTTCCATATTGCAGTTATCTAAAAGTATATAAGGCGAAACATACCGATGGTCTAGCAAGGCGTCGGTCTCGATGCTGGTATTACTCAAATTACTGCCCAATTTGAAAAATGACGGACGATCCTTCGATGTTGGCCGCTCGCCCTCCATTGAATCTCTGGCCCCACCAGTCCCTGTTGTGACTCCAGAGCGGTCATGAGACTCCTCTCGGCCAGGTGTGAAGAAGGATTGTTGGCGATTGCGCCGTTTGCGATGGCGGTTTCTCTTGCGTTTGGGAGTCTTGAAAGGTTTACCGCCATCAGGCGCGGGGGACTCCAAGCGAGTGGAGGCCGTCGCATGTCCTGGGTCTCGACCGCCCATTGGACCGTTCCCACTCCTGCTATCAGTGGAAAGTGGGTAATCGCTGCGCTGGGGGCGTTTTGACGGGCTAGAAGATGAAGGCGATATGCCCTGCGTTTGAGAGCGGTCGCTCGGGCTCGTGATCAGAGACGGATCCATAGCAGCGCGTTATGCAGATCGATCGCACGACGATGGACTTGGGGTGGCCGTTGTGCAGAATCTGTCAATGAGTAAGACGTGCCCTATCAATGGAATTGGCAGATTTTCTCCTCTAGGAACAGAGAGCCGCAGATTCGTGCGTGCTCTGCGTGTTGTAATGGCGCTGTTGATCACGTTGAGACAGTTCCCGGCATGTTCGATTAACTAGATCAGCGTTTGGGTACAAAGGGGCTCGAATCGGAGCTGAAGATGGAGCTGCTCTTGGGGAATGACGCGTGTGGCGAGCCAAAGTGGAACAACAGGTAGGACGATTAAGTTGGCAGAGCGAATGAGAGGCTCGATAGGTACTCCGTACACGCATAAAATAGCCAAGTTCGTTGTAGGATGGATTGTGTACCACAAGAGAAAGAGAGAGAGAGAGAGACAAAAAGAGGGGAAAGGGAATAAGTTAGCATTGGAGAAAAAGCTGTGTTCCCAGGTTGTTCAAGTGCCAAAATGTTGGTTCCATGGGCCACGAATCTCGATTGCCCGACGCGGACGACGAGGGTCAGCGATCGTTGAAGGGTCTCATCTACCTAGGTAGGACATGCATCAATGGTAAGGTGCTATAGCCTAAGGTATTTGCTACAGTTAGTTTGGGTAATCGGAATTCTAAGTCACTCTGACACCGGAATAGCCTCGATACCGAGGTTCTAGTCTGTCGATCTCATACGTAGGAGAGACTGTAGGTACTATATTTCCTATTCCAGATGCCGCTTTAATAAGGGCGCTCAGGTCTACTAAGCATACTCTGAGCGCTCAGAGAGTGCTCACTGATTAGCATTAATGACTCTTGAGCAAACAAATACTATCAAGCAGCCCAACCACCTACTTTCTACAGCTTTCAGGCTACAAACTAGACCGCCCTCCATAATAGGCCTAGTAAATTGTACTGCCGACATAACCATCTATTAACCGTGCCATCGCACCCACCGCCTTTCGTCTGTCATCCTACTGATATTAACGGGGTTTCTTTGCTCCGACAGCCCTTGACACTTACAGGTCCTTGATTTCTTTTTTTGCATCCACCGCCGGAGCGTCCTCTTTCGGGATCGCCGCATACAATCTGGCATGGAAAGAGATCCAGGTTTTCAGGATGACTTGCTACAGAGCTACTCAGACACCGAGCTAGTTTGTCGCATCATTGGCTCCCCGTCGCTTGCCCCCAGAATCCGCCTACTCTCGTCGAACTTCCTCGCAAAGTACTATAATCCGGACGAGGTAGAGGATATGATACACGCTACCGATATCGCTTGCCGACTAGGCATTCGGACTCCAACTACAAAGAGGATAATTAGGAATGGGCCAGATGCATACTGTGTCATGGACCGTATTCCAGGAAGGACGCTAGAGGAGTTATGGCCATCTCTGAGCTGGTTTAATACGATAAAGCTGGTTTTCCAACTTCGTCGATTTGTCCAACATCTCAGATCAATCACCTCGCCCGTAGCTGGGTCATTGGCAACGGGCGAGTGTCGGTCATTCTGGCTCGAAGATCGCTATGGGCTACCCATAAGATGTGGACCTAGGGACATGGAATACTTCTTTGGGTTTTGGACCAACTTTACATCTATGCGAAAAGCGATACAAACAGCAGATCAACCTATAATTCCGACTCAAATTCTCCCAGCAGAGCCCTTCGTTTTTACGCATCATGACCTAGCGCCGCGCAATATTCTTCTCAGTCCTTCGGGTGAGCTTTGGCTCTTAGATTGGGATTATGCTGGTTTCTATCCAATTTATTTTGAGTACGCGGCTATGCAAAATTTCAACATGCAATGGGGCTTTTTCGCACGGTTGCGGTGGTATCTATTTTCTTGGATTGCAGCCGGGTATTATGGGCGCGAGACTCGCGTTCTAAAGCACATAAGGTCAAAATTCACCCGGTTCGCTGTCGGGCGACGGTTTCACCTATTGAAAAATGGAGGGCCACGTAGATACCCTGTATCTTAGACATGTATGGAACAGGGAAGATAGCAGTCACCACTGGGCTGCATGGCTGGAACTGGTCCAAGGAGGTTTTGTCGTAATCGACATGATGCCTGGGTATGGCTCAGACGGGTTGAGAGGGAAGATAGTGATATCTTCCAAGTTTTACGAGTCGACGCGTGACGCGATCAAGACCCTGACCTTTACTGTGGAAGCCCACACCGATGTTCAAACTATTACGGACTTAATCAACTCAAAAGGACGCGATCGGTATAGGTTCACCGAAGAGTGGGAGGGATGCAGATTCTGGATCTGGACCTTCGTCAACGATCTAGAATCTGCTGGTCTTATACCGCCAAGGAGTGGGCAAACTATCTGGGATGGTGTGTCTTGCTACTGGCGCAGTCCTAGCGGTTCCGAACCCAGGGAGGTCAAGCAGGGAACATTCTACTAGGAGGTCGTGGTTGCTATTCAAGTATTCTCTTACTTCGCACTTCCTTTGGCTTTACTTCGCTCTTACTTTCTATATCACGTTTCAGTCTCTCTACTGTCTATCTATACGTTCTATTGTGATTTAGTTTAGAGGATGTTAAGGTACTCTCCTAGATTCACTTGCCGAGGGTATGTAGCGAGCCCTGGTAGACGATCTCCATAGGCCTAAAGCTTAGATATCCAAGGACAACTCCTCTAAGCTCTAGGACTCCTATAGGATACACTAAGGCTATTACATATCAATGAGGAAATCGAAGCTCTCTCTTTTCATCATTTCTTCTTCCTATATCCTACAACCTTGTATATTTTTCTGCGTATAAGGGAGGTCCTGAATATGAGTCCTCCGAAAACACCCATAGAAAGAATAGTCCGACTTGGTCAAGAGCAACTGCTGACGAGCTTCTCTCGAACCCATGACTTTAATAGCAACGTTCAATGCAAAAGGTGTATCGTTACGTGACAAATCTTGTTAGACCAATACGTTTAGAGCAAAGCATGAGTGTGCTAGACTATTCTGACATGCCACCTGCAGCAATCGTAGGAATTTCGTCAAACAATTCTGTCGACGACGAAGATTAGCCGTCTGCTACTTGGATGGCTTTCCTATTCCAGAACGTGGTCGCCACATTAACTAGGCTTTGGATCACCTCTGGTAAGGTCATAGACGACCTCACAATGAGATCTTTGATAAAAAGGCCAAATTAGACCAGCCTACACAGAGCGTATTTGCGACTACCTAGTGGTCGGGTGGCTACACCTAGATGAAATAAGGTGTGCTCGCTCTACGTTTATACATCTTACTGCCATAGCTAGAGATATGTAGAATGATTCGATTCTATTAAATTGCCGTGCGAGAAGTACAAGTCATCACTCATCAGGCATCAAAGATAGTAAATACATGCAGCGGCCGTTGTTTTGCACAAAAAGAAGATCGAAAAACACACAATCGGGAATAAAGAACTCCAATCATCCAAGTTCGTCAGTAACCAAGGAAACCATAACCATAAGGACGCCAAAAAAACAGAAGAAAAGGCGGTTGCCCTACGACGGGAGCAATCCGGATCTGACTGTGACGCCTCAAATCACATTGCTCATGTCCATCGTAGACGGGGCGATAGAAGGTGCCACACTGTGGACGGAGCGAGAACCGTCAATCGACATGCGGTCGCCGCTCATCATCCGCGAGAGTCGCTTGTCTTTGCTGGGGCGGGCGATGAGCACCTGGGCTGGGCAGACGACGAGTTCATCATCACCCTCGCCGACATCATTGCCCTTCTTGACAACCAGAGGGAAGAGCACGATGCGAACAACAGCTTGCTGGGATTCCAGCTCCTCATTGGAGATGGTTTCGCCACTGCGTTCGTTCATAAGAGAGGCATTAAAGTAAACCTGGCGGGCCAGATCACCATTAATGTCGTATTCAGGCTGCAGTGGCGGCAGCATGATGAACTCCGCCAGCTGAGTGCGCATCTCCAGGGACAGTTTGACGGCGAGACGAAGTACCTTGCGCAAAGAGTCGAGTAGCTGCGCTTCAACCGGGGGAGGGGGAGGGAGGATCCGCGATAGGGTGCCAAAAATCTCCAGAGCCACCGCTTCGGTGTCACTATCGCGCTGGGAGGCAAAAGCCGGTCGATTAGACAGCAGGGTCAAGGTAGTGGCGCGCCAGCGATGCACTGCGCGACGAGGGCCAACCTCTCCCAATTGCTTTTCCAGTGACTTGAGTTTCTGCCGCTGTTCCCGGTCCATGCCGAACAGGTACCGGGTGAAGATGTACTCCCAAACCATGGTCATGACCACCGACATAAACACATCTCGTCGGCGAACACGGTCGGCAAGGTATGCATCGGCATCGGAGCCGTCCAGGAGGGCATTGTCGAAGCGATCGGCGATCTTCTCATCCTGCAGCTCACTCAGAGCGCGGCAGCGACGATGGTCGGAGTGCTTGGAGAAGCGTAGCACCCATTGTTGAACATGACCACAAAGCTTCTGACACGCGGCGTCGAAGTAATCCTCGTCGCGGAAGACAAGGACATTGTCGGTTACCGACGCAGCGATCTGTTGTTGTAGTTCTTTCACCTTGTCGCGAGCTTCCTCGAGCTCTTCACGAAGACGGCGTAATTCGGCATCTTTTTGAGCCAGAGCCGCCTCAATCTCTTGTCGGACCCGACCGTCTATGTTTGACGATAGATCGTCATGTTGCGACCGTAGGGAAGCTAGTTCGCGCGTGGAAGACTCACGGACACGACTGACCTCGGCGGCGTGGGCGGCAGCGAGGGCGGCATTGGATGCCGTCAATGCCTCATTCTCTTGGGTCAGACGGCCCATTTCCTTCTGGAACCATTCCACCGAGCTTTTAAGTTGTTCCACCTCGGCTTCCTTGTCGCGCAGATCGGCGTCACTGCTCTTCAGAGCCCGATCGCTCTTACGGCGACCGACACTGGCGTTGCGTAATCGATCTTCAGCTTCATCGCGAGCGGCAATGAGTAAACGGTTCTCGGAGATGAGTTGATCGAGTCGACTTTCGATTTCTTGGAGGTGTTGCATACTGCGGCGGCGGCGGACACTAGGCGGTCGGCTAGGCGACCGCGGCGAGCTGGGTGTTTCCCCCCAACCCTCCTGGGAAAAGTGAGTAAATAACAAGATAGAAGGAGAATAGGAATTAGAACTTACATAGACGTCCTGCATATTTCGGACAGGACGTTTGCCCTTATCGGTGACGGGGTCATAAGAGGAAGAAGAGGGAAGCTGATCGAGATCGGACGGTGGCTGGGGAGATTCTAGTGCGCGACTCGCCCCGCGCAGATCGCTGCTAGTGCTGCGATTCGTGCGACGCAGTTTGCCCTTGCTGTTGCTGGGTTTCAGCACTGGCGCCCCCAGTTCGGGAGTTTGCAGAGGCGATTTTGATTTTTTCAACAGATTGTCTTGGCTGCTGCCACTCTCATCTTCAGGCGTGGGCCACGACTGGCGCTCCAGTGCATTGTCAGTGAACTTGCGCACCGGCGTCACCGGTCGGGGCAGGACGTGCTGCGGTTTGATTTCCAGACGGGGCGACCCGGATGGAGCCGTGGTCGCCTTCTGGCCGTCCCCTGGTTCTTGCTCCGCAATTGTGTCGAGTGGAGTCCGGGGCCGAGAAAGCGAATCGTGCTCAAATGGCCCAAAGAGCGATCGTGGTGGAGACGGGTTGCTGACGGCTTGCATAGACTGATCTTCCAAATTCCACGTCCGGGGAGTATGTTGATGTTTTCCGTAGATCACAGATGGTGATCGGCGTAGTCCACTAGGAGAGACATTCTCCATTTGCGAGGGCAGGAGGTGTCGGGGCGATCCTTCTTCGGTGCGAGTAGGCGGGGACGAGCCGAAGAGCATAGAGGATCGCCCCTTTGAAGCAGGGTGTTGCGGCGATGGGAACTCATCTGCGATAGAGCGCTCGCTATACACCGGACGTTCTAGCTCCGCAGTAGATTCTTCCTTGGGAGTGACATCCTCCACTGGGGCTTCTTTTTCTGTACTCGTAGACACAGCCTTTTTGTCTGTAGCTAACTCGGAGCTGATGCCGCCGGTCTCTCCGACTTCAGTGGTCGCTAGAGGTAATGCTTCCGAGACGGGGATCGCGTTGTCGCGATTCTCCAGGTCCGCTGCGGTCTCTTCCTCAGCACTATCTTTTACCGACGGGGCATCTTTCTTCACACCCGATCGCCGAAACCCTCCTCGTTCCAAGCCAGGGAAGAGGTTTGCGATCTTGGAGCCTCCGGGAGTGGTCGTTCTGACCGGTGGCTCAGTCTCGATCTCCTTGGGAGCTGGCGCTTCCACCGTGGGCTCTGGTTTGATATTAGAGGCCAACTCAACCATCTTGTGGGGAGGCTCTTGGGCAGATTCCTCTACCATGGCGGCTTGCTCCAATTTTCTCTTGTTCTTCTTAGCCTTCTTCTTGTCTTTCTTGCCCAGTGGCGCAGACCAAGATTCTTCCTCAGCTGGCTCCTGCGGTTCTCTTTGAGCCTCTTTCAAAGCCGCGGGGATGGCGGACTCATCAAACTCCCCAATGGCTTCTGCATCAGCCACGGGAGTGATTGGCTCTGGTTCAGGGGAATGCTCTTGGACAGGCTCTGCTTTTCCAGATTTGCCCTGCTCCCATTCAATCGTAGGCCACTCATCCTCATCTTGCTTGAGCTTTTGCTCTGTAGACTCAGGAAGTTCAGACCCTAGGGTTTTGGAAAGTTCTCCCGAGTCAAGAGGAATGGATTGTTGTTCCTTAGGAGCAATTTCGGCTGTTGTCTCTTCAATGGTCTCGGGCCCGGCCTCAGGCTCAGGAGCTGCTGGTGATAATTCCACTTCCTGAGGTTCGTAGGGCATGGGCTCTTGAACAGGCTCCTGTTTCTGATCTAGGGGTGATTCCTCCACAATGCCCTTCTTAGCCTTGCGCTTTTCCTTCTTTGACAGTTTCTTAGAAAGAGGTGCAGTCTCTTCCGGCCCTCGAGGCCGGTCTTCAAACAAGTCACCGGCAACCTCAAGGTCTGCTTCCTTTTCGAGTGCCTGGCCCCGCAGCTTGGCTTCGATCTTTTCTTTTTGTACTTGTCGCTCTCCAGAGGAGACGTGTTCGCCATCTTCAGTGTCTTGCTCGGTGGGCGAAGGCATATCGAATGGGTCCAGGGAGACAACAGCTTCATCGTTGGTTTCTTCTGGATGCGGTACCTCAGCTTCATGGGTGGATTGCTCAGGCTCGAGAGCAGGCGGCGTATCGGTGCTTTCTGGCTCAAACTCGCGGGTAGCATTCACCGGTGCAGCTTCCGTGACAGATTCGGGCTCTGGCACGAGTTCAGTGCCAGTCGTCTCGGTGGGAGGAATGGCCTCTGCTTGTTTAACCTCGGCAGCCAGATCAGCAGGTTCCTCCTTTGCCTGCTTCTTGGCCTTTCTCTTCTCCTTCTTGGATAGCTTGCGAGAGATAGGCTCAATTGGAGCAGATTCTTCTGCCGCATCAGCGGGCGCCAATTCTTGGTCCGGGATGTCAGCTTGTGGCTCAGGCGTTTCAGTGGGCTGCTCGGCGACTTCTTCACTCGGCTGGAGACCAGCCTGATGAGAATCATCGACAATGGCCTCTTCCATTGGAACCTCGGGAATAGGCTCAGTTATTGATGGATCATCCTGCTTGGGCTCCGTTGACGATTCTTGAGGCTCCACTGAACTTTCGGCAAGGGTATCTTCAGAAGAAGCCGGAGCTTCTTCTGTCTCTTCAGTGGCGGGCTCAACAGCAGGCTCTGTTTGGTCAGCCTCAGCCTCTTGATTGGCAGCTGGCTGCTCTTCCTCGGCCACGACTGAGACAACATCCTTCGCAACATCCTCAGTAGCGTCAGGAACCTGCACTGCAGGTTCGTCGGAAGGGTCAACGGTCTTCTC
Organism: Penicillium decumbens; assembly: GCA_027569385.1. Taxonomy (NCBI): domain Eukaryota; kingdom Fungi; phylum Ascomycota; class Eurotiomycetes; order Eurotiales; family Aspergillaceae; genus Penicillium; species Penicillium decumbens. The sequence goes on along the minus strand of JAPDEZ010000004.1, from coordinate 231,586 downwards.
GTCTTGCTGATTATCCACAGGCGCAGCCACATCTTCTACCCCTGCGGGGTCGGTGTCAGGGGTCTCGGTAGGCTTATGAGCAGGCTGACCCTCAGGCAATTCTTCGGCAGCTTGCTGCGCAAGAAGGGCTTGTCGCTGCTTCTTTTTTTCTTTCTTGCTCAGCTTCCTTGAAAGGGGGGCCTGATCAAATTGATCTTCCGGGGCAGGCTCATCCTCAGTGGGCTTGATGTCCTTGGAGGGTTGGACCTCTTCGGAAGGCTGGGGCGCAGAAGGGGTGATATCTTCAGCTTCCTCTGCGGCAGACTCCTTGGTAGCCGGGGAGCTTTCGGGTTCTTGAATTGGCTCAATATCAGACTCGGGAAAATCCTTGGACTCCGTCTCCTCGGGGGCGACAATGCTGGATTCTGGCTGTTCCATTTTCGTAGCTGCTGGGGTTTCCTCAATCTTTGGCTCCTCTTCCTGCTGCTTCTGCTTCTGCTTCTGCTTTTTGTCCTTCTTCTGTTTCTTAGTCACAGCTGCCTCGACCACTTCTTCTGCAGCTGATTCTTGGACTGGCTCCTTCTGGATCACTTCATCTTCCTTTGGTACTGACGACTCCTCCGTATTCGTGACTCCAACATCCACTTTCGTTTCCTCCATAGTTGCATCCTTCGAATCACTCTCTTCCTGCTTTTCAATATGAACTTCAACATCATCAGATGGCGCCTCCTTGACGATCGATACCTCTTCATCCGGGATAGGAGTCACAACATCCTCCTCTTTCTGCATATCGCCACTCGTCGCATCACCAAAGTCATTTGAACGCTCAAGCACGGACTGGGGAAGATAATCTGAAGAACGATTCTCTAACTGCGGCTGCTCTACCTGCGAAGACAAGAACTCATCAGTCGAAGCCAAATCTTTAGCCGGCGTGTCGGGCGTTTCTATGTCGTGGGACTGATGCTCTTTACCGTCATTCTCCGCAGGCGAGGTTGCCGTCACGGGTTCAGTGATTTCCCGTGTATCCGGTGCTGCTGGGGATAGTTTCTCGTTTTCGTTGGCGGCGGGCGAAGATTCGATGGGGGCAGTCTCGGGCACAGGCGAGTCTTGTGCCGATTCGGTCTCAGCGGTGCTCTGGTCAGCGTCGAGGTTCTTTGATTGGCGCTTCTTCTCCTTCTTCTTCAGCTTGCGGCGCTCTTTAGCCGATAGGCCAGCGTCGGTTTCAGGTTCCTCTGACCCCTTCGACTGGGTAGGTTCGGGCTCAGCTGCAGTCTCCGTGGCCGGGGCTTTGTCTTCAAGCTCAGGGCTTGTCGTCTCGGGCTCGGGGATTGTCGTCTCAGGCTCGGGGGTTGCCGTCTCAGGCTCGGGGGTTGTCGTCTCAGGCCCGGCTGTCTCAGCAGGATCGCTCTCCACTGAAACATCCCTTTCTTCGGAGAACTCGGTGTCAGCAGATTCAGGGGACTGCTCTTCCTCGACCTTTCCAGCGTCTGGTGAAGAGACATCTGGGTCCGATGCCTTGGAAGCTTCAGCGTCAGGCTCCTGTGTCGTCGGGGGCACCTCAGTAGAAGGAGAAGGGACTTCTTCAGTCAAGTCTACAGACTTGCCCTTCTTTCCCTTTTTCTTAAGCTTGCGCCGCTCCTTAGCAGATAGTGATGCCTCGGCCAATGACTCGGTAGCTTCGGCGCTCTGAGAAGGCCCCTCGGGGGACTCGGCCTTCTCCTCAGACTGGTTTTGTGGCTCCGACTCAGGCTCATTGATGTTTTCCTCCACCGGGGCTTCTGGGGTAGCAGCGTCCTCGGTGCTTGGAACACCCTCAGTCGTGTCCGCAACTGGAGTTTCGGGCTCGGTGACATCCTTGTCTGCGGATGCCTCGACGGGTTGCTCAGTATCAACGGGCGTCTCGCTCAATTCTTGGCTGGGAGTAGCATCGACAGCTTGTTGATTCTGAGATTTGACGCTTTCGGCAGGAGTGGAAGATTCCTCAGGCTGAACTTCATCCTCAAAGGCAACAGATTTGCGCTTCTTCTTGTCTTTCTTGGCTTTTTTCTTTTGCGCAGCGGTCATCGGGATTTCAGGCTCAGCTTCGACCTCTGGCTCCGCGGGAGTTTGTGGCTCTGCGGGAGTTTCTGGCTCTGCTATGCTTTCAGGCTCGAGGATAGGCTGATCAGGTGCCACAGCCTCTTTAGTATCCTCTTCTGGACCTGGCTCGTCGATAGAAGCTGGAACTTCGATGTCTTCGGTCGACACAGGCGTCTCGGCAGGCTCTTCCTTGACTGGCTCAGGCTGTGGCTCTTCAAGACCCATAGATTGGCGCTTTTTCTTCTCCTTCTTGGCCTTCTTTTTCTGCGCTGCAGTCATTGGAACCTCCGGTTCGGGTTCATCCGGTGCCTCGGACTCAGCGACAAGCTCCTCAGCTACGGGCTCACCAGCGACGGGCTCCTCAGACGCGGCCTCATCTTTGGCTGCCTCTTCCGAAGCAGGCGCTTCGACAGAAAGAGTTCCAATATTTTCGGTCGACGTAGGTGCTTCAGCAGGCTCGGTGGAAGCAGGCTCGGCGGACTCTTCCTTGACTGGCTCAGACTGTGGCTCTTCAAGACCCATAGATTGGCGCTTTTTCTTCTCCTTCTTGGCCTTCTTCTTTTGCGCTGCAGTCATTGGAACCTCCGGTTCGGGCTCAGTCGGTGCCTCGGACTCAGCGACCGGCTCTTCGAGTGCAGTTTCATCTTTGGCACCCGTTTCAGGAGCAGGGTCTTCCACAGAAACAGGCGTCTCGACGTTCTCAGTGGAAGTAGGTTCAGCGGAAGCAGGCTCAGTGGACATGGCTTCATTAGAAGCTAGATCGGTATGAGCACCCTCGGCGAAAACGGACTCCATGGGCTCTTCCTCAGGCTGTGACTCAGGTCGGGCCTCATGTTGGGCATCAGGCTGGGACTCAGGCTGGGACTCCTCAACAAGAGCAAGAGACTGCCGCTTCTTCTTTTCTTTCTTAGCCTTCTTTTTCTGAGCAGCAGTCATCGGAGCCTCGGATTCCTCTGTTGGTGTATCTTCCAAAGGAGCAGGAGTGACTGTCTCTTCAACTGCAGTAGTACCCGGCGCAGCCTCTTCAGAAACAGCCGTCTCATCGGCAGTGCGTTCGGAAACACTCTTTTCACCAGCCTTATCATCGAGCGAGTTGTCCAAGTTGGATTGACCGTCCACAGAGACATCCTTGTTCTCCTCCTGGGTAGTCTCCGCAGTAGTAGAAGTGTCGATGGGTGCAGACTCGGACATAGCTTCTTCAGACACAGGTTGGACACCTGCAGTGACCTGAGATGAGGCTTCAGGGGTAAGCGCATCATCATGCGACGGTTCCGCGGTAGCATCCTTCTCAAGATTGGCAGTGACCTGGCCTTCCTCGTCATCATGCTTGGCCTCAGGCTTAGATTCGCTCTCTGCCTCCGTTGATGTGAGTTCAGGAGCTGTGGCCTCGGTTTCATGGACGTCCACGGTCTTTTCGGTATCCTGCTGGCCGGTGGAAACAGGCTGGCCATCGTAATCCACGGACTGCTGCTGCTGCTGCTGCTTCTTCTTCTTGGCCTTCTTTGCCTTTTTCTTCTCTGCAGCAGTCATTGGCACCTCTGGCTCAGGCGAAGCAGCTTCCGTTTCTTGCTGTGGGGCCTCTGGCTCGACAGCTTCAGGAACGGCCTCAACAGTGTCAGGAACAGTATCGACAGCTTCAGGAATAGCCTCAACATTAGCAGCCGGGCTCGAATCCTCCTCCTTAGGGTCAGCCCCGAGAGCCTCGACCTTGTTTTCTTCCTGATCTGGAACAGACACGTCACCGGCAGCTTCAACAGCTTCAGCCTCAGCAGGAGCAAAAACCTCTTCAACAGCAGGAGACTCGGTTTCGGGCTCAGCCTTAATATCCTTAGGACTATCAACAGGCTCAGTGTCGGGGACGGAGGAAGTCTCAGCGACAGGCGTCTCAGCAATAGAGCTCATGCTTTCTTGCTGCTGCTTCTTCTTCGCCTTCTTGGCTTTTCGCTTTTCGGCCGCTGTCATCGGGATCTCGGGCTCAGCTGGGGCTTCCTCTGCAGGTATCTCTCCCGACGCATCAGACTCCACTTTCAATGGCTCAGAAACGGCATCTTGAGTGGAAATTTCTTCGCTGACGTCTGGGGCGAGGCTGGAAGCCAGATTCTCCTGCAACTGCTCGGGCTCGGGCTCAACTGGGGCCTCATTCGTTTCTTCCTGAGGTGCCATGACCGCCGATGATTGTTCAGTAGCCGAAGGAATTTCCGTGGCATCGGTAGGGGTGGCACTGGCCTCAGTAGTAGCCTCGGCTTTCTCAACTGGCTCAGTCTCGTTCTGAGGATCGACAGGCCCGGATTCAGCAGGCGTTTCGTCGTCAATAGAAGAGACACTCTGTTTGGCCTTCTTTTTATTATCCTTCTTAGCCTTCTTCTTCTGCGCCGCAGTCATAGGAGCCTCAGGCTCGGCTGCAGACTCATTGACGGGAGGCTCTTGTATTCCCTCAGTGGGCTCAGGAAGCTCAGTCGGCTCGGTGGATGGTACGGGCTCGATATCGCCAGAAGGAACGGACTCCGGTTCTTGGGGAGTCACAGACTCTCCCGTAGCCAGTTCGGATGCATCCTTGGGCATCTGTCCAGGATCGGAAGGCTGTGTCTCATCGCCAGCTAGAGGGATCTGGGTATTGACTGGCTCGCTGGAAGCTGATTGCTCAGGTTCGAGATCCTTGGGCGTTTGCTCCGGCTCGGCATCTGCAGGGGACTTGGGCTCTGTTGGAGTTTCTGCCTCGCCGAAAGAGACAGATTTCCGGTTCTTCCTGTCCTTCTTGGCCTTGCGCTTTTGTGCAGCGGTCATTGGGATCTCAGACTCGGGCTCGTCCAGGGCCTCGGGAGCAGCCTGCTTTGGTTCGTCCGGGATGGTATTTTCGGTGATGTCACCAGATGTCTCGGATGGCAGCTCCTTCGTTTGTCCGGCCTGCTCTTCAACGGCCTCGTGGAAGTCGTCATCGTCTGCTTCGGCTGACTTTTCTGCCGGGGTTTCGTCGAACGCAGGAACGGGAGTGGCTTCCTCCGACGTTTCAGCCGTCAAGGTCTGGGATTCTTCACCGACTTCTGCGGGGGCGGGCTGAGACAGGTATGTTTCTTGTGCCTCCGGAGTTGGCTCTTCAAGTTCCTTGCTCACATCTTCAGCTTTCGGCTCTCCCGTAGGAACTGGCTCTGTGGTCTTCTCAGTCTCCGCAATTTCGCGGGAGTCGTGGAACTCGGAGGTGTCTTGTTCGAACTGGGCAGGAGCCTCAAGAGTACTGACTTCTTGGGAGGCCTCCTTTTCTTCTTCGGCCTGGGCCCCTTCGGAAGAAGCAGCAGTGTCAGATGGCTGAGCCACATCGCCAATCTCCGCAGAAGAGATGCTCTTGGCCTTCTTCTTCGCCGCCTTCTTGGCCTTTCTCTTTTCAGCTGCGGTTAAAGGAACGTCAGGCTCAGCGGGGGCATCTTCAGCAGTTGCAGGTTCAGTCTGGCTCTCGGGCTCAGCAGGAGCAGCGGAGGCTTCGGGCTCAGAAGCTGCAACGGCCTCAGTAGCTTCAGTAGCTTCAAGCAAAGACTCGGCTTCTGCTTCCTTAGACACCTGGACCTTCTCAGTTTCTTGCTCGGGCTGAACAGGGTTATCTTGCTCCACAGTAGCAGTAGCAGCTTCAGGCTCAATAGAACGCGCCTCGCCTTCAGATACTTCCACAACAGGAGTCTGCTCTTCAGAAGCCGGCGTAGGTTCAGAAGGAGTCTCGTCAACACTCTGAGCTTGTCCCTTCTTCCCCTTCTTCTTCTTTTTCTTCTTGGAAGACGACGTAGTCGCAACCTCCCCGGCAACCGGCTCCTCTGCTTGAGGCTGAGTCGGTTCACTAGCTGGTTCTGTAGTTTCAGGAATAAGATCCTTGCTAGACTCCAGCTCCTGCGCTGCTTGAGGCAGAGTAGATTCAATAGCTGGCTCTGTAGTTTCAGGAACAAGATCCTTGCTAGACTCCAACTCCGCCGATGGGTTTTCTGTAATGGCAGTTCCGGGCTCTCCTAGCTCTTCGTCGGGAGCTTTTTCATGGGAAGAAACCTCTTTGGAGATAGCGGCATTGACAACATCAGCAAATCCTCCAAATCCAGCACCTGCAGTAGAAGCGGGCTCTGCAGGCGCTGCAACTTCGGTGTCCTCTGTAGGGACAGGCTTCTCACTTTCCGTAACAGCAGCAGCAACAGCCGCATCAACAACACCAGCGAATCCAGGTCCGACATTTTCAAAGGACGAATTTTCTTGAGTGGGTGTACCGGCCTCATGCTGAGACTCGGTCTGTGCCAAATCAAGGTCTCTTGTCTGCTCATGGCCATCACTCTCGTTGGAGTCCTTGACTCCGACGGCAGACCCCTCGGCAGAGGGAAGAGGATCCATGGTAGGCGAGGGAGGCATTTCTGGATACGAAGTGGGATCCTGGAGGAGTTCCGAGGGAGAATGGAATTCATAGTTGAGCTTTTCCTTCTTGACGGATGGTGCATGCGCACCATGGCTCTCAGCTGTGGGTGTGGCTTGCTGAGAATCTAGTAAATCGGCTTCGGTCTCCTCGTGGGCTCGCTCGGTCGAGATGGTCAGATCGGTTGGTGGTCGCCTGTCAACCATGGAATGGCTCAGGTCAACTGCATCCCAGCTGTGAATGGCATCTTCGTCATTAAGTGCTCGGAGGTCCTCGATTGACGGCGCGCGAGAGGATGTTTTGCTGGATGGAAGCGATGGCAATGGCTCGTCAGCCTCTGCAGTCTCGCCCTTGGTTGCTCCATGGCGTTCGACCAGCCACAAAGGACGGATCTCACGAGAGTTTCTGAACTCGATGGAGTTCGGACGGCGATGCCGAGGCTGGGTGGGTGAGCCGGGAGAGACTGTGGCAGCGGTGGGCGATACGTCAGTGGGGATCGCGCGCGACAGACTTGGGGATGTGGGGGGCCGGCGGAAGTGCAGGGGCACTGCCGTAGGAGACCCGGTAGCCGATTGGGCCAGGGACCAACGGCGTCCCCTAGGAGACCCGTGTCTGTCGCGGTTCGTCTCCGGCGAAGATGGTCTGCTGTGGGACCTCGGGACCAGATCGGGGGCTTTCTCAGTGGCAGGAGGGGAGGTCGACCGGCTTCGAGACAGCTGGTGTAGAGCCTTTCCTCCCAATTCTAGGCCAGCAGCCGTAGCTACTGCCTGCTCTGCCCACTCTTCAAGCCCCGAAGCACCACTTGGGTCGCGCTCAGCCGCGGCTGGAGTTTCGGGGCGATCCCCTAAAAAAGACTTGTCGCTGTCTTCAATATATTCGGAAGATTTCGCGCCCTAAACATGGAATAATAGAAAATGCTTAGTACAGATTTCGCTTGTTTTGGGGACGAGTTGTTTGTGCATTGGATAACCGGGCGAAGGCCGAGACCAAGCAGAGAGAAATGACAGCTATATGGCACATAACAGTGTACAGGAACCAAGGAAACATGAAAATGAACAATGAAAGAAATTTCAGATATTATACCTTCTCAGATTTCCGGCGTCTCCCTGAATCGACAATGTCCTCGTACTTGTGTCGACGTTGCTCTTCCATCTTCTGCCTGCCGGATCTGTACTCCTCCAGGTTTGCTTCACTCCGGACAGATTCTTTGTCAGATACGTCATTACCCAAGCTATCTCCTCCGCTGGAGCTGCGATGCTTCTTCTTGCGGCGACGCCTTTCATCGTCGACTCCAGCTTCAGACATAGCCTCGCGCGATGCGCGCGAGGAAGAACGGGACCGCGTTGGCTCTGATCCCCGCGAGCCGAAAAGACTCCGGAATAGTCCACCGGATGAGCCCTTGTCTTTCTCCTTGTCATCTCTACTGCATCGCTTCTCTCGTGTTTCGTCAAACTTGGCAGGAGAAGAGGAGATGGACGCGGTATCGTCAAAGTCGCGTGATGATCGGGAACGATGCTTTCGGCGCTCGGACTTCCCGACGTCTTCAATTGAGCTGACAGCAGATCTGGTGTCGTCCTCGACCGAGAAGGTATCGCTGTCCCGCTTGGAGCGGCGGTGCTTACGACGCTCAGACTTGTCTTCATCCTCAAGCGGAGTGATTTGGGTCTTGGCATCGTCGAACTTAGCGGGAGAAGAGGAGATGGACGCGGTATCGTCAAAGTCCCTCGATGACCGGGAACGATGTTTTCGCCGTTTCTCCTCCTTGTCGTCGGCTTCAGCATTCTCGATGGAGGGCAAGGCAGTACCGCGAGGCAGGTCACGCGTTAAGTCAAGATTATCCCCGCTACGACGAGTCTTTCTAGATTTAGACTTGCTCTCCGCTCTCACGGGAGGAGCAGAGGACACGGAGCGAGTTTCGTCAGGCGATTCAATCTCTCGGGAGGTGTCGAAGCTCTCAAAGCCACCGGGCATGGAAAACAGGTCATTCTCAGGAGAACCGGATCTTGCTTGCTTCCCATTAAGCTTCTCAAGAACCTCCTGAGAAATTGAGCTGCCATGTTGACGCTTGGATGATTCGTCCTTGTCTTGTGCGAGAGTCTCGGGCTCAGCGGAGAAGGGATCTTGATCAATGACATGCTCGGATGCATCAGCATCTCTAGACTTGGGCAACTCTGGACTCTCGATCTCGCCCTCAACAAAACCGTGAGGTTGATCCCGCTTAGGAATCCATTTTGACGGAGGAGAGAATATTCCTTCAACCTCTGATCCTGGAGGGGAAGTACGCTTGTGGTACTTGGGGTCGTCAATCACAAAGGATGGATCAAATCCAGCCGCTTCGGTTGCGGCAGCGACTGTGGCAGCGAACTCGATATCATTGCCAAAATCAGGCTTACTAACCTCCGACTTTTCTTTCTCGCGGAAATCGATCGAGATGTCTTGGAAGTCGTCGGGTGTAGGAGAAAACTCGGGTGAAGGAACCTCGTACTCGTGGGTTGAATGAGGGCCCCAGGACACTCGAGAGCCAGTCATAGGTCGTTCGCGGGGATTGGGCTTTTCTTCATGGGGCTCGTCACGCGGCTCGGAGCGAGGCTCTGAGCGGGATTCTTCACTGGTCACCTCCTGCCGTTCATCACGAGATCTCTGAACAGGCTCCATGACGGGCGATGCAGCACTGCGAATGGATCCATTGATACTCTGGGGAGGAGTAGGATCAATGTAGTTGAGCCGTGGAACAGGCCACGGGAGACGATCGCGATTCTCATAAGGTTCAGGACCGAACTGGGGGAGGTCAGTGGGCTCCTCCATTGCCTCTTCCTTCTCACGTTCACTGGCGGGAACAATCTCGACGATGTTCGGCTGGTCACCGGAATCGCCAGAGCCGCGCCCGTGCGCATGCTCATCGGGACTGTGTCGCAGTTCTACCGGTGCATAGAACTCGGCATAGTCGTCATATACCTGAGCCGGGCGAGGGCTCCGCTGGGGTGAGGATGTCTTTACGTCGTCTTTGTAGTCCACGGAGGTCTGTTTTATCTCGACAGGCTCAGTAATATCAGACTTGGAAACAATTGACGATTCAGCCCGGCGCTCGGCACGGCGTCGCTCGCGAGCATCGCGACGTCTTGAGCTAGCTTCGGATGTATCGTCATGGGCGGTATTGCGTGAGATGATTGAGCCAGCAGCAGTGGCGCCGATGGCACCGATGGCGGCTGCTTCAACCCATTTAGAAGGGTCCTTTTCCTTGTCGGTATCTTTCCAGCGCTTCTCATCATCTCTGTCCCTGCGACGACGCTCAGATTCCTGCCGAGCTAATTCTTCTTCTCGATCAACCAACTGGACAGGCCCATCTCTGAAGTCACCCCATGACTCTCTTTCACGACGACTGAGACTGAGACGACGCTCACGTTCCGCCTGCTCTTCCGTCAAGCTGAATGACACAGAAGCTTGGTCCCTGATAGTAGATCGGCGCTTTGGTGTTGAGACGGAGCTCTCTTGGATAGGGAACACGGGAGAAGAGTTGCTTCTGCGTGATTGGCGACGCTCGACATAGCTGACACCTTCTGGGCGCGAGGGCGAAGCGCGGGAGCCCTGATACTGAGGCCCATATCGGTCGTATCCATTGGCAAAAATAGGAGGAACAGCGGCCGGTGCGCTATACGCAGGGATTGATCCCGGCAATCCTCCATGGGTGCTATACACGGCTTGAGACACAGGAGTGACGGGTTGGGGCTGCTGGAGAGGGATAGGACCAGGACGAACAAGAGGTGTCTGGTCGTTTGGCACAGACGGAGGCATCTTGACAACATCGAAGCGGCTGGGATCAGATGTAGGCACAGGGTAGACTTGTTGAAGACCACCAGCGCTGCTTGAATGTCGGCTATCGCGGTGGCGAGCAACCGAGGCCAAAGCCGCGCCTCCAAGGGCACCAGCACCAGTAGCCAAGGCAGCATCGGCAACGGAAGACTTGCCCTTCTTCTTCTGCTTCTTCTTGCCCCAGCCCCAGCCCCATCGTCCACTGCTCGAGTCTGAGCTGGAATCAGCACTACTACCACCAAAGGCGAGAGCAGAGCTGACGCTAGAGGAAGACTGGTCTTCTGACCCGGCATCCACCCATTCGTCGTCTTCATTAGTAGAAGAAGGGTAATTGGAATGGCGAGGTCGAGCTTCTCTGGCAGTGAGAATCTGGCCCGTACTGCGACTGCGGCCATGGGGGTGAGAAGCAGCAAGAGCAGTCGCCGTTGCGCCTAGACCGAGAAGCGCAGCGTCCACATCTTCTCGGTTCTTGGCCTTCTTCTCCTTCTTTTTGTCCTTTGAAAATTTCTTAGTAAATCCTTCTCCGAAGGCCAGGTCATTATCAAGTGAGGAAGAAGAGGAGCCGCCAAATGAGAAAAAGCTCTTCGCCCGCTTACTACGCCTCCTGCGGTTCTCCGAGGAAGGGGTGAAGAAGGATGTAAAGCCGCTAACAGACTTGGTAGAAGAGCGGGATACATCAACAAAGGAGGAGCTAGATGAAGACTCCTTCCGACGTTGGACTCGCGAAGGAGATCGACTGCGGTTTCGCTGGGATTTTGAGATGGCCCCACCCACTGCAGCGCCCAAGGCCGCCTCTCTCATAAACGACGAGTCGCGACCAGATCGAGATGAAGAGCGTGAGCCTGACCGATTGCGTCGAGATGTCTTGTTGTCATAGTAGTATTCTCTCGGCGAATTTCGATCAGATCGACGGACAACGCCACGGGAAGTGTAGCTCATAGTGTCCTCGTGAGAAGATGTACGATCGCCATGAGGCTGGCCAGAGCGAACACTATAAGAGTCATCAAAGTCTTTGCCGGCAAAAATCGACTTCGCAGCATAACCAGCCAGCATGCCCGGTAGCCACGAAGAAGACTTCTTTGATTTCCTGCGTCGGTCTCTCTCATCTTCCGACGAATGGTATCGGCTGAGCTTGTTCACTCTGGAATTACTGCTGCTGCTAGAGCGGTCGGGAGAGCGACGCCGTCTATGGTAATGGTGCTTGCGAGGCGCGTCGACGGAGGTCGTGTGAGGGTCAAAGCAGTACTTACACACGCCGATAGTCTCTGTATAATCTTCAAACCGGCCGACGCCCTCCGGGTCGCGCCAAAAGTCGACAAACTTGCTCAGAGGACCGCGATGACGATGATGCATAGCAAGAGTGCCCGGGTAGTAGCCAGGACGATGGGCATGCGCAGCATAGCCTGTCCCTCCAGCAGCCATCATCGCATTATTGCTACCAGATGCGTAGGGCGGCAGACCAGGTTGAAGTGGCTGTTCGTAGTTCTGGAAGTTGTATTGCGAGGCGTGTCCCGGGCTCTCGGGGTGATTGTGATGGCCAAGCATGTAGCCTGCCGCTGCGCCAGCTGCTGCGATACCAACACCAGTACCGGCGCCATATGAATGAGGGGGCTTGCTTGTGCTTGGAATAGCCGGTTGCGAGTACGAGTGGGACTGGTGTGCGCTTGTCGATTGGTATTGCGACTCCTCGTGAGACATCATAGCATCTCCAATGCCATATGTAGCAGCTCCCACTGCCGCAGCAGCAGGAATAGCATTTGAAGAGGAAGGCTTGCTGGGCTTTGAGGGTTGAGAGGGTTTGCTTGGTTTGTCGGGCTTCCCAGGGTTTGGGGGCTTGGAGGACAATCCCGAGGGCGGCTCGCCTTGCAATTGAACGGATTCACCATCGTTGAAGTACGCGGCCGCGGCACCAACCTGGCCAAGACTGCTCGGCTCGGGCGGAGGATTGACTGCCGGCGATGCCGGCATCAGATGTTCCTGGTTATTCACCAGTGGTTGCTGCGGCCGTACACCAGGCTGCTCCGCAACGGATTGGCCTTGGTCTCCGTAGTAGTCCGCCGCGGCGCCAGCGGGATTATGAAGCAGATACGGTTCCGCGATCCCTGTTGGGAACTGGCCGGGGAATTGCTGCTGGACGTGGGGGTCATACGGTAATGGCGAAAAATGAGGATCAGTGGGCAATGCCGGCGCCTCGTATTGCATGGGAAATTGCGAAAAGTCCGGCGCCGCAATGTCGGCGGCAAACTGAGCGCCCGGAGCACTGGAGGGCATGGATGTGGAGATGGGCGGCACGTAGTGATCCCCAGACTGCGTGCGCCTGCGCTCGCGACGGTCGCGGTCGCGCTCCGAGTCATCATCCAACCCCTCTCCAGTACTTCGGCGGCTCTTCCTCTTGTCGCGGTCTCTACTTTCTGATCGATCTCGGTAGCGCCGGCGAGAACGAGTGCTGTCCCTGTCGCTATCTCTGCGCTTTGGTGTTCGCTCAATGATTGCAGGGTAGGAAGTATCAATCTGTTCGGGTTCAGCCGTCACGTAGTTGGATGCGATGGACTCGTCAGCCACACTCGATGGTTCGCGCCTGCTGCCAGAAGCCGAGGGCTCGTAGGCCGACAAGTCACCCAAGCCGCGGTCACGGTCGTCACCCCGTGAGGATTTGCGGCTATGTGAAGACTTGGATTCGGTCTTGCGACGACTTTTGGAGCTGGAACTGGTGGTACTGCGGACATCAGAGGACCGGCCCCCGCCCATGAGGGCCTTGAACATGGTGGGCAATGAATCAGAGGAATGCCCCGATAGAACAGGCCACCATGTGGGAGGGAGGAATGTGAGGGATAAGGGAGGATATAGAGATCGGAATGTAGAGGATGAAGGTGTTGACCTTGTTGTTATGGTTTGTTTGGGGAAGTAAACAACGGAGCCGAACCGTGGATCTTCGACCGAAGCGGAGCCCTGGGCTGAACTGGTTGCTCCAGACGATCGAGTCCCCGGATCCAAGATTCAGTTGATCTCGATCTCACTCTCGATCTCGGTCTCAGCCTTGTAAATTGGGAATTAAATGCCGGGCTGCAACATGCAGGATGTTATTCGAGCATTGCAGGACTGCAAGAACCGCGCAAAAATCGAGTGTGGCACAGGATGAGCTGTTCCAGCATCGAGTGGAGCCAATCGAAGTCGCGGTGAAGGCCGTGCACGTGCCACCACAATGGACGGGGCCATTTCGTCACTGATTGTTATTTTGTGTTAAATACTACTTGTATATTAGATTGCTATGAAGTCTTATAATATCTAGATCTAGAAGTTCGCAGTAAAGTAGTCGTATGTGTATATAGTTGAAAATGTTCTTGGTATATGGCTTCGATTGCTTCAGCTAAGCCACACAAATATACCTATACTGCCGCACAGGCCCCTCCAATCACACCTAACCATTATTTATGTATTCAGCTTGAGAAGTGCTTGCAAAAAACAAAGTCAAAGTTATCAAGGTCAGCCAGCACGCATCAGTCTCTCTAGTCGGCACTGCGGCGAGTGCTAGAATCGCAGAGAATATCCTCGGAGACGCTGTGCAATCCATGAACGCTCTCGCCTGGAAATGGACAATACTCTCAGCAACCATTCCGGATACGCGAGAGGGTTGGCAAAGGCGCCTTCAGGACTAAACTTCTAACCATATTGACAAACTCATCCTGTCACTGATCAAATGCTACAATCATTGGCCAGGACGCATTACATCTTACATCCGCCGCAGCGAGAAGCCAGTGAATGACTTCGAACATGCCACTCGCGGCTGGTGACTCTTGTACACGAACAATGGACAGTCAGCGACGGAGACCAACAACGACGAACTCTTATTAAAAGATGGGCAACTGCCAATCAAGAGTTCCGCGATGTACGTTATCATACTTTGCTTCCTATCTGGCAGTTGATTTACGCAAGCTGTTGATCAATGACGGCCTCCCTCTTGAGATCCTGGAGAAGTAATCATAGGGTCTATCTTTCTTCATCGCCAGAACTGTATTTCATAGTTGTCTCTAGATCATACTAAACGATTGTAATAGGTCTGGTACCGGTCAAAGGACATCAAATGTCAACATCAACCCCGGGCAAATCGCCAACTGGAATGCCAGAACCATCATAGTAAACACCACCATCGATTATGTCTGATGCGTCTGGCACATGGATACTAAAATCATCTAAAGAAGTATGTTAATAAGGAACTTGCATGTAGGTGGAAAGTCACTAACCATCGTCGACTGCTGGCGTAGCAACAGCGGCGCCTGCAAGGCCAAGGAAAGCAAGGAAGTAGCTCAGCTTCATATTTGAATAAGAGAAGGTAGCCTAGACCGGGATAGGTAGCTAAATAAGTTAACAGTGAGAAATATCAAGGTAAGTCCTGGCATAAACTACCTAGCACAATAGAAGAAATACTTCTCAGCCCCAACCTCAGGCCGGGAGATAGAGAGTCCTAGGACTTCCACTTCGCAAAGTAAACAATCGACATCACTATAATTACAACAATAGTCACTACAAAAATAATCAAAGCGGGGATCCTCCAATGTAGTACTCTAGCACGCGAGCCCGATTCCCAATCCTCCATTCCGTTTTCGCATTATTCCATCAATTCCATATCTTTAGCCCCGTGTTATGTCCCTGCTTATGTCCTTGCATCTCCCATTGGTAGTCAGTTTGTGCGCCCCAGTTTGCATCGCTGTAGTAGCGTGTTGGTTTTTGTCGGGGTGCTGGTGCTGGGAGGTTGGATGGGAGGTTGGATGGGAGGATTGATTGTGTGATTATCGAGGTACTTTTTTTCATTTTCATCTTGGGTTTGAGTGTAGTCATCTAAGAGTAAGCGCTCGTTTTGGTTTTGATCTTGGAAACAGTTTGAGAAGTTGCGTGTGTATGGTGCGTTGTGGGCTAGTAGCCCGGTGTGATCGTGCTCGTGCTCATCGTCGTCGGAGCTGGAGATGAGGATGTGCTGCGCAAGCGGATGCTTACGTTTTCATTGCTGCGGTATTGGTGGTCCTGTTCAGAGGGTGGTTGGGTCCATGTGCACCGAAGGGATTATATTGGTTATTTTGTTTTATGCCCTAGATATTGGTTTATAATGGTCGTGTGAAGCAATCAGGACCCTTTTAGGTACTTGCTATAAGGGATTTCCAGTATAAAGTGTTCTTACCAATAGTTTAGCCCGATATAGATTTAGCTGTGTTTCAACTAGAAAGCTCCTTGACTGTTAGTTGCATAAGTAGAAGTCAACCCATGTTATAGGCAAGGGTCGTAGTTTTTATCAACTTATCGTGGGCCTCGTATAAGTAGTCAGCTTTTCCCACGCTAGCAGGAAAGAGGGGTATCGTATTCAGTGACTAGCACAGCACTGCCTGTGAGTAGGGTAGGCTAAGGCGTGGTTCTTTTAAGGGCTCCGCTTGGGGTTTGGGGCGGCCATGTCATGGGGGTGGAATGTTCTTTTCTATGCATATGCCGTGGTTTTGTGGGCTTTGCTAGACTCTACTCTGTTACTCTGTTGTTATTTATGGGTGTTTATTCTGGGTTGCGAGTCGGTGTGGTTTGTTGTGCCGTCTGTTCGGTGGAAGTTGAAGGGAAATTGGGAATCATTTACGCTTGGTTCGGCGATTTATTGATTTGAAAGGATCAAGGAAGGGACTTATGACATCCGGAAAGCCTTCCAAGCTAGCACAGACTTAGTGTGCTGACATGGAAGTGTTTCACGGCCAAGATAAGGTGTGCGAATGATGTCCTGGCCTGACTGCCTGACTGCCTCACACTGTACTCGCAGCCTCTAGGGCTACTGTCCCTGATTACGGCTCTACTCAAGTATCCAAGGTCGCTTTCTTCATTATCGGGATCTGATGTCCTTATCCTTGCTCTACCTGTCTCGCAAATTTACCAGAAATACAATTACTCACACATGTCATTGAAGATCCAAAATCCAGCATCTGCACCTGCAGTCTCATTGGGGAATAAATTGGAAAACACCAAAGCCAACCAGAGATATCAAAATGCAACCCAAAGAGTAAAAACAACATGAAGAAAGGTATCTCAGACCGATGATTTATCGCAATGCAAAAAGTATAATGGCCGCACTGGACCTCCTCCCAGACAAAGTCGAATCGGAGTATACCCACGAGATAGACCGTGAGTCAAACAAAATGCAATATAGGCCACCCTGCACATTTCCAAGTGACGAAATGGGTTTATACACGCCGGTCGAACACCAAACCTGAATCAAAACAATGGTATCACGCGGAAAGCGCTAGTTGATCATGGGCTGACAGCCGAAGATCTTGATGTAGATTTCGGTTAGGATCTTTGCGTCGGCTCGGAGGGTTGGTGAGATGTTCTCGCTGCGGAGGAGGAAGCGGATTGTGCGCTTGAGAAGTCGTTCGAGAGTGGAGCGCTCGACGAGCTCTGAGAGGCTGGACATGTATGTTGCGGAGAGGACGAGCATGTTTCCGAATTGTCTGGATTGAAGTCAGTGGGAGGGTTCTCATGGAGTATATTTGGGTTTCTTACGCATGGGCTGTGCCGAAGATGTTGGTGACGACAAGGCGGTCTGGAATTCCGTCGAATGCCGTGGTACTCAGGATCGCGGACTCAATGCAGATCTTACAGGCTCGACGGAGCTTCTGTGGAAGCTCGCGCAGGGAGACGGTTGGCGGGGTCCAGCCGTTCACAAAGGACGTGTAGTCGGCTGGCGGGTGGCCCAGATTGCTCATGATCCGTGCCATGCCTGGGGCCCGCTGGCTGGTATGCGTTACCGAAGGTGACATTTGCTGCGTTTGCGAGTTGCTGACTGAACCAGTTGGCGAGTCGACGGAGGTCTGCGCCACGGACCCAATCCGGGCACCCGTCTGGCCATAGTGGAGTGCATGATATAATAGGGGTCGGTGGATGATGTATCGGGCTCCGTAGTACTTGGCTCGCATACGCGCAGCATTAATGTCGGTCGCTGGTTCTTCCTTATCATCCCAGCTCATGGTAGTAGGAAGACTTGTGCGCCAGAGGTCGAGGTTCATACTCAGAGCTTCTTGCACATTGGACGACCATCGCGTTTCCCCCTGCTTTTCGACTTTGTACAGATCCGTATGGACTCGGTTCAGAACCTTGCGAAGATGGATCTGGGCCGAGTAGAACATCATCATGATGGTTGAAGGGGCGCCGCCTTCGTCAGGCAGATGAATGAATACACCTTTGGGAAGACTCATTCGGCCCTCGGACCGGGAGATACCACTAGCTGGAATATCGAGCTCCGCGAGCAAGTCACTCTCCAATTGCAGGCACGTCCAGTATGCAAAGTTGTAGAGGTCTTTGGTGGTGTCGTCCTCGAGCCGCTCATATCGTTTCTGTCGAACAAGGACTTGACATGCTCTTGCAGCCTGGCAGATCCAGCCATGACTTTGGAACGGATGTGCCAGCTGGCCAGCGTAGAGTCCTGCAAGTAATCCTGCCTGCACATGCTCCAGCTCAACGCCACCCTGAAGAAGACCCAAGATGGTGGTTGCGTATCCGTAGAGGGCCAGGCCCGGGATAATCTGGAGGTTTTTGACATGCCCGTATTCATTTCTCGTACGAGGAATAGACCGTTTGGACGGTTTGCTCTGGACTCGCATATCGGTTGCCAAGGACGGGAATGACTGGCTCATAGGGTGAAGCTGTTGGTGATAGAACGCTGCTGATGTTGGTAGAGCCGGATCCGAATTGGCAGGAGAAGGCACACCGTTAGGACCATGGGCGCCATTCACAGCGGAAAGAGGTGGAAGGGGTCTGGGGATGTCTTCTTTGAGATAGTCGGGCCTGTCCATAATGGGCCCCGGAAGGGGAGACTTGGTCTCACAGATGGCACCGAGGGCAAGGATGAGCAGAATGATGGCATTATCAATATTCCGGCCAACGCGTAGCCGGGTAGAGGCGGTAGCACTATCCACAGATATACCACGAATACCCTGCAAATCTTCGTGTGAACGCTTGCGTTTCATCGGGCGCGGGTTCTCTCGACAAAGAGTACTGTTCTGTTGAAGCGGCGAGGTGTCCCGGGGGCAGAAAGATCGGATAAAAGTCTCAATCTTTCTGTCCAGCTCTGGTTTGTTGAGGAAAGGATGAAGCTGGTGCATACGGTCCATATAGCTCTGGTAGTACCGTCGACTCGTCTTCGCATCCAGGCTTAGTCGGCCAAAGCTGTCAATATCAACTTCGACCGGATCAGGTGTGACACCAATCTGAGGATCTCCATTGATCCGGGTGTCATCGAAGCTACCGCCGTCGCGAAGAGTCGCATGTGAAGGTAGTTGGGTGTCATCGGCCGTGGACGAGATCTCACCCTGCCCATAGACGCTGATAAGGCCACGCTCTTCCTCCAGTCTCATAACGTAGTCCTCGTCGTATTCACTAGGGGTGATTAGTCTCTTGATAGAGGGCCACAGCAAAAGTTTGTGCGCGGCGGTTGTATGTTCCACCGGAATCGAAAGTTCTCCCTCGTTGTCGTTCTTCATGTCATCGAAGCTGGAATGGGCGTTCAGTGCGGGTGGTTGCTGCTGCCCAAAGAACGGACTCTTGTTATCGACAATCTCCGGTTGCAGAGGCTGCATAGGCTGCATAGCCTGCATGCTTTGCATGGGCTGCATCATAGGGGCTTCTGCTTTCAAAACATGGTCCCTAGGTAGAACCGGAGCACTTGAGCGATATTTGAGCGCGCGGGGCGCATCATTCGCCTGCTGCCCCAGAAGTCCCAGAATCTGTTCCAGAACCTGGCCCTGATCCGCCTGGTACTTCTCTACTCTGGTGACTCGATCCATGACTTTGTCCTCCATCTCCAAAAATCGATCCAACATCAGCTGGGCCGTTTTCTCTTGTCTGCTGATCAAATAGACGTCAATATTCTGTTCTCGTCTCATTATCTGGGGACGGGCACAGACTTGTGAGGCGGCACTTCCTTGTAGACGCATATTAAGTTGTTCTCTTTGCAGTGACTACAAGCCGGTCGTCCTTCGTCGCATTTGGCTTTCCTCGCCCGACATTGATCACAAGCCTACAATTATCCGGATTAGTCAGTTATCATAATGGCGTGATCACGATACTGACTTGTGTTGCTCGCGCCGCCTTACGCTGGCGTGCCCCGTAAGCCGGGTTTTGATAATAGCCCGGGTCATAGGCAGGCGTGCCGGGAGAAATCTGTGGGGCCGGCGCCATGAACTGTGATGAGGGAGGCAGAGAAGCAGATGTCGGTATTGACTCGGTAGGAGGAGGTTGGTCGGGCGGTTGAAAGCCCCCCATGCGCGCCCGATAGTCCGGTGGAGCAGAGTGCGGCGACGACTCGTGCGTCGTGCCATTGACTGGGCGATAGCTGGCGTGTATTGGACTCGATTCTTGTACTGGCTGGGGAGGACCCGATAAGCTACTGGGGCGGCCATAGGGACCCTCTGGTCCAGAGACAGGGAGCTGTGGTAGTTCACGGTTGGCTATGACGGGGTATCCTTGGGGAGGCAGCGGCGCCGAGGCTGTTGCGGTGCGGCGAGGATCCGGCGCGTGACCTTCGTAGGGTGCGGGATGGTATGGAGGGCGCCAGGTATGCTCGTAGACACCGTGCGCGCCGGGAGGCACATGGTGCCCCTCGGGAGGTGGCATGCGTTGCATCGGTTCGAGTCCGAAGTCGAGTTCTCGTCCGAGAAGGGTGGTAGTAATCTGAAAACCCGCGTCAGGCGCAATTACTCCCGTAACGGCCTTCACCATAAAGCGGTGATGAAGGGTCGCAGGATACCGTTCACAGAAGCAATATAGCTTGGAAAATTTACCGTCTATACGAACATGACGAGATGACCGAGAGAGGAGAGCAAGAACCCCGGCAAGATCGAGGGTGACAGAGCGGAGTAGAGGAGAGTCGTGCGGATATCAGCTGCGCCAGTTACAAGCCAGAGGTGACAGTGACAGTGAACCGGGCTCTCGGCGCAAAAATTGGGCGCGGGTCAGGATGCCGGAGCTCTTTGAAGCGGGCACAGGGTGGAGCGACTAGGAACAAACAAAGAAAACACAAGTTAGATAGGATGATCAAACAAGGACGAGAATCGGATCATAAGAAGCAAAGATGAGAGACAAGAGACAGGAACAAGGAACGAGGAACGAGGAACGAGAAACGGACACACACAGACTCAGACACACGAAAAGGTTAACGGACGTATTAGATAGATCGCACAGGTAGAGGAGGGGAAAGAAGCTTGTACAGTGTCAGTGTGTCCATGGATTCAAGTTACGCGGATCGTACGCGGGTGCGGTGTATCGTTCTGTATTGGTATGTTATGGGTATTGAACGTGTGTGATGATGCGTTGATGGTGATGGGGCTGGTTCAAGTTCAGTGAGATTACCTTCAATCTCAATTCGGTATTGGAAACCAATAGTCGCCTGGTCAGTCCCAGTGGTCAGTCCCAGTGGTCGGTCCCAGTGGGGTCAAAATCCCTGGGTTCTAGTGCGAAGGAAGCTAAGCCAGGCTGTCGGGTCCTGGAAGGTGAGCAGAACGACAAACTTCCAGCAGTTTGGGTCTGGAAGGAAAAGATAAAAAGAGGGAGCGAAAATATAACTGGGCATGTCAGACATAAGTACAGACGCAGTATACTAACATAATAGACGTCTAATTACGTGGGGATCGACAAATCTGTGTTTGCCCCTCCCTTGCCCTTCTGTACGATACTACTCGATCGCCTCCAGATATGTAGACTGTTGCAGGGTCGATTCCCTGGTTCACTCAGCTCAGTCCGGTCCAGTCCCTGATAAAGTCGCAAACGCCAGAGTTGACAGGTCTGCTTCTTCTTCTTCTTCTTTTTTTTTTTTTTTTTTTTTTTTTTTTTTTCGCCTCATGACAGACCGCACGGTGGATCTTTTCCAAGTGGGGGAAGTCTTTTATGAATTTTGGGGATTATTTTCTCCGGAGGACGGTGTACGGAGTAATGCTACGATACGACCAATTCCCTGGCGCCCTATTTTCTAGCTTTTCTCTCGGAGTACTGCTTTTTTCACTCATGCTTCCAAGATGGCGTCAGTCTACGCGATAACAGTTAAGAGGTCTGTTTCATCTCCGTTTCTCCCGAGAAATCAGCAACAGCTCCGTGTTGAAAAGTGTCCCGCAGGATTCCATCCTTCGGTGGAGAATCTAGCACTTGCGATAACGAGAACAGGGATCGCCTTCCCAGAACCGAGCGCTCGGGGCCACCCTAGGAGAAACCCTCGACTAGCATAGGCGGCTTCGTCCAACCCTATGCAAGAAACGCCCCATCTCATCTCGATCAGAGCCCGGGGTTTCTGCAAGTATGAAGCAAAGAGATCAAAGTCCGATTGCCGCACCGCAAGGGGCGGACATTGAGCCAAAAACGAATTCAATTGGACTCCTTGTTCATAAATCAAGTGGATACAACTCCAGATCGGCGAATTTCTCGAAAAACATCGGGCGAATCCCGAGTCGCCGTACCGAGGGTGAGAGCCGCGGGAGTGTGGTATCTGGCAGATCAACGGGGTTGGTTGACCCAACATCTTGGTTGGCCCGACTGCCCACGTATTAACACGCGTTGATTTTGTTGTGATGGAGACATCCATATAGTTTTGTAATTTATTGCCCACGGTAGCAGCCCATGGACACCCGCCGTCTCATCCATGGTTTCGGCACGGGATCCACAGAACATTAAGAACGTATGGATTAAATGTGGAATACATATTGTCATGTTTTGCAGTGGAACCCTAATAAACAGCACAGCAGTGACAATGCTTGGATCGCACGTTTTATTGGCTGCGAAGCAACGGCTTATTATGACCCGGTCTCAATCTTAAGGTTAGTTATATATCACCGAGCAGTACATGTTATGTTGCTAGAAAGGCCTCGACTCTCTTGGAAAACCTTGAGAGGGTAAATTATCCGGCCAAGGATGACCAAAAATAAGAATCCATATAAACTCAAGCAGGAAGCCACCGATCACGTCCCCGGTAGCAGTACTAAGAGCAACCCAAAAGATGACTTCATACCCGCGGTGTAGGAATCTCCCCTATCATTGGCGCACTCTCATCAACCATGATATCAGTACGGAGTATGGATTACCAGAGCTTAATCTAAAAAATTGACGGATTGACCATCAAAACCATCACCTGGGCAGTAACCAAAGGGAGAAGAAGCAATGGCAAAGCAAGGTGGCACAGAAAACCAAAACAAAGACCCCGTTCCAACCCTCGGCATATTGAAATCCCCAACACAAGTCATACGGAGCCAGAGAAAAGAGCTCTGCTACCGCTTTCATCTGGCCGTTCGCTGCATTGTACGAGTAACCGCCCGACCATAAACATGGACAATCCAGTCAGGAGTTGTGATGGATTCGGGACGGGCTCGGTGGAGTCGTGATAGCCCTGATACCCGCATGTGCCGCCGGTTACAGTACAATAGTTCTCCTCATAAGCCACCCATTTTTCTCTCGTGTTATCATTCGACGTGTCTCCGGACTACATACACCGTTCTAGAAATATCTCCATGACTCCATTCATTGGTGAATTGTGTACTGTCGTCAACCAAGTCAGTTTATTCGCAATAAGGGATGATCTCTGACTTTTCCTAGAGTGCTCTAGCACCTTTCCGTTTATATTAGTCCTGATCCTCCGGTCCGTTTCCACTGTCCTGTCTCTTGGGTCCAGGTGGGCGCGTGTTGCCCGAGTGAAGAAAATAAAAATAAAAATAAAAGCACCTGCGTCGAAATTAAAAACCCTCTTTCGGTACACTGCGCCGACACATAGAACAGGCGGATTTCAAAATGGACCAGGACCTGCGCCAACTTTAGCAGGAAACCATATTACCGAATTTCGTATGACAAGGTTACAGTGTTACATTCAGCCTTCCAATTCACCTCCTGGCTGATTCCTGGAGCCGCAGAAACTGCCCTATGTCTCTACGATTCATTGTACTCTACACGCCATGCATGAAACACTGCTGTCTGGCAACGTTAGAGTTTGATGATGGGCATGAACCGCTGGTCTTATGCAAGGAGAGATGGATGACCTACAGTACACACACTCAACTACCCCGGAGATGAGAATTCTCCTGGTATGAGGCTGCTGCGTGGTTGTAATGGTCACCGCCATCTTGGCGCGTGTCTTGTTTACACTGTAGCTTCCTGTGGGTATGCGTAGACCCCGGAGTCCAGATATGTAAATGAGATTCAGTGCGTGGCCAATGGGCGGGGCTGATGGAGTTCACGAGACTCGTGGAATGTCAACTATCTAGAGATCGTTCTTCGCCCCTGGCTGGAATCTGTGATCTTTACAAAAGAGTGCTGCTTTATGAGTTGAGATACTGTAGGGAGGTCATCTGCATCCTCAGTAAACGGTAGGTTTCAAGTTCCTAGCGTCGGTGTCTCCAAGACAAGCGATAGGGTTCGTGTTTCGCTTTTTGTTTTTATTGCACGTTGAGGCAGTAGCAGGTGACGTAGCGATTTTGGCTATCACTATGAGTAGGTTCCTGATCCGATCCTATCAGGTCTGGAATGTTCAAGTATTAGGGTAGAGTGTACACAGCACAAAGGATGAATCATAGTGGGATATCATTTCCATGTTTCATTCCGTGAATCAAGGGGATTGTCACGAGGGTGGATCCTCCGACTGACGATCAGAGGTGGAATCTCCATGTGTGGTCCTAGAGAATGCTGGGGGACATTCACATCTAAACTATGTACCCACCGGCCTGGCATAGTCGGACCAATGTGCGCAGTCAACTGGCCATTACCATATTTCGATGGCAAATTCTGATCCGTGCTAACAATGGATCGGGTGGACAACCACGTCTGAAAGGAGTGGAAGCGTGGCTCGGCTGATCCTCGAATGCGAGTTCCCAGCTCCGTGACAGCGGGAGCGGCCGCTTCCCTTGAGCGAAACTGGTCCTTGACTGTTCTGTGTTTTCAATTTAATTGATCTGATTATCGTTCTAGCTTGATGGAGTGAGTTCTTTGCATTCCCTCATTATATTAAGTCTGTGATTTATCGTTTCGCCGTACGGAGTAATACGGTTTCATTCCCACAGCCGAAATGTGATGTATACCCTACACGTCGCACAGCGCAGGTCCTCGAGGCCGCTGTTTGGCCGCTCCATTCGCACTTGATTCCTACTTGGGCCATTGCCACCGGTTCAGTCACCGTTAAGTTGACGCGTCGCACGGCGATATGGTACCCCAACAATGTCGAGACCGGAGCCCACGTGGGCCTCGTTCCATGTGGTTCAAACTGCAGTCCTTTTTTTCTTTCTTGGAAATTCTGCCATATGGGGCTCAGCTTGTTGTCTTTTAAAGTGCTGGCGTTTATATGAATTGTATTCAATTGTATCCAACGATGGTCACTTATGCCGACCCTCTTCGCACATCCCGAGTCCATGTCCAACCTTCGCCAACTGGTCCTTTGGCATATCCAAGAGCCTCCTTACACTGCAGTCACCCCTTGATTTCGTGACAAAAGCCCAGCAAACGCACACAATTAGGCTTGCAGGAACGGCTGGTCTGTTCTCAATGCAAGGGAAATCAGCGGACTTGGGGATCTTGCAGGTTCCCTACTGCTGGACTACTACATCAACACGAGTCTATGAGTTGTACCCAATCATTCAAGTAATATCTTGAAATGCAAGTTTCAACCAGAACTACGACCCCTCTCACTTTGCGGTGTGCAGATTCAAATTCAAGTTTAGCAGCCTTCACCGATCCCAAGTGGAGAGCAACACAAAGTCAACCAAAGCCACGGACACACTAATACACTAGCACCCGTCTCTCGGGATCTACAGAGATGATGCATGTATGTCGTTGCTTACCACCACTTGCATTCCTTTTCTAACTATGTACATACAGAGTTAGAGATCTCTCTTCTCAAACAGGCTGCAATATAATTTCTGTTTTCTGGTTCCCCCCTCCCAACCTAACTCGTGGGTTTTGTTTCTGTTTCACCCACGTAGATTAACTTTCGATTGTCCGGGGTTACCAAGTTAGGGATATGCAAAAGTACGTACTTTTCTGTCAGGAGGTTTTCAGCCGTGTAAAGCAGTATTACGCCACATGGCGCTTTGGGGAAATGATTCGGTAATACGTACACAATGGGATCGTGTGAATTGTACTGTATTGCCAAACACGTGACAGTAGAATGAGGCGGCTAGTATTGATTCATCCCCTTGATGTTGCTGGTAGTTCCAGAATGAGGTGTTTGACAAGGAATACGACTAATACTCGGTCAATGAACGTGGTAGCTTATCCAGTGTACTGGGCGTGATGTGATGGCCACGCGCAGACCTCGGTTGACGGCATCTGCTAGCCTTTTTTCAAGGCTAGATCGAGACGAGCAAACATCACACTGTATCTAGTTCAAGCGACGACCTTTCTCTAATTTCGGGATGTTTTGAACGCTTCAAGAAAAGCAATGCCTGGCCAAGATGTTTCAAACTACATTTACTGTGCATCAATGGTCTTACTGTAAATCGACCATTGTCTTGCTATAACTGGCTAGCCCAGAGCAGATTTTCAAGAATTGACATATTTAAATGTGCACTCTCCACAGCTGCCACGCTGAACGGCAACCACTTCAAGCCCCAAACTCACACCTACCTCTCCACATATTCCCTTATCCGCTGATACGGCAACACATCCCAAATCAAGTCTCTGCGCCGAAGCTCCAGTAACTCTACTGCGTAGATCTACTTTACATGCGAAAAATGGGGTTCGCATAACCCTCGCCCACGACATCGGGTCACTTTCGTCGCAACTCGCCCCACTTTGCTCCGCTCCCGAGCTTTTGCCGAGAATCGAATCGGGAGATTTGCGCCTCGGGACTGCGGTGCAGTGTAGCCAGTGTAGTAGGTGCCGATTCGGGTATAACTGAGCCAAAACAGTGCTTGGACTTGGGATGTGAGTTTATCCATGGTGCAATATGTGCGTTCAGGATATTCTCTAGACATGAGGGCCTCTGCGCGACTCTAGTGCACTCTTGGAACTGCCCCTCTCTCCACTACATCATTCTAGGGAGATTTTGGTGACTGCCCCGAGGTCCAAGGTTGATCCATCACATTTCCCACTGCTATGGGTCGTTTAGGTTTAGTCGTGAGATCGTCTATCCCGCTCCCGAACATGTCCGGCATGGCGGTACTTTGGTCCAGGGTGAAGGTTTGGCGATGCTTTCTTCACGGTTATGCGATTGTAGATTTGCCTTTTGTGCGTATGCCATTTTCCTGTTCATTGGACATCGCTGGCTGATCCCGCGCTATGATGTCCATCGAGGGTGGCTGGGGATGGATCGCAGTGGTACTTTTGTTCGGTGGAGTGGAGTACGAGGTCGTATGGCTTGCACATTTGACTCCTTTCGCTGAACACCTGTATACGTACACGCGTCACTGTACACTCGTACACTGTTCACAAGGTGAATGATACATGAAGAGTTGCTTCGACCGTTGTTGTCTCGTCTCTATGGACCAAGCTTAACAAGAGACCATTTGTTCTAACTCAACTTCCTATCATTAGCTTCTGGAGCAAAGTACCCGGCGGACACTCTCTTCAATTGAAGCTACATTTGATCTCACTTCTCCGTCGTGATACTAGACCTTCGGCACATCCAGGGACTTGGCCAAAGCTGCTGAGTTCCTTCGCAAGGCTGATGAGGGTGGACACTTGTTGCTCGTGTTTCGGGGTCTCGAATGCTTGATGGCTTTAAGGAGAAGTCCTCTGACCTTCAAAAGAAATGTAGTGAGATGGGCTTTAGAATCATCCGACGACCTCAAATGTCCCCTCATTTAACTCTTTACAGTGCTCGTTCCATTACTCAGTTTGACAGTCACGGATCTTTTCGAGAGGAGCTCCTCAACGAGGTCTTGACAAATATATTGCGCTTATGCGCGTCACTACCAGCGTTTCTTCTGTGCAGCTTTACCACTAGAATTTGCTGTTCAGCACGGCAATTTTGAGCTCGTGGAAGCCCTCTCGTCTGGTCAGAAGTTTACCGTCTCTGTGTGAGCTTGACAACATACCGGGGTATAGAAGACATCCGCGGATGTTGAGGTCCAAATTTAAGTATATATTGTAGGTTCTAGATCAATGACTAGTAACAAAAGATACATCTCGAGAGAGCGTAGGGTGTTGCTTCAGTTTACTAGTTAGCTACAGCTCAGCGCTTTATTAACTAACGTAAGCAGGCCACCGAGTAAGCTAACTATACCTAATTTGGATTTTAGTTTTCAATCGCGCGGTTTGCTTACGTCAATAGAGGGACGACCTAGAAATAAACTACTTTGCGCGCCTTGCTTACGCTGATGCAGCGCAAGCTGTAGTTAACTACACTCATACAATACGTGCAGACAACCCCGGGCTAATCTAGTGGATATTGCTCGAGTCCTAACCAGACGTTCGATCCCGCTGAGGAGAGGTTTGAGGATCTGCAATTTCTCCAAGTCCATGTCTACCCATACCGACAAGACTCCTATGAACCAGCCCCTTTATATCTCCCAAGTTGACGCGGAGCCACTTCACCGCTACCGACAAGCCGGCTACCACCCAGTCACCTTGCGAGAAAGCCTTAAATCCGGAAGATACAAGGTACTGCATAAACTAGGATGGGGAGGCTACTCCACAGTCTGGGCGGCAAGAGATCAAAGGTATAAAGCTGCGTGGCACAGTAATTCCAGCTAACTAAAACGTTATCTTGCAGACGAAACTCTTATGTTGCTGTCAAGGTATGTATTGCAGAAAGAGAATCTGATGGGAAGACGCAAGAGCTCCAAACTATGAAAAAGTTGGGATCTCATCACCCTCGTCTAAAACACACTGTGCAGTTGCTCGATGACTTTGATTTAAAGGGTCCAAATGTGTCTCATCAATGCCTAGTGTATGAGCTTCTAGGGCCTAACATTCCTGATATGATCGATACACATTTTCCCAATGGCAGACTCCCCAGAAAGCTTGCGAAACTCATTGCAAAACAAAGTCTTATCGGGCTGGATAATTTGCATCAACACGGTATTGCACATGGAGGACATTTTTTGAACTGTTCTCACCCTATGTAGATCTACACACTCGCAATTTGGTCTTCACTATGCCTTGCATGGCCAATATAACCAAAGAGGACTTTATAGAGATATTAGGGAAACCAGAAATTGGCTTTGTCCAAAGGCGCGACGGGAAATATCTGGAGCCTGGCATACCTGAATACATCGTGGAGCCTACCTCATTTCAGACGCATTCTTGCAATTCGACGCAATCGATCAAAATAATCGACTTCGGAGAATCATTTCTACCCAATGCTGTTCCTCGAACGCTGCACACACCTTTACCTGTTCGGGCGCCCGAGGTTATATTTCAGGATCACATTGATTATCGTGTCGATTTGTGGAGCATGGGCTGCATGGTGGGTGGGATTACCCTAGCCTAAACGCTTTACAACAGTAAACTGACAGGTATGAAAGCTCTTTGAGCTCTTCACGGGCCAGCCACCTTTTGACGCGTTCTTGATAACGCCTACAGTTCTCGTGGGCCAAATGCAAGAGATGACAAGTGACGATTTACCTGAAAGATGGCAAAAGATGTGGGATACGATGAACTTAGGGGAAGACACAATCACAGAAAGCGCCGGGTCTCCCTTGCAAGAATGGCTGGAAGAGGTTTACTTCGATGGCCGGCGGAGTCCTGATCTCACAAGAGAGGACATAGCGAGGTTGGGGCACATCATTGGATTGTTATTGCGTTTTGAGCCATCTACAAGAGCATCGGCGAGACGGGTTCTAGATGACCCTTGGTTCAATGAGTAGATACTACGCCGTGAATGTTTGTGAGGAACTCGACCCAGTTGAGACCTCGCAAGTTCCTGAGACTTCCACGATCTTCAAGCCTGCGCCGAAGACAGCCTCTAGTACTCTGTTCTTTCACACCGACCAATTGATACATCATTCCTACTTTTACTCTACCCTGATAGCGGGTAGCAAGCCTATCTCTAAAACGTACTGCATGTTGCGATACGCGTTTTGTAGGTTCAATGCAAAAAGTGACAAAGTAATGCCGCCTACGTAACTGGGAGACTATCATGTATGTAGTGGGCTCCTACGCAAGCGGGCCCAATCGAATTAGCCTCTTCCTTTCGCCATACATCCTCAGGTGATTTTCTCACCTGCCCAATGTTTCTTCGCCCTCCGTCAGACATCGTCATTCGTCACACTACACATATCTCAGCTGGCGGAGAAAGAAGGCAGCTAACTAGCAAAGCCGCTAAGTACTTAGCTAGTAAGAATTATTTTCTATACACATTCTAAATACAAGTCTATAGCTTAGCACGTCCTTCTGCCAAAGTTATAGGAGCATAGGTTATCCTATGGCGGCACGCAAAATACTACAACAACAAAGGGGTCAAGGTTAAAGTCCCAGTAAAATAGATATGTTTCGCTGTATTTCATGTAGATCGTAAACAGTCGTGTATGTATGAAGAGTAGGGTATCGCGGAAAAGAAAAAAGCCAGAAAGGAAGAAAGGTCGGGGTATTTGCAGCGCTTATCAACAATAGAACAATGTAGAACCAAAGACGTAGAACCGATCACCTTAGTGACTAGGGTGAGGCTGAAAAGGAAGAGGCCACTGAAGTGTGTTTGGTGGTGGCTCCAGGTCGAACGGGTCACTTCGTCTGGAGGAGTTGAGCGTATTCGGGTATCGAGAACCACTGCCAGAAGTCTCAAGGGTGAGTGTGCTCTGGCTGGGGTAGTTGTAATTGTATGGAGAGATTTGGGTGGTTTCGTGGCTTTCTGCTGCTTTGAGGGCTCCGTCCCATGAGGGTCGGGAGTAAATAGAGGCCGTGCGAGTCGGTGGAGACACTTCAATGATGGGTGAGAGCGACCGATTGAGAGGGTAATATTCCGGGTCTGTGAATGGGTCTTCGAGCAGGTTGTGCGGTGCTTGACTGTACGGGTACAGCATATCGTAGGATGGGTTGGGGTATGTAGCTGCGATGGCTGTATCCAGTGGGTTTGAGTATCTGCGCGGATGGAAGACTTGAGCAGAGGGAATGACGGGAGACACTGGGGCTGGTAATGGTTGGGAGAATCGCCGACCGTGGAATCCGTTAATCGAGCTCGTAGAATCGCTCGTTGGTAGCAGTCTCTGTCTGCTGGCTTGTCGTCGGTGGGACAGTGTCCTCCTGTGACGGTAGAAGAGGATGCACGCCAGACCAATGAGGGCTACAACGGCTGCCCCGCCAATGGCGCTACCAACAATCACGCCCGTGCTTGGAGTGTGGTGATGGGATTGACCAGGTGGAAATTGAGTTGGTGAGGAGCCAGGGCCTAGACCGGCCAATGGTGTGGATATGGGTGATTGAGATGGCGAGGTTGGTGATGCGGTGACTGGAGAGGTACTTGACTGTGTCTCGCTGACTGGGCTGCTTGCTGATGTACTTTTAGATATGCTTGACAGTACACTTGGTCGCAGACTTGACGGTGTAGTCAACAAAGTTGGTGACGAGAATGACGATAATGACTCTAAGCTTGATGAACTCGTAGACTCCAACGACCTAAAGGGACTCGAAACCGACTCCCAGCTAGTTTGAACCGTCAAGGGTTCTGAGATGCTAGACCAGTACCCAGCACTGCGCGTACTGGGGTTCTCCGTGGGAGGAATACTGGTTGGAACAGGAACTGGGCTTGTAGTGTCCACTTGTACAGACTGCAAACTGCTTTGCAGCTGAGCGGTCCCCGTTGACTCAGCGCCTTGTGGTGAGGTCTCAGAGAGAGAGGTCCATCTCTCAGAAGTGACCGTATCAGTGAAGAAAACTTCAGTAAATGTCCATGTCGGTCGGACCGTCTCTGTCACCACAGAGGTCACCATAATGCGTGCCACCTTAGTGAGGGCAGAGGCCCGCTGCGCCGCGGCGCCAGTTGATTTCAACATGACGACCGCGCCCGCAGGCGGGGCTCGAGAGAGGAAGACGTGTTCGATTTGCAGATGGAGGAAATCCCGAGGTCAGTGGAGAAGAAAAAGTGAGAGGAGGTCAACAAAGGCTAAGACACGCTCTTAACGTGATTTCGTACGACACACTCATTATGGTATCGCATTTAACGAGTTTTCCTAAAGGGGCGAAAAGGGAAAATAAAAGCGTCACGTCAGATTGCAGCCAGGATGTCTTATAGCATTTCTCCTTTTTCCTCACTGTTTGACCTCTAGGGGTCGAATGTAGTAGTTCGCTGTTTCATGTCGAAGCCGGCGCTTCCAACGTGTGAGAGATCGACAACTTGTGGTCAGCGCTTAGATTCACATAGCTCCCATATCCAATCATAACCTTATTAAACACCCGGAGAGAATCATCCCCGCATAGGCCTAAACGAAAGGGGGGATGGTGAGACACCGTCTCTACAATTCATCACATCACATAAGCTTTACCCTATCCAAGCCTCACAGTGGTGCACTATAGGCCCTGCTTTTGGGCCTCGTATACTTGACCGATCTGTCATGAATCTCAGGCTATGACTTCCCGTGTGGCTTTAGGTAAATTAATCGCAAATTTAGGAGACAATAAGTACGGAATAATAGACGTATCATATCGGCTAGATTTGTTTGATGCAAAGAGCTAAATAAGCAAACAACTCCCAAAAACAGAAAGCTACAGAGCCAGAGGCCCACTGGTGCATAAGCTCAACTATCAAATAGATACAAGAAACAAACAAAAGTCAGGCACTCAAACATGTCGAACCTGAATCATAGTCGCGGTGCGCCATCACCCGAGAGCTTTCCAGCAGCTTGCTGTTTCATGAACCCAGAGAAGAACTTGGACATCTCATCATAGTCATCCGCCTCACCAATCCAGCTCACATACTGATCCGGGCGGATAATCACAGTAGCGCCACGGATGGGGTCAATGCCGTAGTTCTCGTATGCCTGGCCATAGCCTTCATGGTAAGACTCCTCATCCACAAACACCTTCCAGTAATCCCATCCAAGATCCTTGTGGTAAGGGTGGAATGCATCGGGAATGTCCAGCAGTTCAATACCTGCTCGGGGCCCGGGATGAACGGTCAAGATTTCGATCACGCTGTCGATGGACTGGCCCGCGGGTGTGTAGCGACGGACAAACGAGTCCTGGCCCTCGAGCCGCTTGCCGAGCGTCTGCATGCGCTGCATGTTGGCTGGCTCGGTCAGTTTTCCGGGGAAGACGATGACTCGCCAGCGTCCGTTGCTCTTCAGAAGTTCTTGAAGGTGCCACGGCCGTCCGTCGGAATGGTTCAAGACCTTGAAGCTGGGAATGCGTTTGCCGATGTCAAGCTTAGTCGCCAGCTCCGGCTTGCTGACGACTTGGCCCTCCTTGGCAGTAATGGGACTGCTGCCGTAGTTGACCGCTGCAAGGCATCCGGTTAGTATCTGATCAAGTTGATATCCAGTCTGGTAAATAACTTACCGACGCCACTGGCGAATTCGTTTCCTTTCTCGAAAGCCTTCTGGAACTCCTCCATGCTGACTCCCTCTTCATCCATGACGTCCTTAGCCGGTCGGCCCGAGAACAGTCTCGAGAAGCGGTGGTCAAATGCAATCAGCTGCTCTGCGATACTCTTTCTCTCAGACTCGTAGGTCTTGAGAATCGATCCTTCACTAAGCCCCTTGACCACATGCGCAAGCTTCCATCCAAGGTTATACGCTATCACCGTTAGACTCTGTTTGCGCCTCGGAAGTAGGGGAACTTACTGTCTTGCATGCTGACATTCATACCCTGTCCAGCCTTGGGCGAATGAGTGTGGACAGCATCACCAGCCAGGAAAACACGCTCCTGCAATGAGAACTTGTCACCCACGCGCTGACCAATCTGGTACGCCGTCCACCAGTCACAGTATGTGTAATCCAGCTTGTAAGGATGCAGGATGCGCTGGGCAGATTTCAGGATGATGCTGGGAGTAATCGAGGACCGGTCCGCCTTGGATCCGCTCTTGTTGTATTCGGTTGCCTGCAATTGGATGTAGAGTCGGACGAGCTTATTCTCACGCGGGATGACCATGACACTGCCCTCGCTGGCAGAGTGAATCGCGCATCGGCTCCGGATGTCGGGGAAGTCGGTGATGGGGATGATGTCGAGCACACCCCAGATGTAATCAGTCGAGTCGCCCTCCAGTTTGAAGCCTGCTTGGCGGCGAACCCAGGAATGGGCGCCGTCACAGCCAACCATGAATTTGGCCTTGATCAGCTCTGTTTGGTCGGCTCGGTTGTTCTCAGTTTTTCGGATGAGGTCGTCGGTGTCATCGGCGACTAGGTTGCTTCGGAATAGTCCATCCTCGAGGGTGGACTCCTGACCATCGGCGGTCTTGTGGTGCTGTTGACGTTGCGCTGGGGTAGCTTCATCGTCGGATAGCGTGCGAAGCTCGACGCTGATGGGGTAATCTTTGAAATCCGCGGCCTTGGTCTCGTCAAACTGGAAGGATACGGGAAGAACACCACGCTCGACAGCCAAGTTGCCGTGTTCCTTCATCGAATCCAGGAAGAATCGCTCAATGCGGCCTTGGTGCAGCACGACCTGTTGGAATCGGCTGATTCCAGGAATGGTATCGGGGATACGACTGGATCGACGGAGCCTTCCGTTCTCGTCGGGGTTCCAAAGACAGATTTCGATCATATGGTTCGACTCGCGCCAGGCCCGGTGAGCAAAGTCAAAGGAGTCGAAAATTTCCAACGTGCGACATTGTAGACCGTCAGCCTGTCCGTTGAAGATCTGTAGAACTGTTAATATTCAATAGAGTCTCACTGAATGGTAGTTGTAGTTACCTTGGTTCCTCGCTTGTCAACAATGCGAGTCTTAACTCCACAACGACTCAGCCAGGTCGATAGCATGAGTCCTGCAGGACCGGCACCCACGATGAGGACATCGACATGGTCCTCCTTAGCCGGGACAGTTCCAGACATGATATGATGTTTTCGCTTTGGATAACCAAAGTGCCAGATATTGAGTCAAAGGAGGAAAGCACAGTATTGAATTCAAATCATTGTTCATTGACAAGGTTCTTATATAGGTACTGACGTTGTATAGTGTCTACTATCTCGGACCATGTGGGTTGAAATGTCGGCGACGATGTGGGGGTGACATTGAATACCAGTTTACCCCACATAACGTGTACCCCGCAATGCACTGATTTGTTCCGAGTCCAATTGATTCTCTTCTTCGCTACTCCGGGGTTCCCCTCTTCGGAACCCGGGGTTTGGGAACCTCCCGGTCGGATAAGCGAGATTGACGCTCATCCCGATGCCGTATGCGGTCTTCCGATTAACAACCTTTCTTAGTGATTGGAAAGTTTAACTGAACCCTTTTTCCTGTGTCAGGCACATCAGGTATTGGATCGATCGGAAGTACTCTCCGACCTAATGACTTTCCAGTCCGAGATCTTCAAACTTAAAATGTGTGTCTTACATTGCTCTACAGGACTAGTAAACTCGATAAACTAGCAATATCCCATTAAATCTGACTGTCAAAGAAGAACTCGCTGGAAATGGCGGGGAAGAGGATCTGCCACCGTTGATCAATGCCAAAATTGGCATGTTTAGTAATATGTACCTGCAGAGAACCCCAGGACATCCCCAGGTTTCCAGGTTTCCAGGTTCCCAATACTTGGTTAACTTTCCTTATTCAAATGGCACCCTGAACTGGGCTAATCTTTACGTCTACCATGATATTAGTGGTATGAGTTGCAAACGGAAACTATTCCCGGGCCTGTTACAGATAACATTTTCCTTTTCAGCCTAGCTTCAACATCCGCATACTAGACCTCCAGCATAGAGTAGACCATGAAATAGGTATGTCCAAGAGTACTGCAAGCAGCGACACGGCCATCTTCTCATGTAACATGATGTCACAAATTGCCTTTTGCATATCATCTTTGTTATTTTATTCTGCTTAGCATTGACTGTGGCAAAGGAAGGGATGGTTACTGTATGCTCATTCGCGTCTGTGAACCACTTCCTTCGCCCGCCGCCTCTCTTGCTTCATGATGGGACCTTTCTCCACAGACATAGAACCAGGAATCCTACAAGCTTTGGGTAGAAAACCTTCTCATGACCTTCACCGAGGCTGTAAGACTAGTGGTATAACTTTGAGAAAAAATACCAACCAATAGTACCAAGGAAATTAGCACTCACGGACTCTTTCCCCATATTTTCAGTCCACTCTTTTTCTTCATTTGCTTTTTCAAAGCAACCGGGTCAACTGGTTTCAACAGTTTGAAATTGCAGAGAAGATCACCAGAAACTTCCATTGTAGCTCCCCAGTTGTCAAATTTGCCACAGTACTTATGAAAACCTTAGCACAGCCAACCGGGCCCGGATTTGGAAACTCACATTTGGTGCCGAAAACACCGTAACCAGATTCCGTTCCCCAAAGAATTGATACCCCCCTTCTACCACCATATGTGACCGACAGACTAGGTCCAAATCGTGACGTTTGAGGAAATTCACAACAACCTTCCTTCCAAATACCCAGCTCACCCCTCGATCATCATTAGGTCCCCAGTCTTTGATATTTGCGGGGTCGCTCCAGAGAAGATCATTCAGAAGACCCTGATCAGGCACTTCAGTAGGACGAGCAATGTTTCGAACCTCATTCAAATCGGAAAGATTTGGAGAAAGCCCGCCATGCACACAGAATATCTTTTCGGCGACAATCGCAGCGATCGGAAGACAATGGAACACATCGGTAAACGTTTTCCATATCTTGACACTGCATCTTCGCTTGCATTCGTCATGAAACCCGTAGATTCGAGAGACATTGGCGCATTCATGGTTACCCCGGAGTAGAAAGAAGGTTTCGGGGTATTTGAGCTTGTAGCATAGAAGGAGAAGTATTGTTTCCAAGCTTTGCCTACCGCGGTCAACGTAGTCTCCCAAAAACAGGTAGTTTGAGGCGGGAGGGAATCCAGACATTTCAAAAATGCGAAGAAGATCTGTAAATTGTCCGTGGATGTCCCCGACAATGTGAATTGGTGCATTCAGCTCTAGTAGAACAGGCTGGGAAAGGAATAGGTTGCGGGCGGCTGAGCAAATGGACAGGATCTCGTTATCTTGGAGACATAGCCTTTTCTCAGGCTTCGACTTTCCCACTTGGAGTAATCGTGAGATCATGCCGTCTATGTCAAATAGAGTAGATCTTTCCATGTTTCTGCGATCTCGAGAAGAATCGTCCCAGAGTATTGTCTCGAGGTTTAGTTGGTTGTGTTTTCGTAAAATGGATTCATTCGTGGCTTCAAGGTCTGCAGGCGGCGGGTTTTCGAACAGAACATCTGATCTGTGACCACAGTCCTGACTCGGTTCGCTCGCCTTCTCGGTTGACGCAGTTTTGTTGTTATTCACCGGTGAGTCCAAGCTGGCATGCTTGCTGAAGTTGCGTAGGTGATGACTTCCTCTTTTTAGGATGTCAAAGAACGAAGAAGGTCTTTTGGGTGAGCTTGCGAGATCGCAACCATGAGTTGTGCTTTGCTCAGTGGTATAGTCAAAGCCCACCTTCTGGGCCTGCTGAAGGTCGTTTGACTGTTTCTCTGGAAGCTCCTTCTGAAGCCGTTCCTCTTTTGGTATCACTGCAATGATTCCATTTTTGCTCCCTTCATCCTCTGGACCAAGCTCGCTTTCCTTCGGTATCAAATGAGAAGCCGGGGTCTGATTGGTAGTGGTAGGAGGTAGCTCGTTATTGGCAGTTGGCATAGCTCTGGCTGGTGCGTCTCAGCAGCCGATTCCTTCGAACAAACTATTGTAAGTCAGTGCGGAGGTTATGTTTTCAAAAAGCTGGGTTATCATGCTGCCTGCGTTTCTCCTGGCAAGTGGGTGGCAAAAGCGAACAATGATGATAGAGGGGACCCTTGGCAAAAGTGTAAATGGTGTGTGACGAGGAGGAGTAAATATCCTCGTATGTTATCTTACTCTTCTACAGCATGTGAGTGTGTGTGCACGTGTGTGTGTAGTTCATTTACACGACCGCTTGCTGAGCGATATGCTGTCTACCGCACCTAGTTATAACCAAGTCTCTATGTACGTACATATATACTGCACTTTGCACTGTCTCCTGGAATGAATCTAGAGCCTCTTCGAGGACTACAGTAGACTAGCGGCCATTTGAGTTATCAGGCTGCCATGGTAGCGCGTCATCTCGAAGGCGCTGTGACACCTCCACAAATGTAACTCGGCTTTCACCGTCTTAACCCGCGAGGCGGTGTCAGATTGCCTCTCTTCTTCCCGAGTATCAGCAGATTACGGCACGCTACCAAATGCTTCGCCTATCCTCCTCCTAAGCTTCTTCCGATTGCTCTCGGGTTCAGGCTGTGTCTCGTTGGCGATGCGTCTGCACATCTCGTATTTACTAGATCTGTTCAATACGGCACAATCCGAAGCAACATACTCGTTCTCTTCCTCAATTCTCAGCTTTCGGTTCTCCCTGGCTACCTTATAGCCATTGCTGGTCTCCTGGCTGAAACCCCGATTCGCCCGGATATACCTTAGCTGGCACATTGCGACACAGTCTTGGGAATATGAACTCTGCCCAGCCTCAACGGCGCCATTTAGTGGTATATAGGCCAGGTCAATCCACATCCACTGTATTGACGACAGTGGTAGCATGTCGAGGTCGACTGCTTGTGCCTAGCGTTTGACGCACCGTGGCCTAGATATTTAGTAACCCTCCCTCTATTGGTGTAAGCATGCCTGCACTCGCCATCAAGTGGGTTCTAGCAGTTTTATTGAGTCATAGTTGGTTGATACACATGGTTCAGTTTCAGGTCAGCGGCTCGCCATTCCAGATTCAGTGGCTGACATATCGACAGGGAGCATATAGTATACCTAGCAGGTCAGCACCATATCTCTAGCTAATTTTGTAGCTGGCGTTAGCATATTAGACAGTCCTTAAAAGTCAACATACCACGTTGTGACCATTGACTGAATGCGGTGCACATCACGGATACCTTTCGTCCCCACTTGAAAAGTACCGCGGGACCAGACAGGAACAACCGTTGTTCCTGAACTGAACACTGACTTCATATTCTGCCACATTCATGCTCCCCTTCGAGCATGTACAAGTGTATAGAATAATCACTCATCATGTTCGGCTGGGGTCCTGGATTATGTATGTGTCCCCTTTTCTTTGAGTCGATGGCGCGGAATGTGGCGTGTTCCCCTCACTGTCAACAACTCACGATATCAACGTCGCTAACCCACGGTCTCTAGCCCTCTCTTCGGCCGCTTCAGAGCCTGAGAAGGAACGCACACCTCCTGCAGAACCGACTCCGCTCGACTTTCCTGCTTACGATCTCCCCGATGCCGTCTCCAACGACTCCGACTCGACCCTCCGCGACCTGTTCACACAACTAGCCTCTATTAAGCGACCCCAGGATATCTCCATCGATCGCTTCAAGCCTCTCAACCTCCACGTCGACTCTGATGTCGAGGTCTCACAGATGTTCCCTGCTGACCAGGCGCGGTCTCTACCCCCGCTGCCCTGGGAGGAGCCGGAAATCAAGTCCGCCGAGGGGGCCGAGGATCAAGCGCGCCCGTTGATGAGCAATGGACTCCCTTATCCGCCCAGAGACCGATTCGAAATCCTCCGGACAGAGTTGGCGCTCGATCCCGATGACGTCTTCCGAGAAGTGGCTCGTCTGCCACTCCGCGAAGGTCGGAGTCGGGTCCGCGTGACCCAGACCAGGAAG
Source organism: Penicillium decumbens (assembly GCA_027569385.1). Classification (NCBI taxonomy): domain Eukaryota; kingdom Fungi; phylum Ascomycota; class Eurotiomycetes; order Eurotiales; family Aspergillaceae; genus Penicillium; species Penicillium decumbens. Next base: position 192,662 of record JAPDEZ010000004.1, on the reverse strand, counting down.
TTCTGGACAGGCCTCGAGCGCATGTCGCAGTACTGGGATACAAGTATCGACAATTACTTTGAACGTCCCGTGACGCCGGGGCCTACACCGGAGCAGACTTCGCCCGCGGAGCATGAAACGCAGACAGACGCAATGCAGACGGACACGCCACTCCTGGATACTACGCAAACCGGCTCTACGGATGGCAAGATGGACGTGGATGGATCTGAAGCCGACACTCGCACTTCCACTGGCAGTACGCCCGATGCAAAGATCTCTCGCCCCACAGTGCCCATGTACACGGGTCGACGTGTTGGAGCCGGCACCGAAATGCCCGACGACGTGCGGGAGGAGACCATTCGTTCCTTCATCGAGTTGGCAGCCTGGCCTTTTGGATGCCAGGTCACCGTTCCCACATTACCGCCCCGGCTCACGGTAGGTAATCTGCTGTTCCCTGTGCGGCAGTCCTTCCAGATAGCTCGATCTCCAAAAGACCGCCAGATCGCCCGACAGGGGGTCCTCGAGGGACCCGTCTTCATTGCGCAGTGTCGCCCCGAGACCACTTTCCGAGTCACGGGCGACGAGCCGGGCTCGGGAATCGGGGAAGTGTGTGACCTGTTCCGCGAAGTCGGAGGCATGCTTCTTGCCGCGCAGGAGCGTGCTCGTGAGGGTGAAGCTGAGCTGCGACCTGGTGAAGGCAAATGGTGGACTACGAAGCCCCGTTTTGGCGGTGCTCCTAACGATGGGATCCTGGACGACCTCGTCCGAAATGCGGGGATCCATATTCCCGACTCCATGCTCGGGGACAGCCCCACTGCCGAGGAGGCGGAGACTGCTAGCAAGCGGCACAAGTTCGAGCATTCCCAAGGTTCATATTCCACGTCTCTAGCGCGTCGACCTAGTGCCATGCGCAAGCTCTCTAGTGGTGAGAAATGGAAGATCCTCCAGCCTGGTCCTAGCCTGTGGGATAAGCGCATGATCTATGAGCAGATTGGCAGAGCGAATAACAGCCCTTATGATGATGTACGTCCCCAGTGCCCTTACCGTATACTCTACTGACCCATTCAGATCTACATGGTCTCATCAATCAACCACCACGTCGCGATCCTGCATCTCCGCGTCCACCGCCGATACCTCGAAGTCCTCAACCAGGGCGATAGCACATACCCCAGAGACTCTGATCCCGACCAGCCATGGCACGTCCTCAAGCTCCAGCGTACCCGATGGTACGATCTATTCGACTCAAATGACCGCATGGAAGCTTTAAAGGCTGTCTGGCGTCTCTTCCACTACCAGCTGAGAACGACTCATCGCAATGGTTGATGGTATATCCGATCCGATCACCCTTTTCCTTGGTTTCATCCGCGCTTCAGGAGGATTTGATATAGCGCATCATGTACATACATGACCCAACAACGGCCTTGAGACTGCGCCGTGCTCGGCGACGACTCGGCCATAGCGAGCTTGATTCGACGTTGTACATAGAACATTGGCCGTTTTGGGGGTTGGTCGCATTCGAAGCATCATTAGGTCATGAATAGACCACGCGTACACGTTGTTCGAAGTTATGACTGGTGTGATAGATGTGTAGCTTTCATGTAGATCAGTTCATAGATCCAGAGTCAAGTTATGCTCCAGGGCTCTCTAGGTAGGCACTCTAGGCAAGGTCTTGAGCTGTGTATGCCACTGCTGTGTTATATGTCATCTAAGAATGAACTGGATGATTCCGAGTTTCCAGATTTTGAGTACATGTATATCCATGGATATTGCCCAGGTGTAGAGTAGAAGATCCCCGAACTGTGAATGTAATAGCATGGACATGGACGAGATATATCAGGATTGGCATCCATGGATCTGCTCAGGTCCATGGCGATTCTAGAATCTACGGCAAGGTCCCCCACGTATGGAGCATGTCTCAAGGAAAGCCTTGAAGCAGAAAATCACCCGGGCAGGAGATTACAGAAAGACCAAGTATACCCAGGTTACCAGGCAGCCCAGACTCAGACGGAAACCCGAAAGGAAACGATCACATTCGTAACAGACAAGCGCCGTGAGGAAGAGATTTTAGTTATTTTGTTTTTGAAAAGAATTTCCTTTTGCCTTCTCGTTATCAACAAGAAAAGCTTGAGTATCACATCATGCATCTTCCCCCAATCAAGACCCATTTCCCATCGCTCCCAGAAGCCCAAACCCCACGCGAAACCGATAAATGAGTAGGCGTGTCGTAAATAGAACAGGGTTTGTAGGAAGAAGTCGAAGGCCGACCCTTGTTTCGAGGGATATCCCAGAAAGTTTTAACCCTCCAACCTCCGCACCGAGAAAATCATACTGAGTTTGGAGTTATTTACTCCTGGGTCTCGTCGACCAGAGCGTTGCGCTTGGCCTCGACACGCTCCGCCCGACGCTCACGGAGAGCCTTGTTCTTGGCACGCTTAGCGTCCATCTCCTCCTTGAGGACACGCTCACGGGCGCGCTCAGCCTTGGCCTTCTGGATCTGTAGTTGTCAAGACGAGTCAGTCTTGTTCTGGGGATTGTTCCTCACACCGGATTACCCCAAAGCGTGGGAGTATATCGAGGGGTATGACTTACGTGCTCAACCAGAGCGCGCTTGTGCTTGAAGGTGTTACCCTTGCTCAGATGGTACAGCTCGTGGTAGAGGTGCTTGTCGATCTTGCCGGCGGCACGGTAGCGGACGAGCAGACGACGGAGGACACGCATGCGGCGCATCCAGAGGATCTGGCTGGGCATACGGGCATCCTTGGTACCCTTGCGCTTACCCAGACCGCGGTGACGACCGATGCGGCGGGCTGCGGTGAGCTCACGGGCGCGGGCACGCGAGTGCATGGTGACGGGCTTGCGGATGATGAGGCCATCGCTAACGAGCTTGCGGATGGTCTGGCGGGAGTTGGCGTTGGAGATCTCGTTCATCTCATTGGGGTCGAGCCAAATCTTGCGCTTGCCGCAGCCGACCACGGAGGCGGCGAGGCGCTTCTGGGTGCGAAGGTTGACCCTGGATGGAGGAAAATGTCATCGTCAGCCTTTGCACACAATACACTCTCCACCCGGTCGTTTCCTCCAGTGTTCCGTGCTCGTTGTCGGTGAGTTCGAGCAACATGATTCACAGCATATGGTTCTCGGGATGGTGGCTGCAGGGTATGAGACTCACATCTTGATGTCGGCGTATGGTCGTTGGCGGATGAAGTTCTCGTAGCACTCAACTGGAAATCCACGGTGAGGAGTTTGGGGCGGGCCGATTAGCTAATGCGCTGTAAGCGAGTTTGGCCACTTTAGGGTCTTGAAGTGCGCTTAGGGCTGGTACCCTGATTAGTAAGACTAACCTCTAGTGAGGCGGTGATGACGATGGTTATGATGATTAGGATGGTTAGGGTAGTTGTCAAGTCATTTTGTACAGGTGACAGTCCACGGGCATCCTTTCAATATTTCAATATTTCTTCCTATTCAATTCATTTGTGTGACCAGAGAGGAGAGACTGAACAGCGATCTGAACCACGTGACTGCAGGGTTCTTTCCAAGTCACATGACTTCGAACTCCGGATAGGAAGTCTGCCAAGTCTCTCCATAGATCAACTTGTCTGCCAAGGCCTAGATTCTTCATAGATTGGTAGCATAGATTACAACATTGCATATATACAGCACTCCAGATCAATCAGACCAGAGCAGTATCAACATTCAGCCATAACAACTTTTATACGAATAACAAGGTAAAAAAAGAGCCCAAGGGTATATCTATAGACAAAGAGATGCGTGTAGATGCAGCCTTGGGATGCTCATAAAAACATATCATCACTCATCGCCAAGCGAATCATCCCCTAGGTCCACCTTGCCAATGCTCCATACCTCCTTCTCATCATCCACCTCGTCCTGGGATAGGCCCAGGCCGCCCTCGCCACCTTCAGCAGCCTTGCGCTCACGAGCCTGGGTCGCAAGTCGGATAGCAACACGCTTGAAGTAGTCCGACATGCTGCGCTTCGGACCTGGGGGCAGTGAAGCACCAGGTCCGGCCATGTACTTGTCGAAGATTTCGCTCTCGGAATCCTCCACGCCGAAGAGGGACAGGAAGGCAGCTTCCGCAGCCAGTTTCACCGGAATGACCAGGTCGCGGACGCTGGCGAAAATTGGCGGAGCCAGCATGGCCAGGTGAGGACGAGTCAGCTCGGGGTGCAGACGGCTGACGGTTCGGATGACAACGAGGGTCAACCGGCGGGTATCGGAATTGGCGCCCGGTGGAATGACGGGCGCCAGGGCTTCGAAGATGGCCTTGTGCGTCTCGAAGCTGTGGTTACCATCCTCAGACAGGAGGAATTTACCAGCGGCGAGGACGCTGTTGTCTGACACGTAGGGCTGTTCACAAGTTAGCAACCGAACCGAGCAACCTCGAGACAATCAACTTACGTCCTTGTTTGCAATGCCTTGGCAGATGGCCGTGACGGTTTCGGTAGGGAAATGCTCCATCAAAGTGGCAGGAGCCTCCACTAAGAGAGCATTTAGGCCAAGCACAGATGCGTGCGAGTACTCTCCGTTGAGAATGCGACTCCTGGAGATTGAAATGTGAGCACAGGACTAGCAGACCCTGAATAGAAGGAAACATACTTGATAAGGGGAATCGCACTCGCCTCGGGCAGCACCTTGACGAGCGCACCGAGCAGGCGTGCGTTGGTCATTGCGACAGAATCTGCGACACATATTAGCTACTTGATTCACATGGCAAACACTTGGGGACTTACCGGTCTCATCACTGGCATCGTCGTCAATCAAAGCCAGAATGGCCGTCCGAGATGCCTCGCTCATGTTGGCACCGGCCTTGCCGACTACCTCCTTGAGGGCCTTCATCATAGCATTCTTCACGCCCATATCAGTGGTCTTCGAACCCGTGATCAGTTCCGCGATGAGCGGGTCGACTCTTGGAGTCAGAGTGATCAAGATACCAAGACCCTTGGCCGCGCGATTGCGAAGAGTCTCGCTAGACGGATCTGCCAGACCACGGGCAAAAGTACGCTGGAGTTGAGGCAGGAAGGGCTTAACAGCCAACGGAATCTTCTCCAGAAGCTTGTTGAGGGTGTAGAAGATTGCACATTTTATGTCAGTCGAACGCTCCGACACAACACGAATGAGCGGACCAGTGATCTGGGTGACGAAGGGCTTGAGCGAATCAGAGCCAGTACGGTCAATCACATCAGAAATGGCAAGGGCCGACTGTGTACGCTGCTCGGGGTTGCCATTGAGCAGACCTTGCAAGAAGATCGGCAAGATGGCCATGATACCCTTGGGGAGACTGAATCCAGGAAGGTCCGCACCAGCGACGCCAACTTGGCGTAGGATCTGGCGGGTGGGAATCGCCATAACCTCCATCTCCTCCTTGCGCATGTGGGAGACAAGGCCGCTGAGAGCGGTCCATGCTGCCTTGACAACATCCTTGTCCCTGTCGTCAAACGAAATGAGCAAGACGCGGATCAAGTCTGGGTGGTAGCGTGAGAAGTCGACCTCAGCATCCGAGAAGAACGTGTTGAGATGGAGAGCAGCCTTTGCCCGGCGACGGTGATCATCGTGCTTGACAAGGCTGATCATCACATTCATGGCGACGTTCAGACCATCATACTCATCCACAGAGCGCAACACGGTGTTGAAAGAAGTGCTGAGTTCCTCGCGGAGATCGTCGTCTTTGGTCTCGATGATTCCATCCATGAGAGAGTTGAGAATATTGGGAAGTCTTCTCGTCATGGCTGAGCTTGCAACCTCGGCCAAAGACGCTAGGGCTCTGGCATTGAAAGCAGACACAGGAGGCGTGAGCAGCGTGGGGATGAGGTTCGGAAGAATGATGTTGGCACGAGTTTGTTCGGTCAACAGAGTCAGCAGCGCGGACAAAGCTTGCTCGGCATCCTCGTCGTTTCTCAACAGGTGGAGAAGGTGAGGCAGAACCTGGTCAACGGCCTTCTTGCCCATAATCTGTTGCAGTGCATCAAAGGCCTCGGCAGCAGCCTCTCGCACATCCTCATCATTGTCGACCAGAGCCACACGCACGGTCGAAATAAGAACCTTCTCGAAGTCCTCCAGGCCCTCTGGGGTCGCAGCAGTGATGAGCTCCCGTAGAGCAATACAGATACCCTGCTTGACGTCCACATCGGGCGAGGTCTGGAGACCCTCTTCAAGCAACGGCAACAAAGTGGCCAACACAGACTCGCCAGCCTTCTTGATAAGGTCGCCAAGAGCGTTGCTGGCAATAACCTTTTGCTCCATGTTGGAAGATCCAAGGCGACGGATGATGAGCTGAGCAAGGGTGGGCACCATGTCCTTGAGAGTCTTAGGGGAGGCAACAAGGGCCTTCCACACAGCCATAGCGGCACTCTTGACCAGACCCGAGGTATCGCAGCGGCAGATGAACAGGGCCGAAAGAACCTTGTCTCTCCGCTCCTCTCCAAGAACCTCTAGCAAGGACTGGCCGGCCTGGGTTGCCTCTTCCTCCTCCTCCTCGGCGTCCGCCTTGCCGGAGATACCAGTAAGACTGAAGAGAAGGTCTCCAACCAGCTCGACGGAGCTGAGACGGATGCGGTAGCTGTCGTCTGCCAGACCGCGCTCCAGTTCGGGAAGCAGAAGGTCAATGGCCTTGGTGGCGAAGTTCTTGACGAGCAGACGACCCGCACGAAGAGAGGTCTCACGGATCGACTCGATATCATCAGCCAGACCAGCGAGGATCGGGGGAATGATCTTGCTAAGGTAGTTGGCGAAGCTGTTACCGAAGCAAGCGGGCAAGAAGATGAAGAGGGTCATGAAGCCTTCACGAACGGCAGGCTTGGAGCTGGACACGTTCTGGAGGATAGTAGGCAAGGTCTCCTCGAGTCTGGTGGTACCCAGACCAGCAAGAACCTCCGAAAGGGCCTGGGCTGATCCCAGCCGGTCGCCGGCGCCAGTATCCGACTTGAGAGTAGCCATAAGGTTGGGAATAAGCTCGGGCAGAGCATCCTCCCCGAGCTTCTCGATAAGCGAACCAAGAGCCTTGGAAGCGGTAGCACGAGTAGTAGGGACAGGGTCGACAATAGCCAGGTTGAGACCAGCCACGAGGATAGGCAAGTGGGAGATAAGGTCCTTGCGCTCGGTAAGATGGGCTAGGCTGCCAATGATCTGTGCCGATTTGCGCTTGGTAGCAGACCGATCTCCAAGACCACGCTCGAGGATGCGCACGACAAGGGCCAGGGAGGGGGCGTCCAAGTAATGCACGAAAGACACCTTGATAAGGGAGTCCAGCGCCTCGTCGGTGTACTTCGTGGGGTCACTCAGGGCCTTTAGAAGCACATTAACAAGGCTCTTGACTTCGGGGTTGCTGATGACCTCTCCGAAGCGCTGGAGACTGCGGTTCGCTGCGTTACGGACTTCCTTGTGCGTATCATTGAGGACAATAGTAAGGGGCGGGATGATATCGGGCAGACTAGCAGCCAGCTGTTGCGGGTCAAGATAGGCCATGGCTCCAAGAAGATCGCAAGCTCCCTTCTGACTACGCCATTGAGTATCGTCCAACCCATCGAGCAGAGTGGGAAGAATCTTCTTCACACCATACGAGCTAAGGTTCTGGAAACAAGCCTTGGAAGCATCCAGACAAGCGTCACGAACATCAATGTTGACATCGCCGAATCCAGCAAGAAGCTGGGGAACAATTTGGATGACATAGGGCTCAAAGGTGCGTCCAAGGACGAAGGCGAAAAGCTCGTATGCCAACAGAGCACCCTGTCGCTGATGCGGCTCCTTCTTGTTCTCGGTGGCATCTGTCAACAGACTCATGATTCGGAACTCTCGCAGTGTTGAAATGCCCCTGCCACTCACAATACCTGCGAGACCGTAGGCAGCACCACGCTGGGTGGCATAGTTCTTGACGTTGAGCAGTGAGTCAAGCATTTGCTTCACATATTCTGCCGTCTTAGGACCAGACAATCTAATCAACGGAGGCAGACACTCCGAAACAGCGGATTGGACAGTTTCGGAAGGAGTAGGGAGCGTCGCAAGAAGCTTCTTGATGACTGTCTGCAAACGAGGGTCCTCGGCCTTCAAGTGTCGGGCCAGGGATCCGTAAAGCACCACGACCGCCTCGTTCAGCAGGTCAGAGCTCTGGGTCGCCTTATCGGAGGTTTCCAGTGTAGTCTCGAGGAGCTTCATGAGGTCCTCAACCTTTTGCTGAGCACGTTCAGCAACGATGGACTTGCCACTCTCTGACATTTGCGCCCGGACGGAAGGGTTCTTGTCGACGAGAGGGCCTCTCTCAATCAAGAATTGCAGGAAAGTAATGATTTGATCGCCTTCGAAGAAACCAGTCATGGCATTGAATGCAAGCGCGATGCCACTTCGGGGCTCCCAAATGTCGGTGTTGTCCATCTTTTTGGGCATGCCATAAGCGTCCTTTTCGGGAGCCTTGGGCTTAACCTCCTCCGAATACTTGGTCTGGAGTTCAGCCAAGATGCCGGGGAATTTGCTCTTGTCGATCTCGATCGCGGCAGCCAGGGCTCGGGCGGCAGCACCCCGGAGTTGACTGTCCTTGGAGTCTAGGTATTTCATGATCTTAGCGTAGGCGGCGTCATCCACCTCCAAGGCGTTCTCTTCCCAGATCGAGTCTGCGATCACAGCATTTTCTTCCACATGGTCGTGGCGGCTCAGCCAAATGTGTTCAGAAAATTCGAGGTCTGTCAGATCGATTTCATCGTCGATGACTTGCAACACAGATGTCCTGACGGAGGCTTCAGAGACAATAGTACCTTGAAGGAGGATATCCAGCTCTTCACTGGTAATGTTGGGAGAAATACAGCTGCAAAAGTCAAACAGCGTATCCTTGATCAACTTGTAATGCTGAGTGTATTTCTGCATAGCAGAGAGGAGCTGCTGGAGGACTTCAACGCGAGGCAGACGAACATCAGCGAAAGAGCCGGAATGGAAGGACAAAAATTCAAGAGCAAGTAGAACCTGCTCGCCTTCAGTGTCACCCTTGATCTCCTCAATTCCGTTACGAGTCAAGATCAAAGAGATGAGCGGGATCACATAGGCAAGAGACGTGGTGTCAAGAGGGCGCTGCTCAGATGCAAATCGCAACCGGTACAGAATTCTCGTAACAAGCTCTCCAAGGTGTTCTCTTTCCATCTCCGCAGGCAGGTTTGTGTTTCCAATAGCGCGTAGTGTCGCGATTCCCACAAACGGCCGGGTGTTTCCCAGGCGCGAAGACAATTCATTGGCACACACGATATACGCCTGAGACACAACATCGCCAACGAACAGACCAGCACCGGCATTAGCAAGAGAGAGCAGGCAGCTCACAGCGGCATTGATCCACCCCTCAGGGTCATTGGCAGGACCAGTCGCAAGACCCCGAATAAGGCCAGCTCCTCGTTCGATTCGCTTGACTTCTTGGAGAACCTCCTTCCGAATTTCTGCTTCCTTCTTGAGCTGAGCATTGACCTTGGATTGTTCCTCGGCAGTGAGCTTCTTTTGCTTCTGGCCCTTCTTCTCTGCTAGCTGTGCCCGGAGTTCTTCCTCCCATTTCAAGGTATCATAATCCTTAGTGCTCTTGTTGAATGCAGGTTGCTTAGACTTGCTGCTCAACACATCAACAAAGACAGTCCCTTCGGGAGTACGGGCAATTGCGGCGTCGGTAGCGGTAAACCTGGCAAGACGAGCGCCATCCAGATCTTCCTTGATTTGGTCAACTAGACGGGGGATCATGACATCAGGGGCAACGAAAGCCAGATCACCCGCGGCGCTCCACACAGCGGAGTTGACTTGCGGTACAATCGATTGAACAGGGTCTGTGTTGACGCGGACCAGTTGCTCAATGCACTCTGCAGGGTGAGCGCGAACCAGGTTTCCAGGATCGGTGCCTGTTCTCAAGCATAGATCAATCCAGGAAGCATTGGGGATCATCTCCTGGCGGCCAAGGACAAGCATATTGATGAGTTGATTGTCAAGATCGGAAGACGGACCCTGGGAGCCCTCCTTAGGAACAGGACAGAGGCCTTTCAAGACCAAGTGAAGCAGGCGCTCACTCGCCGGTCCTGCGGAAACAGCAGCCGATTCCTTCTCCGCAGTCCTGAAAGAAAAGATCCAAGCCCAGATAGCATCGATGACAGTACGCCCGATGGATGCAACATCCTTTTGATGAATTTCGGATAGTGTTCCTACGGCAGTCTCACGGAATTTCATGGACACGGAGGGACCAGTGATAGCATAAATAAAGGTCTGGGCCCAAGCGATCTTGGCAGCATCTTCAGCATCGTTGAACTTGGATCCAGAAGTGACGGCCGCTAGAGCCCTCACCAGCCATTGCATTTCAGCCTGTGATCCCACCTTCGAGTAGGCCTTGGGGTTGAGAAGGAAAGAGGCCTTCGAACCCATGGTCATGGATTGCGAGGACTTTTCTTCCCAAGTGGACTTTTCAGACCCAGAAATGTCCGCAACTCGCTGGAATAGAGCCAAAAAGACGTATGCGGATGACAGGGCGCCGGTTTGTGCGGAGGGGAGGGGATTAGAAGCAATCTCGCCAAACAGATCCTTCATCTTCGAAAGGAACTTGGTGACCATAGGCTCAATTTCGGAGCTCTTCAAAGCAGTAATATCGGCCTTCCACAGTACTTCGCCTACATTGAGCTGCCAGATCTTTCGGAATGGGATTCGCTTTTCGGAAATACCCTTAGTGATGGTATTTACAATGTCATCACTGACCTTGACAGACGATTGGATAAGGAAAGCAAGGTGCTTGTCGAAGGCCTTGAGCTCTTCTTCCAGAGCGGCCTCGTTGGCCTCTCGTGAAAAGACCGGTCCGAATCCCTGTACAATCTCTTTTGAGACGTCCACAGACAACGGAACGGCCGAGATCGCCTGCGCATAAGCGATACGGTGCTCAGGAGCCGTGATCTTCTGTGTTTTCAAGGGACCGATAATTTCACTAGTGATCTTCTGGACCAAGGACTCGGTCTTGCACCGGGAGAGCAAGGATTTGAAAGAGTCGGCAGCTCCTTGTCGAATCGCCGCATTGTTGGACTTCATGTTGGTCAAAAGGTGTTTTGAGAAACGAGACTGGACCAACTCTGACAGGTCAATATCCTCAGGCAACGAGGAGCTGAAAGGCGGGATCACGCCTGTCAAGATCACCTCGGGTGCTCTCAGCATGGATTTCTCCATTGGAGGCACCAATTCAGTTGCCACATCTTCAGCAGTGACAAAGGAGGCAAAGAAGTCCATCAGTCCACCGGCCACATGGGAAGGCACCGCGGATTTTGAACTGATAATCTCCTTGACATAGAAGGCCAGAATTGCTTTCTTTGACTGCTCGAGAACCGATACTCTGGCTGGTAGTCTTGCGCAAACTCCGGAGATAACGCCCAGAAGAAGTGCATTCTTCGATGCCGCCATCGTGTCTGCAGTCAGTCGGCTGACCGACTGGCGCACAGCGTCCTCGCCCCATGTCTGGTTGGAGAACACCGCGCGGAGAGCACGTCTAGTAACCCGGAGAGCTGCTAGCCTCACTGTGGCCTTGGGTGTGTGTGCGAAACAATTTTCCAACGCCTTTGCATCCACGGTGATCAGGTCCAGGACAATGGCCAGAGGCGTGGCCTCATCCTCGCTAGCCTGCTGCAAGAGAATGCAGCACCACTCCAGCAAGACGAATGCAGATGCCGAGTTCAAGCCGCCTTTCACTGCCTCGGTCTGTAGCTTTTGGGTCAAGTATTTAAAGTGTTCTGTGGCGGCCAGTGTTCGGAGTAGGGTACGGAGGCATTGCTGAACGGCATGTCGCGAGGGTCGGTCGACGTAGCGGGGATATGTCTGAAAGAGTAGCGCTAGGATGTTATGGTGGGATTCCGGAGACAATTCGGATCCTAGAAGTGTCAATGCTTACCATTTGCCAATAGAGGGTGAATTAGACTTACCGATCCTATCGCGAAGTTCTTGCAGGGCCCGGAGCCTGCGCGAGGTCGAACTCGAGAAGAGCGCGACCTGCAAGGGCTCCAGATCCCCGGCCTTGACCTGGTCCCATGGAATTCCATCCATGATCGGAGGTCAATACGGGGGAAAAGAAGGGAGGGTGGTGGGTAGTAGAAGGAGGAATTTGGTGAAGTGGGCTGGAATCGATCGAATGCTGTCATAAGAGTTTTGTGTGGGGACGAGAGCTGGTTCCGCTGTTAATCGTCATGTCCAACCCTCGACTTGTTTCCTTTCACCACCTCACATCTCCCCCTTGGTAAGTCTCTTGCGATCTTTCCTTGCTTTATGCGCTTTATCGGATTTCTGATCGTTCTATGGTCTTCCGCAGACCCCTCCCATAATGCCGCCGAACAATAAGAAAAAGAAGAAGCCCGCGTCCAACCCGGCTCGCGGCTTCGCAACTGTCTCCGTACCTTCGAAACCCAAGCCGGAGGACACAGAAACTCCTTCTACAACGACCGGGGAGTTGAAATCCACGCCGCAGAATGAACCGCAACCCACACGTGCTGAAGAACGCCCCGCCATTGCGGGCACGCAAGATAATGTCCCCTCGTTACAAGATTACTCGCCCGAAGAGCTTGAGAAACACCTGGAAGAGGCAGAGCTACAGATATTGGTTGATAAGTACGCGGCCAAGTGCAAGAGTGATGGAGCACGTCAGGCCACCAAGCTAGAGACCGAGAAGCGGGTATTTCGACAGCAGTCGGTGACATTGAACCTTCTCGAATGGCTTCCAACCGAGATGCAAGAAAGGATTCTGGAATTGGCCAGTTCTGAGGAGCATGACTATCTCATTTTGAATGCACGAAATGGTAGCGCCAAGCAGACAGGCTCCGAGGAGGAGCTGTATATGAAGCTTTGGACCTTGAAGGAGACCCTCCTCAAACTTGGATTCCCGGAAAATCGCACTGAGGAGGCACTGAAACACGTTCTCTTGTACTTTGTCGGCAACCCAATGAATGCCAGTCGGGACGTGGTGTGGAACCTGGACGAGGCGCTTGAGTGGCTGGCAACGCATAGTGACAAGAAAGAGCTTCCGTCTTATGTGCAAACTACTTCTCGGCCCCAAAAATATGAGAACAGTGTCACATCATGGATGATTGGTAAACCCAGGCTCTGATTACCTCGTAAGAAAGAAATGCTGACCCTCATCAGAATCAGAGCCATCACGGTCCTCCACTCCCAATAAAATGAATGGAAACAAGCAGGGAAAGCCAAAAGCTGATTGGAAGGCCGCGAAAGCTCCTCCTCCTGTTTCCTATGACTCTGATAGCTCGATCGATCCAGACACCATGGTTCCAGAATGGCTGGAGATGCAGACCAAGCTCTATAGCCTACAGCCGGACCTGTTTGATCGTCCAGGCAAGGGCAGAAAAGCTCGCGGGCCAGCAACTCAGTCCGACGATCCTGAGGTGGCAAAGCTTCAACGCAAGATTGCGAAGATCGAAAACGATGTTCTTTTCGAGCGTCGGGAAGCCGAGTACATCTGGAAAGACAAGCTGGAAGAGCTCAGAAAGGACGCGGCATTTATCCGTCGCCCTCCCGAAAGAAAGAAAGAGGAGCCGCCTGCCGAGGAGGAGCAGGCAAGCGTGCCAGCCCTTGATGGACTCGACTTGAGTATGCCATCAATGGATGAGTTGGATGGCGGGCTCGGCGATATGTTTCAGGAGCGACCCGAAGGCTCAGGTTCAGTTCTTGGTCTCCCTCCGCCCGTGGCCGGAATCTCTACTACTATTCGTGACTTTGGGAAGACGGTTGGTCTGAGTCCTAGGCGGGTACTGGAAGAGACTTGCAAAGCAAAAGACTCGTCATGCAAAGTTGTCTATCAGGACACTTCCATCTCAGGTCATATTAATCGGCAGGCTGTCGAGGTGCGGTGGTCCAAACCGCAGGAAACCCCGTTTCCACTTGTTGTGGAGTCGGTTACTCACAAGTCGAATGAATTTGTGACTTTCGTCTCGATGGACTCGCTCGCAACCCCGACTTCTCAGCAGGCTGAGGGATACGTCTCGACTCTTGCCCTGTTTGTCCTTTTTCCCCAGAGCTCCAAGGAGGGCAAAGCCTACCTACGGCTGCCCGCAGTGTGGAGGGATCTCTATACTGAATTTTCAAATCTCAAGAAGATCCAGGAAGATGAGATTGATAAAAACGCAGTCAAGGACTTGAAGCGTCTGGTGCAAGAGAATCAAGCCAGTTTCGAGGACGACGTGGTCCTTTTGGACAATTTCCGCAAGAGGAATGGCAATGGCAGCAAGCCCAGCAGCCCGTTGAAGGGCCCTTTCAGGGATGGCTACTTTGGAAATGACCAGCAGTTACAGGAGGCATGGGCGGCAAAGTCTTCTACTCCGTCCTTCCATCGCATGATGCAGGGAAGAATGAATCTCCCGATCTGGAATTTCAAGGAGGACATTCTAAACACTCTAGATACTCACCGAGTCCTGATCATTTGCAGTGAGACGGGAAGTGGAAAGAGTACCCAGATTCCTTCTTTCATCCTGGAGCACGAGATGCTACAAGGCCGCCCATGCAAGATCTATGTGACGGAGCCTCGTCGTATCTCAGCAATCTCGTTGGCACGACGTGTTAGCGAAGAACTGGGAGAGAGCAAGAATGAGGTCGGCACTACTCGTTCTCTCGTTGGTTTTGCCGTGAGACTCGAAAGCAAGATCAGCTCGTCCACCCGATTGGTTTACGCGTATGTGACTACATCTTCCCTGATCTGAGTTCAAGCTAACCTGTTTCAGAACTACTGGTGTTGTTGTGCGGATGCTCGAACGGCCAGAAGACTTCCAAGATATTACTCACGTTGTCCTGGACGAAGTCCACGAGCGCACAATTGATAGTGATTTCCTTCTGGTTGTTCTCCGGAGGCTGATGCAAAAGCGTCCCGACCTGAAGCTCATTCTCATGTCCGCTACGGTCGATGCCCAGCGCTTCTCCAACTATCTCGGTGGCGTCCCAGTTATGAACATCCCTGGGCGGACTTTTCCCGTGGAGATGAAGTACCTTGAGGACGCAGTTGAGATGACAGGCTACCGACTTTCAGAGGATGACTCCAACGGAGTTCTTGATGATGACCCAGATGAGATTTCCGATTCCACCGGGGATGCTGCTGCCGGTGGTCTTCAAGCCAGTCTCGAGGGCTACTCCAAGCAGACACGGGAGACTATTCTCAATTTCGATGAATATCGGATGGACTACCGGTTGATCAAGCAATTGCTCCTGAGGATTGCCACCGACCCTGCAATGGACCACTACAGCAAAGCCATCCTAGTCTTCATGCCTGGTCTGGCAGAGATCCGTCGCTTGAATGATGAGCTTCTCGCCGAGCCTACCTTCCAAAACGGATGGATTGTGCATGCACTTCACTCTTCCATTGCCAGCGAAGATCAAGAAAAGGCTTTCAACGTGCCATCCGAGGGCACAAGGAAGATTGTCATTGCAACCAACATCGCAGAAACGGGTATCACGATCCCGGATATCACGGCAGTGGTCGATGCAGGAAAGGAAAAGATGATGCGTTTCGACGAAAGAAGACAACTTTCTCGACTCGTGGAATCATTCATCTCTCGCGCCAATGCCAAGCAGAGACGTGGTCGTGCTGGTCGTGTCCAGAATGGTATCTGCTTCCACCTGTTCACCAAATACCGACACGACAACCTGCTCGCAGAGCAACAAACGCCCGAGTTGCTCCGTCTCTCTCTCCAAGACCTTGTCCTGCGAGTCAAAATCTGCAAGCTGGGCGAAGTCGAGCAGACGCTCCTCGAAGCCCTGGACCCACCGTCGCCGAAGAATATCCGGCGTGCCATTGACTCTCTCAAAGAAGTGAAGGCTCTGACCAGTAATGAAAGCTTGACACCATTGGGATCGCAGCTGGCAAAATTACCACTAGATGTTTTCTTGGGCAAGCTGATCATCCACGGTGCTTTCTTCCGTTGCTTGGACGCTGCAGTCAGCATTGCTGCCATTCTGTCATCCAAGTCACCGTTCGTCAACACGATGGGCTCGAACTCGCAGCGTGACGCGGCACGGAAGTCTTTCGAGAGAGGTATGAAACCTGCCCAACTCGTTTAACAGAATATCATTAACCATTGTTCATCCATTCAGGTGACTCCGATCTTCTAACAGTATACAATGCCTACTGCGGCTGGAAGCGCGCCAAAAGCACACCCGGCTCCAGCGAGTACGCCTTTTGCCGCAAGAACTTCCTCAGCCCACAGACGCTCCTCAGCATCGAAGACGTCAAGCTACAGCTAATCGTCTCAATTGCCGACGCCGGCATGTTGAATCTAGACGCCTCCCAAAAGACCGCACTCAACCGGTTCGTCTTATTATCCCTCCTATATCATTCCCATCCAAACTAATACACCCCCAAACAGAGCCCGCTCAAGCAACCGCCAACGCCAATTCTTCACCATCCCCGAAGAACACGACCTCAACAGCACCAACGACCTCGTCATCAACTCCGTCGTCGCCTGGAGCTTCTACCCCAAACTCATCACCCGCGAAGGCAAAGGCTGGCGCAACGTCGCAAACAACCAAACCGTAACACTCCACCCAACCTCAATCAACAAGCACGCCGACCACGCCATCAAATGGCTCTCATACTATCATATCATGCAAGCGCGTAACCGGAACCTAAACGCCCATGATACTAGCGCCGTCGACGATTTCGCAATTGCCTTGTTATGCGGTGACGCTGAGTTCAAGGTACGTCCCGTCTCCTGTTTTCCATTCCTGACCTAATCTAATCCGCACAGCTATACTCCGGCGTTATCTCCATCGACGCAAATAGAATCCGCTTCGCACTGCGGGACTGGAAATCAATGCTCGCGTTGAAAATTCTTAGTTCTCGTCTTCGTGAAATCCTCGCTTCTACTTTCCGGAATCCACATCGTCCTCTTTCTTATAAGCAGCAGCAGTGGCTGGATATTTGGCAGCAGATCTTTGCACATGCTGGGAAGCGTTAACTTCACTTGGATGTTCGAGGTTTGAGTTTTGCTGAGTTTGGATCTGGACTCTATGTTGAGTGTAGTCTATGTACTGATTTTTCTTTTTGTTCTCATCTCATGTCTGATGAGTGTCACGAATTGGTGAGATAGATATGACTTCCTTGGGGCGCTGCTATAGACTTGGATAGTTGGATTGCACAGTTGGGTTTGAGTACAGTTTTGATCCTGGTACAGTGAGAATAAAAGCATTTTCGATTATTCCCTTGCACCTAGGTTAAGTTTTATTTCATGATCCAGCCATGACTAGGTCAACTTCTACAAAGCTACAGTTACGTTGAACAACATAAGTCATCAATCCATTGAATTCGCAGGCCAAAAAAGGAAAAATAAACCCAAGGCAGACATTGTATATCGCTATAGAGTTCATACCCATGGGAAGTTTCATGATCAATCATTACCATCATATCGTCTCTCTAAAACATAACCAAAACGGGGTTACAACCCAATGCCAGGACCCTTTTCTGACCAAACATGAGAACAAAACAACAAATGGAGATGGATCAGATAAAAAGCCAGCGCGATGTAGAAATCGCAGAAGAAAAGTCGTCATAAAAAAAGTAGATATTCGTCACGTCATGGTCGTTAAGGCGAGAATCAATCACTCCCTGATGGGGATTGTATCGCCGATTCGTTTCGTCACTTGCTGAAACTGGAAAAAAGTGCCTTCAGTAACCACAGATGGTGGATGGCTGCAGAGAGCCCGGGATGAGTCGTAAAGCCATGGTGCCAAAACCAGAGATATGCATGCCTCGGACAAGATGGTGCATCGCATGAGGTCGGGCGGAAGAGGCGAAAAGACGAGTGCTAAGCTGGAAAACAATAATCATGGCGATCGTCCCAAACGTCTGCGGCTTTCGTGAGACGTTTTTGCCGCAGATCTATTTCAACAAAACAAAACTCCATTCCAGAGCTGACAGGAAAGGCGTGACATGGTATCATAGTATTCATCGGCGGCGGTTCATCACACCGCCGGTCTTCATGGGCTGAAGGAGAGGCGCGCCTCCAACGGGGCCGCCGAGCGTGGTGTCGGTGAGGGTCTTGCGGCGCTTGCTTTCATATTCGCCGGCGCTCTCCGGGCGAGTCACATCGTCGTCTTCACGCATGCGCTTGCTGCCCGAGCCGATGGATCCGTTCACAGTGGTTGAGTACACAGGAGTCGACGTGGAGGCCATGGAGTAGGGGTCCGAGGTACCGTTGGCGGGAGTGCCGCGGGTGTCGCTAACCGCGTTGTACAAAGTGGTCGCTGCCGGTGGGCGCGGGGGAGTGTTGTATCCCGAGGCCCAGTGAGGAGGCGGGCCACCGCTGGTGCGAGGCGTCATGCGGCCGGAGCCATTCTGGGGCGGGGATCCAGTCATCTCGGGCGTCAACTGCGAGTGCTCGCCAGTGAGAGATCCCACCGACGGGTTGGTCGTATAAGTATACGAGTTGCGGTTGGAGTTGTAGGCCGATCCTTGGTCCTGCAGGTATTCAGGCTCCTGCTCGGGGGCCGAATCGTTGGCACCACTGCCCTGTGAATAACGATCAGACTTGAGCTCCGCAGACTCGCCCTCGGAGCCAGGGGCGCGGCCGGTCGGAGGGGCCATCTCATTCTTCATGTAGCCGACGGCCGGGAGAGGCTGGCCATAGCTGGAAATCCCCGACTGGGTCATCGGCGTGTGCGGAGCATACTGAGAATGAGACTGGGGCGGAGCCGAATAGTACGGCTTGGAGTTGTCATATCCGGTCTGGCTCTGGTACGGCGGCATTCCCTGCATGTTGTTGCCGGGAGGCGTGGTGGCTGGAGTAGTCGGCATTGAACGCTGGTTACTCAATGTGGTATCAATGGACAGCGGCTGCGAATGCGGGACTCCCGAGTGCATGCCCTGGGCACCCCATTCGTACGAGCTTCCCTGGTTGCTGGTCACCCCCATAAGGCTGGAGGCACTGGCGGGAGGTGTAGGGAAGGTGTGGGCGCGCTCGACTCCTGGACGCGGGCCCATAGGGAGCTGGGACATGTGCGAGGACATGGGGGTCTGCATGGCGTGGTGATGCAGGCCCGAAGCCTGAGGCGCCGTCGGGGTCCGCTGAGGACCCGCAGGAGGGCCTTCCAGACGCCGCTGCTGTGATTCCTGCACGACCATGTTGGTCCGGGTTTGGTTGGCCGGGTGGTACAGCAGACCGCCAATGTGGTGCACGAAGAGCGGATACAAAAGATCAGTGATTTTCTCCTTGTTGGCAAATTCCAAGGCGCGCTCAATCGGAATCCAAACACCCTTGAGATGCATCGGGCCAATCTTGACCACGTGGCGCAGCTTCTCGCTCTTGAGGATGCCGTCGCGACGACCGCGAGTCATTCCGGCCACATTCAGAAGTTTTGTCCCGTTGATCATATTGTTATCTGTGAATCTCCAGTCAGATGATGTATTCCGAGGGGACTGTCTGTTCTATCACTCACCCTCTCTCCGAGCCACACAGACACCCTTCGCTTCAACCTGGTAGCAGAGACTGCCCTCGTCTTCCCAAAGAGTTGCCGTGACACGGGGCTTAGCTCCCGGAGGAGCGACCTGGCCGGTGGGATCATAAACATAGCCTTGCAATGGGGCTCCAGTGTTGTTTCCATAGCCCGGAGCGGCCACAGAATGATTGGTCACTGCAACATTGCAACATGGTAAGTATATTGCTTTTTCCTCTCAAAACGTCTCCAATTTCATGCAAACTAACCTGGAAGCGGCAGCAACTGCGCACCCATCTGGCCACCCATGGAGCTCGCTGGCGGCGGGTGGCCCATGGGCGGCGAAGTGACACCGTTGTGATATCCGTACTGCGGGTAGGAAGCCGGGCCATATGAAGAGGCCGGTTGCAGCACCGGAGGCTGGTGGTGGTAAGGATAATGCGACATGGCACCGGCAGTGGCACCCTGAGAAGCGTATGGCTGAGCAGACGACATATGGGAAGGGACATCCATGTAGGGCTGAGCCTGATTCATGCTGCCGAGCGAGGTCGGACTGGGATAGTAGCTCTGCTGGGCGATGTTATAGTCGGAATCCAGGCCCTGAGTGCCCAGATCGGGGGGCGGAGGGCTCCTGGGTTCCTGAACCGCAGACACACCCGATAAACTGCTGCGGGCACTGGAACTGGCGGAGCTTCCAGAGGTGCCCTCCTGGTAGGGTGTGCGGGACGGGGCCTGGTTGGCAGTAGGCAGGCTGAGCGCGGGAAGCTTGTCGCCCGACAGCAGTGGACGTTCGGCCGCGTGGTGGTTGTACCAGGGGATATCAGCAGGACCGCGGGTGTGGACCTGCGAGATCGACGGCAGCTCCAGCTTTTCGGTTTCACGGGGAATAGTTTCGAAAAGGTAGGAAAAGAGGAAAGGCTGTCGGACCTCAAGGAAAGAGTCCGGCGAGCCTAGCTTTTGAGATTTTTCCCTTTTTTCTTTTTTTTCAGAGGGGAAAAGGTTGCACTGCGTCCGGATATGGAGAGACAGAGAGAGCGATAGGGAAAGCAACAAGAATAGGAACAGGAACAGGAAGAGAGCAAGTTCAGGTCATCAATGTCATGAATCGTGGCAAACGCAGCAGCAGGTGCATGCAGTCAAATAAGGCCGCAGTTGAGGTAAGTAGAAGCAAAGGTAAAGGTAAAAGTATTTTCAGAGGCTGGCGTGCAGCAAACGCATCCCTCTGCAGGTGAGGAAGGGGGAGCACATAAAACGCTGAGCCGCAGGACGAACGGGAAGATCAGTGGGCTGGAGGATGACTAAGGGGAGAATGTGGGGAGGTTTTGGAAAGAAAAAAAGGCTGGGAAAAGGAAAAAGAGAATGCTGCAGAAATCCCAGCAGCCTTTTGAGGTTTCTCCTCAACAGAAATAGTATCGAATCATTCCCGGTGGAGAAATTGGGGGGGGGGAAGAGAATTGAGTGGGGGGAAATCGAGTCTACCGCCACCAAGCAAGGACTGACTTGCCCAAAAGAAATGGAAATGGAAATGGAAATAGAAATAAATCAAATCAAATAAAAGGGACGAGAGAGGAAAAAGAAAAAAAGAGAAAAGAGAAAGAGACTCCACCAAGCTGAGGATCCTGGTCTGTGTGACAAGCAAAACACTGATCGGCCGGGATAGGCCCGCCTAGGATCTGGTGGAGTCCGATATTACCGCCACGCACTTAGTAGTTCATTATACTCCAGTATACAAAGTATACACAGGACATAGTAATAGTAACTATGTTCTTAGTACTCTATAGATGTATAGGAATGAGGTCCACTCCGAACCAGGGACGACTCGTCGAACCCGGCTGGGTCGACCAAACTTTCATGTCAAATAAGGTCAGGTCAACACAATGAGGTTGGAGTCGAGACTCCGATCTACGGGGCCTCAGGACCCCGTGCAAGACATAGCGCCTGCAGAGAACTAACCGCTGCACGGTCGATTACGGATTACTGTTTCAAGACTTCCCTAGTGCCGGTTCTGTCGCTGGGATAGAATCGAAGTAAGCTCGGATATTGAATAAATCAAGTCCAGACCCTTCACGGCTATACTCCGTAATGCCACAGGTCCGTGAGTACAAGCGCGTCACACTCAAGGGATAAAGCAGTGTCGAGAGGTTGAGAGAGGGGGAGAAATCAGTGGCTCAGAGAGCACCACGAAACACGGGTGGCTTGAGTCGATCAAGGAAGGGTCTGTTCTCTCGGGATCCCTGTCAGTCCCACGACCTAAAGGGTTGAAGACCGTCCCAATCCAAATACCTCCAGGCCCCGTGATGCGTGATGCGATGCGTGATGCGTGATAGCGGCACGGAGTTAATTCCATGACGTTGAGTTAGGGCCTGTCATAGACCATAACCATAGATCCCGGTAGCCGATAGATACGTATTCTCCAGCAAGGGAGTCTTTAGTCTTTACATAGTATACACCGCTACTAGTATCTCTCTCTCCCTTACATCTCAACAGTCAACGGTGGATGATTTCCGACTAGTTATTCTTCTAGTGTTAATAATCAGGGCAAAAGGGTGGACACCCGATTGACAGATGTCAAAGATGACAGGGGGAAGCGTGGAATGTGGAATATCTCATCAATATCTTATCAATTCGGAAATTGTCAGTTACTGTATACTCCGTACATGTCCTTCGTGCCCAACGAAGGATTGAATTCGCCTCTTTCCTACTCGGTCAGCACTTCGCCCCCAGTGGGTTACGCCCAGTAGTGGCGTAACCGGACCACACAGACCCTGGGCAACTGAGGGGTCCATAGGTTCATAAAAGAGGGGGGCAAAAAGAAAGACCGGAAAGAAACGGGGCCATCCTCCTCCTGTCCAGACTGTTTGGCAGAGATGGAAAATTGAAAAATAAGAAGCTCATCCTTCATCCTTCACCTCGATCGGGTCCGAGATCCCTGTACTCCGTACCGCAGCTCGCTATCGACGGCCCGATACCCGCCGCGCATATGTGAAAGGATCCGCTCATCTTTTCCTTCCCCTCTTTTTCTTTGGTCTCCCCGGAGCTTTTGGATGGGAAAATGGGAGAAAGGATCAAATTATGTTCCGGTGGATCAACACTAGTACCGAGTAGGTCTTTCACCTCGCCCTACTTAGTACCTTTTTTGCTTTTTCCTCATCCCGAAAAGCGACTATCTACTCGGGACCTCGGAAGTAAGAAATAATTGCAAATTATGCGGAAAGGAGCTTGGACCAGAAGTCATCGAATCGACCCATCTACCCACTGCACGGCCCCATGGCACGAAACGGGTTATCGACCTGGGAATCTTCGCGATGTATCAACTTTTCAACCGTTGAACCATGAGCAAGGGCTCTACTATTGCTATGATCGTCGGCTATATCTCTACTGTCTTCTACGTATATGCTTTTTTCCATATCCCTAAGTATACTGTACATATACTGTACATTATTTCGTATCGTACTTATGACCACTATCACACTCGGAGTGGGCCAAAAGCCGATGATCCATTCAGGGCGCCAATTTAGCGAGGCCGAGACTCCTCCCCACTTTCCTCAGCCCATAGGAAAACTCGAATTTTCGTCATCTGATTGAGTACTGTACGGAGTACTCCGTACAGTCCGATCGACGGGTTCGTCCGTACCTTGCAGCGACACAGTTACCCTGCATCGTCATCCGTGCGGGCCAATGTCCCATCCTAAGTAAGTAGGTTTCCAAATTTCCCAAGGTTCCACAGAAGTCAAATTTGTGAATTCCTGCCATGCTCTCCGAACGTTGATGCCAGATAACGTCGTCCGACGTGGGTGGGTGGGACAGAGTCAGTAGACAGGATAGGACAGACATCAGACATCACGGGTTGAAAGCAGGGATGTCCCCGGTTGACTGATAGGTTGTACAAGTTGATTGGGGAGATTAAGGGACTGTTTCCCCGACAGGACAGCGCAGAGAGCGGGCCGTGCAACCTGATTTAACCTCGCATTGCATTTCGTCCCGTGAGAGATCGACTGCACGTTCATCTTATGCGAATCGTGAACCATTCCTTCTCCGGTCTTTCCTCCGCAGAGGTTCCAGCCCATAGGCGAAAGGTGTAACTGGCTAAACAGGCTAAAGGGGAGGGAAATGGACAGCTGCAAGTGGCCGCCGATCGATGATCCGACCGGATAATGACTGGCGGTGGCCCTCACCACGTAGCCGACGGTGGATTCACCGCCAGTTGGCCCCTTGCGTGCAGACGTGGCACAAGGATGATCTCGGTGGATCGTTTATGCCTTGATTTTTAGGTAGTTTCAGGCTGGTGGCTACTGGCCAGTGGCCACTGGTTAACTTTAGAATGATCGTTCTGTGACTCCGGTGAAGCCGGTGAAGGTGGAAGTGGAAGTAAAAGTAAAAGTAAAAGAAAGCTGAATCTCGAACCAAATCATCCAATAAACATTCGATAAAAACTTACAGTATGTGCGACGTTCGGCCACTTCTACTTCCACTGCCCTGAACTTATGGCGCACGTAGTAGACATGTACATGATCTCCATGTACTTACGTCTTAGATAGATGCAGAAGCCTAGACCACGATCTTCTAGGGTCATCCCCGTTGAAATCTGCATGCTTCACCGTCTCTTAACATCTGCCCATCTCCATCTGCCCCAGAGCCGATCGAAGAATGTGCATCGAGTTCCCACGCGTGGGACCTGCCACATTCTCGAAGCATGCCAGACACATATCCCTCCTGCATGTCTTGCTCATCCGATGGTTTGAGATTGGGAGAATGTGCTGGGAGTGTGTGTCGGTGGCTCACCGCTGGTCTCACGTCCAAGGGTTGACTTGTCTTGCCTTTCCTACCCGATCTAGGGATGTTGCGTGGCTTGCTGGTGTCGTAGTTTCCGGCCTTCTTTTCATCTGCTCCCTGGATGTGGTTTCAGAGCGTGCATTGAGTTTGGTGTGGATGCGCCCGCTCTTGTACACCGGTCTTTAGGAAACTGTCCGCGGTTAAGTCGCGCCTCTACTCGTGCTGGACTCGTTCTTTGATAGCGAGATAATGCAATCATCTACGTACGCCGGGTATATGTCAGCATCGGTGCATTTGGGCCAAGGACTATGTACAGTGTACAGATGTGCAGAGATGTGCAGAGATGTGCAGAGATGTGCAGGGATGTGCAGAGATGTGTGCTTGCGGATGGCAGTAGGCTTCTGGAAGCTGGAAGCTGGAAGCGTGGATGATCGGGCGCCTTGTGCGAGTGCCACTGCCGGCATTTTTGGATCAGTCGACATTAGCTTGCATCGACTTTCATTTATAGGACTGCTGTAGTTCTTTATCTTAATATCAGGCCCTGAAAGCATCCTGGTATAGTGCGACCTTGGGAGCCATACTATATATTTGATCTCATACTCTATATTTGATCTTATACTATATATTTGACCTCACTGTCACTTGCATGGCTCTAGTCAACTTGGATCCTGTCTTTTGGACTACATTCGAAGGGTGCTCGTTTGTACCTGATTATCCATGTTCAGCTTGACTCCATGTGGTCTCATGGCTATATTTCATCTGGAATGTCGGAGATATGGTCCTCCACATTTCCGTCAAGAGATATACAGTGCTCACCGTGGACTAACCCGGCAAGTGACACTGTCCAGAATTACATCTAACCTCAATTCCAAGTTTTTACAAATAACCAACTAATCATACACAAGTCCTACATCCTAATAATCAACCCAAATGACAACCATAACAGCATACCAACCTTCAACAACCACGTGATGGCAGCCATATCCCAAACCAGCAAAACGAAAACACCTCAACCACGGTTCAATCACCCACTCCAACCTCACCTCGCCGCCTCGCCGTAAAAGCCACATCTCACTCACCTCACCTCATCATCAACCTCCTCCTCTCACCCGCAACCACCAACAAAATGCCCCCGCCCGAAACAAACCCTCCATCCCCACAAAACCACAAGATCTTCGACGCCTGGAACTCCTCCTCAACCGGGCACCAACGCGCAGAAATCGGATCTTCAAACGCAACCATCTGGCGAGACATCCGCAGCAGTAAACTAGACCTCCAGTTCCGAAACACCGCCAACGAAACGAATCAACCAGCGCCCTTTGATGGAAGCACAACCTCCCATGGAACCCCACCCTCTGAAACCCTCCCCTCTCAACCAGAATGGAAATGGGTATCCGAAGCCGAAGCAAAGCGCATAAATTTAGGCGTGCAGGATATTCGCAGTTATATGGGTATCAACAAGCGCAAAGCACCCGACGCCAATGCGAATGCGAATGACAAGGAGAAGGACGTACAGATGGAGAAGAAAGTTAAGGTTGATGACACTGAATCGGAGAAATCGGACATCTTCGCCGGAATCACAGTCTACATTAACGGGTCTACACTCCCTACGATCTCAGATCATAAACTTAAATACCTACTTGTCGAGCACGGCGGGAGGGTTTCTATCTCTATGGCGCGCAAGACTGTGACGCATGTTATTGTTGGAAAACCCGGTACGAGGGCGGAGGGTGCTGGTGGGGGTCTTGCCGCGGGGAAATTGCAAAGGGAGATTGAGAGGGGTGGGTGGAAGGGTGTTAGGGTTGTTGGTGTTGATTGGTATGTTTCTTTCTCTTCCTTCTGTCCTAGGGGTAATGGCTGACTGGTGTAGGGTTCTTGAAAGTATCAAAGCGGGGAAACGGCTGTCGGAGTCGAGATTTGCGGAATTGGATATTGCGCCTAAGGGGCAGAGGAGTGTTGTGGGGATGTTTTCGAGGTAATGGTCTCGTTGCTTTATTGCATTGCACGGAGTGTATTGCATGGCATTGGTGTTTGGTTTGTTTTCTGCAATCGCGTTATGGATAGCGTTATGGGGTTACAGGTGATACCCAAGGTATGGTGCTGGATTGGTTTCATTGCTCATTACCGTCATTATCGTGACACCCATGGTTCTTATATATACAGTTTCGAGAATCAGGCCAAATGCCATAAGATGTACACGGATAATCCCCAGTCCCAGACGCCGTGATATGCTGTGGTAATGTGACAAAAAGGTTCGCTCTAAAATCGGAAAATAAAATGAGCTGATGTAAGGTCACCCATTAGACGAATGCTTCGCTATTCCCAGGTCTATGCTCTTGGTGTGCCTCGTTGACACTGCTGCTCTCGGAGATATGCCGGCGCCAGCCGCTCTGTCGACGGGTGGGATAGCTAGGAGGGGACTGGGCGTGGTGGTCGTCGTCTCGGGCTTCGGTGGATGAAGATACCGAGACGACGCCCATGTCAGATGAGGCTGATGAGACTGACCTCACCCCGGTCTCACCACTGAATGCCCTCTCGTCTGGGAGAGGAGGCAGAGGGTTGGGGTGGCGGTGGGTGGAAAATGAGGATTGGGAGGGCGGCGGGGCGCGAGCGTGAGAGGAGTTGCTCCTAGTGCGAGAGCGGTTTCCAGAAGGAAGTTGCCAGCCGTCATGCTCCTCAATGTGCTCTGGTGATGCCGTGGCTTCTCGGCTGGGAGGAAAGTAGTAGGGGTTTGAGACGTTGGCGTGGAAGTAGAGTGCGTGGTGATCTTCGTATGCTGGGAAAGCCGACGTGGACATGCTTGATACGGAGTCTCCGTGAGGACGACCAGCGTGCACGGGGTGCATGGGCTGCACTTCGCCGAGGTCTGATTCGCTGCTAGACCAGCGCTCAAGCTTCTCGCCGAATGTCTCTTCCTGCTGAGAGGTGCGCGAGTCACCCTTCACCAGGCCGAGCTGCTCCTCTTCAGTTGCAGATTGGCGCACGTTATCGCCTGCGAGGTGCGACCGACGCAGGATACTTCGGGGCGGACTGCCTGGGGGCTTGGGGGAGTTGTGACTGCCGTTTCTAATGCGGTTGAACATGGTGTTGAAGGAGAATTGGCGTTGCGCCGCATGGATCGGGCGTTGGTCGTCGGCTTTCTCGTCTTTCTCGTCGGCCCAATGGATAGACCGCGGTGTGTCGCTGCGCTCTCGGCCAGTGGGACGGAAAGCAGCTCCCATATCTTCATGACCGGCGCCATGGTACCCAGTGTCCACAGCACCGCCCGTCATTTCGGTCATGGTCACAGGTGCATTGGTCGAGTCAAGGTATTTCTTATCATTCTCGTACAAGGGACGCCACTGCGGGTGAAGCACACTCCCTGTCGATGATCGTATCTCACTGAGGAAAGAGTGTCTACTTTGCTTAGTGCTGGGTCGGTGCTCCTCTTCATCTTCAGGGTCGGGCAGCCGGGACATGCCCAGAGGCGGCAGCTGTCGCTTGATCGATGGCGAACGTGGAGTAATCGGTCGAGACATGGTAGGCCCTTCACCAATGACGGTCTTACGCCGGCGAATGCCATCCCACTCGACAATCTCATTCTCACCGGGTGGCTTGAGATAGTCCTCAGGCTTGTCATGATAGAAGCGCCGGGCCTCATTAGCCTCGGCGTCCCGACGAGTGGTCGAGATACGACGGAGAATGGATGCTGCGCCTCGGATCGAGTCTGCCTTGGGCTCATACTCGGGCTCCTCTTGCGTAGCAACTTCACGAATCTGATCCAGATCACCCTTAAACACAGCGGCATCCGGAACATCCTTGGCAGATTTTGACAGCTGCAAGAGAACGACGCCAGAGCAGATCTGCAGGAAGCCCATGATGACTGTCGCGATCTGCACACCGGAGCCCTTGAACCCCTGGAACAGCACAGCCGACGTAACGATGGTGGCGCTGGTAAACATAACATAGTAGGTCGGAGTGACCAGGGCCGCGTTGAAGAGATTCAAAGCTTTCTGCGATGATGTTAGCACCAGACAAGAAAGCCACGAACCAGAAAATACATACATTGAGATAGATAATCTCCGTCAGTAGCGTTCCAATCACAAAGACAAACAAGACATAAAGGAACCACTGCTTGAACTGCGACTCGCCATTAATTTGCGCGAGAATGGCAGATCCCAGACCCTGCGTTGCAACCACACTCAACCCACCAACCATGCTGCAAATGCTGATATAGACAAACATGCTCTTCTTGCCGTATCTCGGCCCCACCCAAACCGCAGTGATCAACGATCCGAGCAAAATAACACCCGCATATGATAAAAACCCGGGGGTTATAACAAAGTGCTGCATCCCCTGGATATCGTTGACGGAAGACTGCTCGGGTGCGTTCATGGCAATCACCACGGACCCGACAATGCACGAGAAACATCCTACTTTGCCGACAAAACTGAGTCTTTCTTTTAGGAATATTGCTGATAAGATCGTTGTAATCACCACGGACAATGCGCCCAACGGTGTCACTAGGATGGCGTCGACAAAGGCGTATGCAACGAAATTGCAGATCTCGCCTATGATCATCAGGGTCATTCCCGTCCACCACCAAACATTCTTTAGATATCCATATCCTTCGCCGGCCTCTTCATTGTATTTGACGTTTGCTTTGAGGAGGCCGATTTTCTTCAGGACGAAGGAGACGCCGATGAATACGCCCGAAGCGACGGCGAGTGAGATTCCGATTGCTTTGTAGACTGGTGGGCGGCCGCTGGGATCAGCGCGGGCGAGGAGGGTCGAGGTATATTCTATGGCGGATTGGGAATGCATCTCGAAGTGTTGGTGAGGATGACCACACTGACCAGCAGTGGGAGCGAAGAGGGCGTCGAGGGGAGTCGTCCGAAGACGGTACTCGGCGACTACTGAAACACTTGTTCAGGGCAGTTGCATGCGCGTATCACTCCAGACAGTACAGATAGAAGTCGAATATCAGTATATGCGGAGAAGATCTGGAATATTTTTGGAAGGGAGATAAAGAAAGCAGCGGGGGCGAAATGATAAGCGCCGAGACGTCAGTGGCAGAGTGACTTCGCTTTAGGCAACAATGAGACGATATTTCAAGGAAAGTGAGTGCAAGTGAACACAGAAAGCAAGCAGATATTTGACAGAAGAAAAGAAAAAAAGTACAATGGCTCAGGAGATAAAGAATAGGGGGCCCCCAAAACAAAGAGGCTGGGCCTGTGGGGAAAAGTAGATTCAGCGGGTACAGTGGGTCTTTTCCCTGTTTTCTCTGTTACATATTGACGATATTTCAATATTATTAGACTGTAGGGAGTAGGGAGTAGGGAGTACGGAGTTCCTATGTAGTAGGGAGTACCTAGGTAGTTCAGGAGTAGTACAGGAGTAGTTCAGATCTATGGAATTCTTGGATTCTGCATTGCTCCCCTTGTTACTATACACCCCGGTCGTAAAATCGTCACTCATCATGGATGATCTTCTCCTTTCATGTCATCCTAAAGAAAAGAAAAATGATTGAAACGCCAGGACACCGTGTTCCCCGTTCTTCGGTAGACTCGCCCGATTCACCATCTCCAAACGAAGGGTATCCAGTGGAGAAACAAAAACACATAAACACACAGGAAGAGAAAACAAAAGGCACTAGGATATTACCGCACGTGGTAGCTTGGCTTGCGCTGCCGATTCACGGTAGGCGGAGGCTCATCGACTGGGTACGGTGGCCGGACCTTGCCACTAGAGGGGACTGGCTGAGTGAACAGTGGTGCCGGCATGGATATGCCGGTGTCTTCTTGGGCAGGGTACGGGATCGGTGTCTTCGGGGGAATAGGCGGAGGCATGCCGTTGTAAGTCAAGACCTGATCAGCACTGTGTCGGGGAGAACTATGCTGCTGCGAAGACGGCCGAGTGTACTCGTGGCTGGGGTGGAAGCTGCCGACCTCGCCACTGGAGCGTCTTGTGGGGTACATAGGGAGACCGTCCTGAGGCGTAGGATGAGACGGTAGTGAATCATCCCCGGGCGGTGCAGTCACGGTCACGCTGGCTGGGAGGGGTGATGACCCTTGTGCATGTTGGAAATACTCAACGGGCTCAGCGGGAAGCTCGGCGGGAAGTTCAACAGCGGCGGGGAGGGAAGGAGGCGGCACAGGAAGTGCGGATGTAACTCGAGGGACACTGAGCTCTTCATGCTCGAGATCGAAGGACATGTCGTCTCGGTCACCCCCAGCGGCTGCGTGAACAGCCAGGCGCTTGTTCATGCGGTCGATCTTGGCAAACTTGACTCCCGCATCCAGAATCATCTTCTTCACTTCGGGCTTGGCCAGATAGCGTCGCGTGTTGGTACTGATATCCGCCAAGCGATTCCACTCGTTCATGCCAAACTCGCCCACTCCAACCTCGACGTTGAAACGGTAGTAGCTGTCCCGGGGAACATTACGCCTGCTGAGATGCTCCGTCAACATGCGCTGATGAATGTCTTCACAGCCCTCGATCTTCGCGATGAGCCGTCGTCGCGCCTCGGCGAATGTGCCGAGTGCATCGCCGAAGAAACCTTCCCACCATTCTTGTGAGCGGTTGTTGGTACCCGAAGGCCGACGACCTGTTCCAATACTAACAAATACGCCGACCTCTCGACCAGGCCACTCATTAACGACGGCTTCATCAAGAACCTGCGGTGCCGGGTTGTACGTTCCCGGACCCTCGTCGATAAAATTGGACTGTCCAATCCGAATCGGCTTGAATGCAAGCCCGGTAGCCGAGGTAGCACGACCGGCTTGCCAGACAGTGCAGTCAAATTCCGGAGGAGGTTCGCGGCGAGAGTCGTAGGATCGTAGCAGCACGGACGGTCCGTTCTTCGGGGTGCCCTTGTAAATCGCAGTAACAGCACTGAAATCAATGTTAGCACTGGATGTGCAAGTTTTCGCAGTGCAACTTACGTCTTGGTCCGATGCTCTCGGTTATCATAAAGCAGTGCATCTGGATTTCCCCAGCGCAATCCGTTGAGAAAAGTGGATCCTCTTTGACTTGCGGGGCTTTGTGGGTGTGACGCAGCCGAAGTGCTGAAGCTTCCCCGGCTTATCGATCGCTGGGGTATCGAATTAGGGCTGTACGGAAGACTCGCTATGGATGATCGAGGGTCCGCCGAAGCGTTTGACTGGTCGTTCCCTTCTCCCTCAAACACCGTGTGTTCGCGCACGCATTCCCGAATAGCCTCTTCCAGCTTGGAGGCCTTGAACAGGGTTGACCGGTAGGGAATACCGGCAATGGTCTTGTCTGTTTCAAACACTTTGCGGGTCATGCGCACATAGACTTCTTTGCAGGTTTCGAGATCGAGCCGGAGACGTCCCAGCATCAAAGCGATCAGGCCGCCCGTGCCGGTACCTACGATCAGGTCGAAGTGGTCGCATGGTTTGGGGATCTGGTCGCGACGTGGTGGCTTTCCTTCGCATTCGACGTATGAGCGGTACATGAGTTCCTGGAGAATGATGAGCATGGAGTAGCCGCGAACACCGCCTCCGTCTGTGCTGGTCAGCTATGGGCTTGAGCGTGGAAGGGAAAGCTGGCGCTTACCGAGAGACAAGATCCGTAACGGAGGACCCTTGGTGGTGTCCTTGCGGCGCAGATTGGCCTCCTCCATGGTGACTGCGACTGTTGGTCTTGGAGCGATTAATACGCTCTTTTTTTATTATCTGCAGCGTTCCCGCCGCGGGGCTCAGCGGCGCCTTATCGAAATCGCGGGACTAGCGCCTGACCGAGACGAGAGTTTGAAGGTGGGAAGCGTAACACTGATGCAACCACGAGGTGTGAACTGCAGCGCCGGTCTAGGTATGTGACAAAGGCCGATGTGAGAGTGTCGGAAGGTTCCAGGCAGCTGCGTAAGATCGAGGCGAGTACTTTGAAAGGATTCTTGGTAAAGTCTTGGTCGTTCAAGCCACAGTAAGAATCGAGGTAAGATCTTGCAGTTTCAACAGAAAGCTGATCCGACCAGAGACTCAAAAACACAAAGTTATTCTTGGAAAAATGAATCCACTTGCTATCGCTTTTCCATGGAACGGTGAGAGTCAGGTGATGTGGCTATGCACTGTCTGATGTCACTGTGGCTGTGTTAGACTAGAGCGAACACGAGTATCAAGGCTGAGCATCTGATTGAACCGGGCTTCCGATGGCTCAATCATTATGCGGTTCTTGAAAGCAATATGCCATACATAGTTGGATCCATTGGACTCTGCAATCATAGCCTGAATA
This sequence comes from Penicillium decumbens, assembly GCA_027569385.1. NCBI lineage: Eukaryota > Fungi > Ascomycota > Eurotiomycetes > Eurotiales > Aspergillaceae > Penicillium > Penicillium decumbens. The sequence goes on along the minus strand of JAPDEZ010000004.1, from coordinate 160,265 downwards.
TGGCCTTAGCTAGTCTTGGTGACTTCTCACTTTGTAGAAGATTACATATAGGGAGGGATGTTATATAGTCCTAATTGGTGAGACCGGGCCAGTCTACAAATCAATTAGCAAAATCAACAAGCAAGAGACGAAAGAGAAGAACAAACTCACCAGTAACCGTATACTCCTTCCCACGCTTAACAACCTCAACCTCATCACCAACACGAATCCTTTCACCAGCAGCCCTCCGATCCAAAAACGAATACCGTCCAAACACAGGACTAAACCTAGCCCCTCGATCCACCCGTCTATCCTTCATCAGCTTCTTCAACACACTCCCCGACTCGCCCGTGCCCATCTTGCCCGTCTCATAATCCACATTTAAACTCTGACATCGCACACAATTCCCCGTCAACAACAGCCGAGACCGCCTCGGTCCAACAGCCAACTCCGTCCAAAAGTCCTCTTCAAAAGCATTCTCAGCACCCGAAACCACTATATTCGGTCTGAACTTTGTTCGGTCCATTTCTTCGCCCGATAGTCGCGTGGAGACATCGTCAACAGATGTCTCGGAAATAACCAGGAATGGCGCACAATCTGCAAATCCGATCCGGTCCTCGCGACGACGAAGAATCATCCACTGGAGAGTAGATAATACAACCACCGCAGCGAACGTATTCCCAAATGTCATAACATCCAATGCGGTCATTCCCTGCTGAACCACGCCGTATCCATGCCAAATCACACTGCCGACAACATAAACCGTAAGTAGACCCATCAGGATCCCCATCCCTTTAGAATCGCCCCACATCTCCAAAGTCGTCTCTTTATTCCGCTTCCGCGGCTCAAGCGTCCCCAGTATCCCTCGAGTACTCGTCCCCAAATACGCAAGTACCACCGGATAGCCGAAACACTGACTGAACCACTCGTGATACTCAGCGCCCATATCATACCCCGTCGTCGGGCTCTGATGCATCGTGATCGTGAGCTTTTTCATCCTCTTCACCTGATCGCTAGTCACGCGTAGAGGGATTTCCAGCTTTCGGGTCTCGTGTCGAGTATCCTCCGCCGGACTGTACGTTACGGTGATTTTCCCATCTGCGTCGTTTTGTGGTAGCTCGAGCGCGGTTTGGAAGAGTGACATCTCTGGGTAGTGCGGGACGTGCATGTTCTTCAATGTGCCTTGGTTGTCGGGCTCAACTTTTAATAGCATGAAGCGTCGGTCCCATTCTAGGCCTAGGGGCGTGAGTGTGCCCTCTGAAATGGCAGTGCCCCGTAGGGATTTGATGGGGTACACGTAGAGCTGGTGGGGTTGGTATATGTAGTTCTGATGTTGGGGGAGGTCTTACCTGGCTGACTTTCATTGTTATGTTCCTATCGTAATGTGGAATGATGGGCTTCTCGTGGATCGGGGATATTGAAGAATTAAAGCTCTTGTAATGACTCGCTGCTTCCAGATTGCTGCGCTTATCGGTCTCGGTTATCGCCAGGTTCTACGTCAATGATTGAGTTTGTCTCCGCATGTTTTGCCCGACTAGGGTAATAATTCGAGAGGTTCTCAAGTATCTCAAGTATAGGCTTGTCATATTTCGTATTGAACCATGCTGGGAATGTACATAACGTTGAAAAAAGAAATAGCGTAAAAAAGAAAAATATCTAGTCGTCCTTGGCCCACGGCAGGCTGAAGGTGCCCACCCAGTCCTCCACCTCTTGTCGAAGCAACACAATCTCTGAGATCTCTTCGCCCTCACCCAGGTACTCGTTGAACGCCTTGACGGTACCGGGGTTCTTGGCACCCTTGGCTTGCGCCTGCTCGCGCGCAGCCTTGTCCAGCTTCTGAGTCAGGATGACCGCGCGGTCGACGATATCGGCAACGCGGCGGAAGTCATCGGGCTGGAAGCCGCGCGAGGTCATGGCCGGGGTGCCCAGACGCAGACCGCCGGGCTTGAGGGCCGACTTATCACCGGGAACAGTGTTCTTGTTGCTGGCAACACCGCACAGCTCTAGCACGCGCTCAACGCGGGCTCCGTCAACACCACGGTTCTTCAGGTCAACCAGCACCAGGTGGTTGTCGGTACCGCCCGACACGATATTGTAGCCGAGACCACCGTTGCTAGTAGACTCACCCAAGCGCTCAGCCAGAGCCTTGGCATTCTCCAGTACGGTCTTCTGGTACTCCTCGAAGGAGGGTGATTGGGCCTGCTTCAGTGCCACGGCCAGCGCGGTAATGGTGTGGTTGTGGGGTCCACCCTGGTGGCCGGGGAAGACAGAGGAATTGATGGGATTCTCCAAATCGTACATCTCCTTGTTGCCCTTCTTGTCCGTGCGGCGGAGGCCCTTGCGGTAGAAGATCATGGCACCACGGGGACCGCGCAGAGACTTGTGAGTGGTGGTGGTCACCACGTCGGAGTAGGGGAAGGGAGAAGGAACGACGTTGGCAGCCACGAGACCCGAAATGTGGGCCATATCAGTCAACAGATAGGCATTGATAGAGTCGGCGATGTCGCGCATGCGCGAGTAGTCAATCAGACGGCTGTAGGCAGAGGTACCGGCCACGATCAGCTTAGGGCGGTACAGCTGGGCCTGCTTCTCCAGCGCATCATAGTCGATCAGACCGGTCGACTCATCCAGGCGGTAGGGCAGGGTCTCGAAGTACTTGGAGATGGCGGAGATCTTCTTGGTGGGGGTTTGATAACCGTGAGACAGGTGGCCACCGTGGGGCAGATCCAGACCCATAAGACGGTCGTGAGTGTTGAGGATAGCGGAGTAGGCCATAAGGTTGGCGGGCGAACCGGAAAGCGCTGCAACGGTGATTAGTCTTCTGCCGCATCACCCGGCATGCCATTGGAATCAAGCCGACGACTTACGCTGCACGTTCACACCCCACTCCTCAGGGTTAAGACGGAAGGTCTCCAGCGCGCGCTGCTGGCATAAACGCTCCGAGGCATCAATATGTTCATTTCCTCCATAGTACCGGGCGCCAGGGTATCCCTCGGAGTATTTATCTGTGTTTCATTAGCACGTGTTAAGGACTCGGTCGGAGAGGCACGTACTCTGCATCACACTGCCGAGCGCATCGAGAACGGCCTGCGAAGTAAAGTTCTCGGAGGGAATCAGGTTAATAAAGTGCTTCTGGCGGGTTTTCTCCTGGCATTGGGGTCAGCGATTGCGCAGTGCATAGTTCCCGGCAGGACACACTTTCTCGAGGATGTTGAACACAGCAGGGTCGGACTCCTCAAGGGAGGAAGAGAGAAGCTGTAGCGGGTGTTAGTATTGCATTTCTGGCCATCTGTCAAACCATTGCTTGTCACTGTACCTTTTGCTGAGCATCCCGACTGGATGACGCTACTCCCCGCGCGAGAGGGGCTCTGGGGATATAGGGACGAGCGGAGAGGGCGACGGCAGGACGAACGCTCCCAAGGGAGAGACGGGCAAGACGCCCACAGCGAGCGAGAGACATGGCAAGCAAAAATCGCGACGAATTCGTAAGATAGGAAAGCGCCGGCGCTTTATATCGGGATGCAGCTTGCCAACATTTCCTAAGGTTCCCCGTTGCCCGCGGAAAGCGTGAAACCGTACTATTCCAGATTAGGCTGACCGCCTACCAAGTCTTTTTCTTCGGCAAATCTTGGTTTTCCCTTTCTTTCTTCACACAACTAAATCCAAGATGAAGAGACGGCGCTCTATCTGTGTCAGCACTCGTCGGTGGCAGCCTGGATTCGTCCGGGCTGGCGCTGGACGGGCGCTGCTGAGAGGTCCCGCGCCTATTCACCATCCATTTGGGAACCAGTTACAATCGGATTGGACAGGTTGTGTTTGACCCTTGATGTTCGGGTCGTAGTTTGGGCATTCCAGGCTCCCGCATCACTGGATTATGATGGCTACGAGAGGACATGCCGTTTCGGTAGTGCTTTCTGGGCCGGAGTCAGAGCCTCCTAGTATAGAGCAAAGTGTTGTTGGGATAGGGCTGTTGGAACAGGAGAAGAGAAGCATGAGATCCTCCATAAGAGGGTCGCACTGTCGTCTTCATATTACGAAGGACTACCTCAAGAGTATTATTTCATAGATAAGTATATCGTAGTTTACCAATATATTATTTCTGGCCAACAAAATTATCTTTTTAGACCCGCTAGTCTTTAAAATCCAAGGGTGCGGCGAAGAAAACAATTATTGGGACATTGGGCATTTCAGTTGAGATGTTTGGCTTTCCAGCACATCCAACTGTGAAGTCCGCCAAGAGGTCAATATTTGACTTGTTCGTTGAAACGGGCCGTGTGGCCTAGTGGTAAGGCGTCGCTCTCCTAATGGCTTAGGCCTGTGGAAATAAGCGAAGATCGCGGTTTCGAATACCGTCATGGTCGTGTTTACGTTTTTTTTCTCCCAATACCTACTACCAAGCTCTTTTTGAATTCTCTGTGCGGTATTCAATCCAGAAATTGACCGGATTGAAATTTGCCAGCTTCAATAGTGATCAAAATACAAGTAGAGCCCAATACCCTTGGAGTTGGAGTCCTGACTGGGCACACGCAGAACGGAAGTCAGCATGAGAGTTGAGCTCCATAGGATGGTTGCTCAGCAATCCGTTGTTTTTCTATGCCTCGTTTATTTTGCCTTGCCACAAAATAAAGTCATCCCTGGAAACTCAAGCGCATATCTAGTCTCTACATGTAGCCAGCACATTGACTCCGAGGATTTAGAGTGGGTCGCACGTGCGCGTTATTTGTTTTCTTCAAGTTCCGAGTACGACAACAACCAAATAGACTTGGTGCGACGTTATTTCCCCCTCGCTGGCAGATCATGTGTGTTCCTTGCCTGATGTCTAATGAACCCCACACCCAGTATCTGCAACGCTCTGTGCCCGATTTCAGATCTTTCCTACCACTAGGTTATGAAGCAGGATCCAATCACGGTGCTTAGTGGCGAGTGTGAAAAACATCATCGAAGCCCCACTGGCGGGAAATGAGTTGGCGTAAGACAAACCTTGGAAGCTCCTAAGAGACCGAACCGGCTTGGTCTTTGGGCAGAGAAGAAGCTAGTTGCAGCACTCCTTCGACGATCGAGTTTATTTTTACTTTGGATCGCTGACTGCTAGGCAGTCTGATGCTCATCTCAGTTGACAATGACAATCACGCTCTAGACTGTACCCATCCGACAGGCCAGAACCGGCGTAGACAAAACCCTAGCATCCATGAAGCCCCAAATGGGAAAAAGATCATCAAGAGCGGGACATGCGCACAATCGGGTTGCTAAGGACGTGTTCCGACCACGACCCCCTCCATTAATTGATAGGCTTATTGCAGGTGCCTAGCATCGGTATAGTCGAAACATGCATAATTACAATTTCCCGGCAAATGCCACGCGCACCCCTTTTTCGCCCTAGTGCACGGGTACCTGAGTCGACCTTGGTCCATTCTTCTTCCCCTATAAACAACCCGTCTCACCCCATTTCCTCTTCTCCATCCACATTCTTTTGACCACCCCGGTACTTCGCGGCCGATTACATTCTTTACGTCAAAAGTCACTCGTTAAAACCTATCATATCTGTCAAGGAACATTCCTCGAACTTTTCAACCTTTCAAAATGCGCTTCTCTATCGCTGCTCTTGCCGCCCTGGCCGCTGGTGCCTTGGCCAACACCACTGAGACTGTTACCCAGTACACTACCTACTGCCCCGAGGCCACCACCATCTCCCACGGTGGCCACACCTACAGCATCTCGACTCCTGGTCACATCACCATGACCCACGGTCCCTTCACTGTGACCCGTCCTCTGATTACCCAGACCGTGACTCAGTGCAGCAAGTGGTAAGTTGTGCTAATCCACCATGACATATGCCCCCAGCGTACTGACTTCATCAACAGCTCCTCCTCGACCGTGGTTCCCACCACTCCCGTCGTCTCCCCCAGTTCTTCCGCTTCCGTCTCCGTTTCTACTCCCCTGGTCTCCAGCGCTCCCGCTTCCACCCCTCTGGTCCCCAGCGGCGCTGGTGCCACTGGCTCTGCCGCTCCCTCCGCTTCCAGCCAGCCTGCCTTCAACGCCGGTGCCATGAACGCCGCTGCCGGTGCCGGTGCCGGTCTGGCCGCCGTCTTCGGTGCCGTCGCCCTCCTGCTTTAAGCGCCAGCTTAAGCAAGTCTGCGATTGGGATCGTTCGGTCCTTGACGTGGGCGTTTTCATTTCTTGTGGGGTCAGAACCCATTTATTTTATGGTCATGGCTTTGCTCTGATGTGATACGCTAGCGCCGACGGCCAGGCGTTGGATGGCCTTGGGCTTCTGGGTTTTCTTCTTGGGTGTATATGTTCTGTCTATGTTTTTAACATATAATGTTTCTTGCCCTTCGGGGGCTGGGTCGTTTTATGTTGTGTTTCCTCTGCCTGTTTACTTTTGCGAGATTCTCCTGGACATAACCTTTCTTTATTTCATTGAACGACCTATCTGTGAACTTTGTGCTCTATGTTTGGAACGTAGCCAAGACTTATAGAGCGGCCTCCGAGACCTCGCCCTCAAAGTGTTAAGTCCGGGGAGTCATGCTTCGGCCCATGCGGTCGGGAGAAAGAAAACCGACCTCCGGATGGATGTCTCCTGCATGAGGCATCAGTATGGCTGAATCGCCATACATCAACAAGATTACACGATATATATACCCTCTCTTAAACGGAAGACCTTGAATATTTCTTACGAGTTTTGCCACGTTCCCAAATCACCATCAGACCGAGAATGAAGCACGTATAGTCAGTCTCACAGAATCATCCTCACAGCTGGTAGGTGTAGGTTTTCCAGAAGACGTGAGCTATCTCTACCATTCCTCATTACTAGTCTGTCCATTAAGGTCTATTCAATCAACCACAACATCTGTGCCCATACCACTCAAAAGTGAATAAAAGTTGCCCCAGGCTCCCCTAATGAAAGCATATGAAGAAGTCAACGCTTCTCCAGATCCTGACGGTATGCCTTTTCTGAGGAATCCTCTGTCGTGGGAATCTCATTCCAGTGGAGTTACCTATAAATAAATATATTCCGTACGCCATACGCAGAAAGGTCAGGCCAAACGTCTCTCGTTCTCATCTCAGATTAAAGATATCAGATGGAATATATCTTGCCAACACCAGCACCCAACCCTCTGCCCAAAAATAACTACATAAGAAATTAGAAGACCAAGTCCTTTGACACCTAGATATTCTTAACATCGATGTCACGGATCATCATCATGGTCCATGGAGAACAGACCGAGAGCCATGATAGAAGTGCCCGTAATCAGCATTCCCTTCTGTTGGTATATGGCATGCATAGCCATACTGATGCCCCATACCATTGGGTCGGCATCTCACGCGTACGAGCATTGCCGTGTTTCTGGTCCTATTCAGGACCAGTCTGGATCAATGCGGTTGGGCGTATCTGACTCAATGCAATCGTACGTCTACCTGCTAGGGACCGTCGGAGGATCCGGGACCGACTAGCGGTGAAGGTTGTTTGAGTGTCATGTTACATAGAAAACTAACTCCAAGGGAGTAGGCATAAATATCCCCTCCTAGTCATCAGGAAGTATTATCTCAATTCATTTCGAGCATCCTGCTTCAATATTCATTCCTTCTTCAAAGCCTATCTTTATTTTTCTCAACACCTTCTAGGTGCCCAGGTGGCCGCGTGGGCGTATTGAAGTGCCACCCTAGTCGAAGAACCCATGGAGAAGCTCAGCTGCAACCCAAGGTCATCATAAATCTCCTGCCATTGACTAGTGTTGTCATCGGGGAGCGTAAACTGGAGCATTCCCGGTGGAGTGTTGGTCCATATGATCCAGGTGGCCTGTGTGGGAAGGGCAAGCAGCGAGTGGTACGAGATCTTGGAGCGGAAGCCAGACCGAGGCCATACAACTCAGAGTGATAGCCCACACCAAGGAGCTAGCCTCATGATCCCAGTTTGGCATCCTCTGCGAGCTAGGTCACCGGCGTTGGAATAGATATCTGCCCGGGCACGAGGCTCATCCCAAGGCGACAAAGCCAACATCTTAGGCCCATGGCACCATAGTTGCTAACCCACTGGCAGGTAAATTAAGATGAAAGCTCTTATTTTATTCAGTCTGGGTTATGAGCTATACTTATAGACAGAAAATGAGGCAATTTTAAGAAATCAATGACATCATAAAGGGTGTCACACGATGAGGAGAAGGCCTAGATGCCTCTTAGAAGTGAGGGGTAAACCTAATAACCGAGGTTATGTAGGTTAGCATAGAAGTGAGAGCATAGTGAACACTGAAGTAAGAGATAATGAGTAAGAGAGTAGGAAAATCAGACAAAAGGCGGTGAGATATGGCAGAACGGGAAGTTTCATAATAAATTGTATACACCTAAAATCTTGACAGAATGCTATCATTAACCCCACAATGCACCTACTATGATCTTGAAGAATAATTGGCAATCATCTGTCATCTTATTTCCTAGGGTGGCTTAGTGCAATTTTTATCTTACCATGTAGAATTGTCTCTGTTGGATCCTTATAACCTTGATAGCTTTTCTCAAAAGCTCTTTATCCATCTTCTCACAACTCAAATTTTTGGCCCTAGGGGGCGCTGCTGATCGCGATGCTTCACTCACTCTACTTCTGAAAAGTCTTGGCCATACTGGATTCCCTTTCGGCCTTGCCTCAGCCCTGACATGCTTCGCATTTTAGCCCCCGAAGCCCTCCACCTTACGCTAGCCAATGATAGGGAAGGACGGTGAGATCGTCATGCTTTTGACTCCGTCACGCGCATTTGTCCGGAAATAAATCTTACATTAGCGTTACCGCCAAATTTCGTGTTTTGCCAGGTCAATGGTCGGCATTTCTATTCCTTGCGGAAGTTTTGGATTGCAAATACTGTTGTATTACATTGTTTTTATTAACATAAGGAAGAACCCACGGCCTGACATGCTGGAAAGGGCTTTTTGCTTTTGTTGCGAGATCATATAGAAGGGGGCATAGAGAATTCCGAAAAGTCGAATAAATTTGGATCATTTTTGGCCACCTCAAAACACCATAGTCAAGGCAAACGTGTAAACGCGATAATAAAGGTAAAAAGACGAATTGCAAAAGTAAGCAGTTATACCCTTTTGCTCCTTGTCGGGCCTCTCTCCTGGTTCTAAGCATGATGCAACTCTTTGGAAAAAAGGACTAGAATGAAGGTGGACTGACTAGCGAGAACTTGTCCGATAATAGTGGAGGCGTCCGAGGAAAATAGTTCCGATTGGTTTTGCCTGATTTTAAGGACTGTGGTTGATTTCTTGCGGGAAAGGGTTGCCATGTCGCGGTCAGGTGGCCAACTCGCTTATCTGGCCAACTCGCGTCATGAAGTACGTTATTCGAAAGATGCTAACGAAAGACAAAGCTCTAATTACAGGTCGTTACGTTCATTAGTGGCCTCTGGCTGAAGAAAACATTGTGGGTGCAGGAGTCGCTGATTAGGGAGCCAGTGCGCCCGGCACCATATGAATGTCTGCCACTTTACTGTTCTATCAAATATTCTACATAGCATGTAAAAGTATAAGCAATTTTCATTTCCGTTAGGTCAAATTTTAGCAAATGTCCCAACTGGTAGAAATAGATTCATGCGGTCATAAACAAGGGATGTGTATATTTATCGAATATCCCGGGAGGCTACATATAAATCTTCAGCGAGTCTCTCATTTACATGACGAAATTTTGAAAACACAAGTCATATGATATAGTAGGCCACAAAGTCGTAAAGCACAGGCGATAAAGCTATCGCATAAAGCGAAGGTGCGAAAGATAGTTTTAGATTGATACTCCGAGCAATGAATGATATCGTCCTCGCATTTATGCATTCAATGTGTCCCGGGTTGTGTTGGATAAGATGGCGGCGAAAATTTCGGTGGTCGCGGGGCCGTACTTGATCGTGGACGAGGGCCGGATCCCGCAGGAGCTGTCTGTGCACTATTCTTGTCCTTGAAAAGCATTCCTAGAGCAAGACACATTTTGGCTGTTGGGTATGACGATTCAATTTCTGAAATGGTGATTGATATTGGAACAAATGTCTCCTGAAATCCGGTTCTGATTAGTATGCTCAGCCTAGTGCTTTATTGTCTGGGGATCAATTGTAGACATACCTAAAGCATTGAGATGATAAAATCCTTGGGTAAATTGGTGACTAAAACCTGAAGGTAAAATTTCAAGTGTTGGATTGAGAGTAAATTTAAGAAGAATGAGGGTAAATGCTGCGCATCAAGATTCGAGCCCGTCATCCCGTTTTATATATTCATAACTTCTGAGAGATATTCTCCACAGGCAGTAAGAGAAGCAAAAAATTTTGCCTAAAAGAAAGTCTCAAGTTAGAGTCATTTGAAAATTCTGACTAGCTGGAGCCCTGATCAGTGAGATCGTGGAGTTTGTATTGATACGCGCAATTAATTGCGCGCTGCTCAGCCTCTGATTTTGCTTATGTATCTGTGTATTAGGTCCGTGGATCTTAAGGCTATCATAGTTCTGAATGTCCTGACTAAAGACGTAGGCAAATATCATAAACCAGGATAGAGTGACCGTTCCACTCATTACCCACTACTCCTTTCTCGCTTTTTCAAAAAAAGCAAAACCAGGAAAAGGTTGGAATAATACCAGCGATATCCGCCATTTACAAAATCACATATAGTTCCATATTTTCGAAAGAAGGATGAGGAATTTCTGGGTGCTGGTTACCAAATGCCATTTTCTAGACAGCTTTGGCGTGGGGATCAGATCTACGGCTTAAGGGCCATTTTTGTATATCTACGCTACCTTTTCGCGTTCGAACTTGGGATAGTTTAGATGAGACAAGAAGTCAAACCAAAACAAGAAGATCCAGAATTGAATGTCTGTTAGGAAGGAGAAGAAATGGTGACAATTAAAATTTCGTTCCTCCGCAGTAGCACCAGGTCAAAAGCCAACTTGAAATCTTGTCACACTTTCCCAGGTCCACTGCCTGATAGACCTCGCCACGACCCTGATATTGGGTCCCCCCTCGCGACCCGCGACCCGGAGGCGGGTCCTAACCTACGACCCTAAAACCTGCGTGGTCCGGGTCGCGGTCCGGGTCGTCAGGGTCACCCCCGGGTCGTGGCGAGGTCTACTGCCTCACCTCATTGTGGAGCTCAACTTGGCTGATGTGGGGCTTACCTCATTCCCTTACATCTAGTTAGAGTAAGATTTCCGAACATTCAATGGTTCGGCTCTATTGTAGATTGTGGGGTTGACTCGGCGCGCGCAATTAATTGCGCGCCGGCATCGGAACCTTGGTGGCGGGTCGAGGTTGATCCACAAGCGCAACTAATTGCGCCTTACATAATTTATATTAATTTATATATCAACGACACTGTGTGCACGTCTATTATCTGTCTGCACAAACTTGATTCTCTCCTTTCATTCAAAAAAATAGAGTCATTTTCTACTTCGGATTGACCGACGCCATGAGGCCCTTTGAAGACAAAATAATCCCCGTGCCTGGCGATCTCCCTAACGTCCGTGCAGATGCCCAACGCGTTTTCCAGGTCCTCGAGTCAGGCGGTGTGGTTATTTTGCCTACCGAAGTGGGCTACGGATTGATGGCCACATCTGCGGAAGCTATTGACCGGGCCTTCACTGCGAAACGACGTCGACCTGGCCACGCCCAGGGGCTATATGGGACGCATGAATTGCACCAGGAACTTCATATCCTGGATAATAGGCGGTTTGAAATGACACGTGTGCTAGTCGAAGACCTAGACATGAGCTTCATGGCTGTTGCGCCATGCCGTAACGATCATCATCTTCTTCGGGCTTTGTCTCCACGAACCCTGTCGAAGGTCACAAAGGACGGCACTATCGCTATGTTCATCAGTTGCAGTTCACTTCTGAGAGAGATTTGCAGACTTAATGCTACTTCAGGCCAGCTCATGGTAGGGTCTAGCGCAAACGTGTCGGGTGGCGGGCAGAAATTCCGTGTCGAAGATATTGAGGATGAACTCAAAGAGGCAGCGGATCTCATTGTCGATTATGGTCTCCAACGCTATCATATATATGGGCGACCTTCTCTCATCATGGATTTTAACCGGATGAAGATTTTACGGATGGGATCCTGCTATGAACTGTTCTGCGAGCGCATGCGGAAATTTTGGGGGGTGGACCTGCCTGAGGACCCTGATTACAAATGTGATCGTAGTGAAGACTTCTGTTAAAGGCGAGACCGAAGAATATGGAACACATCTATTGTTCCTCACCTATGCTTTTTGACGTCTTTGCTAAGTGTCTTCGGGTACATATGAAAGCTCTCTCTTGTGTTTAACAACCTAGTGATCATTTAGTCTAACTTATTTTCCTTGAAGCACATTACTAATTTCAAAATACTTGATAAAAAAGTCTGCTAGTATCAGGATCCAGCATCCGCGTTTGTACAAAAGGGCGTCGTCTTTGACAAAGCAGAAGGCAGCAACTATACCGCCTGCATTGCCTGCATTGCCGACGCCAATCACCAAGCCGGACCCGATATTGCGCTACTTATTGCCGTGCATATTAATCAGAACTCAGCAGACGATTACGGAGCCGGAGCTGAAGGTACCGCACCCATCGTGATGAAGCTCATCCGTCCAGGAGTATAACGGACTCGATAAATTCTGCATTTCCCTTTCTATATTCTCCAGTACAGGCTCAGTCAATGCCAGTAAGTACCCAAATAATCGAAACAAGTTCATCTGGCTTGCTCAAGAATGGACAGTGTCCCGAATCAATAATCTTTGTCACAAATTCTGATGCTCCCCCGGCATTGATAGCATCCTGAACCATACTTTTCTGAAGAGGCAGCATAATAGCCAAGTCCCGAGTGCAATGAACATAAGTGGTCGGCAGATCCTTCCACGGCGCCCCAGTCACCTTCGCCGACGCAGCAAGCCAATTATGCGTGACATTGCCTGCGGCCAACTTCTCCGCAGTCGCAGAATCAATATCGTTGAAGAATGCCTCCGCCGCATTCTTAGCAAAGACTGTACCATCCCCATTATTGCCTAAATCGACTTTGCATTGAAACCCGTACTTCCCAATCACATCCACAACCGTGTTACCCGGCTGCACGAGCCACGCGCTCAATAAGATAAAGTAGACAATGCCCTTGGTGACTTCATTGGCGTATAGGTCTGACGTGACTGCCTCTGATGCGACGATGCCGCCGTAGGAATGGGCTAGCACAATCACATTGTGTCCAGTATCAATGAGGTCTTTGGCTGCTGAGCGAACTGCGATGACATCCTCCTTCAGCGTGGCAGTTGGCGGCCGTTCGTCGCCGCAGGTCGGGAGACGCGGGCAGCGCACGACGAGCCCCGCCTTGGTGAGCTGGTCGGTAAAAGCATCCCAGGCTGTGGGGGAGAAGTAACCTCCGTGGATAATGAGAATTGCTGTAGGATTCTGATGTGCCATGATGATCCAAAGATGGTTGAGTCTCGGTCGTTCTGACTTTCTTCGGAGGCTCGAAACTAGATGACTGCAGCGGTGGGGACGACAACAGGACACGGCAAATTGACCCATGTACCCTGCCGGCAATACTCACCGCTTCTAGCGCGGAGCGGTGCGAGCGTCCGGCACGGTGCGGATACTTTCGATCTCACTAACCGGGAGGGTGGGACGAAATTTAATATATCATCCTCAACCCCGGCTGGAAGCTAGCATATGAAGCTAGTATATGAATCTACTCCATGTGTCTTGCGTAAGATATTGGATGGTATACCAAATGATCCTTCAATAGACTTTTGTTGGAGGCGACAAGACCAGGTCAGTCTAAAACAAAGCCACAACATCGGAAATAATCCCGAGTTGCCTATACGAAGAATCAAGTTGATTGCAGATCAGCTTGGCCTTCTCGATGTAAAAAGCAATAGAATTCAGTTTCTCTGACCTAAATCACTATGTATAAAATATGAATATGAAGACGAATACGTATTACAGAGCATCAAGTAGAGAGAGCTGTGGCTGACAGTTTAAGTTTTATGATAAGCGGGTTGATAAGTGTCTGCAGGCAAGCAATTGATGCAAGTCACTATTTGCAATGTCTGACGCCGAGTCAGCCCTCAAGACTCATACTGGGCATGGGAGTGCAAGAAAGAAGTGACAGCTCGTCGGATTGCCGTGGCACGCTCCAGCTCTGGTGTTTGACTTATTTGCATTTCCATAGAATATTGTCGGTATTAATGACCGGAGCTAGATTGTTCCACTCCGGAATATGTGCATTGCTAGTATTATTAGTCATGTTACCCCATAACTTGTGTGTACGAAGGGGTAGTAGACAATTGAGACCTTTTGCCATTTTCCATTGGATGATCTGCTATTACGGGAACCACACAATCCGACAAATATCAACAATGCAGCTATCAGACAACAATCGTATTTTAATTAGAGTAAGTGGCTGTACCGAGACACATATAGGAATATTGATATTCCGGGGCTATTCTTTATATAGACTAGCGATTCTTGGCAGTGGGGGCTAGAGAGTCTCTCCAAGAATGTCGGTGGTTGCACCAGTTTCGGGACGCACTGTATGGACCTAGCGGCCGGCGACGACTCTCACATCCCCGTGGTGCCGGCTGGGAACCTGCGAATGCCTTGCCCGACGGCATTAGCAGAGCTGAGAAGAGTCACACCAGCCAGCACTGTCCGCTGGCTAGGGCTACTGCTGGAGCGAGAGCTCAGGGGTCAGGGCCCCCTGACCCCACGCACAGGCGACAAGGGAACAATTTGAAAACCACCCGACATACGACTGCGAAACCGATCCTGCAATCAGTGGACACTAGGGTCGTGGGATAGGACACCCTTGGGGTACTCTCGGGCTGCTCTGTTGAAAGGAGGATATCGCTGGGTCAGAGAATACAGAAACGACTGAGTCAAAAACAAAACACGAACGATATGGCAGGATCCAGCATGCTTGAACCCACACAGAGAACGACGAGGTACTTTGGTTAGTAAGAGGGACAACACTGTGTTGCTTGGCTGTTCTGGGTACAGAGAGGATACAACTGGGCAAACTCCTGCGAGACACGGTCGGCCTTGTCAGAGAGATCTTTCAAGGTAGCGCGAAACGGATTTGACAATCTGCGGGGCGCAGCATATAATGGAAGCGACGGAAGACTGGGTGGGCGGACTGCAGATACGAGACTTTCTATATGGCTCGAGAGGACGGACGCGCGTGTCGGTCTACTGAGAGAATAGGATTCCGAAGATGGCCATCGAGGATGGAGTCTTCAGGGCGGCTATTGAAGTAGGCTTAAGGTGCAAACTAGTATTGACTTACGGAACCGGCTGTGCCCCGTGAAGGATGCGGAATAGGATCGGAGGGGACGCAAGGTGGAGGGTCCATGTAGGTAGACATGCTACTACCTCTACAATGTATTTTTAGGCTTGCTTAGCTTAGGAATTCAAATCAGTACTTGTTGGAAGCAGTGCGAGCCTCAATACGATTTGCGATCGCTACGGGCCGACTCGAGGCCACCTAGGCTTGCCGACAAATTGATAGAATACCTCTTCTTACTAACCCCCAACACCTTGTGACAGACGGTAGACGCGCTTCAACTGCCGAAGATAGGATGTTGAACACTTGAAGAAGCGCCTTCAAGCAAGTCTACTAGCCAATACTAACCCACAGGGACCAGCTCTGAGATTGGAAGCGGAAATGACAGATACGGAAGGAGATACTGTATGGGCTCCAAGGAGACACGGCGTATACCCAAACATGCATGTACTGGTAGATTAGTGATAGTTGCCCTTTCGGCTGAGCCGCCGGGCGTTAATGAATTGTGCGTGTGTGTGTAAGTATAAAAGCTCTAGCTGGCGGCGTACGCATAACATGATTCGGATCTCGTGCGCTCAATCAGTACATATGACGGGATTTCATATTCCCTGATATCCTCCGATAACTCGAGATACAATATGAGGACAAGGAGATTACACCGTCAGCGCCATTCTCAATGTTCATCCAATTCCAAGACTGGCGCAACATCCTTCAAGATCTTGGTTGGCTACACTTTCACCACCCGCAGCGAACAGCCGGTCTCCCGACACCACCATGGCCACTCTGCTCACAGCAAGCTAGGCTCGCGTACTGGTCCAGCACCTAGGTAAGGACGACATCACTTATAACAGTGGGCTGCGTACTGCGTACTGAGTATGCACTTACTACGTACTCACACAAGCCCCAATTTCACGTGAGAACTCCCGGTATCGGCAACTCGTCTTATCTGATGGCCCCTTATCTGATCTGGCGACAGCTTCCTCAGATTCCATCTCCAACCCTCGTGGAGCTCCTTGCGACTACACCATGCAACTTAAGGCGCTGACCTCTTTCGCCCGTGGTCAGCCTGGTATCCTCCACCACATCGTAAAGATCCCCCATGCCCCATAAGCCAAACCCGACTAATTCAGATTCAATCACCAGACCCCAAGCCTCATCTCCTTCGAATACACACGTGGCGCAATCCACAAACCACATACCCTCATTTTCGTAGGAGGGCTAGGCGACGGTATCGGTACGGTAGACTACCTAAGTGATATCGTCAAAGCACTCGACGCAACCGAATGGACAGTATTCGGACTCGCGCTATCCTGCTCATACGGAGGCTGGGGTATGGGCCGACTCGGAAACGACATTGACGAGATCGCCCACACAGTCAACTACG
The DNA here is from genome assembly GCA_027569385.1 of Penicillium decumbens. Lineage (NCBI taxonomy): Eukaryota > Fungi > Ascomycota > Eurotiomycetes > Eurotiales > Aspergillaceae > Penicillium > Penicillium decumbens. The sequence goes on along the minus strand of JAPDEZ010000004.1, from coordinate 143,633 downwards.
TGCGAGAATACAAAACACCGCAATTTGGACCGGGCAAGGTGGTAGTTATGGGCCACTCCACTGGCAGCCAGGACGTGATGCACTACATCAACTGCCCGAACCCGCGGCCAGCACATCCGATTCTCGACGGTAGCCGTATACCAGTCGTGCGTCCGGAGATAGACGGTGCCATTATGCAGGCACCTGTCTCAGACCGTGAGGGTATTTTGTGGGTGGTGAAATGTGGTACTGAGCGGGATAGCCCCGAGACGATGCGCGAGATCTACAACAAGGCGGTTGAAGATGCACGACGACACACATTCGAGGATAACAACTCAGTCGATACGATTGTGCCGTTGTCTGTAACGGGGCGGATTGGATACCCGACCTCGGCGCCAGTAAGCAGCCGGCGATTCTTAAGTCTGGTCAGTCCCGATAGTCCCGAGAAGCCGGAGGAAGATGACCTGTTCAGCTCGGATTTGAGTGATCAGCGGCTGAAAGATACCTTTGGACAAATTGGACCGCGGGGTTTGTTGAAGCAGCAACTGTTGGTGCTGTATTCCGGTCGGGATCAGTCGGTGCCTCCGTGGGTGGACAAGGAGGCGCTGCTCAAGCGGTGGAAGTCCGCCATGGATGTTGATGGGAAACAATTCTGGAGTCCGCAGAGTACGGTGATACCTAATGCTTCGCATGCTCTAAGTGATTCGGATCAGGAGGAGCCGCGGCGAATCCTGGTGGAGAGAGTGACTGGCTATTTGAATGATATCCTGCAGGGTTAGCTTAAGAGAGGATTTGCTCTTTCTATAACAAAGTACCAAATTTGATGGAGCTATGGAAGTAAAATCAAGTCAGGAAGGCCAGTTCTTAGTCCACTATCAGATTGACTTCAATGCGTTAGGCCCTTCTTTACAAACGGGCCTAAGTAGGTATGTAGTTTAGTTGGCTTCAACATCATTGAGAGATGATCCTATCTTCTGGCAATTGGCCAAGACAGATACCATTCCCTTTGAAGATTGCGTATGTATGATGACACTTTTGCTTGTGGTTCTCACCTTTATTCACCTCGTAGACGGACCAATTTTAGGGAAGGACTTTCCCAAGGGAGGCCTGGTCTGAGCAGATCAATCGACCCCTGTTCAAAAGTCGAGGGTCAAAAAGAAACAATCCGTGGCTAGTCGTAGCACTATCGACGCCCCTGGAATAAGCTCCAAAATCAGATCCGCCATGAGAGGACTCCACCAAGGTTATACCCGACGTGCCGTGATTCCCTATGGTCCCCATTCTTTGACGAATTCTGAGATAGTCAACCCAAGAGCCAGTTACCCGGAACCTGTCATGTCGATCTCACAGGTCACCTGGTCAATAGTAGGGGCCACATGATGAACGCGCACCTGACCGTTTGAACCTCCGACACACGTCCTCAAGGCCGATATCGGGTTGAACTACAGGGTACAGATCAGTTCGAGCAGTCATCCGTCTTGACCAGGACAAGATCATAGCGGGCCGTTGGATGCCATATGGCGTTTCCATCTAAGCCCGAGAGGAGAGCAAGACGGGAGGATCCACCGGGAACCCCTGTCGATTCCCCGAACGTCAACGGCGACTATTGGCTTGGAAGAAAAGGAATGGTCATAGTCTCTAGTCTCCAACTCTATGCGTCGGGCCTTACCGCTGCCTCAATACCAGGTACAGATACCAGCCCGTGTCGGAGTAAGATCATGCCATAGTATCATAATGTAGCTATGACACGTGAGAAGGGTGAGTGCACATCCCTACGATATAGGGCCTTCGGCCGAAGAACACGGTGAACCGGAGAGAAGGCGAAAAGGGGACCTGGCCCGCCCAGATCGGACCTTCGCGGCCTCTCGAGCCACCTAACAAAGCTTAACGTATCCCACGGGCCCGCGACCAGAGGACTGGGATGCCCGACAGAGCAGTTCGCCGGAGACTTCTCGGGGACCTGCCTCAGCTCCAACGGGCGACCTCTTCAAACAGAAAATAACGTAGGCCAATTGCCGCTCCACTGCAATTCATCCAGCTCCCGAGGGATCTGTCAGCGGGAATCCCGCGCGCCGTTCCGCGGGTGGATGCCTCTTGTCCGCTCGAGTCGGCGAGGATCCAGTCCATCGCACCGGGACACACTCTCCACACATCCGGTTCCTTCGGTGACCAAAAGGCAGATTAAAAAGGAGGAAGAGAAGGAACTCGGATCTAGTCCAGTTTGAGCCTGGCTCGGAATCTTTTTAAAATGGAGTTTTTTCCCACTACCTAACGAGAGGTCATTATCATCATTATCATGATTATTATTGTTGGTCGCTCTTTCATTGTTCTCCGACTTGAAACGGCAAGGTTCATCACAGTTCACGATATATCAGACGAAATGTAGTGGAGAAAATTAGAAAGACCGGGAGCCGTGCATTCCACGTGTAAAGAAAAGAAAAGAAAAAAAGCCTTCTCGCTTGGGCAGCTTCCCGGGCTCCACCGAGTCTATAGCAGCTTCCTGTCGTGGAATGGAGGCACAAAGTCGACCCCCTGGTTGGCTCTGGCTTCGGGAATCTTTCTTACCCAGTGCTCTGTGCGCGTTCCCCGTCCCCTTTTCTACCTAGTGGAGACCCTACTTTTCTACGATCTAACCACGTGAAAAATAGTGTAAACTGTGAAAGTATTCTATGAAGTTGATCTAGGTCAAAGGGTTAAAAAGTATCCTAGGTATAGAGAATAGAAGATAAGGGGCGAGACTATGTTAGCTTAACATAAGTTGGTGCATTTTAGGGAAAAAATGTATGATCTCATTGAGCTGTCACCGCGCAAAATACTACACAATTTGTACCCAATCAACTTGACTAAGACTTTTTTATTTTCTAGATACGTAGAAATGGGATAGAGTGGAGTGTATAAGTCTTTTTCTTTTTTTTTTTCCTCTGCTCATTCTCCAATCCTCTTTTCCCGTCCCACTCCCATACCCGAGACGGTCTCGGAGATGTAGAAACTGACCAGGGTTGACCAGAAGGATGGATTTAAGATTGAGAAGGGATAGATTCGATCGCGGGTGATAATAATTTCTGGACCTTAAAAGAGTTTCCCATATCCCACTATGTTCCCCCAACCCCTCCCTCTCCACTTAGTTCCAGCCACTGCCCGGACCAGACTTCGCACACTGGATCCTCCCCCCCTCTTTTCCCCCTTCACACAACCTGCGTCATCTCGCGATTGTTGTGAGCTCCCTTTTTTCTCTCTCGATTTCGTTACTGCTTTCAACCTACCCCCCCTCCCCTTCCCTCCCCCTTGCCCACCATGTCGGGGAAAATGACATTGTACAAGTTGGTGGTGTTGGGCGATGGAGGTGTTGGAAAAACTGCCCTTACCATTCAGGTTCGTTGAAACTCGGACATTCGAATTCACGATCCAAACAAAAAGAAGGAAAAGGAAAACTGACCCTCGGCTTCTCCCCTTGTAGCTCTGCCTCAACCACTTCGTCGAAACATATGACCCGACCATCGAGGACTCCTACCGCAAACAAGTCGTCATCGACGGACAGTCATGCATGCTCGAAGTGCTGGACACGGCGGGCCAGGAAGAATACACCGCACTACGGGACCAGTGGATCCGGGATGGTGAAGGTTTCGTGCTGGTGTACAGCATCACGTCACGCGCCTCCTTTTCGCGCATCACCAAGTTTTACAACCAGATCAAGATGGTCAAGGAGTCCTCCAGCTCCGGATCCCCTTCCGGCCCCAGCTACCTGGCCTCCCCCATGACCTCCTCGGGTGGTCCGCCCTCGCCCGTTCCCGTGATGCTCGTCGGCAACAAGAGCGACAAGGCGGTGGAGCGCGCCGTCTCTGCACAGGAGGGCCAGGCCCTCGCCAAGGAGCTGGGCTGCGAATTTGTCGAGGCATCGGCGAAAAACTGCATCAATGTCGAAAAAGCCTTCTATGACGTTGTCCGTATGCTGCGACAGCAACGGCAGCAGGCGGGTGGTCGGGGTCAGGATCGTCGTCCGACTGGCTTCGGATCGGGTCGCGACCGCAATGCAGAGGCCGAGTATCCCAAGCCTTTCCGGACTGACCACCGATCGCGGCATCGCAGTAAACTGCAGTGTGTTCTCTTGTGAGCGGCCGGGTCCGTTCGGGAGGGTATTCCGTGCCTTTTGCCTCCATTCCTGATGGCTGTCCTAATTTCCTATCTGTCCTTTCTTTTTCTAATTCTCTGTTGGTCTCGGGTGCATTTGGAGGGTGGTTCTGTCTTTTGGTTACGACCTCGTTTGGCGTCGGCGGCCTCTTTTCTCCTCTCGACCGTGCTTCATTTCATCCGCTCCGCTTGCCATCGCAGAGCTTTGGAGATGAGAAGCTATCCTCTACGCTTTATTTCGTCTCGACTTTCTCTGGATTGCACGCTTCTTTGTCCAGCATCGTCCGTGTGGCACCACTGGATTCGCGGTCCTTGAACCCGAACCCCGCTGAATTCGGACCATCAGCAGCACTTTGATATGTCCCCCCGCTACTCGATACTCGGGACATACTTTGGCGGCTCACGGTCCTACGGATGATTGGAGTACGGCATTGCATTTCCTCAGCACCCGACGCCACAAACACAAAAAAGGCTCCCAGGATGGAGCCAGAAGATCGCAGTCGCGCATTAGCAGGCATTTCGATATGATACCCTACGACTGAGCTTGTCATTTTCTATTTTTTGAATCTATGTCAGCCATTTACGCGAGTATATAGACAATACAGATTTTAAACTCAACGGCTTCGAAGGGGAGAGCTGTACTCGGAGACCTCGTCTTCAAATACACAGGAAAGTGAAGTAGCTGAAGGAAAAGCGAACACAGGCCTCGCCTCTCGCGTATACTTACCGGGTACCTTCAACCCCACAGCCATGTCCAGTGAGCACATGTACCCGCTACGTACCCCGGAATGCGGGGAAAGCACGGACATCCTCGGGCTGAGCTTCTCCCCGCATTTGCATCTGATTGTCATCCCTACAGCTCTCTGAGAGGGGAAATCCCTGCATCCTCCAAATAGCCGGTCCTCCAATCGCACCGACGGAACTTGACTATCTGAGCCTCGGGTACTGACAGGGATTAAAGTGGTGAAGAAGCCCGAAATCGAGAAACAGCAGAATACCTCATCAACTCACCATGGCACACCCTCAACGAGCAGCGCTGGAACAGTCCCTTACGGACCCAGAAACATTTTGGTCTGGTCACGCCCAGAGACTTCATTGGCATCGCAAACCGAGCCGAGCTCTGGCTCGTCAGACCAAGACCCTGCCGAGCGGAGCCCAGCACGAACATTGGTCGTGGTTCCCGGACGGCGAGATCTCTACAACGTACAACTGCGTGGATCGACATGTGGCCGGCGGGCGGGGCGATCAAGTTGCCATTATTTGGGAGTCGCCAGTGACAAACACGACGGAGAGATACACCTACGCACAGCTATTGGACGAGGTCGAGGTGCTTGCCGGCGTGTTGCGGGAGGAGGGTGTACGGAAGGGCGATGTGGTTATCATCTACAGTATGCAAGCTATCACCAAGGACTACAGAAATGAGATGTCTGACAACGGCCAGTGCCAATGATACCCGCCGCGCTCATTGCAGCGCTGGCCATTACCCGGCTTGGGGCCATCCATGCTGCTGTCTTCGGTGGCTTCGCCGCGCTGTCCCTCGCACAGCGTATCGAGTCTGCCCGACCCCGGGCAATCATGACGGCCTCGTGCGGTATTGAAGGTTCCAAGGGCCCGATTTCGTATCGGCCTTTGGTGGAGGGGGCCGTAGAGGCCAGCCAGTTCAAGCCTAGTAAGGTCATTGTCTGGCAGAGGGACCAGATGCGCTGGGACAACCCGGATAAGTTGGGTGGCCAGCGCAACTGGCAGCGGCTGGTCAAAAGTGCGCGTGACCGTGGCATTCGGGCTGGCCCGGTCCCGGTAAAGAGCACCGACGGGCTGTATATCATCTATACCAGTGGTGAGTTAAGCATGATTAACTATATCACAGTGCCATTGCTGATAGAAACAGGTACAACGGGACTACCAAAGGGTGTCCTCAGAGAGGCTGGAGGCCATGCAGTTGGCCTTGAACTCTCAATCCAGTCCTTGTTTGGCCTCAAGCCCGGTGATGTGATGTTTTGCGCCTCGGACATTGGTTGGGTTGTCGGTCACTCGTACATCCTCTATGCACCGTTGCTGATCGGAGCAACCACCGTCCTCTTCGAGGGGAAGCCCATCGGCACGCCAGACGCAGGAACTTTCTGGCGGATAATCGAGAAGCACGGTGTCAACACGCTATCCACGGCACCAACAGCAATGCGAGCAATTCGCAAGGATGATCCCAATGACCGTTTCCTGAAGGAAATTGGCCAGCGAGGTGGTTTGAAATCCCTCCGAGCATTATTCCTGGCTGGTGAACGTAGCGAGCCCAGTATCGTTCGCACCTATCAAGATCTCCTATCTCAATACGCCGCGCCAGAAGCCCTCGTCATTGACAACTGGTGGTCCTCCGAGTCCGGATCACCCATCTCAGGACTGGCGCTAGATAGCCACGCCGCCCTCACCACAAAAGCAGGATCGAACCGCCCACTCGCCATTCGGCCAGGCTCAGCAGGACTGCCCATGCCGGGATTCGACGTCCGGGTCGTCGACGACCAAGGCAATCAAGTGCCACGCGGTACAATGGGCAACATTGTAATGGCATTACCTCTGGCACCAACAGCATTCACAAGTCTCTTCCAGGACGAAGAGCGATTCTACAAAGGATATCTGAAACGATTTGACGGACGCTGGCTAGACACCGGCGACGCAGGACTAATCGATGAAGAAGGCTACGTGCACATCATGTCACGATCCGACGACATCATCAACGTCGCAGCGCACCGCTTCAGCACCGGTATCTACCCATCCCATCCTGCATAAAAGCCAAAAGCTAACAAAAAATAAAGGCCAAATCGAACAAGTAATCCTAAACCACCCCTCCATCGCGGAAGCCAGCGTAGTCGGAATCCCCGACTCCCTCAAAGGCCACCTCCCATTCGCATTTATCCAGCCACGCAGCGAGGGACCATTACCCGCGAAGCCACCAGCACAGCTATTCTCCGAAGTCAACACGCTTGTGCGAGAGCAGATCGGGGCTATTGCGTCACTGGGCGGGATGATCCAGGGTCGTGGGATGATTCCTAAGACGCGTAGTGGGAAGATGCTGAGACGGGTGCTGAGGGAGCTTGTTGAGAATGCGGTGCAGGGGAGGTTTGATGCCGTGGTTAGTGTGCCGCCTACTGTTGAGGATGCGGATGTGGTTGAGGTTGCCAGGGGACGGGTGAGGGAGTATTTTGCGGGGGAGAAGGCGAAGCTTTAGTTGAGGTTGAAGTGTTCTCGTTACAGGTGGACTATGCTTTGCGTATCTAGAGGGGGTGGATATCGGATCTTGAGGCTCAGATTGGGTATAGGTGGTCAGCCTTGAATTTACCGTGCGTATAATGTCTTGTGGTACAATGCTGCTACGCAATATGGAAGAGATAGTTTCTTGGAGCTTATCAAGAATTCAAATACTTTCGGGGCTTTTACATATGCCTCCTTTCAGCAAGTAAAACGATTAGGAGAGTATCCTTCAGATGTTCTTACTGATGTCTTTCTAGCTACCTATGTAGATGTCTTCCGGGACATATTTTTCAACACTGTATACATGACAAACCAGAATACTAACATGTCACCTAGAGGTAATCCCCACCAATGACTATCCAGCGCCAGTACCGCAGGGTAACACTGGCGAACATAGCTTTCCACCGGTTCACTTAGCTAGAGAAGCCTATATCTTAGCGAGAGACGATCATAATATCTACATAGAAACTACCGCTACGAAGAAGAATAAAGAATCAAAGGAGTAGCTATATATACTGATTAGATGCCTATGCCTTCTAATCCTATTCTACAAACTCATCTAAGCTGAAAGCGCTTAATTGCTATTTAGGAGACTCTCTGGTAATAAACTACCTAAATCTACGCTCTTTGAATTCGACTACCTAAGTACGTAGAACTAGACTTTCTTGAATAGTAGCACTCTATTCCCCTTTTGATTTCTCTAGTCTCCTTGTTACGAATATCTACAACTCGACGTGTCACGTAACTCTTAGCTAAACGAGTAGAGAAAGCTATCGGGATCTCTTTTAAGATTGACTATGTGCCTTATTCCTCGACCTGATGGTGATTGAGAAGAGTAGCAAAACTCGTAGAGAAAATTCAGCTCTATTTAAGAAAAGCAACATATATCGCGTGACCTATCCTTCGATGGTTTCGAATGTACAACCTCATGACCATCGCATCATCATTCAATCCCGAGCCGTCGGGCCACTTCTAAGAACCCACCAGCGTTTACATCAACCCAGATATCCACAAACCCATCCTTCTTAGCCTGCTCCACATCGTCCGCGGACCAAGCCTCCTCCAGGTGCCGCTCCACATAGATAGTCTGAAAGCCGCAGCTCTTGGCTGCTCGAAGATCATTGAGATGTGCGGCTACCATGGCACACTGCGCTGGGTCCAGCCCAAGTAGCTTGGCAGCTCCATTATACACCAGGGGCGAGGGCTTGTAGGCGCCGAAGTTCTCGGCACTGGTGAGATGTGTAAAAGGTAGGGATCCATGCTTTTGAAGATCCTCAAGCAGGGCCACATTACCGTTTGAGAGGGTAGAGGTGATGAATTTCTTGTTCAGTAGATCGAGTCCCGGGACACTGTCCGACCAGGGATCGAGCCGGTGCCAGGCAAAGGTCAAGGACCATAGCTCGTTATCGGTAAACAAGTCCAGGATGCCTCGTTGTTGGAGTAGATCTCGCAATGCAGAGTAGTGGTGCTGATCTACCGATACGAAATCTTTGGATGGATCGAAAGTCCTCGTGAATCTGCCGTAGGATTTCCGCCATTCTTCGGCGAGGGCAAGCCAATCCCCGTCGCCCATAGTGGATGCGCGATGCCGCACATCAGGCGGGAGAACTCTTCCAGAGTTCAGGACTTGCTGAGCGGCAGCGGTCAAAGCTTTGGTGACACAGGTGCGCCATTCGACGACCGTGCCAAATGCATCAAAGAACAAGGCCCGAAGAGCCGTCATGGTGGGTCAGTTCGCAGGTGATGGATCGCTCGAGCTACCCCGCAATAGTCGCAGTTAGAATTATGCGGCAAGTCTCGTTCGGATATTGTCCGCGACCAACTAGAGTATCGAGAAGTCGTGCCCTTAAATCGATGTGTGGAAGAACTGCATGCGGTGAGTCGAGCAAACCAAGGCCAAACTCCCAGAGCGCTGGTGGGTGATCGTTCTCCCCGCACTTTAAATATCACATGGCTTCGGCCGACGAGTCGAAAACTCTATCACTCAACTGCCGACAGTCAAATGGCTCTAGATTTGACGTGGGCCATGGAACTACGTAGGCACATACACGAGCAGACAGTGAGGGAGTCAGAGATGTCACAAAATCTTTAGGTTTTTCTGGTTTTTCTCTCATGGTATACAATTTGTAAATCAAAGAGGCTATTATTAATTCTCTAATGGCGGCCGATCGTCATCTAAACCCTCGATGGTGTAGTTGGATATCACGTTCGGCTGTAATGGACAATTGTAACCGAAAGGTCACCGGCTCGATTCCGGTTCGAGGGAACATCTTTTTCTTTTTTTTGCCGCTCGATTTTTTTATAGCGATCAAAAAAGCTAACCCATGTCGAGGACTCGACCAAAAAAGAGACCATTCCCCCGAGCCGGAATCGAGCCGGCGACCTTTCGGTTATATGTGTAATCCATTACAGCCGAACGCCATATCCAACTAGACCATCGGGGGTTTTAGGTGGCAACGCTAGGCTTTCTTATGATTGATGACAGTGTATAGAAAATCCGGTCTGCCACTTAAGTCACAACACCTTAAGCGTTAGACTCCGAAAGCGTTCTGCGAAACGGTACCGCACTAGGTAAACAGCGTCTAGTACTAGTTACATTAAGATAACATCCCGATGAAAGGAGGAAGAACTAGAACTTGCACAGAGCCGCTATGTAGAGAAGAACCAAAGATTACGAGGTATATATTACCGACATATGGATCTGCCATGACTCTTCAAATATGTCTTACAACCGACCACAATCCGACTCACGAAGGCAGACAGGGTCGAAGTTGCCCAACTAATCGTATAGATAGTGCGAAACAAGAGGAAAAATTTTGAATGAAGAGAAGTGCATGGTCACAGGAAGACCTTGAAGGATTGCTATATCCCGATGGAGCTTCGGGACGAAGGAAAAAAAAAAGATGTTCCCTCGAACCGGAATCGAGCCGGTGACCTTTCGGTTACAATTGTCCATTACAGCCGAACGTGATATCCAACTACACCATCGAGGGTTTAGTGAAATAATTTCAGTATATTTGCCTACATCAGCCAGAAAGAAAGGTTGACAGTAAAATCGAAGGGTGTATGGAGTACTCCGTACCAACCCACAATGCAAGTGACAGCGCCAATTCTACAGTGGGAAACGTACCTAAGGCTGAGAACCGATCGACAAGAGAATGTTGATCGCAACGCAAGCATTCCTTGCCTTATTTTCACACAGGACAACCTCAATTCAACCTAGAACCTTCGTCTCATCTACCATGCATCTACATAACTCAACACCATCTCCACTCTCGTGCGCCTCTCAATCTCGGCGCATCCAGAAGAAAAAGGAAGTCGCAAATTGACCATGTGGTCAAATGACGAGTCCTGTAAATAGACCTGTCAACGCGGCTCGTGTTGCACAGGCCCTTCACGCTACCAGGTGGGTCATGAATGGTGCGCGCAATGGTTTCGCGGAGATGCTTCCTATGTACTTTTAGGATCTGTCGGCTTTTCTCCCGGTTCAATTACCAACGGAGCTGTGCGTGGATCGCATGTCACCCCGGCAGAAAGCCTGGAACATCGACACGAGATTATGGCCAATGACTTGGTCAAGGGACCTATTGGCTACAGTTTAATTTTGTTTCAGCCACGTTCAACGTCTCTCCCTGTGACCGACACGTTTCCAAATTGCACCATGAGGGACACAGTTACGATCCAATCCAGATCAGGGATTATCGGAGATACCGTCGCGTACCAAATTTGAAGGAACCGAAAAAGGGCAAAACAAAACAGAACAAGTTCGGTAGTCATTTTGGGGTGGATGCCTTGAGAGCTCTTGGGTGGAGACGGATGGATCTTGCGGAACGAGGTCTCCATTCTTTTTTACCCCTGACTGCGTCCAAGTCCAACGCTAGGACAGCATTGCCTACCGAGGGAAGGAGACGCATCGGATGTCCAATGCCAAAAGAACATCCAGGTCTGATGCAGATGCAGATGCCGATGCAGATGCAGCTTGTATGAAACACGAAACACGTCAACACAGACCACAGGCTCTCATTGAACGAAATTACCTTGGACGATCATGAGCGAACCTTACGCTAGGGCGGAACAACGCCTAAAACAAAGAGAACACTGGTTCTCAAACACGCTAGCAACACGCTGCCCATTTATTCGATTCCCTCTAGGCTTCCTCTCATTGGTCATGTCCCCTGGATTTTTTGATTCCTATCACAATGGGTAGTGACCATTTTCCTGCCAGGGGCACCGCGCCATAAAGGAAAAGGGGTATCACATCGGCATAGCTGTCAAAAACGCTCCGAAGGCAAGCTGGACGCGTTGTTTGGACCCGTATTCAGCGCGGTGGAACCCTGATCCGGGTTCTACAGATGAACACCTTCCCCATGCCCAATCTGTGGGAAGTGGACTCGGATAATCTCAGACAGCTATCTCGACTCCTTTTCCTCTCCCGTCTGTGCATCCGAGGTATCTCCAGTCACCTCTTACTTGATATTAAGCTTTTTGTCATCTTTTTCCTTATCCTTCTCTCTGGAAGCTTTGCATTCGCAGTGGGTTTGTATAGGTATACCCGTACTACGGAGTAAGCTTCCTGTCATACCTTTGGATCGCCCGGAGGCTAACAGGCCAAACTCATGACGAAGTTAACCGGGGCCCAGCATTAGTGTCTTGGGTTGGCAGCTCCCAGTGGATCCAACAGCGACCTGGCTAATCGGGTGGATTTTCTAGCTTTCCCCATGGCCCCTTAACGAACCCTTCCCCTGGGCCTCTTTTTTTCTTCTGTATGGCAAAGCCCATCCTATCCGGCTCGGGTCCGACTTTGGCAAGGCTGATCTTAAAAAGTGTCCTAGTCCTAGATTAATCTATCTACTCCGTAGCTAGTAGCGGACTGCGCATCTCGGATCGTTGCCTTCTTCGTAGACCCGCAGATCGCAGGCCATTTGTACCTTTTCGCCCCATAACACATTGGGTCTCGAGCGATCGCGATTGGCCTTTTCTCGAAGCCCGTAGAGGTCCCAGGGGCGCGTTGACATCTGACTTGTCTTCTCCAACTCCAACTCTAACTCTCTAAGCCTAAGATCTCGTCCCAGGTAAGTAAAATTTCGAGGCCTCCGTGCATATTAAAATCAAGACTGCATTGGATCTCCCCTCGCGCTCGGGCATGCATCCCGCATCTCGCATCCCGCAGTCGCATACGTGATACGGTGGCTGACTGACTCGTTCCACAGTTACCGTTAGATATTTCGTTGTGTTGCGTCCAGCACGCACGGGGTCGATTTGGTGACACAACCTCTCACACGACGAACCTTTGGCCGGATGATTGACACCAGTTGATGGGATCCGGCCGTGTTGTGCCTTGGTTAGCATTGGGAAAACGAAGATGTCCGGGTTATACGCCCAACAGAACATGGCGACGGATTTGAAGTCCCCGGCTACCGACATGGCCCAGCCCTCGTCGGCACCATCTAGCATATCCCACATCTCCAAGGCGAGAGCGAGATCAAGATCTCGGCCAGGCCGGCGTCGTCGAGATTCTTCCCCCGCACCGTCCTCCCCGCCCGGCCTACCCACACCGACGCTCTCGCCTGATGGGTACAGCGATGGCGAAGAAGAGATTATCCAGGAAGACACGCTTTCGCCGTTCGACGCCCGCCGAATTACACCTACCCTCCATGCATCACTCGTCTCCGAGATCCTTTCCCTCCGACGAGAGGTCGAACACAAAACCAAGGCCATTGATTCTTTAGAATTAAGCTTGGACGAATCGCGGACAGAGAATGAGACGCTAGGCCAGAATTTGTCCCAGGCCACGCGCGATGCGCGGTCCTTGAAGCATCAAATCCAGCTTCTGGAAGGCGGGACGTCATCTGCGATGACCGAATTGGCCCGTGAGCGAGACGATGCCGTTGAGAACATCAATGAAGTCCGCAAGAAACTAGAACAAGCACAAAAGAGAGCTCGCAGTCGGGAAGAAGATGTCGAGCGCACTCAGATGTTGTGGGACCGCGATCGGGAAAAATGGGAGAACGAACGGAGAAATATGGAACGCAAGGTCCACGTGGTGGAGGGTCGTCTGAAGACGGTGCTGAACGAGGTCGCCGCGGCCCAAGAAGCCCGAACTCTTCGTTCACAAACCAGCGAGAATGACGCTACTAAGGAGAAGAGCAAAGACAGTGACACGGCAAGTGTGGCCTCGAGCAGCCAGGGTCGTCGGCGTACGAGTATGACCAGCATGATGTCTGATGAGATTGAGAGTCCTGACCACGCCCCAGCTGATTATCATAACGTGCGATACTCGGTGATGAGTCTTGCTCCTGGTGCCAAAAATGACTCGGGGTTAAATCTGGCTCAGGAATTGGACTTTGAAGAGGAGGACGAGTTCGCTGCATCCGATGAGGACGCGCTGCCCGAGGAACGCCCAATATCTGTTCACTCGCAGTCATCTTATACGGTTTCATCAAAGGCCAGAAAAATCCTGGGTCTCTCTCTTCAAAGTGTTGGGTCTGTTACAGCGGCAGAGTACCGTGCTCTGGATACAGCTCCTTGGAGTCCTGCGAAAATACCGGAGATATCTCTTGAATATCGGGATAGGGCCGTCCAGTATTCCCCTCTCCCATCACCCGAGTTGCCGGCTGTGACAGAGGAAAATCTCGCTGCTGTACCCGTAGAGACAATTACAGAGCCGGAGCGAGAGGATCCCGAGGTTGAGACACCCGAGATGAAGGATTCTGCGACGCTCACCAGTGCCGTCGAGATGGTGTCCACGTCTATCCAGACCGTGGATGATCTTCCTAGCTCCCTGTCGATACCCGATATACCTGAAACCGGATCACCAGCTCAACCTGCCGAAGAGGCTCCGAAGCCAGTGGAGATGACGTCCATCTCCACACAAACGGATATCCCTGAAGCTGCATCTGTCAAGGAAGAAAAGGCTTCCTTGTCACCCAACGATATTCTAGATCAAAGGGGCATCCCAATGATCACCATCCAACCCCCCGGCTCGGAGCCGTCTTCACCCCGGAATAGCATTGTTCTGCCACCCCGAACCAAGAGTGTGTCTGTGCAGGCCAATTTCAGACCGGTCATCGAAGGCCGATCCATCGCAATTCAGACCGAGGAGATCCGCATTGATAGGCGCAAACTCCCCGCCAGCCTTCTTCCTTCCGCTATATTCGACTTGCCCACTCAAGCGGAAGCTCGGGGCGCTGATTATCAGCCATACCGGCCGCCTGTACCTCCGCCACGGTCTGCCAAGCGAGAGCAGCAGCGTGCTAGACCGTCAGAATACCCTGTGAGGTCTCCGCCTGCACTGCCATCGGAGCCTATTCAAGCCTACCCAGGCAATAACGACAACGGCCCGCTGTCGGACGAGGTGGCTTCTGGAATTCGCAGACCTTTCCGGTCCAGCAGTCTGTTTGCCGGATTCGAACAGCTGAGCGATGATGAAGGCCCCCATGGGGAAGAGCGCGATATTTTCACGGATGACGAGCTCTTGAACAGGCCATTTGCTGCATACAAAATCCGCCGTGGCAAGTTGGTCAATGCCAAATCGAGACCCAGCCTGGATTCCATGGGTCTCCCGGAGATTGACGAGCACATATCTGATTCCGAATATCGACCGTCCGATCTTGGTGGTAGCTCTTCTCGCGCTACTCAACGGTCTGGTGCGACTTCCTCCAGCAGTCGCCAGTCTGGCATGCGCAAGATGGCCATGATCTCTAACGGGGCAGTGACGCATCAAAAGATTCGCTCCCGCAGCCCGAGCGAACCTAGCCTCGATAGCGGCAGCGCAGGGTCTAGTAAAGCTCCTCCCTTCCCCGTCCCGATCCGCCATAGCTCGCGCAACATCCCATTGGACGGCAGTGATGGACCTCCCAGTCCGACTCGCTCTGGGAGATACTTCTCAGACCGTGGTCGCGGGTCAGTCGGCCGCCGCCCGACTCTGCGCCGAGTCCGATCCGCAGCTGCAATGTCGAATTCAGACCTTCCTGAGCGTCCGGAGACTCGGTCGTCCCCAGCTCGGTCGGCTGACTCCTTTGTGCCGGATAGTCCGTTCCGCGCACCTCCCATGCCATTTGATGATATCACGGCCCCTTATGAGCGACGAAACGCCCAGAAACGAGCCTCGCAACGCAGAACGCCATCCGTGAACTGGAATCATGAGCGTCAGAATTCGACTGGGGGCGTACAGCCGACTAGTGTCGTGGATGCCATTGCGCAAACAATGGTCGGGGAATGGATGTTCAAGTACGTCCGCCGCCGTAAGTCGTCCTTCGGCATGGGTGAGTCCAAAGACAGCTGGGAGGGAAAGAACCCGGACGAGGTATCGGCCAATATCACCAATAGCGGAGTGCGACACAAGCGTTGGGTTTGGCTTGCACCATATGAAGGTTCTATCATGTGGAGCAGCAAACAGCCAACGAGTGGGCCAGCGTTGTTGGGCAAGAGTGGCCGGAAGTGTAAGAGCCCATCGTTCTTCTACTCATTTGAATTCCGTCCTAACTGACTATGAACTTCTAGTTACTATCCAATCCGTCCTGGACGTCAAGGATGACAACCCCCTGCCCAAGGGCTCCGGCTCACCGAGCCCATTCAATCGCTCAATCCTGGTGTTGACACCTCAGCGCGCGCTCAAATTCACCGCGCTGACGGTCGAGCGCCACTATATCTGGCTCACGGCATTGTCCTTCCTTAGCCACTCCTCTATAGGCCTGCATGAACTCGCCGCACTGCCACCTGCACCGCAAGAAGAGGCCCCGGCTCCCCTGCAGCCGCTGGCTGCTCTACGACGCCATCCAATCCGTGACTCCATCCGCGTGGCCAAGACCCGGCCCATGCCTAGGGGTAAACGCTCATTCCCTGAGAAAGTCCTGCCCGAATTACCGGCGGATAGCCTAGACATGGCCGCAGATGCACCCCATGTTCCACGCTTCTCCAATCACACCCGCAAGCGCAGCAACACGGCTCCTCGACCCCCAGCGATCCCTACCATCCGCAGCTTCTCCAGCCAGGGCACTATGCCTTCGTCACACAGCGGCATGACCGCCGGTTCTTCTGAGCCAAACTACTCAACCGTACCGCCTCCCCGGGGTATAGGTAGCGTCCGCAGCAGCATCAGTCGGGCCTCCGAGGCCAGTGGCCACACCAACGCCAGTAATATGTTTGACATAGGCACCATGCGCATGGAGGCCTTTATTGATCACC
The DNA here is from genome assembly GCA_027569385.1 of Penicillium decumbens. Classification (NCBI taxonomy): domain Eukaryota; kingdom Fungi; phylum Ascomycota; class Eurotiomycetes; order Eurotiales; family Aspergillaceae; genus Penicillium; species Penicillium decumbens. The sequence continues at coordinate 127,097 of JAPDEZ010000004.1, read as the reverse complement.
ACGCGCAAGAGATTAACCGTCCTCGCGCCCCGCCTGCTCGCTCACGACACACCCGTAAGACTTCCAGTAACTGGAGCCCGGAATACGACGCGCCCTCCGTCTACGGCAGTGACATGTCCTTCCGGTCAGACCCTTTCCGCGGCTTTTGATGCTGGTTCCTAATTCCTTTTCTAATTCCTTGGCTTTTCGTCCCACCATTGACCCTGTGCATGTACAGCCGTATATATGATTTTCTTGACCCCTTCTCACTTACATACTTTACACTCCTCTATTTTCTTTTTCTTTTTCTATTTTCTACGTTTTGATTTCATGTTGATACCATTGTGCGAAAGACGATACCAATTCGAAGCAGCGATGGACACGGGCGTTGGGAGTGAAACCGAAGTCCGAATTTGTCTATACAATAGTACAAATGTAATGTATACTAGTACTTTCTCCAAGTAGAACGTAATCGAGTCTTGTACGGGGTATAACCATGATTGTTCGCTAGCAACACAGTTCCTGATGTCCGCCACACAGCCGAAGAGACTTTCCCAAAAATCCATAGATCCTCCAGTATGCGAGCGAGAATTTCCAAGACTGACTCGAAGCGGTCTTGACGTTTTGTATTGTGTAGGTATCGAATCCTTATAAGAATGTATTGTTTATGGCGACAAATCACAACTTGGCGCTCTCCTTGACTTCGCCGATCTTGAGCTTGGGCGAGTACTTTTTCAACACGGACTCGTTGTGGTACTGTGTGGGTTAGCGGAGGTTCATTTCTCTTTTATAGAGGGGTGTAAGGTATTCACCTTCCAGAACTGCTTGGATGCGTCCTTGCCTGCAACGCGCTTGAGGATCTTCGCGCCGCCCGGGTGCTCGTCGATAAAGTTGGTCACGTCGTATACGTTGCTGTCGACGATGATGTACAGGCCTTTGTCGGCGCTGTTGTGAGAGGCGACATCGGCGGGGGTGAACGACTGCGACATGATGGTGAGATGATGAAGGTGAGAAGGTGAGGTCATTAAACGTGGGAAGTCCGGGGATGAAAGGCGGGGCCGAGGTAACTCGGTCTCGGCCGGGAATCGCAAATACCTTCTTTCTGATTGGACTTTTAAGGTTGTGGAGCTATTTTGATATAGTCTTGTGCATTTATGCAGTTGATGATGCTGATGCTGATATTTTTGTTTATATTTATGTCTATGTTTTCTACGTTGTCTGTATGGCCTCATAGGCAGAATGTGATCATGCATTTGTTTCATTGAACTATATATAAAATACATCCTATGATCGCCCTCTATATTCTATATTCACGTTCGACTTTTCTCGCCCACTGCCCCAGTCCCCTTGGGCACTTTGCGATCCAGTCCGAGTGACTCTAGATCCTTCTTCTTGTAATAGTGTGGTGCCACTTCCACCAGCCATTCTGCCTGCAGCGGCATGTTGCTGCGCATGTACTCCTTGCTGGTCAGAACTAGCTCGTAGTAAATCACCCACCGCGGGTTAACCTCAAACAGCGTGCTTGACGGGTGCAGGTACACTCCCTGGCCGGTCTTGATCGTGCGATAGCTATCGCCACCGCGTTGCAGACGTGCGGCGTTGGGGAAGAAGCCAGCGGTGATGGCCTTTTGAATCGGGACGATGTTCGTGGCGCCACACGTGCTGATCGTCACTTCGACTCGATCGCACAGTTTGGCTAGTTGATCACGGACGTCGCGGGCTCGCGTCAAGCTACGCGGCTGCAGGAAATTCTCCTTGGCCCACACGAAGCTAAAGTCCGAGTCCACCCACTGGTTCCAAATGTTCAGAAGCGTCAAGTGGTCACCGCCATCCTTGATCGTAAACCGGTTGCGGGCGCTATCGGCGTGGATTTTCTTGTCCTTGGGCCGGAAGAACAGTGCGCTCGACTCACCCAGCATTGAGATTATCGAGAGCACCTCCTCCACACATCCGTATTTGTCTGCCGCGAGGATCGCCTTTGCCAGCATCGGATCCGTGGGGAACTCGGCCATCTGTCGGCCAACCTTGGTGAGCTCTCCCCGGTCGTTGAGAGCCCCGAGTGCGTACAATTGCTCCAGTGCTCGGATGATGGTCTCCGCAGGGGGCGGGTCCATGAAGTCAAAGTCAAGTAGTTGGTCAATACCTAGGGACTTCAGCATCAAAATAACGCCATTCAGGTTTGTGCGTTGGATCTCCGGCGTGGTGTTCTCTTCCAGCTCGTTGTAATATGCCCACTTCGTGTAGAGTCGGAAGCATTTACCGGGACCGACTCGTCCGGCACGGCCTGCACGCTGGTTGGCCGAGGCTCGCGAGCACGGCGTCACCACGAGGCTCTCCATACCCGTACGTGGGTTGAACACGTTCTCCTTGACAAATCCGGGATCGATCACGTAAACGATACCATCGATCGTCAAACTAGTTTCGGCAATATTGGTCGCTAACACCACCTTGCGTGCCTTGGGTGGCGTGGGCTCGAAGATTTTGGTCTGCAGCTCCGATGGCAAGTTGGCATAGATGGGACAGATGATCATCTCTGGTATTTTACTGCCCAACTTTCGAGCTGTTTCTTGTAAACTTTGCTCGGCAGCTTCGATTTCTTCCTGACCTGTCAGGAATACCAAAATATCTCCCCGGCCCTGCGTGACGTGGATCTGGAAGACTGTGGTGATAGCGGCGGCCAAATAATTAGCTTCGGGCTGCGAAGTGTAGTGCACGTCGACTGGGTATCGGCGGCCGGGGATGTTGAAAATAGGTGCATCGTCGAAGTACTTCTGGAACTTTTGCGCATCCATGGTCGCAGAGGAGATGAGTAGTTTCAAGTCAGGTCGGGCTTTGGCAATATCCTTAAGAAGACCACACGCAATGTCTGTGGGTACTGTCCGCTCATGGGCCTCGTCAATCATCAACGCCGAGTACTGGCCCAGATCTGGCTCTGTGAGCAATTCTCGAAGAAGCATGCCGTCAGTCATGTATTTGAGAATCGTCTTGTCGCTCGTGTTGTCTTCGAATCGAATAGCATAACCAACTTCGTTGCCAATTCTCACACCCATCTCCTCTGCCACACGGGCTGCAACACTCATGGCAGCCACTCGACGCGGTTGAGTGCAGCCAATCTTCAAGCCGTCTTTCGTGTAGCCGGCCTCGTGAAGGTATTGAGGGATCTGCGTCGTTTTACCCGAACCTGTTTCTCCAACAATAATCAAAACTTGGTGGTCATGCACGGCCTGGATAATCTGGTCCCGGAATTGATAGATGGGAAGGCTCTTCCGAGTCTCCTCCATACTAGCAGCCTTCTTTTCAGCCGCATCGACCTGCTCCTTGAACCGGAGCTGCTCCTGGGTCATAGGCTTCTGCGTGCCTTCAAGTTTGGTATCCATCACAAAATTGATCTGCTGTGAGTCGTCGAAGACATATTCGTAGTCTCCTTCATCGACGAATTCGGGCTTTTTGATTTGAGCTTTGGCTTTGGCTGCCTGTTCCATTTCCCATTCCTCGTGCTCCGTGACGAATCGCTCCTGACCGGCATCGTCGCGATCGATGTAGCGCTTGTACAGCGCATCCTCTTTCTTCTTACGATCGATTTTGCCCTTCTCCGTGATGTAATCATCCGGCATCATATAGCCGTCACGATGGTCATCAATGCGAAGTCGCTCCTCTGCGATACGGAGAACCTCTCGGTTTCGCGCAAACTCCTCCTTCTCACGGCGGGTGAGATTTGGATTCTCACGCAACTCGGCAGTCTCTTCAGCAACCTGGCGTCGCAATAGCGCCAGACGTTCCGTTTCTCGTTTCTTCAGATATTCCTGTCGGGAACGCAAGCGCAGATCGGGCATCACGGCAGCCCGCGCATCGGCATTATCGGCAAGAGCGCGGCGCCGTGCAGCTTCTCCGTCTCTCGTTCGGTCCTCCACGATCTTTTTAGACTTGCTGTCATCCTTGTTGGCCAGTCGTTTCGCAAACTCGTCTCGCTCACAAAGATCCCGTTGGCGGTCCAACTCTTGCTTGGTTTGAGGGTCGAGGTCATCGGCGGGAGACGCGGAGCGTGGAGAGGCGGATCCATCCTGAAGTCGCGTCCGTTTCGAGGGAGACTCCGCAAACTCATCCTGGTCGCCTTCGGCATATAGCTCCTCCTCGGGGGTCTCCTCGTCACCCCATCTATCCTCAAAGCCTTGTGGGTCTCTCTTCCGCAACTTCTTCGACCGTGGGCGGTCCCGACTCTCTGCATCCCGGCTGCGATCTCGTTTTCGGTGGTCATCTTTCTCCGAGCGACTGTAGGCCTCGGATTCTCGCTTGCTCCTACCCCGGTCGCGATCGCTGTCCCTTTCCTCCCGGCGCCTCCTTCTATCGCGCTCTGCCTCGATGTTGACTGGTCCCAGCGTGGACGCGGGATCGGGCAGATCTTCGCCCATGTCTACCATCCGGTATTTCTTCTTCGGTTCCTTGCTTGCAGTGGTCTTCATGGTAGATGCACTGGGCTGACTGCTCTTCCCCACGCGGGAGAAGAGCTGCTCGCAGAACGCGCCGATTTCATCGGGGCTGCCATCGAGGAAGGAGACCAGCTTATCTTGCAGGGAGGCTGAGGACTTGGCAGAGGTGGCTTCGGCGAGAACGAAATCGACCGCGATGGAATCTGAGGCACCGGTCAAGCGGATCAGTGAGTCTGATACGAAAGTCTTGTTGTCCATATTGAGCGCGAAATCGGAGAAGACACAATGCTTGGAACCAGTTCGCAAGGTACAGTGGTAATGAAGCTCAGACAACACAGCACATGGTGCGCACAAGAAAAACCGAGGGGTTTCTGTCACTTCTCGTGAAGCGGTCGGGGTTTTTAAGGTCGCAGAAGGTTGAAGGTGACCCGTAAAGGTTCCGGATGTTGTATCCTCAGGCACCATATTTCAATCTGGCAGAATTCTATTAACCGTGCCGTCGCATTCACCGCCTTTAGTCGGTGGCAAAGTACATAGTACATAGGCACTTCAACCGGTTCCTGATATAGTTACATACCTTCTTTTTCTGCTAGAAACCTAGTCGAAGCAGCTAGGCAGATGAATGTGTATTGTCCTTGCAGAACGGAAATATAACATAAAGAAGGAAAGAAAATAAGGAGATATAGATGGAGGGTTAGGTACAGAGAGGAGATATATGTGTACATCTCGATGTCCCAGGTATTCGAAAATACCCATACGGCAAAAAGCCATGTAGGTGCCGTGGATCGTCTTAGACGTATCTTACACCAAGGCGTAGGCATCTTGCACCGTAAGTGAATAACTAACTAGTCAGTTGGTCATGGGCACTTACATAGCTCAGATTCGTCACTTTCGGATGCCCTATACAGCTAAAGCCAGGACCTTTATCAACTCCAAACAGCCCCATCCCGGCATTCCCGAGATCTAACCACGTACCTAGGTAGCTACCAAGATAGCGATGCCTAGTAGGCTTACAAGTCGAGAATGCCCAGTCTAGTCTACTCCAGCACTCGGAACAATCACACCTACAATGAGAGAAAGTGAAGAAAATCGGGGGGATATCATTCGGACTCCAAGCTATACACTGACATGGAATCAAACTAGTCAGACAAAAGACACACAACTCAAACAGATCTCGCTAACCCAACACAGCATGGCGGCAGTCGTTTATCATCAGTCTCATGGGAAAAAGAGGAAACAAAAGAGCAGACATGAACGAAAAAGAAACCAAGATGTTCCAAGCATAGGTCGATCGGCGCAATGCCAACTATCGCGCCCCCAGTGCCAACAGGCCAGGTTGAAAAATCCATGAACATATAGGATTAACGTCAAATCTGACGAGCTTGGACAAAGTACGAGAGCAACCCGAGTGAGCAAAGGCCTTCGGAAGGTCACAGTGGGATCATGGTACATTCGTAACACATAGTCATACTAGACAGGTACAAAGGAAAGGGAAAGCAAGGACGCCGCAAGCGAATGGGGAAACGCCACACTGAAACTCCAGGGTATGCACCCTCTGTTAACTCCACCGGGTCATGACGAGGAATGGGCTGATTGTTGGAGCGACTGGGAAGTTTGCTCCAAGTCCCAAAAAAGATCGGGGTCAAAGAAAATACCCCACAAAGGGAATCCCTAGTTCGCAAGAAACAGAAAGATCCCGGCTTCGACCCGAGAAGCCTGGAATAGAAACAAAGAAACAGGGTCGTGATCTGAAAACATGACGTTAAAGATAGGAAGAAACAAAGCTGCACCGAGTCGTGATAAGCACCGGGAAATGACAAAGGAAAAAAAAAAAAAAAAAGGAAAACATAAGACACAGAACACCCCTCCATATGCACAAACAGCGAAAAGGAGAGAATAGATTACACATCGATCATCTCGGCATCTTCCGCCAGGACCTCATCGGCAGGGCCCCAGTTGCCTTCGAAGATGGTGGCACCGGCACGGCGGCGTCGACTGACAAACTGGACTCCGTAGGTCTCCAGAATCTGGTCGGCAGTAGGCCGGTCAAGTGGGTCGGGGGAAATCATCCAGCGGACAATTTTGTCCAGCGCCTGAGGGTGATGAGCATCTACCATGAAGTCCGGAGGGCTGACGAGCTCGCCGCTGCGCTCTAGCGGAGTTGGCTTGTCAGCCTTCAGCTTGCGGCTCGTCAGGAATTGATCACCGAAGTCGTCGTCACCCAGGTCGGACGCACAGAGCTCCTCAAAGGAAGAAGACTCCGAAACAGGGTTGCCAGATGCATCACGGAAGATGCTGGTTTCCGAGCTCCAGGTCAGACTGGGAACGTCGCTCATGTCACCGTTTCGAAGCTTTTGCCAGGACGCACCATTGTCCGGCAGCTCCACATTGCCGGCGATTTCAAACATAATCAGACCCAGTGAGAATATATCAGCGGGCTTGTCAAAGCGACCCATGAGAATCTCCGGTCCAATGTACTCGCGATCGCCCTCGCCCTCGATGCCATCCTCAGCGGGCCAGCGTGTGGCCATGCCAAAGTCGGCGATTTTGAGGAGGCCTTCAAAGGTAACCAGGATGTTGGCGGGCTTCAGGTCAAGGTGGATGAACCCCTGGTCATGAATTTCCTTGAGACCCAATGACAGCTCGAGAAGGATCTTCCAGATACGGAAATCATCGACTCGGGCCTTGAGGCCGGCCTGAGCCAGGAAAACATCCAAGCTGCCCTCCTCGCAAAACTCGGTCTGGATGTAGAGATGCCCACACTCCTCCCAGCTGTTCACGAAGGAAATGACGTGGTCAGAGTTGATCAGAGTCTTCAGAATATCCACTTCACGGATGCGGCGTTCACGGTCCTTGAGTCCTAGATAGGGCTGCTTGCTCTTCTTGACAGCCCATACTTGGTCGGGCATAGCAGTGGGTGATTTGGGACCACTCGATGGCAGAGAGAAGACAGAGGGGAAAGAGGATGCGTAGGGCCGAGAAACGCGATAGACCTGAGAAAATTCGCCAGTGCCGATCAGCTCCGCCTTCTCAAAGCGCGACGTCAGACTGGAATCAACATCGGGGGTGTGATAACCACTGAGTTGTAGGCTGGGTCGCTTGCTCGATAACATCGAATCGCGCGGGCCAGTTGGGGTGGCAGGAAGAGCGGAATTGCCGCAGTCCGGCTGGAGCGACTGCTGATCATTCGGTACGGAGATCGACAAGCGGCTAGGATCAGGAGGGAAGAATTGTTCTCGAGGCGTGCGTGGTGAGGTCTGCAGGAACCGGTCGCGCAGGGGAGTCGAGCTGGAACCGACCCTGGCCTCTGACAAGCGCTCGAGAGGTGCGATATGAGAAGTGGCGGGAGGATAAGTGCGAGAAGGAAGGAAGGTCTGTTTGGTTGGAGTAGGAGGGAAGTCGGCCTCATTCAGTGGCTGGCTGTCATAACACGAAGAGGGAGACTGAGCCCGCAGAATGTCGTCTCCATCCACGCTCACGAAGCTTCCACGGCGCGTGGGCTCTTCAGGGTGGTTAAAGGTATTGCCAAATATCCCCATGCCGCGACTTGGTTTGGGATGTGCTGTCGAGAAGGGAGGGTTGAATGGCGAGGGAGGTACATCCTCAGACTGTCGAACTAGGCGCGATTGGCCGAAGAGGCGTTCCGGAGCAGGGCTAGGACCTGCAGCGAACAAGTTGATAGACCGCTTGCACGGAGTGTCGGGCATGTTCTTGTTGAAGCTTGAGCCAAGAGATTCCTCCGCATTGCGGTTCTTCTTCGAGATCAGTCCAGTCGACATGAACGCAGCCGGCAGCGGCTTGACCATCTTGTAATTCTCGGGTGTCGCAAAGGAGTCTGAGCCACTCGACTCCTCGCGCGTGATTCGACCCACAGGAGCCGGGCGACTCGCACCTGCAGGGAGAGATTTGGAGAAATTGAAGAGACGAGGCGGCCGCTCAGGCTTGTGAGCGGGTTCATGAGTAGGCGAGTCATCGAGACTGGACCCAGAGGAGGATTGGGTGATCGTACGTGAGAGGGGATGAGCGGCAGGACGGGGAGGCTGAGCAGGAGGAGCAGCACCACTATTGGTGCCACTGAGGTTGGAGAAGAGTGAACTGGCAGGAGCAGGGCGAGGTGAGAACAAGTTATCCTGGCCTGCATCAAAGAAACCGCTGTCAAATGACATGCGAGAGCGAACTGCTAGCGGGGTGGCAGGCGATGTATCGCCTTCTCCAGCAGCCCTAGGCCGACCAAATAGCGAACGCTCACCCTGGCGTTGCTGCAGAGTGGATCGTCGCAACGATGATGAGCGCTTGGGAATGGTCGCAAACGGGCTGAATGGCTGAATCGAAGTCGGGAAAGGCGGGATATCACTTTCGGAAGGATTGGCAGACGCATCTTCCTGATCGGTGTCGAAGATACTAAAGTCCGACGTGTTGGGCACATGTACACTGCGCCTCTTCGCGGAGGGGCTGCCACGAGACGCCTGGTCCAGATTCATGATACCGTCACTGCGCTTCAAAGGACTGACTGTGGCATAGTTTCCAAATGTACCACTGCGGCGCTTTTCGATTCGCGAGAGTGAAGAGCGAGGCACAAAAGGAGTGTCAGACGGAGGGGCAGCTGGGGTGGTTGAGAGAAAGGGACTGGCGCAAGTGTTGCTCTCACTTTGACCCGTCAGGTCATCTAATGTGAGCGCATTTTCCTCACCCTCACCCTTAGACAGGGACTTAGGCTGCGTAGGAATGGCATTACCGCCATCCGTTGACGTAGAAAGAGCGCGCTTGGCCGGACTACGCGGAGAGGTCCGCCGTCGCATGACCGGCCGGGTTATTTTTGCACTAGGAGGATACGGAACTGCAAGAGGTGACTGCTGGCCTGATGAAGGGAACAACACAAAGTTGTTCTGTGAAGATCGGCGCGAAGGGGATAGGGGCGAGGCAACGTATGTAGACTTGGAGGGAGAGGCGTTGCGAGAGTTAAGGAAGAAGCTGGAGCTCTTGGATGGAGAGCGCGACAGAGAGCGCCGAAGCTGTCGGATGGCGGAACTGGCATCGACGTGATGAAGCCCCGAGTGTGATGGCAAATGGAGGGTGCCGCCCGAGTCCCGGTGCGGCGAAAAGGTCGCAACCATGACTGGGGAATGTGAGTGCGCCGCGCAACAATCCCAGAATGAGAGGTGATCCAATCCGCTTATGATGATCTCCACCCACCAACGATGGGCTCAGAGATCACTGCAATCAAAGCCAACACTCTTCAGCAGAGGCGTTTGTGGAAAAGATCAAAGACAGTCCACCACGTTGAACAAAAAAGTCCCCCAGAGAGATTACCAGGGTGAGTCAAGGAAGAGAGGGCAGGCACGCTGCACTGGAATGCTAAGCAGGAAGGTGCAACAAGTGGCAAAGCAGGCAGCTTCACCTACGCATTGCGAGACACAAGGAATTCCGAGTGTTCACCTGTGGTTCCTCCAGATCACCCGGGGGCACAAACACGGACGCGCTATACTATCGAGGTACGCGCGGGAATGTTTCAGGTCTGGCCCACGGACATTCGGTGATGGCCTCAACACTTCCGACAAAAGAGGGCGCAGTTGGCAGAAGTTCGGTCTTTTTTGATCCCAGTCTGTTTCAACCAAGCACGGAAGCGTAAGGGGCAGATTTCCCCTCCAAGAGTTGTCGAGAATCAGCCCGCGTAGGTTGGAAAGTCGAAAGAGGTTGGAATGTGGCTATGCCGAGAGGTCCAAGAGATCGAGGAGATCGGAGAGGAATGAGGGATGAGGGATGAAAGAAGGTCGTTCAAGGGCGATGACAGGAATGGAAGAATGGAGATGAGAGATCATGTACTCCGTATAAACGCGCACGTCGCGTTGTTGATCCTCGATACTGTTTCGGGTTTAGCGGCGGGGACGCGTCGTGACATAAACAAATAGTGGCTTAGGTAAGTGCATCTATAGGATTAACTGTCGACTGTTGTATAGTTACTAGTTAACTATTCTATAGTTGCGTGTATAGTTCTATTTTCCATTTTCATTTTCCATTTCCATACTTCTATTTTGAATTTTGAACTCGGGCCTTGGTTCGGTCTGAGATGCCCGGCGGTTCGCCCCTGCACTAGTGAGGCAGCCAATTCACGGTCTGCACGTCAGCTCTGACCACCAAACAATAGTCAATGTATCAGAAAGAGACTTCTATTGTTCTGGTCCAACCAGATGGCTGGCCACGCGAATTGCCCTTGCTTCGATGGCTGTCCATGAATCCCACTCCACTCAGTCTTCATTTGATTCATCAGCTTCTCCCGTCTTACTAACTAAATTAACCCTTGGGACCTGCAGGAAATGCGCAAACCCTTCTTCTCCCGACAGACTAAGTTTACCGGAAAGTTTACTGGACTCGCTCAATCGCTGTTTATCATCTTCCAGGTGGAGACATGTCACACGTCTGATACGCGTGGGTCTTTGCCCCTCTGGTTTCCAAATCTGTTCATCCATTGACCTGAAACAGAAAAAGAACACATCCGACGTCCAAAGTACCGCAAAAGCAATATATGCACAGAAAAGGAGATGAAATGCTCGCAAGATAACCAAACTCTAAGTACTGAAAAAGAAATGCTGAAAAATATTGACCAAAATAGACGGCCAGGCTCTCATCTCCCTTCTCCCTGGCTTCTCCTTTCTACATCAAATCCGAAGTCTCGACCAAAGCGGTCATCTCCTGCCGCAATTTTTCGATCATCTGCTCTGCAGTGGGCTGATCGAGTCGAGCATCGGGAGCAAAAATTCCAAAGTCCAATCGGCCGTCTCGAATGGCTGCTTCCACGTCGATTGTAGGCTGTTGAACACGTAGAAAATGCATTAGTGCCAGCTCGGGGTGGATTACTGGGATTTTTCAAACTTACCATGAAGACATCTTGAATAACCGCCGTTGAAGTGGTGGCATGTATGGCCGGGGCCGTGTCCAACGAGGCTGTACTGTCGCCGTTGGTATGCGGTTGGTCGGGCTGGCCCACAGTAGATAAGCGGAGGCTTGCCAGCTCGTCGCGTCCAAGAGATTTGAATGCCACATGTGTGCCATTGGCGGCGGCGGCATCGGCAGACGCCAATTCGGGCAGTCGCAGGAAGTTGACACAGGTGCTGATTCGTACCCCGGTCCATTCAGCAATCTCTAGGAGAGAGACGCCCGAATGCTCAACCCTGCTGATTTCGCCAAGTTCATCCTGAATCTTTCGAGCGGCAACAAGGAGTGATTCGTGGTCGTGGCTGAGCTTGTTGTCTAGACGAAGCGGCACAATGTTGACCGTGGGAGCCATGAGTTCTGACAGCCCTTCCGCATCATGCGACCGATTGGCGAGATACAACCCGACCACGAGCTGTCTCGGGATCTCCTTGTTATCTGTGCCCGCCGCAGCGAGGATCTGAGCGTGTACGCGAGCATAAACGGCCAGGAAGATCGATTGGACACCAAGGCCCTGTTTCTGGGCGGCTATTTCGACACGAGACATGTTTGAGACTAGTCCTGGTCGGTAGTGCTGCTGGATGGCGCCAAAGTCACCCTGTCGTTTGTCTTCTGCCCCGTCGGTTGAGATCTGGCCCAGGTATTTTTGCCAGAATTGCCGCCGGACATCTACCGGTGAATGAACGTGCTGGGATGCCACAAGTCGGGAGAGGTTATGGAGGTCGAATTTGGATTCGGACGCGTCAGAGTGGCAGAGGTTGGCAAGTCTATCCATCATGGACGGAAGACTAACGGCGTCATACAGGGCATGATGAATTTGCAATGCAAGCGCCGTTCCCTCGGTGGTCTGGCAAGCATGCAGTGTGACTGGCGGCGCGCCAAAGGCTTGCCTGGTATTGGGTGCGACGAGTTCGTCGACATTATGGTGCCAGACAACCGGATTGTGTACATACTTCAACACAGCCTGAACATAAGGCAGATGCTGCCCCTTTTGGGTAGTCACAAAGATAGTTCGAAGCATGGGGGTAAGCTCAGAGAGACGAGCCCATGCGCTGTCGAGAATATCCCCTTTCAGTTGTGCTGATGCCAAGTAATGGAATTCTGGATAGAAGACTCCCGGGCTCAAGGTATGCATAGCAAGGAAGTATGTTTGTCCAGCAGTCGTAGGCATAACCTTCTCAACTTGACCAAGTTCAACACCCCAGGATTGGAGGAGTGAATCCACTTCGATTCCTTCCAGTGACTTTTCCAGGGAGCTGGCAATCTCTGTCGGTGTGAGCTCTGCATGATGATTGTTCGCCGCCATGGCCATCTTCTCGATGGTACCGGTCCTGAGCATGTTACTAACGGCCAATCTGACCGATTGTTTCTTGAGGAGTGCAGAAACCTTGATGGCACTGATGCTGTCCAAGCCAAGCTCGAAGATGTTCGCTTCTTTGTCAATTGAATCCTCTGGCACTCCTGACACGATCGAGAGAACATTGCGGATCTTCGACTCAATAGAAGTCCACTCTTTTTGACTTGCTGCCTTGTGGACTCCGCCGTTTTGGACAACCTGCACAGGGACACCTTGTGTGAACGATGTCCCGGAGATGTTGATCGTGTCTCCTCCAAAGCCAACGGTCTGCTGGGCGGGTTCATCGACAATCGATGATAGAACTTGACCAATATGTTCCAAGAGCACAAGTGTATCATTTTCTCCAAGAACATGCCCACTGCAAGCCACCCGAGCCACAAGGTCTGCTCCGACACCTTCAACCTCGGCGCAGACTGGGTATTCGACATCCGATGCACCGCCAGTCGACTTGTACAGAGCCGAATCTGGGTTGTCCGTCTCCGATGGCCTCTTCTGGTAGATGAAGAGGGTGTCAAACAATTGTTGAGATCTCATATCGGGCCTTGCGCGCCGCAGCGGGAAATGCTGATGCTCAGAAATTTCCAACAAGGTCTCTTGGACATACTTCACCAGGTCTAGACGGGTTCCATGAAGAATCACCCGCATTGCCACGGTATTCATTGTTGGGAACATCACATGCTCGGAGTCAGCCACATTACGGCCGGAGAGAACAAGACCAAAGACCACGTCTAGTTTCTTGACGTAGGTGGCTAACACAAGGGACCAACAGCTGACCAGGAGTGCTTGCATGGTAATGCCATTACGCTTGCAGAAGGATTCGGCTTTTTCGAAGGGAACCGGGAGCGGCTGCTCTGCACGATGGACGACTTGCGAGCCTTTCTCGGAACCTTGTCCCGACGGGAAAGCCACCGGCGTGCAGTTGGATAGTGTTGCTCTCCAGAAATTAAGAGCACGGTCGCCAGATGACGCGAGGATTTGCTCCAGAATGGCGTCAGGCAGAGGACGGGCACATTGTTCTCCAACATAAGATCTGGCAACGTCCTCATGAAGTAGATTGATCGACCAGCCGTCGTAAAGAGCATGAGCAATGGATAGAACAAGGTAGCGGTCCTCTCCATCCACAGCAGCTGTGATGGTAAGGAGTGGCTTGCCCGCAAGTTCAGTAACAGCTCTTGCACGTTGAGCTTGTATGATCGTATCCACGATTTCGCCATTCAGCTGTACTGTCCGCAAATCGAAAGTCTCCTCGCTGTGGACAACTAGGGCGTAGGAAGCGGGTATCTCCGGATCCCAGACTTCAACAAAGGAAGTGCGAAGAATGGGATGGGCTCTCACGACCGTACTCCATGCTTCCTGAAGCTTCGTGAAATCGACATGAGGTTCGACCTTCAAGACATCGTGGTTGTAGTAGTGCTGGTACTCAGAGGCAGACATTTCGGCCATCATGGCTTCTTGGATTGGCGTGGCTGGAAGGATTCGAGAGGCACCCTGAGGAGCAAGTCCCTCGCGCTCGACGAAGTTTGTCAGGGTTCTCTCCATCTGGCTTAGCAATGGATATGTGCCATTCTGTTCGTGGTGGGTTGGCTCTGTCAGTTGACCAGCCATAGCCTTCACATTGCGGTAGCGCATGATGGCGCTAACTGGGAGCTTGATGCCCAACTTGCTCAGTCGCGAGGACAATTTGATTGCGTCAATACTGTCGAGTCCAACCTCGAAAATGGATGTCTCCGCCCCAATTGAGAGCGCGTCTACCCCGGCGAGTGTTGCAATAACATCACGAATTGTGCAGGCTTGAGGAGTCCACTCAAATAGAGATTCGTCACCGTTCCCAGAAAATTTGAGGATCTCTTCCGGTATCTCAGCTTCACCGTTTGTTTGGACCTGGTGTTCTTCGACGAATCCATTCATGTATGGCAATTGCTGCTCCGGATTCTCTGCAAAATCTGCCAAGACCTGCTTGAAGGTGGCGAGTATCTGCTGAGCTGACTCTAAAGACAAGGCATTGCCCTTGGCGGCAAGCGTGGCGGTAAGAGATTCGTTGCCATTTCGCAAAAGCTCAAAGGCCAAGGGATATTCGTGTCGTGCTTCCGAGTCCAGGGGATGCCAAAGACCGTCTGTTGACGAGTCAGGACTGGAGTTTTCTTTTTGGAACACAAAGAGGGACTCGAAGAGTGGTTCATCGGGATTCTTTCCGAGCCATTTGGAGATATCACGGAGGGCGGTATATTGGAATGGGATCGTGGATACGTGGTATTCATGGCATCGCCGAGCAACGTCGGACCAGGACTTGAGTCCACGAAGTTGCACATTGCTGGGAATGGTGTTGAACAGAGGACCAACGACATTGGAGATTCCAGGGACGTCAATGGTCCGACCAGAAGCAATGATGCCAAGGGATGGGACAAACGAATAGTGTTGGTGAAGAGTCAATAGCCAGCAGGCATGGAGCACGGCTTGTTCCGTAACGTTGAGCGACTTTCTCAGATGGTCCAAATGTTCCGTACTATCAATTCGAATATTCTCCAGGATGGAGCTGTTGGACTCGAATTCCGACTTTGGCAGAGCTCGGCTTTGACAGTTGGCGAGATGTCCTTTCCAGAATGCCTTCTCGGAGGGGTCTTTGCAAAGAGGACCCAGATGCAGCACATCCAGGAACTGAGGCGGGTTCTCTGAAGCCGTTTGCTTGCCGAGATAGATGTCCGCAACCAGCTCAAGCAGAAGATCCAAGCTGTTGCCATCGTAAAGGGCGTGAAAGATTTGGAGGCTCATCACCGACTTATCCGGAGAGCTGACCACTCCGACCTCCCATAGTTGCGTAGAGAGATCTCCAAGCCCAGAAATCCACTTTTCAAGCTGTCTTCTGTGCGAATATTCAATTTCTTGCGCAGAGGTCACCTTTGTCTGGAACCAAGGAAGAACACCCTTCTTCAAAATGACTTGAGCATAACCATCCGGTGATGGCGAAAAGCGAGCTCGCAGCATCTGGACTTGATCTTGCGCCTGGCTCCAAGCAGCACGCAATCTGTCGATATCAACTTGAGAGTCGAGCTCAAAAGTAAAGGACGAGCAATACAGGGGTGTGGTGCTCGACAGGAAGTGGTATATTATACCTTCCTGGAGCGGTGTACAGGGTGCAATCTGCTCGACGTCACTCTCGACCACCCCGGTGCTCTCCATGACGGAGTTTGAATGCTTGTGTGCAAAAGCTTCCATACTTTGTTTCGCATTTCTGTGGAGATTTTCCAAAGAGACAGAAGGAGTCGTGGATGTTTGTAATGCTGACGCCATGCCTGCAACGGTGGGATCTGTATCCACATTAGCTATATATCAATCAAAGCAAGTACCTCAACTTACGCTTCATGATCAGGGACGGCTGCGCCTGCGAGAAGCCCGCTTCTCTGAGACTTCTGGAAAATGATATCACCGAGATAGAGTCAAGACCCAGCTCATAGATGCTCGACCACGGAGAGATAGCTCCATCAATGTACCCAATGAACTTGGCCAAGATGGATATGATTACATCTTCGTGCTCACTCTTCTTAGAACGATCGACAGTCATCGAAGTCAAGTTCTTCAGGTCTTCGAGAGAAAGCTCCTGATAGATGCTCCTCAAGATCTTCATGTCGGCCTTGTTGTTCGCCGACAGAGGGAAGCGAGTCATCGGAATGATATGCGTTGGCACCATGTAGCCTGGCAGATGAGTGCGGCAAGCTGCTTTGATCGTCGATAGGAAGGCCGGGTCATTCTCGTCCGCGCAAACTTCGACGGCTCGAGACTTCTTGTCAGCATCCACCTTGGTGACGAAGGAGACTAGCTGGTCTTTGGATTGTTTTGGGTGCTTGATGACCAGCGTAGCTACCTCATTCAACTCAGGTGTAGCTTTTTTGATGACTTCGTTGATCTCTCCAATCTCGAGCCGCTGCCCACGGAGCTTGACCTGATCGTCAATGCGTCCGAGGAACTGGAAACTGCCATCATACAAGATTCGGACCAAGTCACCAGTTCTATAGATCCGGTCTCCATATTCAGGTAGGTCTTGGAATCGCTCTTCTGTTAGCTCTGCACGATTCAAGTAGCCCTTTCCAACCAGGGGTCCAGACACGCAAAGCTCGCCGAGCCCACCGCGCACAACGGGTGTAGAAGTACCAGGGCGGAAGACATATGATCCCACGTTGTCAAACTGCGGTCCAATGTTGGATGGCTTGTCATTAGCGCGCATTCGTGGAAGCATGGTACATCCGATGGTGACCTCTGTTGGACCGTATCCATTGTAAATGACTCCATGTTTGCCCCAAGCATCGAGAATCTCTTGTTTGAGCGCCTCACCACCCGTAATAAAGACTCCCCGACATAGAGAAGGGACTTCATCTGGGTGAACCAATCTTGCCAAGCTGGGAGTCAGATCAATGTGTGTGATTTGGAGCTTTTGAATCGTGCCGGCTAAATCTTCGAAAAGAAGGTCTCGAGGACACGAGGTCACACAGATCCCAACGCTCCAGCTCCAGTACTGCTCAAGAACGCTGACATCAAAGTGGAACGAGGCAAATTGCAACCATCGGGAGTCTTCATCCCAGTGGGGTGAAAATAGCCTCTGGAACGCCATCATTGCCTGTACGGCATTGTCATGGGTGATCTCACAGCCCTTTGGTGTACCTGTAGTACCAGACGTGTACAAGCAGTAGCATGTGTCGTCCGATCGAATTTCACGTAGAAGCACCGGCGGGGTAGGGGGTAGACCTTCAAGTAGACCAGGCTCGTCAAGCGCTTGAACATCGATGCCGGAAAGACCCTCTAGCTCTATCTTTCTTGCCTGGTTGCAAAGCAGAATCTTGGTACTGGAATCTTCCAAGATAAACTGCTTGCGAGATATAGGAGCACCAGGGTCAATGGCCAGATATGCACAGCCTGCTTTCAAAATACCAAGAATTGCGATGGAGGCTTCGGGGCATTTATCAAAGCAGATGGCAATCATTCCACCAGGCGTGACACCCTTATCTTGCAAAAAGTGAGCAACTCTGTTTCCATCCTCGTTCAATTCACGGTAAGACCATGTCTTCTTCTGCAGACTTTCTGTGGTGGAACCAGTCGCAAATTCGAACGCAGTCTTCTCCGGAATCTTCTCAGCATTTTGTTCAACGAATTGATGCAGCAAAGACACTGAAGTTGGAATTTTTCGCTCCTTAGCCTGGGTGACAGAGAGCAGATCGTTCCCAAGACACAGGTACTCGCTTGAATGAGCGTCGGGTGAAAAGACTGTTTGTTCAAGCAACTTGTCGTACTGACTTAGAATAGTCATGGCTTGCTCTGTAGGGACAAGATCACTCCTATAGCTGATTCGGATTTCGAGATCGGTAGAGTGTGGGACCAGCTCGATGGACACGGGGTACTATATATTTTCGTTAGCATTGCGTGGCGTGAAAGATATATGCCGCGCATAGGAATGTACATACATCGATCTTTGTCTCTTCATCAACGACATCCCAGGCTTCGGAGTCATGCGATTTCGAAGAAAACTTCTGGTAGACAAACAGAGTATCGAATAGTGGCTCATCGCTGCCGAGCCATCTTTGGATCTGCGCCAGCGGGGCAAACTGGTTCTTGACCAAGGAGGAATTTCTCTTCAAGGTCAGGTCCAGAAGCTCACGGTTGGTTCCCCCAACACGCAAAGGTGATGGAACGGTCACCAAGCACGGGAAAACGGCTTCCTGAGAAGCTGCAGATAGGTTGCGACCAGAAAGAACAGTCCCGAAAACAACATTTTGTTCTCCTATATATGCGGAAAGCAATCGAGCCCATGATGCTTGCGCAGCGGCCTGTAAGGTGACTCCGAGTTCGCGGCATCGGCCCTCGAGTGCTTTGAGAGGCTGCGAACAGCGAATCGAACTGTCAAGCAATTCTTTTCTCTCGACACGAATAGGGTGCAAGTCTGGGAATTTGGACGGGTGGACTTCTGATGATAGACCTTGCCAGAATCCTTGTCCATTATCGATTTGGTTCTGGCTTTCGATGAGGATGGGTCCAAGTGTGGCGGAAATTGGAGCGGGCTTGTTGAGGGCCTTTCCTTCATATGCTGCCATGACATCAGAGAAGATTGATGCTAAAGACTGTGCGTCATAAAGTGCATGAAGTGCAGCGAAATGAACCGTATCGGTCTGCTCGAGAGGCTCGACAGTAACTTCCCAGGGGGGTCGGTGAAGGCTTTCAAGGACCCGTTTCTCTTGAACAGAACCATTCGAGACGGCATTTGAAGTCTCCTGCCAAGGGATATCAAGGCCTTCACTGTATGTGATCATGGCGAATGGGTATTGCTGATCATTGAGTTGGACAAAACCGGTTCGTAGCATCTCATGCTGAGCCGCCACCTTCGACCAAGCCTCCTTGAGCAGCTTTCTGTCCAGCGGCCTTTTCGACTTCAAGGCCATTTTATTAAAGTACACGTTGCCCTGAGAATGAGTGAAGAGTGCCAACATGCCATTCTGGACTGGTGTGCAGGGTCGCAAAGATTGCACCGTCTGCGCAGAAACACCGAGCTGGTCACAGATAGGCTGCAGATGCTTTTTCTCGAACGATGAAAAGTCAAATTCATCTTCCTTGTTGTCCTTCTTGTCAGTCTCAAGAAGCGAAGCGATCTTTTCAATCGAGGCAGCCTAAATTAAATCAGCATCGAACAGCATCAGCGCCTTCGGTAGAGTTTGTCATACCTCGAGAATATCACCCGCGGATATCTTATAGCCCAGTCTGCGAAGAGTTCCCGAGATTTGAACGGCGTGGATACTGTCAAGGCCCAATTGAAAGATAGTCATGTGCAAGGACACAGCCTCTGCGTCAACGCCGGACAATTTGCAGAGAATATCCCTCAGTGCCTCTTCTTGATAAGACCAGGCTCGATTGGGTTCGGACTTTGTGGACGACATCTGGATAGAATGGGCTTGAGAAGCCTTCTTCGCTTCAAAGACCTGCAGTGCGTTCATTCCAATCAACTGCTGGTCAGATGCTTGGGCTAAAGGGTATTGAGTAGTATGCTCAACAAGGGCCACGAAATCTTGTGCAAGCTTCTCGGCTACCTCGCGGGCCAAGTACGAGACTTGGAAATGGAGACAGATGCGAATGGTGTCTCTAGACTCATCAGGGATGACCTCACAAATTAGAGGGAAGCCCATGTTTCCTTCATCGCGCAGAAGATCCCAGTAGCGCGGATCAAGTTCAGTGTTGCTGGTCTGAAGAATGACCAAGGTATCAAAGAGACGAGAGCCTCCCTGAAGTACACGCCTTTGGATGCGACGTAGGGGGCTAAGCTGGTGAGGCAAGATATCGCTGTTGTGCTTTTGCGATTGCTTCAGGATGTCCGTATTTGTCGAGTGAGACGAAAACTTGACTCGCATTGGTAATGTGTTGAAGCAAGGTCCCACAATCTGACCCGCATTCTCGACAGGAACGGTTCGGCAGCTGAAAACATTGCCGAAGCAGACATCAGATGAGTCGGCATGCAATGACAGCAGTCTCGCCCATGCAGCGTGGAAAACGTTCAAAGGTGTCACCGAGAGCTCTTTGCATCGCTGCCTGAAGGAGCTGAAAGGGACTTTGAGATCTGTATATGCCTGCTGGGAGGCGGATTGGTTCACAGAGCTCTTGGCCTGCTCAGGGGTTGATATGAGGCTTGGCGAGACCCCAGACAAGTATCGGTCCCAATATTGATCAGAAGCATCTGAGCTAGCAGAGACCATGTAATCGATGAATCGATGGAATTGGGTAGGTGCTGGCAGCTCTTGGCCTGCAAGGAAAAGCTGAAGCTCATGTAGCAACTGTGAAATGCCTTCTCCGTCGTACAGTGCATGGTGAATAGACAACAGAAGGTGGGCATTCTGCGAAGCAGGACCCGTAAATACTGTCAGGGAGTAAGGAAGGTTGCCGTTGACGGGGGATTGGCACTCGAATTCGGACTTTCTCTTCTCCACATGCTGGTCTAGTTCATCGAACGTCTCAATCTGGGCCCAAGGGAGAGTTGCGCTGCTCAGCACCACTTGTGCAAAGGCGAATTGCTTGTCGTTGGTCGGTTTGAAGCAAGTTCGAAGGATGTCATGTCTTTGCAGCATCTGGGACCACGCCGTTCTCAATGCATCGATATCTGTGTTCACACGGAGTAGCAGATGATTGAAGTAGGCCGAATCAACATCAGAGTCAGCGGCTAGCATTGCTTCCTGTAACGGCGTACAGGGGTAGATGCGCTCGACAGGCACATCCGTGGTGTCGAATCCATCTTTGGCTGCACGTACAAAGGTCTCATAAAGCTTCGGCGGGGACTTCTCTACTGGAGACTGCTCGGGCTGATGTCCATTTGTCAAGCTGGGAACAACTGCGGCCAGTTGAGCAACAGAGCTGTGTCGTAGAATTGTCGAGACGGGAAGCCTCCCACAACCAGCTTCTTGCAATCTCCGGGAGAAAGAGATGGCGCTCAGAGAATCCAGACCGAGCTTATAAAATGATGTATGTTTGTGGATATGCTGACGATCAGCTCCAACGACCGCTGACAAGGCACCTGCGATGATGTTCTCAATATCGGTGAAAGGATCATCGACTTGAGCCACATCAAGTTTGAAAGAGAAGGCTTCGAGATCTTCGGAACTCAACTGCGCGAACTTCTGAACGATCTTGGCATTATCTCTCCGTTGGGCTTCCGTCATGGGAATTTCGCTGACGCAGACAAGAAGAGAGGGCACTTCAGAAGAAGGAAGCTTCGTGGAAATCTCAGAGAAGAGGCGCTTTGTCAATGACTCGAGGTCCAAAGAGTCCGATGTCTTCTCGGAAGAGACCCAAAGCGTTGCCAATTGCTGCTGGTTCGTAGAAGGGTCGCTCCGAATAATGCTACAAGCATTTTCAACCAAGTCCGACGACAGAATGGCTCGATCTACCTCATTCAGATCGATATACTGGCCATGTAGCTTGAGCTGGTCTCTGCTTGGAAGAAGCAGTATCGAGCCGTCTGCAAGCAATCTTCCATAGTCTCCAGTGATGTACAGTCGGCCAAACTTAGGGTGCTCGATGAATCTTCCCGCATCAGGGATTTTCGTACCAGGAAGAACGTGCGCCTTTCAAAAAATTTTAGCTTGGGATAGAGCAAGGAAATTTCGCAAAACATACCACTTGATCACCGCCAAAACACAGCTCTCCGTATGCGCCACGAGGAAGAAGGCTGGTGCCTGTCTGGTCTGTCACAATCATTGCAAACGTCTTTTCGATAGGGATCTCTGTGTTTGCAGGGCATGTCGATGTTTTGGCAGTCGGACGGATGGTACAAACACCGGTAGTGGGGTTGATGGAAGCAATTGCCTCAAGCCCCGGAATAAGACCTGGAAGATCCTGCTGGGGCTCAACTTCAGAAGTGGAAATTGACAGAACTGACTGAGGAAGACGACCAGTGATTTCGTCAATCAGAAGCGCTGGGGAGTCAATAAGGACGGATGACACGTGGTCGACCTGCTCCAAGAGAATCTGTGCCTGTTCAAAAGGCAAGATAGATTCCTTGTAAGTGACCTTTGCATGAATATTGTCTTGCCTGGGCTCAAACTCTAGCAAGAATGCAAACTCTAAGAATTCTGCGGCACCAACTTCCCGGAACAAGTCACCATGTTCGTCGTTGGACCAGATACTCTCTTGCCACACAAGCGCCGTGTCGAAAATGCTCAAGTGCATATCAATGCCAGATGCCTTCTTGATGTCTTGTAGAGGAAGGCTTCCATGCTCGAGGGACTTGACGTTCATGTTCTGGATTGCCAGCAAGAGATCCGTCACATTTTGCATCTTACCGAGATCCATGCGCGTGGGAAGTGTTCGAATACACGGTCCAAGAACCGCTTCAATTCCTTTGACTGGCAAGGTGCGACCTGAAAAGACGGTTCCGAAAACGACGTCGTCGAATCCAAGATAACGAGAGAGAATATAGCAGAATGCGGCCTGGAAAATGGTCTGTCGGCCCACTCTCAGGTGCTGCGAGGCATCGTTGAGCTTTGATACGGAGACTTCGAGCACGCGAGTGGCCTCTTGTGTTCTTGGAGAAACGTCGATTTTCCCATGGAAATTGGGGAAGCTGGCACCGGAGGCACCTTGTAGTTGATCACGCCAAAACATGGAGGACTCGTTGGCCGATCCGCTTAGTTTGTGCTCAATGAAGAAGTCGGTCACAACGCTGTATGCAGGTCTCGGCGGCAGGTCTTCTCCGAGCAAAAGGCGATGGAGGTCTTTCAGCATCAACTGCCAGGACCAACCGTCGTATATGGCATGGTGAATATGCACCAGCACTCGGAGGGTCTCTGGTGTTTCCTTCAACTGAATCCGAATAGGCTGGAGAAGATCTTGCTCTGCAAGCAGGGAGAGATCATATTCAAAGGTGTCGCACTTTAGAATCACCTCTTCATCCAGCAATTTCCTTGTGAAGCGGGCATATGAGTGATCCTTGAGACCAATCTCCACAAACCCTGATCGCAACAGTGGATTCTGTTGCAAAAGCTGGACGAACGCATGTTGAACAGTGGTGGAGGTAATCGATCTCGAACGGTGAAAGTCCAGTTCGATCCAATTACAGTATGCTTTGACGTGTCGAACGGTTTCCAGTATCATCGCCTGTTGAATATGACTACAGGGTTCGATCTCGGAAATTTGCGAGCTCAACCCCAGCGACTCGATCCTTGCCGCACCAGCATCGGCAACCAATTGGCGGATCTGCTCCAGGCCGGCTTGAGTATGCTCTGTTGTCTGCGTCTTTTGCAATTCTTTCGCGAGCTGCCAGATCCCATCCACACAATCAGCTTCCAACAAATGCGCCACGTCCAGACGAAGGCCAGCACCCAAAAGATGAGATGCAAGTCGGATCGCGGCCAGAGAATCGAGACCGGCGGCTACCAGAGACTCTTCTGGAGAAAGCTTCCTGCCAAGTACCTCGACCACGCACGACGCAATTGTCTCTTCAGTCTCATCCCGGAACTGCTGCTCACCCACGGATTGTGAAGAATTGCGGTGGCGGGCAAAATCAGCCTCAAGAGCTTTGCGGTCGATCTTGCCAGATGGCAGCTGAGGGAACTGATCGACAAGAATGAACTCGCCGGGAACCATGAATCGAGGTAACCATTGACGGCAGATGTCTCGCAGGGCACGGTCAGTGGTGCCTTTGTCGTTGACCAGAACAAATGCAACCAAACTTCCACCACTGACAATGGCAACGGCACTTCTAACATCTTCGGCTCGGCAAATAGCGTGTTCGATTTCACCGAGCTCAATTCGCTGGCCTCGGAGCTTGACCTGGCCGCTGGAGATTCGGCCAAAGCATTCAATCTCACCGGAGGGTAGCATGCGAGCTTTATCACCTGTCCGGTAAAGTCGGCCATATTCAGGACTATGGATAAAGGCCTTGGCGTTCTCTTCGGGTCGGTTGATGTATCCATCAGCCAGCTGGGGACCGCCCACGACAAGCTCACCGATCTGCCCCAGCGGAAGAGGTTGAAGGGCCGGAGAAGACTTGTCGTCGGACTCCATAGACATGATGAAAGCAGAAACAGTTTTGAAAGGCTCGCCAATCAAGTTTACTCGGGAACTGGCCGAGAAATGTGTGGCTGCGGTACAATGAATTGCAGCCTCCGTTGGTCCATACATTCCATGAAGAATGCCAACCGAGTCCTCTGACCGACCAAACTCCTGCACGACGTGTTTGGTAAGCATTTCGCCAATGGTCAGCAGAACTCGCAAAAATGGCGCGGCTGCTCGGGTGCGTAGCAGCTCTCCTGCCACGGTGGGAGTGAGTTCCGCACCATCCACTCTCATCTCGGTCATAACGTGAGAAATATCAAGAAGCATCTGCTCCCGGTCAGAGCCGATGAGGGTTGCACCCCTCATGAAAGGGAAGAAAATCTCGAAGACGGATACATCAAACGTGGGCGATGCAAATTGCAAAAACCGAGTGAAACTGGGTATCAAGTCATTATGTGCAAGTAATGATTGAGTGGCAGCCAAATGAGAGATCCCAACACCTTTGGGACGGCCCGTAGATCCGGAGGTGTACATGACATAGGCCAGGTCGGAGGGAGAAGTGTCCACCACAGGCTGTACAAAATCCGTACCCGTGTCATCGTTGGCTTCAATTCCATCCACCTTGATAACAGCCAGATGCTCGTCTTGGGGTATCCTTGGGGCCAAGGCATCCTGTGTGATCACAACGGATGCAGCTACATCCTGCAGGATAAATTCTATTCTGTCCGGAGGTGCGTCGATGTTTAATGGACAGAAAGCTCCACCGGCCTTGAGAATTGCCAGCTGTGAAATGTACAGTTCCACGGATTGGGGCAGAAGCAGGGGCACCACTAACTTATGTGCATGATTCACGCGAGCTGCCGAAACCGAGATGATTTGTGCCGCTAGCTTGGAAGACAGTCGATCCAAGGAACTATACGACAGAGAACGAATGTTTCCATCGGCCGCTAAGAATTCGATAGCGGGTGTGGAATGATTGATACCGCGGAGAGCAAGCTCGTGAAGAAGCTCTGGCCCCGGCAACATGGCAGGTGATGGGTTGGAGATGGACAAAGCAAGGGGCTCAGAGACGGACAGTTCTTCCTGTATGCCCGATTTGGTAACCTGCTCCTGCACGGTGTGTTTCAGCTGGGTTCCCAGCTGC
Source organism: Penicillium decumbens (assembly GCA_027569385.1). Taxonomy (NCBI): domain Eukaryota; kingdom Fungi; phylum Ascomycota; class Eurotiomycetes; order Eurotiales; family Aspergillaceae; genus Penicillium; species Penicillium decumbens. The sequence continues at coordinate 101,743 of JAPDEZ010000004.1, read as the reverse complement.
TGCAAAAAGGCTGTGTCCATGCCTGCGGATGAATGCAACACGCTCGTTCCGGTGGATAGATTCAGAGTCCACGTCAGAGCAGAGCAGGAAGCGCAATCTTGATATGATGCGTCTTGAATGATCACAGCGGTATGATTTTCAGAGCGCTCAGATAGTACATCCGGTGCAGGCTGGATGGTTCGAGCTAGCAAGTCTGCTTTGACAGGGGCCCCGTTCAGTAGAAAGACGGGTTGTTCCTCGGTCGTGAACGATCGCAATAAAAAGCCCCAGCAAAGGGCGAGCAAGTCGGTAGGAATACGATGCGTATCCACCGACCAGGAAAATACGGCATTGGCAGCGCCGTCGTCGGCCGTGACGGCCGGGAAAGTAGTAAAGCGGTCCATTAGAACACAGATAGGGTTCCACTTGGTTTAGTGCAGCATGACCGAAAGTTTCTTTTTAGATTGCTTATTTGCGTGTTGCGTGAGTGGCTGCTCGGGCCCTATGGACTGCTGCAAGTATATGCACGAGGGAGCCGCGAAGTAGGGACCAGGCGTATTCGGCGACAGACAGGATGGGGTTCAGTACTAATAGTACAGACTAGGAGATGGCATGGGAGCCTATAAAAAGAGCGAAAAGATGGAGGAGCTTAGGTCCGTGGATTTCCAATCGTGGATATTTCCAATCGTGGAGCCCCGATGATCTGCTGGTCGCAGACTCCGAGACACGCGCCGAAAAAAAAGAACGATGTGGATGCCAAGTTAGAGAAGCGAAGCTCCGAGCGCGCTTTTTCCTGTGGCCTGATATATTACCAGATAAAATAAAATCTCTCGTAAGGTCTTTTCATTTTTTATGTATTTTTTGGGTAACACTGGTATTTATACCGTATTGATGGATTCGTTTGACTTTAATGACCGGTTTACGGGTACTTCGGATGACGTAAATATCAAGATCACACCATGTCTCTTTCACCTACTTGACTTGAATATCTAGGCAACGTAGACTACATTGAAGAATGGAATTACGATAGAATGTTGAACCACAAAAGGGAAGTATAATGGATGATCCCATGTGGCACGATGCCCGTGCTCATCTGCAACCCCACGTTTCAGGCAAAATCAACGAGCATACAATAAGAAAAGGCAAAAAGGAAAATCCTATCAGAGATTCGCGGTCAGCCACGAGGAGACCTCTTTCCAGACTCCGCTCTATTCACAACTTGTGCGTTGCCAAGTCATATGCGACGAGTCACTGGTACCAGATTTCCTGCTAGCGGACACTCTCCGTCCTATGTACTGTCTACCTAATTTCCCGATTTTCCCGATGTCGGGCATCTGCGGATGGCCGTATTTAGCCTTTTTTTTTTTTTTTTTTTTTTTTTTTTTCCTTTTTCTATTGTTCGGTTGTTCCCTGCGCAGGAACCTGTTGACTCGCAGGTCGCAGGTGGGGAAATAACCTTTTCTTCTTTTCTACAACGTAAACCTCGAAGAGAGAATATATAAACCATTCACTTCCCCGAATTCGCTAGGAAATAGAATCAGTGCATTACTGATTGATAAAGTGAACCTTGGAAATAATACGCCCGTTAATTCCAGGTTTCACAAACGTGACGTTCTCAATCTCCACTTTCGAGATTTTGCTTTTTTTATCTGATCCGCTCCCGAAATCTGGTGAATAAAAAAGATCTCGAATTTTTCGTTTGAGTTTTTAGTTTTCTTTTTCCCCCTTCTTTCCTTTCCTTGCCTCCGGATACCCTAGTGGAACCCGAAACGTACCCGTACGGCACGTCAAGCCCTCGTTCGCTTCAATCCGACTGTGCCCAGAAACAGAAACCTCCGGAGAGTGGAACCTACTGATGGGATCGGCTCTTGTACATAACCGACACCGACGCTGGTTTTCCTGAAGCTTCCCTCGTTTTCTACCATCCGCACCAGCTTAGCTTCTTGGTTCCTGGGTTCTTGGGTTCCTGGAGCTCGGGCCCTAATTACTTTCTCTCCCTTCTTTACTTCGTCGTTGAGCTTGAGCATTGAGCTTGAGCATTGAGCATTGAGAATTGGAAATTGAGCCATGGAACCTATTTCACGCAAGTCTGAGCTGCCCTTCGTCAATATGCAACCGCGTGTTCAATCGACTGCAGCTCGCTCTCTGCTGCACGCATCACCTTCCGACGAGATGCATGACTTGCTCTGCGTGGGCTTCGGTCCGGCCTCTCTAGCCATTGGTATTGCCCTACACGATGCCATGGACCCTGCTCTAAACCGCTCTGCCCCGGCCGGCTTCAAGCCCAAGGTGTGCTTCCTCGAACGCCAGAAGCAGTTTGCCTGGCACTCCGGCATGCTGGTCCCGGGCTCGCGCATGCAGATTTCCTTCATCAAGGACCTGGCCACCCTGCGCGACCCGCGCAGCAGCTTCACCTTCCTGAACTACTTGCACAGCAAGGACCGTCTCATCCACTTTACCAACCTGGGCACCTTCCTGCCGGCTCGGATGGAATTTGAGGATTATATGCGCTGGTGCGCCCAGCGTTTTGAAAACGTCGTCTCGTACGGCGAGGAGGTCGTGGAGGTTGTCCCCGGCAGCAGGACCGACGGCAAGGTCGACTTCTTCGTCGTCCGCTCGCGCAACACCGAGACGGGCGAGATCTCCTCGCGGAGAGCTCGTAAGGTCGTGGTGGCCCTGGGTGGCAAGGCCAAAATGCCCCCGGGATTCCCGCAGGATCAGCGTATCATACACTCGTCCAAGTACTGCACCACCCTGCCGAGCCTGCTGAAGGACGAGACCAAGCCCTACAACGTCGCCGTTGTGGGCAGTGGCCAGAGTGCCGCCGAGATCTTCCACGACCTCCAGCGCAGGTATCCCAACTCACGCACGACTTTGATCCTCCGTGATACTGCCCTCCGGCCCAGTGACGACTCTCCCTTGTATGTGGACCCCATTGGAATACCACCTGACTGAAAGCGATGTATACTGACGAGTGGATTTAGCGTGAACGAGATTTTCAACCCCGAGCGTGTAGACAAGTTCTTCCAATTGCCGATGGACGAGCGCAGCAAGCGCATTGCGACGGACAAGGCGACAAACTACAGTGTGGTCCGCCTAGAGCTGATCGAGGAGATCTACAACACCATGTACCTGCAGCGCGTCAAAACCCCCGACCAGACGCAGTGGCAGCACCGCATCCTGCCGGAGCGCAAGGTGACACGCATCGAGCACCACAACCCGGCCAATCGCATGCGCATCCACGTCAAGCCAATCCAGGACAACGCAACCGAGGGCAAGGAGGTTTTGGAGGTGGATGCCCTCATGGTGGCCACGGGCTACCAGCGCGATGCGCACGAGCAGCTGCTGGAGCAAGTGCGTGCCTTGCGGCCTGCGGGCCAAACAACTTGGAACCCGGCCCGGGATTACCGCGTTACGCTCGACAACGACAAAGTCAGCCAGCAGGCCGGCATTTGGCTACAGGGCTGTAATGAGAAGACCCACGGCCTTAGCGACAGCCTGCTGTCCATCCTGTCGGTCCGTGGTGGTGAGATCGTCAACTCGGTGTTCGGAGAGCAGCTGTCGGGACTCCCGGTGCAGGACACCACCCGGTTGCGCGCCATGCTGTAATTGGTTTCTGCTTTATGTTCGGAAATATTTTAGACACCCCATTCTGTTCTTTAGAGATTGGATTCAACAAATGATACTCCAATTGATCCCTACCCAACAATAAAAAGTTCATTCTCTGGATTTAGACTGCATGAATACTTTCCCACAAAACAAGAACAGCAAAAGGACCGAAGTGGGACTGGACATGCCCAGAAAACCCAAAAATCACCAAGACATTGCAAATACTTGGCAGGGTCTCAAGGTATTTATCAATCTATGTATCGTACTTGTACTCATACCGACTTGAAAGCTGGTGCCTAAATGTTCAAAACCCTCGCAAAAGCACTCTACAACTTCCGATATATCAGTATATGTAGTTATACATATCCCCAGATGACCTCTGATCACGAGCGATCCCGATCGACAATGCTGACCAGCTCGGCCAAAGCCGAAAATGACAGGAACCGCCAGCTGTGGACGTGGACTGTGCAGAGATACGCGAGTACGATACACAACCGGGACATTGAGTGGGTCCTGCATCCTGCGTGGCGCCATCAGATAAACTGAAATTTTTTATCTGATCAGAACCCCGTTGAAATCCGTTCAGCTCCGTTCTCGGCTTCCATTTCCAAAGTTTTTTTTTCCAAGTGTCGCGGGACTTGGTGGTCCCGTTATGCCGACATAGACGGTGTGACATGTCTTTTCATACTGGGCCACTCTCAAGTTACCGTCAATCTTTTTCCTCCTGTGTTTAGCTTCCTCGTTAGCCTGGCGGGTCCCCAGTTGGAACCAGAACCGCCTGCATGCCAAGTGCCAAGTGCCAAGTGCCAAGTACTCCATCTATAGGGATTGACTTCCCATCAATGGTATTTCTCATCCGCGCTTCGGCGATATCGGATCTGCCTTGCTGCATGCGCTTTTCCTTCCCCCGTACTCGGGCACTCGGGTTGAGCTTGCCCGACGACGGGCTAAATGGTTGTGAACTATGGCTCTTGGCAGTCGTGTAAATTGCTCCGAGGGAAGGTGAGAAGTGGAAAGCGGGTTTATGCTTGTCTCGGGTTGGAGCTGGTATCGGGAATGAGAATGGGCAGCTTTCCAGAACCCGTGCAGAAAGCAGGGATCATCCTGCAGAGGATTGAATGCAGGGTCCTGATTACTAGGTCGACTAGGGGAAGCACTACGCTAGTGGAATTCAGGGGTCTCGGAGAAGATAGTTCATTATGTAGCGTCCATTGTACAAGCTCTAAATATAAAAAGCGAGAAAGAGATAAAATGCAAAAAAAGGAAAGGGAAAAAGGGACATGCCACGCAATGCAACATCGCTGCAGTCATGCAGTGATTTGGAACCGAAACGGAGTATACAGATATCAAAATGCAAAGCCCTCCGAACACCAGTGCCGGAGAGAGCTCGCCACAGTTTAAACCATGTGTTCGGGATCATCAGCCGCCACACTGCGGTAGGCACCCCCATCACCACCACGAGCTCCGCCGTGCATGCGCATCGGGACTTCGTACATGTCGTAATAATTCACCACCTCACCACCCAACATCCCAGACCCGCTTTGATGCTTGCCAAAGATCGGGGCCGGGTCGCACCAGAAGTCGCGGCAGTTGCCTGTCACTCCGCGAGAGAAAGGATTGCGGGGACGCGCAGCATGAGGTCCTTCACGGAGCCCACCGCGCGCGGTAGCAAAGAAGGTGTCGATGCCCAGAAGAGATGACCATTGTTGGAAACAGCCGTGACGCCGTCGTGGTGGTGGAGTTCGTGCCAAGGCTGGGTTCGGTCCCTGTCCGGCGGCAGAGAGACCAGCGGCGTCCAGCGAAGTCGTGCCCGCCGTCATGGCCGAGGCAAAGGCTTGAGAGCTGGGGTAGGAACGGTCGATGTGGTGGCCTCTCATGTTCTCGTACGTGGTCTGATTGCGCGAGATCTGGACAAGTTGAACAGCGCACAGCATCGTGACCCAGACCAACTGAAGAATGATCCAAATGTTGATGACCAGAACAAAGGTGTCTCGAGTCGCATAGTCGCACAGAATATCATTGATAACGCTACATTTAGCATTCGCAGCCGGCAGGTCATTGATGTCTGAGTCAGTTAGTCAACTTGGTCATATCAAAATTGCGAGTGGGAGATACTCACAGCGAATGGTAAGCTGCACAAACAGAATGATGCCGATTTCGAGACACACAATATAGAGAACGAAGTGACGAAGGTTGTTGGCTCCAACGCAGTTGTCGATCCATGGGCAGTGGCTTTGGGAGGATTAGTGGGGACCAACTAGAAGCAGGCAAAAGAAACGTACTGATCGTGCTTTGCGACACAGCGGCCGCAACGGCGGCAGTGCTTGCTGCGAAGGGGCTTCCTCGACATGCAGGGCACACAGAAGTTTTCTTCATCGAACTTCCACAGTTCAAAGAGCTGCTTGACCATCTCTCTCTGCTGGTTTCTGCTGCTTATCTTCGGGACGTATCCCGGGTCCTCAACCATGGCCATGATGTAGAAAAAGGTCGTCAGGGAGAAGAAGACGGCGAAAAGGATGTTCAGGATAGGAGATGAAGAATATGTGCCTAGACCCCCGTTAGTTAGTCGATCGTTTGAAGGTATTCAATACTCACCTGGCAAGACCTTGAAGGCATAGCAAAAGCCAGTCCAGAACAATGAACCTGCGAAAACACCAGCCAGATACGGCTAGAAACGTCAGAACTGCATGAAGACAAGGGAAGCTGGAGTCCAAAATCACCGTTTTTTGTAGAATGCGATATTCCGAGGGTCCACGGTTCGCTAACTGTTGCGCAGCCCATTGCATACCAAACAGCGTTACCAGCGTGAGTGGGACGCTGATGAAAATGGCCATGTTGCTCAGAATCCAAACAGCGACGAGAATGGTCAGAAAAGGCCAGAGGAAGAAAAACTTCGCCATGAGACTCTTGTTCCGGACCCAGCCAGACAAGCCCATGGGCACCACCTTCTGGCTGCCATCGGGCTCGTAGCCACGCTCATTGAGAGCGCGAGTCCAGACACGCAAAGTGTTCATCTCCTGTGCCACGGTCATCGGAGACTTGCCGTCTCTGGTCTTTGCAAATCGATCCGCGCCGTACTCCAGCATCTTCAAGACGCAGGGCAAGGAACCCTTCACCAGTGCCCAGTGGAGCGGCGTCAGGCCACCTTCATCTACGGCATTGGCATTGGCGCCCCATCGCAAGAATAGATCCACGCAAGCAGGATATCCCTTGTAGGCAGCCCACATCAAACCAGTGTGACCTTGCTGGTCGGCCACGTCCACCGGGATCTCCTGATGTAGCAGTAGTACGAGAAGGAAAGCGTTGCCATCGATAGTCGCGAGATGAAGGATGTTATAGCCTTGGACATCGGTCAGGAGTGGATCCGCTCCGTACGAAAGCAAGAGGTTGACAATATAGTAGTGGCACCGTTGCGCCGCCCACATGGCCGGGGTGGCCACCGACTCTCCACCCTTGGCGTTCACGTCGGCGCCCGAGTCAAGGAGGAACTTGCACATCGCATATTGGTTATTGATCGCCGCCCACTATTTAAAAGGCATATAGCTGTTAGTCAAGTTGCCCATCACGTCTTCCATACTGGAGACTCGAACCGCCATGGAGGGGGCAAACAAACGTGTAGCGGAGTGATCCCCTCTTCATCGCGGTGGTTCGCGGTCAAATTCTTAGTCGCAAACAGATTCTGCATCACACCGATCTCTCCAATCCGAGCCAATTGCATGATATCCTCCCCCAGGGGGATTGAGCGCTTGGGCGCACTGGACCCCATGGTCTTGAGTTCGACGTCGGCACCCGGAGCGGTCGAGATGCCCTTGTCATTTGAGGAGGGCGTAGAGCCGGAGTTCTGGCCCGAGGGAGTGCTACCCTGGGTCTCTGACGGGGAGGACTTGGAAGACATTCGGATTGTCGTACAATGAGAGGCGGCGTCGGGGGGCACAAAGGTGTCAAATTTGGGAACTTCAATGAACGGCGGTCTCTAGGGGTACATGGCGGATCCTGGTCATCAACACACTAGAAACCTAGTAGACAGCGAATGTTGTCGCAGCTGAAGAAATGGTGGAAAGACGGGGTGTTTGGGGTTGAGCGTAAGGGCGGACTCTTTTTTTGGAGTCGGGGACACGTTCGGACGCTAAGAGAGACCCAACACTCTACTCTGTACTCAACGTTGGAAGTTGGAACCGAGCGAAACCGTTACAGACGAACTCACTCGTCTCACCTGAAATGTCTACAGTGGAAAAAGAAGCTCATACAGTATTTCTTTTTGGTCCAGGTTCCAATGGGGGTGTGACACGCACATGGCGGATTACTCAGCCACATAGGCAGCCGCATTCCCAAGTACTTTATTATGTAGTTAACTAGTTAGTTATAATTGTATCTACATTTGAAGCCTCAGATTATATTTTATATGAGAGTAATGAGAGTACTCATCAATATGTGCATTATACGTTGGTATCTTCGTTTGGGATGCTTTGCAATGTGACCTCGTCCATCAACATCTGCGCATCCACACGCAGTTCAAAATTGGCCAGGAAACAGAAGCTGATCTCTAGTTTGGATAGCTCATGTTCGCTCACTCCGCCCACTTTGGCCACACGACCATGTGGGTAGCTTTGATCTTCAAGGGCTTTGGTGGCCACGAGAAGGCCTGCGAGGACAAGCCGATGCATATTCTTCGATGTCACGCGAATGACCTTTTCTGAAAGTGCCATCCTTGTAATGTAATGGCTTGCGGCGAGTAACACAGCTGTGGACATGGGACAATAATGATGCAGCCGCAGCACGTAGTCTCGTATCGAGATCGGAGGCACTTTCTTTGACAGGAACTTCCTGGAGAGCAGCGCTAATTGGAAGGCTTCTTCGCGGGTCCGGTTGGCCGCACCCTCATCTCCGCAGTGTAGACCCATTGTTTCGATCGACATTCCTTCACCTCCCGGTGCCACGCTTTCCACGGGTGTGGAAACGAACGAATTTGGATCTGTACCCCCTGGAGCCCCCGCAAAATAGGCATTCAGCTTCTCCACGTTGTCGCAGAGCCGCTGCAAAGCCGTCTCAGGCAAAATGTCAAAGACCATCGCGGGCTCATTCGCTGGATAATGAGGTGCCGTTGTCTCTGCGCCGGCGGGAGAGCCCAGTTTTAGCATGGGTCGCGGGGATTTGGCCTCTTGCAAAGCGCACTCGGTCTGTATCAGGACGGCTGTCATGCTGGCACGGTTCAATGCCTGACGCAGGAGTATGCTAACGGGGCGGAGCAGGAATAGAGAGCGCACCCGGGCCTAAAGGTGGATAGATGCTCCTCGAAGAAATATCTCATTTTATGACACCAACAGACACGGGGGCTTTGTACTGGCGTGGCGATCTGAGATCAGGGTGTCGCGGAGAGGACGAAGAATGCGCGCACAATAAGCGACTGGAGTGTAGGGAGAGCAACCGGTGGAGATGCGATCGATCGAGAAATCTGTGGAACGAACGGGGCCCGACTGCCGGTGGTTAACGTCGCCCAAAAGTGCGCCATCACCGCGGAACTCACTATCGTCCAATCATCCCCCGCATGGGCAAAACCTAGTCAATCGCGGGCAATAAATAGCGGGGAAGGAGAACGAGACTTCCCAAGGACCGAAAATTGGAGGAAATTTAAGGATTTCAAGGAAAAACTGGGAAAGACTGGGAAGACCAGGGGGCGCAAAAGATAAGATGTTGCGTTGCATAGGTTGACCCGCGGTGTGCGGAATTGGAATCGCGCATTCTCCACTGTATACACGGAATTCTACGAGGATTTACTGTTTTCACTCTTCACTCAACGGCAAAACAAATTTCTATAAAAGAAAAAAGAACATCTTAAAAGAGACCACCAAGTGAGACTCCGTGCTCCGATTCCACGCCGGGTATCATAGTACAATATCTATCATGCGATGGCGCTAGACGTCAGTCACTGTGGTCAGAAGATCACTACCCCTCCACAACACGACTGACCATCTTTCTTCACCTACTCGGGCCATAGGGACGGGGGGTTCGTTCTCCAATGCGCCGTGTCCTGCGAGTCCTTTCGGTCTCGACCCATATATCGTCCTGGATTTGTATATTGTCCCGCCGAGACCGCGCCCGAGCGAGAACCTCAGGACCAGAGCGAGAGAGCCCGCCGAGCCCATACTGTATGACCCGAGGCTGTTTCCGAGGCGATCTCTCCTCAAGTTCGATGCGAGGTGCTCTCTCTTCAACCTTGCCACTTTCGCGGATTTGGAACGTGGTTCGTCTCTCCCGAGGTCGAGGTGCGCGGTGTTCAATCGTGATCGGTTCGGGTTCGTCGCTTAGTCGTGCATAGCCTCCTTGTTTTGGCATTGATCTCTCCAGTCTGGTGGGTCGAGTCGCGTTTTCTTCGAATGCACGCATGCTTTCGCGATCAACCTGTTGAGCCCAATAAGGTTGAGGCTCTTTCAAGGGAACAATTTTATGTACCTCGAATGTGCGGTCTGGGGATATCCGCTGTCCTCGTCGGGGAGGCTTTCGTTCGGTCACTATGGGCTCTTCTCGACGATACCGATATCTTGGGAACGTTCTGGTCTCCACTATCCTGGGACGGTCATCTCGGGGTCGACGGTTTCTTTGCGGCTCGGACATGGGATTTGAATCCATCCTGCGTAATATATATCGAGTCCTAGTGGTACGCCGTTTTGGACGGAAATCCTCTTCACTAAAATCCTCTGGGGGATCGACGATAAAAGCCTGCGATGGACGCTCTCGAGAAGGCATTTTGTCCCGCTTTCTACGACTGGCCTTGTTCCTTTTCTTGAGAATGTCCAGGAATTCCAGACCGAGAAGCAGAGACAGCCACTTTCGGGGCCGGACCATGTCCAAGCTTGGAGCTGGCTCGGAAACGTATCTCTCTGAAAGCCTGGATTTGTAGAAAGAGCAGTCCGAAGTCACCGAGTCACTGTCTTCGGAAACTTCAGATCGAGAGTACTCGATGTCGTCGGCGTATCGATATCTCAGCCACCGTCCAGAGCTAAGCAGGGACCGGCGTCTGAGGTGCCTTGAACGTTTCGGAGGGAGTATATCATAGGACGTTTCCGGGGAGTACGTGCTATGCTCGCTACATATATCGGTTTCGTCAATATCCGATAGCATGATTGCGAGCAGCACGGCAGAATGAAGGGCAATATATAGATCAGGGGACCCAGAACAAACAACGCCTCGATAGACCAAGGGGCATTCGAGCAAGGTACTTGACAAAAGAACAAGGCCATGATCCACTGGGCTGAGGCTGGATGTTCTGTCCTGTCCAAGAGAAGACATACAAAGACCCACGTACAAAGACCAGAAAGAAAGGTGCAAGGAGTAGTGTAAGGAAGAATGCCTACCTAAGTATAGACCCCAAGGGCATGTGGTGATAGTCATAGGCGCGCTGCAGGTGATTCTTTTGTTTCATCGCAGAGCTCAGTCGTCATTGTCCTTTTCGGGGATATAGTGTAGAAAACTCGACAGGCTATTCAGAGCCATAATGAACAAAGAAGACGGTTTCCGATCGCTAGTTTTATATACGGTCTTTGCTGGCTCTCCATAATAAAGCGTACTATAAGGGATAAGGCAGCAATGTCCTCTTTGTGGTATTTTCGATGTTTTCCTGACCCTTTTCAGTTGCGTGGCTGATATTCGGTCACAGGGGCGCAGCGAGTCAGCAGGGTTAACGTGAATGACGAAGTGGCCCCGATATAGTTATGGTGTGTCTGCTATAGTATTTAACTGCCTTTGGTATTTAGACTCTGCTAAAGTACTGGGTTGCTGACTCGCTTTTTTAATATTCTGCGAGTCATTTGAGTCAGTGATCGTCACGCACTTCTGTACCAAGTAGAACTGGGTTGACATTTGCTCCATTTCAGTCAAACATAGGACATAGAGAATAGAAACAGATATAGAAATAGAGATAAAGATAGAAAATAATTACTATTCAGATCGCATTATCGCATTATCTGCGGATTCTAGTTCCATCCTTAGAGCTCAACCTCGTCTGCCTTGTGCGGGGAACGAGATGGACACTCAAAACTCCTCCCGTTTCACGTGAAAAGCAGCGCGACTCTTCAGCGCCTAAAAGACGCTGGGACAAATACAAAGTTTGATATCCTCAGGATTGACTGGATGAGAAGTGATCGCGAACTCCTGCGCAACATGGCGTGTCATGGAGCGGCAATGCAGGACGGTCGTCGAATCACGGCTGCAGCTGCATGTTGGTTTGTCCGGGATCTTCCCGCATCAGGGGCAACCACAGGCTGAGATGTTCCGAGGGCCCATAGCTGGCATATGGCCCCCCAAATGAACTGGAACTTTGTACGATTTACTAGGCAGCATGCCCCCGCTCGTCCTAACTCCACCGCTCAAGGAACCTATCATGCATCTTGTCTCGCTGGTGGAGTACTTCCAGATTGAGCCCTTGCACACCTCTCTGAAGTAGGGCGAGTTCGGCCTCTAGACCTGATAATGCTTCTTCTTGACCGGGATCGCGCAGTGAAGTTTCAAAATGGGAATTGGTATGCAATGAGGAGGCCAGAAGCTGGGATGCGTTGTCCACCGGAGCTAATTGTGCCAGCAAAGATGAGTCCACTGCTGTCGCAAGGCTCCGTAATGTTTCCAATATTTGACTTCGCTTCTCGTGGAGTTCTTGAGCACTGCCGCCCTCCGCACGCGGACGAAGCACGGAATCGGGCGACACGCCGACACGTCGCAAGAGGCTCTCCAGAACGGGCTGCTCGAGCGCCGGAGTCAGGTTGCGACTGGCTCCAAGAGCCGCACCACATTGCATTGAACGCCGTCGGAGGGATTCCCGTCGGGAAGACGTCTGAGACACCAGCGGAATGCCTGCTTCGGCCTGATATAGTGAGGCTAGCTGTTCTAATAATTCACAGGAAGACTCTCGGGCTTCCAGCTGCGTCGTCAGTGTCTGCCTGGACAGAGTCATGTCAACTAAGATATCGATTGCCTGTTACAACATGTTTAGTCTAGACCACGTCTGGAGGTGGTAAACGAGTCACACCTGTTCTAGCTTGTGCTGTGATGCTGCCCGAAGCTGTCCATGTTCATGGTGGATTTCCCGAAGAATGGGTTCGTGGAACTGTTGCTTCGCGGCCATGTCCGCCAGTATCTCAATTTCTGGATACAGAGATTCCAGTTCTTCTTGAAGTGCAGGAATTGTTTCATTGTCCATGGCCGCCTGGCCATATTCGGACTTGCCTGATTGTATCGTCTCAAGGTACAATCGGTCTAGGCGGTAGTGGATCTCTTGCGCAGAGGCGTCTGCCAGCATTGCACAGAGATCGCCGGTTCGTTTGACAACGGATGCATCATCGCCATTTGACTTGATGTGGGCTATCAGTGTCTCTAGGCCTGCAAGTACCTTATCATCTTGCTTCAGTTGAGTAGATAGCGAGGAGAGGATTCGTTTGTTTTCTGCCCCCATTTTCTCCGTCGCAATTCTGAACCTTGCCTCCAGCTCGTCGGAAAGCTCATTGGCCTGTGAGAGGTCAGCGATATACTCTACAGAGCCCTTCCACATGATGTAGTTACCGCAATTGTCGTGTTTTGTCTCCCAGCTTCATATTTCTTTCGCAGCCGTCCAAGGTCTCGACTTTGTTCCTGATCCAAGTTTTCTTGCCGTCGCAGCTGGCTTTTGAGTGTCTCACACTGGAGTGATAGCGTTTCTGTCTGCCTTTGGATGGTAGCTGTCGATGTCTCGAGGGATTCAATCGCTCTTCGAATGTCGTCTTCTAGAAAGGGGCGTGTCGCATTCAGACCTGGGTCGCGAAGAATGGGCTGGAGGAGACCGGTATTTTCGAGTTTGATGTATCTGGTTCATCCTGTTAGCTACAGTTCAACCCGGCATTATTGACTTCGGGGAACACACAGATTCAGTTCCTCCCGGGAGAGCAGAGTCTCCGGCTGCAGATGCCTCGACACCCACTCCATGTTCTTGTGGCCGGTAGCCGGGTCCTTCAGAGCGGATTCAATCACATCTTTCTTGGCTATGAGATTCCTCTCCTTGAGTATGGAAAGCACTTTGTCCGTCGGGGTTCCGAACTCCATTCTCGGGGAGGTTATGTTTCGTGGGGCCGGGGATGTGGAATGCGGCACGGAGGTGGAGCTTGAGAGTCGCCCAATCTGAGCCGTTGAGGGATTAGCTGGGCCAGGGCTTCCCCAGGCTCAGCTTTAGGATAAGGGATGCTGGTTGTTCTCAAAATCTACCGGTTCCGCGTTTTTTCTGTCTTTCGTCTACGGGGTTTCAACAATTTGCGGTTAAAAGTCAGGGCCACGTGGTAGTACACAAAGTTCCCAATTGGGCCATACTACTTGGGATATCGATTCAATCGCAACGCTAATGACATATAGCATAGAGATATTAATACATAGAAGTTGTGTCCGGATTTAGGTCATTTTAAGCCTGGTTGGTTGCAGCATCGTCCACCCCGGGATAGTACCAGGACGTGACGGCAATGATAACATAGACAAGCACACACAGTGTCCCTTCCAGGTAGTTCGACTTTCCATCCCGCAAAAAGTTGCCAACGACCAGAATAGAGAGCACCAGGAGAACAACCATGAAAATCTCAAAGTTGAGACTCATATCCTTGTCCAGGCCCCAACCAACGATGACGGCCAGCGGAGCGTTCAGTAGAGCCGTTTGAATAGAAGGAGCCAGGCAATGGAAGAGCGCAAAATTCATCTGGTTGTCCCAGGCTTCGTCCACAGCCGTGATATGCTCAGCAGCCTTTTCGACTAGAGGAACCAGGATCAGACCCATGAAGTTGTCGGAAACGCCGCGGGCCACAATATGCTCGATCTCTTGCACGAGGAAGACGGCAGACATGCAGACACAAGTCAGGGAAATCACAATGGCCACAATGCTTTCCACAAATGTGAGCTTGGCCCTTTGGCGTTCCTCGTCTCCGTCCTCGTTTTGGGCCTCATCCAACTCGCTGTTAATTGATCGTATTGTCAGGGGAATTCCAGGTTCGTAAAAATGATCTAAAACTCACAGGATCTCGTTGAAAATCGAATGGCTCTGCATATTGTATACGAGGTATCTGTCCGAAGAAGATCAGCTGAGAGCTCCCCGTGCACTGATCTTGGTCGGTCCCGGGACTCACGCGACGAATGCAACTAGAAGAATTACAGCGGTTGCGCGGCTGATTGTCAATGCAGATTGATCCAATTGCGCCAATGTAAACTTTGTGTTGACTGATCCTTTCAGCGCGGTGTAGAAAGCGCTGGGAATCAGCAACCCAAAACCTGCGACCAGCAGTAGTCCCGTTCCAACCTCACTGACCGCCTCATGAAACACCTGCTCATTCCGCCTGAGACCTCCAAAAAAGAAACAAGTGCCCAGGCAAAGAAGCAGATTGGCCAGGATCGAGCCGAGGATAGCGGCTTGGATGACGGGGATCAGGTTCTGTTGGCCGGAGTTGTGGAGCAGGACCATAAAGAGCACGATCTCCACCACGGCGCTTAGAGTCGTCTCCAGTAAGACACCGAGCACTTTGGGCAGCTTTTTAGCCAGCTCCCCGCCGGCGAAACCGAGTAAGTTGGCGGATGGTACCATGGCGATATAGTTGAGGCTGAAGATCCAGACGTGAAGGTCAGGCCGAGCAAAGTGCATGACTATGGCAGCCGGGACAAAGGGCCAGAGGACATTGACCACCATCGAAGCTGTACAGACACTCCTGAAGCACACGCGAAGGAAGTGGAGCGGGTGAATCCCCGTGCGGCCGCTCTCACCGGCACTGTCGACACGGAAAAGGCCCAGCACATAGCGATCGGAGTGAGTTTTTCTTTCATGAGTAGGCAAGATGGAGCTTTTGTTAGCATCCTTCTCTTGCGAAGCCCCGATGTTTCCCCCGCTTGCCTGCGGCGCCGCAGGGGACTCGATGGCAACCATCTCTGGGCCCAAAGGAGGGCGATGCCGGAAATATGATTAGCGGCCAGACAATGGACCAGGGAGGTGGAATATCAAAGAGGGTCAAATCGGGAAGTTCTGCAGCGCTAGGGGTGAAAAAACAGCAAAAGGCGACCGTCCTCCGTATATAGAGAAGAGGAGAAAAACACCAGCGGTGTGGCAATGTGACACAGCCAATCAATCCTGGGCAAAAGTAAAAGATGGAGCTGGTCGCGTCCAGGAGGTCTTGGGGTCTTGGCAAAACAACCACATCCTCGATCGGTGATGCAGCGATGTCATGTAGGTCTCCTTTTGATCGGTGTCTCTCTGCTGCATTGCTGCATGGGTATCCCCAGCCTCTCCTTTGAATAAGTTATGTACATTGGCATTGCGACTGCGTGTTGTTTCGCAATGCCAGTATATCAATCTTCGTCTTCATCTCAGGGATGAGACACAGCTGTGGGGAATGCCATCTGCACAGCCACAAGCTTGCTGGGGAGCTGAGGGAAGCTGAGTGAAGCTGAGTGGGAAGTGGATCCTTGAAGATGATCTCCCTGACACCAACACCAGAAAGTCCGAGTCAATCAAACCCTGTCGGATATCCTTGAGTACCTAGGTACTCATCATAACACCACAAGATGGCGCTCACTGAACACAGGTCCATCGGCGTTGAGATGGCATAAACAAAGAGGAGAGTTGGCGTTGCATATCGCATGTGGCATGCGCATATTGCATACACGCACAAGACTCACATCATCTGCATTGAGCAAAGTTGTGCAACTGGTGCAACTGATGTTAGTTGGAGTCAAATATATTTCCAAGTCCAGACACTCTTTGGATAGTGACGGGCCCACCCGCATGCGGTTATCGTCGGCGCGGGCCGATAAGGCAAAAGTTGCGATGGCGAAATCTTCGGAATCTTCCATTCATCATTCTCATTCTCATTCCTCGACATTGAGATCTTACAATCATGGCTTCCACAACTAAGCCGGCTATTCCACCAGTGGCACTGGATACCATTACCCAGCACATCGGCAACACCCCTCTGGTGCGATTGAACCGTCTGCCCCGCAGCCTGGGTATCGATGCCACCGTCTACGCCAAGTTGGAGTACTTCAATGCGGGCGGTAGTGTCAAGGACCGCATTGCCTTGCGCATGATCGAGGAGGCAGAGCGGTCCGGTCGTATCAAGCCGGGTGATACCCTGATCGAGCCCACCAGTGGCAATACGTAGGTTCTCTTCCCTCTTTCCTGTACACTCTGCATTGTGCTAAAACGGGACTCTTAGTGGTATCGGGTTGGCTCTGGTTGGTGCCGTCAAGGGTGAGTTCATCATCGGAGAGGGAGATGAGATTAGACGGGTGGTTCAGACATTCTAACTCTTTATCGCGGCAGGTTACAAAACCATCATTACCCTCCCGGAGAAGATGTCCGCTGAAAAGGTTTCCGTTCTGCGTGCCTTGAACGCCACCATCATCCGAACTCCCAACGAAGCCGCCTACGATTCGCCCGAATCTCACATCGGAGTGGCCAAACGCCTGCAGAAGGAACTGCCCAACGCCCACATCCTCGATCAGTACGGCAACGAGAACAACCCCAAAGCCCATGAATTCGGCACCGCCGAAGAAATATGGACGCAGACCAAGGGCGAGATCAAGGCTATTGTGGCTGGTGCAGGCACCGGTGGTACGATCACCGGTCTTGCTCGGGGTCTCAAGAAGCACAACCCCAATGTTGAAGTGATCGCTGCTGATCCCCATGGCTCGATTTTGGCCCTGCCTCAATCGCTAAACGAGGCACATGTGAATGAGCCATACAAGGTGGAGGGCATCGGTTACGACTTCATTCCTGAGGTCCTCGACCAAAAGGCAGTTGACCGGTGGTACAAAACCGCCGACAAGGAGTCTTTCCAGTACTCGCGGCGTCTGATCGCTGAGGAGGGTCTTCTGGTCGGTGGCAGCAGTGGAAGTGCCATCGCAGCTCTGGTGAAGGCCAACGAGGAGCGCAAATTTGCCAAGGACCACGTTGTTGTTGTCATCCTCCCGGATAGCATCCGAAGCTATCTGACCAAGGTGAGTTTACATTTGAACTGATACATGTCTACTATTGATATTGAGTTTTTCAAGTTTGCCGATGACGACTGGCTGGCTGCCAACGACCTCCTGTCATCGCCGCCTGTCGAGGCTGCTCAGACGCAGCAGCCCCCGGTCTCTCAAGACCCCTTGGCCGGTGCGAAGGTGAGCGCCCTCCGACTGAAGCCTGTCACCACCGTGACTGCCAGCACCCCCTGCGAGACCGCAATCGAGACCATGCGTGAGAAGGGCTTTGACCAGCTGCCCGTTCTGGCGCCCTCCGGCCGAAGGCTCGTGGGTCTTCTCACGCTGGGCAATATTCTTAGCCGATTGACTCACGGCCGCGTGACGGGAAAGAGCCCGGTTTCCGAGGTGATGTTTGATTTCTCGAAGATTCCAGAGGTCGTGACCGACCCTCGCGATATGGGTGTCACTCCGTCGTCCAAATCTGGCGGAACGGATAGCACTCTGCCACGGACCAAACGCCGCCAGTTCATTGAGATCACCATGGACACCCCGCTCAGTGTGTTGAATCGGTTCTTCGAGTGGAACAGTGCCGCAGTCGTCACCGAGAAGGACGAGAGTGGCGCGATGAAGCCCGTGGCCATTGTCACCAAAGTCGATTTGCTCACATGGATGCTTAACCAAAGCAAGGCCAACCTCGCTTAGTCGGCTTTATCATCTAATTATCGATTTGCATTCCTGGAAGTGTCTTGTGCTTCTTGGGTGGAGTTTCAACATTCCTGGTTACTGGTTTGTCAATTGTTCTTTCGGGACCGGCGTTGCTCCTGCGTCAATCGGAGATGTCATGTCAAGGCTCCGGTTGGATTCAACTCACTGTGGAATCTAAATAGATTGTGCAGCGCGGGATTATCGCTGCACCTTCGCATAATGTTTTATAGACTCGTTATTCTTAGAGTGGAAAGTATCCAGTTTGTGTCGCATCTGCTTCTTCCTATTCCTCCCACAAAAACTGGGCGCGCCGTATTAATACAAACACTCACCGCTAATGAAATGACAAGGTACTTGCGATAGATCGTGTCCGTCACTAGGTCAACTGGTGCTCGTTACTCTCATTGATGATGGTAGACGAATTTGGATTTTTGAAGCTAGGGACCTGGGCCTCCACTATACAGCGCCCACGTCCATGTATGTGCAATCTGACAAGAAAAAGATTTTGGGTCCGCTTGCACTTGAAGGAGAATGGAAGCTTTCGAAACAGAGCATGACCAAGGCCGATGCGTCCAATTATGCTCAAAGACACATGCCAATCCACTCTTCCCACTGACGCACGCCGGATCCGAACTCCTCCTGCGGGTCACCCTTGACAGCACCCCCGGCCACATCAACCTTGATTCCCACTTGTTCAAGCAACTTGAACGTAAACACACCCCGGGCATCGTCATCGCCCAGCACGTCCTCCTCGGTCTCCAGTCCGGTGTCCGTGCTAGCATCCATAAGACCCTTGGTCTTGGATTTGCGAATCCGATCAATCTCAGCTTCAAGCTTCTCCCGCACCGACCCAGGTGGCAGAGATGTAAACAAATCCTGTTTGTTTGCGGCAACAAGAACCGGGATTTCAGCCTCCCGCTTGGTAGAAGATTTACCCTTGCCCATTGACCGCTTCTGAAGAACCAGGAGAACATCATGGAGGTAGGTCGCGGCGTCCCGCAGAGCGGCTTCATCCACTAAAGCTGCAGTGTCGACCATGAAAATAAGTCCCCGGATCTTCGTCTTCAGATCCTTGGACGACGACATGGACTGAAGCTCCGAGATTCCCTGAGAGCTACGCAGCTTGCCGTGACCGGGGGTATCCTTCAGACGATACCTAATCGGGTTCCGCGAAACCTCTTTCAGTGAAGGGTCATTGACAGAGCGAAACCGGTTCGAGGCAGTAGAGACGGTGGGCGGCAGACTGACGGAGACTAACGTCGACGCCTGAGAAGTGTGGGTGAGTTGCGACTTCTTTGAAGCCGGCGAAGACTTGGCTTCCAGCTGCAAAATATGGATCAGGATCTGGAGAAGTTATCATAGCTTAAATGAAAGCCTACCAAGGTTGTGAATGCCGTTTTTCCAGCTCCGCTGGGGCCCAGGAGAAGAAAGTTGCTGGACGGCGGCGACGCTGCAGAGCGGTAGAATAGGATGTGTAGTAACACCGGGACGCCGAAGGTGATGAGTATCGCAATGGCGATGGCCAGGGGACTGCCATCGAGCAATTTGGTGGCGATGCCCGTCACCGAATTCCACCCTGCTTGACTCGACATGGTGGGCTGATGGGGGAAGTTAAGTTTCACAGTGGAGTCCAAAAAGAACACGAGACCATTCGATAGCACGAACCATGCCATGGCTTATCTTAGCGCTGCACATCATTTGTATTTTTGCATCATTTGCATTCTTTTGTATCATTCGAATCATTTGAAGGGCGTTGGAATGAGAATCCAAACATAGTTTGCTTTTGCATACCACGGAGATGGCAGGGGGGTTGAATCCCCCTTTGGTCTTCTTCGTCCTGCAATTGGGTTCCGACTGTCTTTTCTCTCTCCCAATCCACTCAGCATGAGATTCGACCGTCTGCTTCCAGCTCTCTTATCCCTTTTGGGTACCGTCTCAGCTCAGACTGTCAGTGGTCTGACATTTGACGGCAGGGACTCTGTGAGCCTTGTCTGGGCTTTTGATGGAGAGACGCCTGGGCGTTATGACTTCTACCTGTGTGCCGGAGACGAGTCTACGGGGTCATATGTAAGTCGATCAGCTCTTAGTACTTTATACTTGGAAACTTGCAGGACCAAGCTAATGGATCAAACTACCATAGGAATCTCTAGCACGAGTCATCAATGACGGCGTCTTCGCACCAGGTGATTTGGTGTCTTTTCGCGTTGACCCAAGCATGGGTGGAAACGATCAGAATGCATAGTATGGGCAATCTCCGTATATCGGATTACATCGGGCTGAAGCTAACGTATTCTCTTTGTCTGTAGCTTTCTCAAGGTCGTTCCTTCAAGCCACAGGGACCAATGGTCTGGGTTCACCTCCCATTTCACCCTGACCAACATGAAGGGCTCCTTTTCCGCCAAGGTGTCTGATGCACTCAAGTCTATGCAACCTGTCGAGATGCCCTGGACCGCAGCGTTAGATGCTGGCCTCCTCGAGGTAGCTGAGAGTGGACCCCTCTACAATGCATCCACTCTTGATAGCGACATTCACGGTAAAACGACCGAGTCTTTCTTGCAGTTCCCCACGCCAACTATGGCCAACGAGATGGATCGAAATGAATTGCGCAAGCGTATCGGGATTGATCAGCACACCGTCCCTTATGGCATGCAGACGGGTCTAACAAAGTATGCCCCGATGCCCAAGAGGGCCGGAACCACCGTTGCAGACAGGTCACCGACACCTCAATACCCACCTTTTCCTTTCTCCATCGCAACCACCTATCTTCCTGCTCCCACGGTTCAGTACACGGACACTGCGTATCTCACATGGACTACTCACAGTATTGAGAACACGGTATGTTCTACATCTTCAGGCTTAAATAGCGTTGAGCTAACAATGGCCTCTACTTAGGCTGCCCCTGCGGCTGCACCCACGCTGGACAAGAGGATGCAGTTGTGGCTTGAGCGTTGGAAGGATTAATGATGGCCTTTATCTACTGCATATATATTTTTCTGGTGTTTTTACAACCTTGAATTGAGGACTTTGCTTTCCTCAAGATAATCATTCATTGTTCGAGCTTGTCTCTGTTGACCGGTATCACTTGAGAATTATGAAACTTTTTGTGCTCTTCCCACCAGCTCTCAAATCTGGAATATAGCCAAAATTAATAGTCATGAGAAAAGCAAGCTCATCTATGTTGAATATGCACTGCTACGTTCAGGTCATCGTTATGTCAGTGGTCGACGCCAACAGCTAACCGGATGACTTCCATTCCTCCAGTGCTGGCGTTAACGTAGGAGTGACTGGGTGACTGTGTCGGTCCTCGGGGTGAAACGAGATGTTCTCATGTAGGGCGACATAATCACTGTCTGAATAGCCTAGCAGTGACTCAATCGAGCTGCTGCGATGACCCTTGATATGCGCGATCTCGATACTTCCGTAATTCACTAGGGCACGGCCGACTTCCTTGGGCTCCTGGCCATGATGTAGGAAGTCTCCATTCAGAGCATCTGGAGAAGGTCGTTTCACCACCACTAATCGGACTGCTTCCTGCTGCCCAAAGTGGCCTTCTACACCGAGTACTCCGGCTGGGAGAAGACTGGCTTTGTTCAGAAGTGCTTCATACGCCCCTTGATCAATGTATATGGTACCGTGCGGCGTGAGCCCGTGGAGCAACCAAAATGTCCGTGACTGAATCGGAGTATCCGATGGGAGGAAACGAGTGTGAAGAGGGGGAGGTGGTATATTCGCCAGCTGAACAGACGGTGCGTCATTCGACTCCGCAATCTCCCGTAGTCTTTGCAGGTATTTCACAATGTCGTGAACGTTGCCAGGCTTTGAGCTCTTGGTGATAATAGTAGTCACGCCAGCACTGGTTCCCAGTTTTGCGGCCACGATCTTTGTGCTCATACCACCAGTTCCCAGAGAAGAACCGGCGGACGAGACGTCAGCTTCCAGCATTGAAATGTCGGAGACAACCTCGATGGGTTCGGCGTCGGGATTATTGCGCGGGTTAGCTGTGTAGAGGCAGTCGACGTCGGTCATCAGGAACAGATAGTCGGCCTTGACTGTCGCTGCAGTGATCGCGGAAAGGGTATCATTGTCACCGAATTTGATTTCCTGGAAGCCTCGTGTTAGGTTTGGAGTCCACAATATGAGATCCAACAAGGACCGAATACGTACAGAAACAGCCACGGTATCATTTTCATTGACAATAGGAACCACGCCCATGTCGAACAATTGCTGAAAGGTATTTTGGGCGTTGACATATTGTGATCTCTGATCTCCAGTCAGTGATGAGCCAAGAGCAATTGATGATACATGAAACCCTTACGTCTGAAATATCATTCCTCGTCAAAAGAATTTGGGCCACCGGAACTCGGAGATGCGAGAACAGATTATCCCACAGACTCATCAGCCGACACTGGCCAACGGCAGCAAGCGCCTAAATATCTCCATCAGCTTCGGTTCAATTCTCGCCCCCCTTCCTGGGCTGAATTTCGTGCAAGATCCAAGCGTTATATGCTCGTACCTGTATTCGGGGAAGGTAGGTTGGTCTTTGGTCCACGTCCATCCTCCGCAAGCCAACCCCCACGGCGCCTGAAGAGACCAGCACAACTCGGTGACCATCCTTGCGTAGTTTTGCGACCGTTTCTACAATCAGAGTCAAGATTGATAGAATGGGCTCGTGGGTTTTCTCGTCGACAATTGAACTTGTCCCTGTTATAACGGGAATGTTAGCCTTGTTCCGCATCGAGTCATATATATGTCCCCGCACCGAGTTTGATCACAATCGTCAGGCCCGAATCCGCCATGGTGCACAAGCCAGTCAATCTGACCCAAGTATCACAACGTCACCACCTGCAAGCGCACTGAAAAGAAATACACGGTATCCCGCACGTTGTCGTTCATGGGATCTGACGAATTGCGATTCCTTCGGAGAAATCTCCAGTTTCTGCCGGCGGTGTCCGCCCTCTGCGGAGTTTCTTCGTTTCGGACTGCGCGCTTCCTGAAGTCCGCGAAGTCAAGATGTCTGATTCTCAGTCGCCAGGTGCGACCGCATCTTCAAATGGAAAGCCGGATACCGGGTTTGTACCCGGAGATGACACATGGGCACAATTCCGCAATATCTACCGCATCTTGACGGGGAAGATGTCATCCGAGGGAATTGAGCAGTTCCGCGTTGCGCGAGACATTCGGAATGAAACAGCCGATTGCAAGCGTTGTGATGAACAGCGTGATTACCTTCTTCAATACAGTGAGTGGTCTTTGTTTGAAAAAGGGAGATCAAGTCTACAAGGCTAATCACTCGCGGTAAAGGTCCCGTCATCCGCTTTCTCAGTGATAACATCCGGCAACTTGGCGGCGATCTCCACAGTCACAACATCTATTGCCGCCGTTGTACCGATCGAAAGGGTGGTGGCTTTGATCCCGAATATGGAATTCTTATTTGTGCCAATGAGATGAAGGACCAGGGCCATTTGGAGGACACAATGGCTCATGAAATGGTCCACGCCTACGATCACCTGCGCTTCAAAGTCAACTGGACTGATAACTTGAGACATGCTGCTTGCACTGAGGTATGAGGCGATCTTCCACTGTTGGGAGAGGATATACCAGCTAATCGATGCTAGATCCGAGCCAGCTCACTGAGCGGCGAGTGTAGGTGGGCACGCGAGTTCTTCCGACGAGGACAATGGAAGCTTACCCAGCAACATCAAGAGTGTGTCCGGAGAAGGGCTGTCTTGTCCGTCAGAGCACGGCCTACGTGCCGAGATGAGGCTCACGCACAGCAAGTTGTCAATGAGGTCTGGGACAGCTGCTTCAGAGACACGAGGCCATTTGATGAAATTTACCGATGATACCGAACTATCCCTCTCACCCTTTTGTCTACGATCCCACTCAGCTTTGCAATGGTTTACCGCCCATTTGTACCATATAGTTTTGAATGTACGATATTTCATTGGCACCGGATAAAACCAAGATTAATAGCCCACATGTCCCAATATCTTGACCGGCTCCATTCCGGAAGGGGGAGGAAAAAAAAAGGAAACTCCGAAAATGCAGAAACTACCCAACGCCTCACTTAGAACTCCTGTCATCCGCCCAATAGATGGAGCTATAAAAAGAAGAAAAAAGACACCACAACACCCAATCAGATATGCAAAAGGCATCATGCCTTGCCGTCCTTGGAGGAACCCGAGCTCCGCTTTGCGTCTTTCACGCAGTGCTTGACAATCCAAGGATGACGCTGGATATCGTCCAGAGGAATCCGCTTCTCAGGATCCAGAACAAGCAGCTATAGCCAGTCAGCATTGCGGGTCCGCAATAGAAATTGAGATCAAAGCTAACCTTCTTGATAAGATCCCTAGCCTCTGGACTAATGAAGGATGGCACAGTCATGTCGGCTCTCGTAATTCGACGGTGGGTCATCACGGGGGTATCTTCGAAAGGCGCCTCGCCGACCAGGAACTCGTATGTCAAAACACCCAGACTCCACAGGTCCACTTTTTCGCTGTAGTAGTTTGTCTGAGGGCCCGTTCGCAGCATCTCCGGAGGCAGATAGTCGAGGGTTCCGCACATGGTCTGGCGTCGGTTGTTCGGAGCATGGACACTCCAACCGAAGTCACTGATCTTGATTTCTCCATGGATGCCGACGAGAATATTCTCGGGCTTGATATCACGGTGCATCACATGTTTCTTGTGCAGGTACTTCAGCGCCGCGGCCATCTGCGCAATGTACTGCGCAGCCTTCCATTCCGGGAAACGGTGCTCTTTCCGAAGATGCTTGTACAATTCACCCCGGCCAGCGAATTCGAGAATTAAGAAGATACGCTTGCTGTCATGGAAGTGGCCATAGAGCCTCAGGACATTTGGGTGGCGTAGATTACTTTGGATCTCAATCTCACGGCGGACTTGTTTCTGGACGCCGCCCTGCTGCAGTTCCGACTTGTGCAGCACTTTGAGGGCGCAGACGAAGCCCGAAGATCGCTCCTTGGCAAGGTAAACGCGACCGAACTTGCCTTTTCCGAGAGGCTTGCCGATCTCAAACATTCCGAGATGTAGCTCCTTTGGCACAGAAGGTTCACTCAGCGTGGTCGACGTGCGCTGCTCCCCATTCTCGTCCGTGTTCCGGGATACTCTTGCGCCCTGGGAGCTCCTAGCTGGCGAAGCAGGAACATTCATGGAGTGCCCCTTGCTATCATTGGTGTTTTGAAGAGCCAGTTTCAGCAAATGGGCCCGGTTCGGGTTGTTCACCTGGGAGGCACCAAGTCCGGAGAGGGAGACGGCCGTGGATAGAGAACCCTGGTAGAGCCAGGTCAGCAGGTGTTGCTTTTAATATGCACTGTCTTCATACCTTTTGCTTTCCATAAGCACGGTCGCCACCATTTTCCTTCTCGTCCTTGACAGACAGGTGCTCGAAACGAGCTTCCAATGTCTTGGTCGTCATGACTATGGTGACGGAGGGAGAAAAAAGGAGAAGACAATGGGGGTTATTAATGAACAAGAGAGACGTCGGGAAACGGGAACGGAGACGGATATAGAATTAGGCCCGTGCAAGCATCGTCAGTTGGCGTAGAGTCGCTGAGGAATCTAAGGAGTCCAAGTGAGGAAGAGGAACGGTTGTTTGGGGTCGATGGTCGCGTCTCCCGGGCAACGCCTTCGGTCCGCCTCTTTCTCCGCCCGCGGGGCTCTTTCTCCATATCGCCATATCGCCATATCGCTATCAGCTCGAGCTCCTCCGCGACATGGTCTAGCATGGATACCAAGCCTTCCGCTGCAGTGCCCAGAGGGCATGCGGCTGTCTCTCCCGAGGCCAAAAGGCCCAATGAGATCTCCATTCACGGCTTCCGAGTCTCGACACAAAAGCTGCCCATCCTGAAAGCAGACCCCATCGAGGAGATGACCAAAAAGCTTGGCATCGCCCTGCCAGAGATGATTTTTGGCGACAACTATGTGGCGATCGAGCATGAGAAGAGTGGATGGGCCATTAATTTCAACTCATTTGATGCATTGGACCTGGTGGACAAGACCGGGCAGTCAATGCTTCAGGTCGCGTACTCAAAAGAGTGGCAGAAAAGCAGGTACAGTGCTACAGCTCCAATTCATTATTCTTGAGAAGGTCCCGAGACTCACCGCTGGCAATTGACAGAGAAAACACACATGAAGGGATTAAAGAGGTTGTCAAGCCGTTCGACTGGTCATACAGCACGGACTACGAAGGCACTCTCAGCCCGAATGCGAAACCGTTCGAAGACACCACTAAACCAATCCCCATCGAGCTTCTGAAGCGTCCCGATCCAATTCTTTTCTTTGACGACGTCGTACTATACGAAGATGAACTGGCCGATAATGGTATCGCTATGCTGTCTTGCAAAGTCCGCGTGATGCCGGGGAGAATGCTTCTCCTGACCAGATTCTTTATGAGACTGGACAATGTTTTGATCCGTCTTCGAGATACTCGGGTTTACGTCGACTTCGAAACTTGCGAAGTGATCCGCGAATACCAGTCCAAGGAATGTGACTATGAGAAAGTCAGACAGGTATGATCGTGGATGTGAAGTATTCCCAAAGCCGTATCCCGCTTACACTTTCCAGATGCTTGCAGGTACCCGGGATGACATCCCAGCTGTGATGAGAGATCCCAACAGGCTCTCTGACTTGCTACCCACTGTAGCAAAGCGTTTGGAACGTGTGGTCCTTGATGCTTAAAGACTTGGTCTTTCGCCGAGATTTTCAAGCTCGACAGATACAAGTCAAGAGCAGAGTCATTTGTGTTTTTTATTTTTTCATGAACCGAGGCTAGGCCGACTCCCTCAATTGTCTGAATCTGTCAAGAAACTTGTCCCATGAATAGACGAATATGAAATGATCCTTCGATGAATCATCGGACGCTTTAGAGCAGCTGCAGTAATGTTGAAGAATTTTATCCAAAGATACAACTCTACTCTTTACCAAAATAAAAGCATCCAACTACCTAAATACCCAAATGTGCAGATTAATTTCCAGTGTAGTTAGAGAGCCCGTCATTGATCGCGGAGACAAACGGTGCAAACGCAGTCCAAAAAAGATCGCCCTGCGAGATGAAACAACTTCGACGCATCACAGAATGTCGACTGCACGAGCAACAATATTTTGGACGCGGGAAATCCCCAGGGCCCAGAGCCAAGGCCTTCAAGTAAATACTATCGCACATCTAGCACTCCGAGAGTCGAGTACTGACTTCGTATAGCGATGTTTCACCCAAAGCGCGTCTATCTCGACCACGTCGCAGAAGCCCATCGGCTGCAATGCTGCTTCGAAGCCGGGCTCGTTGACACGTAGGCCACGATCACCAAGCCGAGATAGGCAATTGCCGTCCACATTGCCTGTGCGGTCTTACGCTCAGGGATCTGCTGTCTCCCGCCTCGCCAGGAGTGCCGTGGCCCCAGGAGCGTCAGCCGAAACCTATATTGCGTACGGAATGACGCAGAAACTTTTTGAGGCTTGCTCAAGCCAGGCGGATTATACAATTCCTCAAGCATCGCAAAAGGGTGTGCCCATTCCTACCACCGAAGCGGGTGAACATCTTGGTGTTGGTGACAGTTGGTGGTATCGAGGTTCGTGAATGCTACATGCAAGTCCCCGAGTTTGCCTGAAGAGTATAAGGTCTAATATGCCTATCTGCAGAGCTCGGCCTTGTCCCGACGTTTTCCACCTGGTCGCAAGTCACCTTCCTTCACATGTATCTTTTGACGGTCCGATTGCGTGCGCTTCCTACTCGAGAGAGTGTCCAGACCTACTCTCGCCACCTGATCGATCATTTCTCGCATAATGCCGAAAATCGCATGGATGTCCTGCACGACATGGGAAGCCGAACCGTTCGGAACAAGTACCTGAAGGATCTCTTCATTCAGTGGCGCGGAATCATTGCTGCGTACGATGAGGGCCTGATCAAGGGTGACGCAGTGTTGGGAGCTGCTGTCTGGAGGAATCTGTGGAAGGCGAGCTCCACGGGCCCTGATGGCCAGGAAATCGATTGGACAAAGGTCGCGTGGGTGGTCGCCTACATGCGACGAGTCCTATCTGAGATCTCGAAGATGGATGAAGCCGATCTAGTCTTCAGTCTGAGTTCTGGAGACGTGAAAAGCTCCGGCATCTTCGGATTTTCTGCGCTCGACAAGAAAATGGCCGAGGGGACCAAATAAGCCCGAATGGGCAGGTGTAAAAACAGCTTTCCCTTCTCCTTCAGCATTTTGTCTTACTATATGTACATCTTGTTCAGATTCTAGCCCTTTACCAAACTACTTGGACCATGGACATCAATTGACCACATCCAGCTCTATTAATTTAGCTCTTTTCCCCATTGGAGACTGTTGTATTTGATCTAAAGAATAGCTTGCAAGGAACGACATGGTTTACTTTTTGCCAAATAGGTCTTTCTCGACCATGCCGCGGCAGATGGGGTGGTAGAAGTCCTTGTACTTCTCAAAGGTCTCAAGGGCGACGGAGCGGTTGACCTTCTGAAGATTACGGTATCTAAAAATCATACGGGTTAGCCTTCTAACCAGAGCCATAAGGCCGGGTAAACTTACAGAGGTCGCACGAATTTCATTCTTCCAATCCGACCCAGCAGTTCTGTGGTGGGCTGGATGACACTCTCATCGCCGGCCTTCATGCCAACCTGGAAGTACAGATTGGCCACCTCGATGTTCTCGCTCCTAGACAGTCCGTAGACATTGCCCATCAGCCTCGAAAGCTCTGGGCGGAGGGGCTTCTCCCAACGCAGAATCTGCTCCAGGAAAACGACGACCTGGTTGGCTGTCAGACCTTCCAGGTCGCTCGCTTGCGGTTTGAAGGAGGAGTCGGGGAGAGTTTGCCATTTCTTGGCAAGAGAATAGACCACGTCCACCAGCGAGGTGTCAAAGTCTGGCTTGGGGGGCAAACCAGGTGTATAAAACCACTTGTCCCAGTCCAGTTCATTCAACAACTTGGATGCTTCCGGATCCGATTGGAAGAAGTCAAGGATCGTCGCCTTAAACTCGTAGGAATCAAGAGACTTCCCCTTGAAAACAGTAAAGTACTAAATCGCAGTCAGCAAAAGCCCGCCCCAAGTGTGGATATTTGAGGGTAGCATACGTGAGGAATGAACCTATCAAACTTCGGCTTTCCTACCAGATTCTCAAGGTGGAACAGGAAGTTAAAGCCCTTCTCGTAAGGGACGCTGGAGAATGCATCATCCGGGTCTTTGCCCTTTAGATCGGTTACCAGCTTGGTAAACTCATGGTCGTGACCAAAGTGCTCCACAGAATCAGTCAGAGACTTCCAGCCGATGATGGCAGAGAAGTGGCGGTACGGTTCCCCGTGACTGCAGAGGTTAGTATCACTGGCAAGGAAGCAGTCAACTCATAAAAGACATACATTGCAGCCAGAATCTATGTACATAAGTTAGTCGGAGGGGCCAAATGCAAAGAGACTTTAAAAAAGACATACCCGTCGTTCGAGGTACACGGTCCAGCCTTCATTGAGCCAGAAATGCTCCCACGAGGCGTTGGTCACCAAGTTACCGCTCCAGCTGTGAGCCAGCTCGTGCGCAATGACATCGATGTTCTCACGGTCCTGGTTCTTCACATTAGTTTCCAAGATGCGAGATGTTTCCCGTAAAGCGCACCTTCGAGATAATGCTTGGAGTTGCAAAAGTAAAGATCGGATTTTCCATGCCACCATACGGGAAACTCGGCGGCAGAATCAGAACGTTG
Source organism: Penicillium decumbens (assembly GCA_027569385.1). Taxonomy (NCBI): domain Eukaryota; kingdom Fungi; phylum Ascomycota; class Eurotiomycetes; order Eurotiales; family Aspergillaceae; genus Penicillium; species Penicillium decumbens. Next base: position 71,780 of record JAPDEZ010000004.1, on the reverse strand, counting down.
TATTCGCCCCAAACATAGGGATACACTATTTTCTGTATTTTCAATTAGTCCCAATTCGGTCAAGTCTAAGGAAGCCGATATAATTACCTCGATGGTGTTGATGAAGGTCTCTGTGTCCGCCTCAAGCTCCCATTTACACTCCTCCAGCTTATCAGGGCTGGTGGCCACCACACTTCGGGGACCAATGGGCGCCTCGGAGACATCTCTGTTATGAATTCAGTCACGAGCATACGAGCGCGAGTCGGGCTATCTTCTTACCCGCTTGCAATTGCGAACAGATAACTAGGAATCGGGACCGACTGCTTGAATCGGTACAACTGATTTCCCGATTGAGGGATCGCCGAGGAGCCTCGAATGGGCAAACCACTTGTCATGACCGGGAGCGGAGAGGTGATGTTGAAATCAAAAGTGCTCTTGACATCCGGTGTGTCCTGGCAAGGGAAGATGGACCGCGCGTGGATGGCCTGACATTGCGAGACTAGCATCGGGTTAGGCAGAGGGTCTTGAATAACGGGATGTTTGCTTATCACCTACACATATACGGATGTTTCTTGTTGGAGGTTTGGGCGGGAGTCAGCCACTGGAGGGCCGTACACTGAGAAGTGGTTTTCACAGCGATCTACCGAAGGGGGCGAGCTATCAGTGACCGTAATAGTACGCAATGGCTCAAGGATATGATCAAGGTGAACATACTTCAACCTCAACGATCCCATTGAGCTCCACAGCCTCGTCTAAGCTGATCTTAAGCGGGGTACCGAAGGGTTCCAGCGAGGACAACAGCTCCCACTTAGATGGCTTGCCATCGACCTTCACGGCGCTGATGTCGAGATAGCTGGTGTCTAGGATAATTTCCCGAGACTCGGCATCAGTGATCGATTTGAAGCGGTGGACGACATTTCCCACAAGCTTCTTCTGGTCAAACAAAATATCGAAATTGGCGGTGATGTGAGTGGAGCGCCAGTTGTTGTAGTTGCTCAACGTGTTGGGATCACGCGGGTTAGTAATCACGGTCATTTTACGCACAGGAGATGATTGCAGCTTCAGCTTGAAGATAGAGAAAGATCGCGAAAGAAGGCGATGAAGTCCGAGCGGGGAGGGACTCATCGCGTTTCCACGTTTTTGTTTCTCAGGCAAATAATTTTTGGTGTTCCGCCTCTAAGCGGTACATGATGCAACCCCGAGAATTGGAGACCAAACCTCCAGAGAAGAGGTCGGTTAAGCTTCTATTTAGACTTCTCCCCTTGTGAGATATGTACGATGTATACCTATGATCAGTTCCAAGTTCATAGGATGCTTCGTATCTTGCACTTGAGGTGTATAATTCTACTTATATCCCCGAGTTACACCGGCTCTTCACTCCGCCAGGGGGAAACAACAAGTTCAAAACCCCCTTGTCTCCCTTTCTTTCGCACTTTAACCATTCTTCATTCTTGGACCCCTCTTTTTCTCTAGGGATCGAAGAATCGAAGAATCCAAGAATCGAAAAATCGAATCCTTCCTCCCCGCAATCGACATTCCACCGCCCGGCAAACCCACACGGACCACCTCGGCGGGACCGCAGACCCCTGAAACTCTTCCTTTTCTTTGTTGCCCTCGATCCGTGAGTGACTCGGCTCTTTTGAACTATACTAGTTCTCACTCTCAAACTGTGCAGTCATGTCTCTCCAGTCCCCTGCCTCGCGATAGATATTCCACTTTCCCGAGAACCTGAGATCTCTCTATTAAGCGATGCGTTGAGCGAAGCGCATAGTCGCCAGGATCTATCTCCCCCGGTTCTCTTTACGAGAAATAAGCCCCGTTGGTGAAGAACGAGTCAATATATCCGGATCGATTAATTTTCCCCGCTCAATTCGTGCGAATATCGTTTCTTGCATCCCCGTCGTGAAAGGTGCTCCCCGGTTCTCAATGCATGGCCTGAATATCTGAAACCTATCCGACATCGAACCGTTCCCGTTTTCGAAAATGCTACACCGCTCCGCTCTAGAAGATGAAGCCAGACCGTTCCACACCAGACGTCCCTCGGGCCCCCTCACAGAATCCCCCTCGGCGCCGCTTCCCAATCGACCTTCCTCGCGCTCATCCAGGCCTGGCTCCCGCAATCGAATGGCCAAGTCAAGAGCCGTGACTCCTACGGGGCTAGATGTGGTGACCGAGAATTACCCCGACCTTCATCCTGAGACTCTCAAAATGGCTAGCCCCATTAAAGAAGGGTTGGGCAGCCTGAATCGTTGGTCTCAGTCAACGACCTCGAGCAAAAGCCCTTCCGATTACACCGGCCATCGCCGCGGCAGCTCCAAGATGTCCATATCGGCTCACAGCCCGCAGAGAGGGGTGGGCCTGGGTGAATTACCAGAATTAAGCCTTCCCGAGCTTAGGGCATCCGATTTGTTTTCCACCGCTTCAACCTTCTCTCGCCTCGATCTCCCATTCACGGCCTCTAGCCATCTCTTTCAAAACTCGACAAATGAGCCGAGGGACAGTGCACAATCCTACCAAACAGACTATATCACTGCTCGTGCGGGCGGGAGCGCAGCTTCTGTGGTAGACGGGGAAGGTGATCCAGATCGACAATATGGTCAAACTCAAAAGGCAATGCTGTCAAAGGCCCTGCAAAAGGCAAACACGGCAGTTCTCCTCGACAATGCAGCCAACTTTGAAGGTGCCATGGAATCTTACACCGATGCCTGCCAGCTGCTACAGCTGGTAATGCTTCGTAGCAATGGAGGCGATGAAGAGAAGCTCAAACTGCAAGAAATTGTAAGTACACCCATTCCAACGCCTGAAAGGATTTGCCTCGATACTAATTGTCGTAGCGCGATACATATATGATCAGAATCACCGAACTTCAACGCATGGACTTCCCTCTTCCAGATAATGCCGATAAAGCTCTGCCCGAACGCCCTCTTAGTCAAGAGTCGTACAATGAATTAGTGCATTCATCAACGACTGATAATTCTGGGGCCGGAAGTCAGCAGAGCTCTGCGCATTCCAGTCTCGGCCTCCAAATAACGACCGAAGAAGCGAAATCTCTATATTCCGAGGCAGTCCCGCCTCGCCGCCATTCTCTGCGTCCATCTGGGCAATCCGGCAGATCTACTCCAGCGGGCGGATCCAATATTGCGTATGACGGTCAATACCTGGAAGCATCTGCCCAAGAAGCCGACGAATCAACATCGTGGTTGGACACGATCGATGAGTCCGGTGCGTCTTCGCCATCGTCGGCAAACTCGAAAGCGTCATCGGTGTATCTACGCCGGCGCACAAGCCGGCACATTAGCATTGGCACGGAAGCTGAATTTGACGCGGCTCTCGACGCAGCCGTGGAAGCTGCATATGACGAGGGTCTTGAGCCCGTCTTGGAGTATAACGACGAAGTAAGTGACGACGTCGTGGCCAATGCTCGTCGGAATATTGAGCTGGCAAAGCAGCGGGTACGAGAAGCAGAGCGGGAGGCGGAGGTTGCGATGAATCGTGGCCGTGAAATGCGCCGCATCCAGGAACAGAACATGGAACAGATGATGGAGCCCACGCGTGAAACGGACTACCTCGACGAAGAGGCAGAAGAGGAAGAGCGCCTTCTAGAAGAGATGACCAAGGGCTATGTGATGGACGAGTTCGAGTTCGGTCTTCAGTCCAAATCTGCTTTGCCCCGGGAATCCGACTCTAGCAATATGTCGGGAAGAACCTGGGAAAGTTCGGCATCCAATATCACCGGAGCTACTCTTTCCACCCTCCCCGAAGACGATGACATTCTGTCGCCTGACCAACGACCGGATTGGGGTGGTATGCCATCATCACCACCGTCCGTGGCATTGCCTCCGGTTCCCGTATCGTTGGACTTTCCCGCCCTACCCGCTCAGAGGGTTTCCTTGACCCATCCTCCTGCCCCCGTCATGGGCCCACCTCCCGTCCCGGGCGTACGAGCGCGGAGACTTTCAAATCAGGACAAGGATCTTACAATTGAAACAAGTCCACGGCCTCGAGCAGACTCGAGTGCCTCGGGTTTGTCCTTCTCAACACCTTCAACGAGCCGGCCGCCACCACCTCTCCCCAAAGACGAACCGTCCGCAGACGACTCCAAGGCTTCCACATCAGGCGCCGGGTCTAGCCTGTATCCTTCCAAACGTAACCCGTCAGTTGGCTCGTTCGTGGATCAAGCCAACCTTGCCAAAGCCCGTACCCATGAGGATGACGACCGTGGACTTCCACCTCTACCATTATCCGCGCGACCCATGGGCAAAGTTCCCTCGGCCCCAGATGGCCTAGACAAGGCTGATTCCCACCGAAAAGCTTTCAGAAACCGCAACGTTTCTGTTCCCGCTCCCGAGGCAGCACCTGGCTCTCCCACCACCCCGTGGAGCGGTTCATTCCCAGTTCTGGATACTCAAAATGCTGCGATGACAGTCAACATCCCCGTCATGCCTACCCCTACCGCCGCCTACTTCACGCAGAATGGGTTGCCCACAAGCGGTCTCAATCTCCTTGACTGCAACATTCACTCCCCCACTGAATTAGGCCGTCCGAACTCACTGGTTGCTAATGCGCCTCTGCCGCTGGAACCTTGTCCGGAGTCTTTCCTTCTTCGTCCGTTTTGGCTCATGCGATGTATGTATCAAACACTCGCCCATCCCCATGGCGGGTATCTGTCAGCGAAGCTCTTCATTCCTCGGGATGCGTGGCGCGTGAAGAACGTCAAGATTAAAGCTCTTGAGGACAAAGTGTCGAACTGTGACCTTCTTACGGCAGCTCTCTTGAAGCTGTCCCAGGTTGATACATATGATGCGGATGCTGTTTTAGAAGAGATGCAATCCCTTGAGTCTGTTCTCGACCAGGTCCAAACTGCCCTGTCTAAAAAGCTGGGCCATGAGGTCGGAGTTCACACAGCCCTGCCTCTCTTCAGACCACATGCGACCCCGGAAGATGCTAGTCATGCCGACCCTCCCCCCTCCAGAACCTCTGGCACTTCTAACAAGTCGTATTTACCGACTTGGAAGCGACTGCGGGCGAAGACTTCCGGCATTGGAACACCTTCGTCCTCTACCCCAGGCGCCCGTGAGAGCAACAAGGACAATCTCGTTCTCAGCTCCCTCCCCATGGCACCGGGGCCCACCCCTCATGCTAAGCGTAACGTCACCCAGCTCGAGTTTTCGGGCCCGAATGCCAATTACATGGGAGCCTTGGCGCGTCTCTTCGATGCTGCCCAAGTGATAGGTACGTGTATCCTCCGTGTCTTGTCATTTCCCTCGGTGATATACCGTGCTCACCGCCACACTAGATCAAATCGCGCAGCAAGTTGAAGATCCTGGACTTAAACATTCCTCCCCAACCCACGTTGGTTTGGAGCTCAGCACACGGCACGCTGCCGAGTTCTTTGGCTTCTACGTGTGCCGTTTCGCCCTGGCCGATTTGGGTTTGATGCTTGATAAGTTTATCAAGCGCGGCAGTGAGTGGGTGTTGGTCTAGGAAACGACACGAATTGCTACGACAGATGCCTGGGACCATCCCCATTTCTGATTCTTGTGCGGTCTTCAATGGCCGTACCTCTGATTTATTTGCCATGTTCCTTTTCACGTCTATATTGACCCTCCGCCATGTCTTTAAGATACCATGATTTGCCTTAGCTACGATTTGAAGAACATAATTGCCACGAGAAGGAAACTGCACCTATCCTTTTGCCTCTGTATCGCATCTTGTGTAAATCATGGCTTTTCTTCTTTTGATGCGTCTTCAATATACTCCCAAAGATAGATATGAGATGAGCACACCACGTTATGAGTTGGTCGAGGATATTGGCGTTGAAATGAATAAATAAATACGCATCATAATGAAAAGATGTGGTATAAATCTCATAGTTTAGTGCACAATGTGAAATTCCTCAACGTTGCAAGAAAAACGGGAGGGTAAAGCGGCACGGAAATCCCTTCTGCAGAGGGTTGAGACCAGTTCACCTGATCATAGGGCTTCCGTGACTTGTTGGGCAGTGGCAGGTGGATATCATAGCAGTAGACCGAGACGTTGAATATGGGATAAAGATAAGTACTGAGTACTGTATGTATATGTACCGAGTTCAAGTTCAAGTTCATCGAAAGTCCGAGTTCCCCACGTGGACGCGTCCCAAAACAAAGCAAAGTCAAAAAACACGCGCTCCTCTTCTTTCATCCTTCGCACCCTCACTTCTCACGCCTTTTTCGCCATGCCTCGCCCTGCGCCCAAACGAAATCGATCGATCAAGGCCAAGGCCACCAAGGCCAAGGTCGACGATGCTACTGCGGAACCGCGCGATCAGCCCGACGTGAACGCGTCCAAATCCCCCGAACGCGGATCTACGTTGGACCCTCGAGCCCTACGCAGTCAAACACCCTTGGCCAAAAATTATGATCAGGCGATTGCCTCGTCGCCCGACCGGCCGGCTACGGGCAGTCGACCTGGCACTGGCAGTCGGCCTCCCACCAGGTCTCGCGGATACTCGTCTACACTTTCTTTTGCTGGGCGCAATGGTGATACCAGCTCGCGCGTGCCCGGTACGCCTGGTTATGAGAGTTCGGTATTGAGTAACTTCCGACGCCGCCCACGACAGCAGAGTATCCTCCAGATGATGCAGGCAGAAGATGGTTCTTCTGATCTCGACGATGACGACTTTCTGGGGAGCCTCAGCCCTCAGGATGAATCTACGCCGCTGAACCTTCCCAGAGGCAAACCGTTACTAATGAGACCGGCCGGAGAGTCGCTGTCAGAATCGCCGTCAGAATCGCTCCCATCGTCAGCTGGATCGCGTAAACGCAAGCGCGCCGGGGTCATTCAGGTGCCCGGGTCACCTACTGCTCAAGAGATGGTCGAGGATACTCCAAGTGCTACGCCAGTTGCCCGTGATCAGCCACTCAATGTGTCAGAAGCTACACCTCGGCCATTACAATTCCCAGGGGTGTTGAGCCAGACCATGGCACCTCCGGACAGTAGCCCTTTGGACTCCACTGCAGCGCCTCGGTCACCAGCCCATAACAACTCCAAAAGCAACAAGTCAAAGGATCCGACGCACCTTTCAACAGCGGCACTGCAAGACAGACTTCTGCCTCGGAGGCGTCAACGTCGACGTAAACGCCGTCCAGCTGGTGAATTCGACGTCCCCAGTGATGAGAGTGATGAAGACATGCATGGTGCTGCGTCTGGCGATGACGACGAGCTGAGCTACCTGCCCTCGAGACGTGCACGCCGAGGACAGTCAGGCAAATCTAAGCCTCTTGGCAACGTGCGAGAAAAATCCAAGCTCAACAATCAGAAACAAAAGAAGAGCAAGATCAAGTCGGTACCGGCTCCAAAACCGTCGGAGCCACAGGCGCCGGCAACATACTCGCGTGTGCACCAAAGTGGAGAAATCGACAAGGAAAATGAATTGCTATTGTCTTCTCCATCCTCGTCACCCTTGTCATCGCCGCCTGCTTCGGACGCATCTGATTCCGAGGGGGAGGCTCAGGCAACGCGACGCTACGTGAGCGACGAATTACGCGCCGCAGCCAAGAAGTTTGCTGAGATCGACAAGTGGCAGATGGAATTTGAAGAAGTCTCTGCATCAGAGACCCAGGGCAGTCCAGCCCGTTGAAATAATGTATAATTTGATGTGTAACGAAGATATCCATAAATATTCCCGGCAGTAGCCGCATTCCCAAAGGTTCCTTTGTTGTGCCCCGCAGCGATGCAACAGTAGATTACGATTATGTAGTTACTCCTTTGCCCCGCGATTCTCATTCTCCCCGCACGAATCTTCTCTTTCTCAACTTCCCAGAATCTGCCCACAATGGACACTGTCGATTCTATTCTCGCTGCCAAGTATCCGGCCAAAGCCCATGCGCGCCGTGTCGCCGAGGCACTCAAGGCCCACGGCGACGCCGGCGCTATTTATCTCGAGGCGCAAAAAACTTGCCTGATCGAGGATAATGACGAGGCGATGCCATTCAGGTACGTCCGCTACCCGTTCGAGCCGCGTATGCTGATCGGAAGTGTAGACAGCGTCGCCCTTTCTTCTACCTTACCGGCTGTCTTCTGCCCGATGCGTCGATGGCCTACGATATCAAAGCGGACCGATTGACCCTGTTCGTTCCGCCTATCGATCCCGACTCCGTCATTTGGTCTGGGCTGCCTCTGTCGACAGAGGAAGCTGCGAAGCTCTACGATGTCGACCGTGTTCTATACACCACCGACGTCAATGCCACCCTCGCCTCAATTGCCTCAGCTCAAGGTGGGAAGACCCTGGTGTTTGCCATCGAGGAGCAGGTTTCCGAGGGCATTGAGTTCAAGGGCTTTGCCGAAACTAAACTCTCGATCTTGAAGGACGTAATCGGGGATGCCCGCGTGGTCAAGGATGCGTATGAAGTGGCACTGTTGAGAAAGGCGAACGACGTCTCTGCCAGGGCACACATTGCCGCCATCAAGGCGTCCAAAACTGCCACCAATGAGCGCGAGATGGAGGCAGCTTTCCTCAGCGCCTGCGTTGCCAATGGCTGTCGGGAGCAGTCTTATCACCCCATCTTTGCTGGTGGTGTAAACGGAGCTACTCTCCACTACGTCCGGAACGATGAGAGCCTAACGGATGCAGCAACCCAGAAACGCAAGGGCAGTCTATTAATTGATGCCGGCTGTGAATACCGGACATACTGTGCCGATATCACACGTGTTATCCCTCTTGCTGGGAGGTTCCCGACGGAGACTCGTGAGATTTACGAGATTGTCCTAGAGATGCAGAAAGAATGCATTGCGGTGCTGAAAGAGGGTGTACGGTGGGATGATGTGCATGCGTTGGCTCATCGCATCGCTATCAAGGGCCTGGTGAAGCTCGGTATCCTGCGTGGCACCGAGGACGAATTGTTTGAGAAGCGGGTCAGTGTGGCCTTTTTCCCGCACGGTCTGGGTCATTACTTGGGCATGGACACCCACGACACTGGTGGCTACCCCAACTACGATGACAAGGACCAAATGTTCCGTTATCTGCGCGTTCGGCGCAACCTGCCTGCAGGCGCCGTGATCACGGTCGAACCCGGCGTAAGATCAATCCCGTCAACCCCGAGATACAAACACATGACTAACGCTCTGCTAGATTTATTTCTGCCGCTTCATTATCGACCCAGTCGTGAAGTCTCCGGAGCTGGGCAAGTATATCAACACCGAGGCCCTGGAACGATACTGGGGCGTGGGAGGTGTGCGCATCGAGGATAACGTTCACATCACCAAGGACGGCTATGAGAACTTAACTTCGGCCCCAAAGGCCATTGAGGAGGTGGAGAGCCTGGCCCAATAAGTCTAGTGACCTATTTATAAGTGCAGAGTCCATTAAGTTCGAGAGTCAAAAAATGCATCGAACTGAGTACATGGCAGGTGATATCGCAATATGAAGGCTGTCCATAAGTTTTCTTTTCTTTTCTTTTTTTTTTGCCAATTCGGGTTCATATGCCACTCCGAAGGCGTTTTCTGGCACTACCTTTGCCAGTCGACTCTACCTCGTACCGGCCGGTGTTTTCCTCCTCCTTCTCCAGAACGATTTTCAACATGTCCCGCGCGAACCCGGGCACTTCGCAGAGTTCCTCCCATGCTCCTGCAACTTCGTGCCGCAGAACATGAATTTGCTTGGCCAAGGATGACGCGATATGTTGTCGTATCGAATGGTTTTCGGGGGTGTTGGTGTATACCCAACGGGCATAGGCCAGCATGCCGAGAGGCGTGCATTTTACGCGGTGGATTTTAATATGCGCCAGGTTTTTCAGCGCAGGTAATCCTAGTTTCTCTGCCAGTGTGTATATACGCGCGTGTTGTGAGAGCTGCGCGCCGCTTGAATCTGTCCCTCCAGGAAGAATCTCGGCCTGTGAAAGATTGTAGTTCCCGGTATACTGGAACTCCAGAAAGCATCCGATGGCTTCGACGTTCTCGTCGGGCATGTTGATACGCCGCTAGTTCTCGTCCGTGTATAAGTTATTATATCAGTCTATAAGTTCTCATAGAGTTGCTCACCGGGCCAGATGCTTCAAACTTGTTAATCAGTTCGGTAAGGGTAGGGGACTCCAGGAGGATGTTTTGATGAACGCGTAGGACAGTTTTGTTATCGTCTCTTCCGACGACGATATCGACAATTGGAGAGGTCAGAAGACTTGGAAATGTAAGCGGATGATTCACAAGAACAACCAATCTTATCGAGTGTACTCACTCAAGGAATTTGAAACGGGCATTCCTGCTTGTCGTGTCGTTCATCGTGTCCCGCGTGTCGCCCATCTCTACTTCGACAGAAGTTCCGTGGATGCCTGCATTCGAGTCCGGCTTTTTGAAGGCCGAGACTTGAACTTGTGGTTGGCCCATGGTAGGGTCAATGAGACGAGCGGAAGTTGGAGGTTTGGAGTGATAAAAAAGATGCAGACAGAAGCTCCAATCTTGGCTAGAATAAAAGAATAAAGCCGCTCCTAGTTATGCATAGCAATATAGCTAACTAACTAGTTAGTTATGTAGTTAGTTAAACAACAGAATCAGACCCACTTGACCCGATAAAGCTTTTATCTCCACGTGATCTTGATGGTATTCTTTGGTTCGTTCCCTCCATCAGACGTCTCCTTGTAGCTCATCAGATCATCAGATCATCAGATCAACCCCGGCCTTAATGACCTGATGAGCTACGCCCATGACAACCCTAATCAGATGTAATAATTCACAAGTCATCATTTTACTTTACCCCATCCAGTTACGATTTGCCACTTGAAGGATCCGAATCGCCCGAACCCAGCACAACTTTTCTCCAAATATAAAGAATCCTGGACCTTGACTCAATCTTGTCTTGTAAAAATGCATGCGAATCCTTCCGATAAGCACACTGATCTACTGCAAGGGCAGCTTGCCTCCATACCGTCAAACTCGGATGAGACCGATGCATCCCTGGAAAGACGAAGTGTACCGATCAAGGTCCAGGAGACCGATAAAGTCGGGCAATACCTGCTCACGACAGAGGATGTTGCGCTACTGCAAGATCTTCTCCGCCATGTAACTATGGAGAGATCGGGAATGTCAGAGAAGCGTCGCTTTCGCTTTCAAGACCTGGAGTTTACCCGGCAATTGAGCAAGTTTGATCGCCAGAATCCGGAATTCAGCTCTTCGCAGTTTCGCGGTTTCTTCACACTTTCCTGGTTGGGCGTGGCCTTGTTGCAGGTCAAGGTTGCGGCCAATAACTGGAGAGTCTATGGGTCCATTTGGGGCAATAACGAGATCATCCGCCTCATGTTCCGCAAGGACTTACTGGTCCTGGGCCTGACGGACATCGTCCTGTGCGTGTCTACGGTGTTTTGTCTCGGGCTTCAGCGAGCAATCCGGGGCGGATATTTGCATTGGAGCGGCCTTGGATGGGTGCTTCAGAATGTATGTATCCTAATCCTCCGTCCCTTATTTTCTCCCCTGTCCAGCTAACACACGACAGATTTGGCAAATGACATATCTTGCCGGTTTCAGCTGGTGGACGTACCATCGTGACTGGCCGTGGACACATACCGTTTTCATAGTCCTGCATTGCTTGACGATGTTGATGAAGCAGCACAGTTATTCCTCCTACAATGGCTACTGTCAGTGACGATTTCTTGACCGGTGAACAAACCGCCACTAATAAGGACCAGTGTCAGAATTATACGATAAACGTGAACTGTTGACGACGCGACTCCGGCAGCTAGAGAAGCAAAGCGACGACCACCCATTATCGACCGGGCATGCGTCCGCAGTGCACACGGAAATTGATTCTGATATCACCACTTTGGAGCGGCGGCATGAGGGACAACGTTCAGCAGATCTCAAGGACCTCCTCGCAAGCCGCGATACCGACCATCTTCTATCGCTTGCTGAAACGATCGAAAACAGGACCCCCCTAAAGCCCTCTCAGATGAAGTCACTCAAAGCTCTACTGGAACGGGAAATTGAGCTGTTGTCCGAAGGGCTCCGTGGTCAGTTTTCTTCCTCAAATCACTACCCACGCAACTTGACGGTAGGGAATTTCTGTGATTTTATCACCTTGCCCACGTTGGTCTATGAACTTGAATACCCGCGGACCGAACGTGTGGACTGGGCCTATGTTGCTGAAAAGACGGCCGCCACCTTTGGCACCATCGTAGTCATGATTGTCGTTTCACAATCTTGGATATACCCAGTCGTGGTGTCGGCCTTGCGCATGAAGGAAGAAGGGCTCCCCGTGCAGCAGAGGCTACAAGAGTTTCCTTGGGTCATCAGTGACCTTCTCTTCCCGTTCATGATGGAGTACCTGCTGGCGTTCTATGTGATATGGGAGTGTGTGGTGAGTGCTCTCCATGTCCTGGATGCTTCCGATGTCATAACTGACTCACAGACTTCAGCTCAATGCTCTGGCCGAGATCACCAGATTTGCAGATCGTGGTTTTTACGCGGACTGGTGGAATTCAGTCTCCTGGGACCAGTTCGCTCGCGATTGGAACCGTCCAGTACACAGTTTCCTGTTGCGGCACGTGTATCATAGCTCCATCAGCTCTTTCAAGCTGTCACGGGTTTCGGCCAACCTGGTGACATTCTTCTTGTCGGGGTGTATTCATGAGCTGATCATGCTGTGTATTTTTCGGCGCCTGCGAGGCTACTTGCTCTTGCTTCAGATGTCACAGCTGCCACTCGTCTCATTGAGTCGGACGCGCCTCATGCGTGATCGGCGACTGGTGGGCAACATCTTCTTCTGGCTGGGCATCTTCACCGGGCCGAGTTTACTATGCAGCTTGTACTTGATCATATGATTGTATGATTGTTCTCACCTCTTTATACGGGGTAGATTCATTATGGAGCGTACTGTATAAGCTAGTGGAGACCGGCTTAGACGGGTAAAGACGGGGTACGACGGGGCTTTTTGCCCGAGAACTGTGACCCCACATTGATATCATCGTTCATTCTAGACTTCTCAACTTTCCCAGCTTTCCTCAATCTATATAACTACTTCCAAGTAGACTAATTATGGCGTCCAACCCTCCCGCAGCTTGCTGTACTGTCGGTGTGAAACACCAAGGTGAAGCCAAAGGCCAGTTCCAGCAGATCGGCGATGGTATAAAATCATCTCCCCTTCAACTCCTCCCGGAAGTACGGCTAACCATCACAGTCGAGGCCTACATCTCGCACCCAGCCGATCACTCCACTAAACGGGCGATTCTTCTGCTTACCGACGTGATCGGTCACCGATTTATCAATGCCCAGCTGATTGCCGATCAGCTAGCAGCAAATGGCTACTTTGTTGTCATGCCGGACCTGTTCCACGGTGATCCAGTGCCGCTCAATCTCCCGACTGGATTCGATCTGATGGCCTGGTTAAAGGGTCCTCCCGGTCACCTTCCGGACCGCGTGGAGCCGGTGGTCCAGGAGGTATTCAAGGAAATGAAGTCCAGCCTGGGCTGCCAACGTATCGGTGCAATTGGATACTGCTTCGGAGTAAGCATCCACCTTCACTCCCTCTGTTTGCAAGTAGTCGCACGCGTGCTGATACAATGGCACTTCCTTTACAGGCCAAGTATGCTGTCCGTCTACTTCAACCTGGTGGCTGTGATGTCGCCTACTTGGCGCATCCCAGCTTCGTTGAGGCTGATGAGCTGGCAGCCATCAAAGGCCCGTTGTCTATTGCTGCTGCCGGTCAGTTTCTATCTTTGCTATCCGTTCTACAGAGTGGCTAATCGAGACATTTGGGGAATTAGAAACCGACTCCATCTTCCCGGCCTCGAAACGCCACGAATCCGAGGGGATCCTGGCCAAGACGGGCCAACCTTATCAGATCAATCTATTCAGCGGCGTGGAGCACGGGTTTGCCGTCCGGGCTGACATCACCAAGCCGATCGTTCGATTCGCCAAGGAGTCGGCCTTTACGCAGGCTGTGATGTGGTTCAACCAGTACCTTTAGTGTCTACATCGGCGTCTACAGCATTCCTTCTTGAAAGTAGTAACATCCATACCTCTTATTTTGGGCTCGAACCACTCCTCTAGTTCGCCATATTCCACAGCAGAAGATGATACATGCATCGAAAAGACAAAGCATAATTTGAAATATTCGCCAAAAAGCTACAGCCACGGCACTCTGGACAGAAGCTATCAGCGTATGCTTAGGGACACTCCGCTCGGAATGTAGATATGTAAAAGCATAGTCAGTATAGGCGAAGGCATGGGCCATTGTTACATCTTCTCGTGCGTTGCCATGAGGGAACCTGTAAACACGGTCAGTAGTCGAACGTATGAATGAGTGGAACTTGAATATACCGATGAAGGTGGTGACCAGACGGGAGCGCACTTGGCAGATATCCTCGGGTACCAGCCAGATGGTGGCACCCATCTTTCTGGCAATGCTGATACTCAACTTGGCGTTGGCATATGCCTCCTCGTCGGAGCGGCCAGGAGTAACCAGGTCGTAGTCTACGTAGCTGCTCTTCATACCGTTGAGCACATCCAGGAGGAATAGACCAGATCCAATAGACGGATCCTTGAAGCTGCGGATCGTAGAAGACCGGCCGCCGCTCTTGGACATATCGTTCGCCCACCGAATCATTTCCGCATCCGTGATCTCACGCTTGCCCAGCCGTTGTGCGAGGGCGGACAGGGTTCTGGTGATATCCCGGCGCATCAATTGCCACACCAAGCCAAGTGTGAGGGTCCGCTGGCCGTCAGTGATATCGGCACCCTGCACACCCACCAAAGAAAAGCCGTGGTGCTTTCCAAGCTCGATGGAATAGTTTGTGTTTTCCACCGCCTTGAATCGCATCAGCTCAGCACCCGAAGCCGGAGGCTTATTCACATGCCTCCAGTTAACGCTGCCCGGAATAACCTTATCGTAGGCTTGTAGTAAAACAGTACCATCGCGCAGGTCATCAAACAGCGAATTGACCGCCGGCTGCACATCCAGCGAATTAAGCCAGAGGGTGAAGACTCTGGCCTCGCGCTCACCTTCGGCGTCAAAGTCTTCGACTTCGAGCTTCTCCTCTTCGGTGATAGGATCAAGTCCCGGATGCGTATTGAACAAATTGGCAACGAAAGCGAGGTTGAGCTTAGGATTCCCAGCGACCAGTGAGGTGGGGGTCAAGAACTTGCGACAATCCAACTTCTCTGCGTTTATGAGGACTTCCTCTGCACGCTGAAGCAAGTCCCTGGTCTGGAGAGGACTACGGGAGCAGACTTCAGGTGCCAGTTGGTTCAGAAGAACGGTGTAGTTCTCACCATCCTTCACGTCAGTGGAGAAGTTGTTCACCCTGAGATTGGAGGGTTAGCCACGAAATTATCTTATCCAAGGCTCACGAAGCCCGGTGGGATGCAGGGCAGCTTACCGTCTCTCCCATTTCGCGTTCTTGAGGTGGTAGTTGAACCAACGGAGCAGGATCTGCTCTGGTGGTAAGCGCAGGAACTGCTCCAGAGTCTCATCTTCTTCCAGAAGTCGATAAAGTTCGGGGTGCAGCTTGATGTCGATCTTGCCCAACAGACCACGGCGAATGATTTGCCAGATCAAGCCGAGAATGAGATGCTCCCGAACCTCAATGATATCCCCGCTTCCAATATTCACGACGGAACAGCCGATGCCCTTGGCCGAGTTGATGACGATATTGTTATTCTCGGTCATGTGGAAAGCATTCAGTTCCTTGATCTTCTTTCCAGCCTTGTTCAGAACACGCTCATCGATGGTGTCTGGCACGCTGTCGTTGATCAACTTGGCGAGGACTAGGCCGTCCTTACACTTGTCGAACATCTCGAACGTGTCGGTGGGGAAGGGCAGAAGATGTCCAATGTCTGGGTCGCCGGCCAGGACGGCATTGATGTGTCTCGTGAATTCGGTTCGCTCATCTTCGTTGATTGTATGGGTGACGTTCGCCGATGACCCTTGGACGTGAATTCTGCCCCCGACGCTGCCTTTGGAAACATGCCGGGATCCGCCAGCGCCAGCACCGGCTCCAGCTTGAGCTCCTTGGATCACAGCCGCGGGGCTCGAGCCACCCTGAGCACCAGGAGCCGGCCCTGAGCGGAGTCGCGACACCAGCTGCCATGCATTAGTTTCTATCCGGGCGAGAAAGGAGGGGGCGGGGGCGGGGCAAGGGGAGGGGGAGGGGGAGGAAGGGGTTCACGTTTCGAAACAGCCACATACATCGATGTAATCCTCGAGCTCGACGCGCCGAGAACTGTCAAGTTCTACGCCCTTCAGGGTCTGCCGTACCACATCGTACGGCTGCCGCTCCGACTGTTGGGTCGCTTTAATCACAGAAGCTTCGTCGAGATAGCCACGATCGTCCACGTCCAGTTTACGGAATGCATCCTGGAGAGCGAAGATCTCGCCCTGGTCCAGCTGCGGAAACCGTCTATCGAAGTGAAAGAATCACGCATCGTCAATTCATGCCATTGGGGTATAGGGGGAGGGATAGGATCTAAGGAACACGCACTTCTGCAGCTTGAGAACGTTCATCTCGAGATGCTAGAGGGAGGGTCGCCGAAGGACCTCCAAAACTAGGGTGGGAGAAATGAGGGAAAGGGGAAGAAAGACAGTTCCCTGGAGTAAAACGGACCAAGATACAAGATGAGGCGAAAATGAAGAATTGGGCACAAGTGTGCTGAGGGCAGTGCAAGGTCAAAGAGGCAACCGCGTATACACAGAAGAAAGTAAGTGGGGGGTGAAGAGCCACCGTGTATGTATGTTATGTATGTGCCCCGTAAAGGGCTTTTTTTACTAAGCTGATACAACCTAGGTACTTATTCTACCGTGTGATTATTATGTCCCATAAAGTACACAAAATGGCACTCCGTACACACCCGACGTTTCCGTTACACGAGCCGCTCAGTGAAGCTGCTGCCTTTTGATGACGTCGGGAGCCCGACACACACCAGATTTTGACCTCTAGCGTAACTATGTAGTTATTCATTCTCGTCTTTTTATATCGATATGCGGGGATCGAAGGGATCATAGTGGCTATTATGGGATATCTTTGTAGCACTGGAACCGTACACACACAATATATATAAATAAAATTGGTCATTTTCCATTTCCAAGTGTTTCCCTGCCTGGTATGTTGATAGGGAAAATGCGAATGTGCTCTTCGATCGTAACCAATTGCTTCGCCCCAACTGAGTATTAAAGAATGCAAGCGCAAATCGAAGCTCTGCGACGCGGGACAAGCGGGATTACATCATGCGGGACAGTCATCCAAAACAACTAACTACGACCATTCTGACAGCTTTGGCCAGCTTCAAAGGTCGCACATCCCTGACCCCATCTCATCAATTTCCCTCTGATCAGATCAATTCGACCCCGTCCATCTTGATTCGCTTCACAACTCTCATCCGGGCGCGCCCCACGTCCATGGCGGGTGCCGACCAGAAATCATTTCTGGGGACCTTTTCCCCGTGGAGTACCCCGAGAAGTTCGACCCCTCAGCCCGATCGTTCTCGAGGACCGGATGTCCTGCAGCGGTCGCAAGGGGAGGACCACACGGTGACCCATAGGCATAGGTTGAGCCTGCGACACTATCCTTCTGACTGCCCTCCATTGAAAGTGAGATGGTTCTATGCCGTCGATTCCCCGAAACGGAAGCCTGCCCCGATCGATCAAAAAGGGCCGGATCAGAAGCCACTGCCTCCTCCCAAGAAATTCATACCCTTCTCGTCAAAAGACTCGCAATCAATTGAAGCCACCTTCCAGAAATTATCAGATGTCGAAGACGCCCAGGAACATAACCCAAGGCAGGAACCTGCACAACAAGTGCCAACCAAGGTTCCTGTGAATGAGGACTATCTGTTTGATGTGGATGTGGAACGGCGAGAGCTGAGCCCGGCTTATTGGATGGGCCCCGTCTATGAAGTTCGTCGTGGAACCTGGTTTTTCCAGGATGGCTCGGGCTTGAAGCCATGTGAAGAGAACCTTGCGACACAGCTCGAGGAGGGATATTTGAAATTACGACCATGGAGGACAGATAGAGCTGAGATCAGACCGTCCGAACCATCCGCGTTGGATTTGCGCGGATCACAAGATCCAGACTCAGCCAAGTCGCATGCCCAGCCCCAAGGTGGAAACGGATCGACTGCGCCCCCGTCGGGTCCCCAGCAGTATCGCTTGTTTGGCGCATACATGAATAGAATCGTCGCTTACCAAGATGCCTCCACAGCCTGGCTCACCACCGATGACTTCATGTCGCGGGTCAGTACCACAGTATATCAGAAACTAGGCGGCGTCCCCGGCCGCAAAGTAGTTCGCGGTTTGGTTGAATCCAGGCGTGCAAAGGAGACATTCGACTCAAAAGGGCCAGAGCGAAAGGCCGTTGAGAAGACCCTAAGCGGTACCAGCACCGAGATCCCCGCCACAGAGACCAAGAAATCGACCGAGCCGCTCTCGGTGGATGCGCCCGCGTCGGAACTGCCGATCGAATTGGAAAGTGCAGAGAGACGGCCGAAGTCAACGTTGGAGCGGCAAATGTCGTCGCTTGCAGGAGAGCCTCAAAACCCGGCCGAGCTAGAGGAGCAAGCCCGTAGACAGGAAGAGCAGGAAATGGAGGACTTGAGAGAAGTCGACAGTGAAGATCGAGAGCGAGAGGTGGACCACTTGATCCTGGTGACTCATGGCATCGGTCAACGGCTCGGGTTGCGATTGGAGAGCATCAATTTCATCCACGATGTGAACGTGCTGCGGAAGACACTCAAGGGAGTTTACAAGGCCTCCCCAGACCTCCAAGCCCTGAATTCCGCTTTCACAGACAACGCCAGCAACTGTCGGGTTCAAGTGCTCCCTGTGTAAGTGCATATTCCACCAGCCGGTTGCTACCAGGGAAAGAACTGACCCTTCCATACAGATGCTGGCGTCATCTCCTGGATTTCCCTTATCGAGGGGTTCGGCAGAACCGAAAGGAGCTTGACCTGACCGACGCCGACGCCCTTGAGGATGATGCATATCCTAGCTTGGCCGACATCACACTAGAAAGTGTCCCTGCCGTTCGAAATCTCATATCAGACCTGGCGATGGACGTGCTCCTATACCAGAGCGGGTATTGTGAGCACATTTCTAATATTGTGAAACAAGAGTGCAACCGAATCCTTCAACTCTACAAAAAGCGCAACCCTTCTTTCCAAGGGACCGTTAGCTTCTGCGGTCATTCTCTCGGCAGCGCAATTTTGTTTGATATCCTATGTCACCAGCCTGCTGAACCTGATGCCGCCAAGCCGGCGGCCCAGGAAAGTGAAGATGTCTCGGACCAGCGAAATTCAGGCCGAAGCGCCTTGAATTTTGAATGCGAAGAATTCTTTTGCCTTGGGTCTCCCATCGCACTCTTTCAGATGCTGAAGGGGAAGACTATCGCTGGATACTCCTCTCTCCGTGCGAGAAACCGCAACAGTGCCCTTGAAGTCGAGATTAATCCTACGGTACTGGGTTCTCTGAGGGCTTCCAACCGAGACTCGGGCGGCAGTGCCCGGGGTGACTTGGGGGATAACTCTGCCATCGTCTCAGCTCCCAAATGTCGCGACCTTTACAATATTTTCCATCCTTCAGACCCGGTAAGTTACCGAATCGAGCCGCTCATTTCTCCGGCAATGGCAAGCTTGAAGCCTCAGCCCTTGCCTTCAGTCAAAAAGAGCCTATGGACAGCTTCGGGACAGAGCCTCTCCATCCTCGGAACTCGCATGGGCCAGAGCGTGGGTTCCATGTGGAGTAATTTTACATCCGGCGTGGCGAGCAGCTTGCTGAACCGTAGCTTGGGTTTGAATGCCGAAGAAACCCCATCCTCCACTGGTCCTGGAGAAAAACCGAAGGATGCTTCGCTCGGGCATAAACGCACTCAGTCCGGCTCGCCTCAGGATGCTTCACAGGACTCCGAGGAACATATCTCAACCTTGATCGATCCGGATATCGAGACACTTTACGATGGGTTCCAAAGGAGCAGGAGTGTTCACTCTCGCTCGGAGGCTGAACCCGACCTGGATGCCGAGGACCAGGAGCGGAAGTTAAAGTTCGAAGATGCGAAGGTGCGCTCTTTAAATTCAAACGGCCGCGTTGACTACAGCATACAAGAGTAAGTAAATCACGGTTATCTCGATACATGCATATCACTGACATGGTTGAACGCACAGAGGAGCATTCGACATCTCGTTAATTGCTAGCATTGCTAGTCACTTGACGTATTGGGGGGATGAGGACGTCAACCACTTTATGCTTTCTCAGATGCTATCGCGGAAATCACGACATCGAAGCAAGCGGGGCCATCGAAGATCCGAATAGAAGATCACCGCTGTCGATAATGTACATAGAGTTAACCTGGTTAACTAGTTAACTACCGCTCAGTACGGAGTAGTCAGCGAGGACCTTTCCCTCTTGGGACTAGCGCTCGGCTACAAAAATGACCACTTTTCCGCAGAATCCTTTTTTGTCTTCTTCCTCTCGACTACCTCACCTTTCTTCCCCCACAATGAGCGCTGAACTCCAGCAGGTCCTGAAGGTGTGGGAGCGCACTCGCCCCAAGAGCCCTATTTATGAATTTCTTCTGAATGAAGTGGAAATCTATGAAGCCGAAAAAGGTGTTGTCCGGGCCCGACTACGAGTCGGCCCTCGTCAACTCAACTCGAAGGGCAGTCTTCACGGTGCTTTCTCTGCTTCCGTGACTGACTGGGCTGGAGGAATGGCTATTGCCTCCTACGGATTGGACTCTACGGGAGTGAGTACAGACATCCATGTCAGCTTCCTGTCCGGTGCCAAGGATGGCGACTGGATTGAGATCGAAGGTCGGGCCAACAAGGTCGGCAAGTCACTTGCATTCACTACAGTGTCGATCTCGAAAAAGACCGAATCCGGCTTGATACTCGTCGCCCAAGGCTCTCACACCAAATACGTGCGGACACGATGAGCAAGGCCCTCTCGATGTGATGTTCACGAGGCCCCTGCAACACCGTATCCAGTGCACGAAGTAGATATATAGACCACGAACCCGCAATCTTCTTTGCATCTGGCATGACACGCATGTTCTTTGAATGCCCGGATTCACTCGGATAGCGGAGAGCAACTCCATTCTGTTTAGCTTTAGATGCCTGGCCTCCCTGTGGCTGCTGGGCAATTATGAATGGGTACATATTGACTGTAAATTTATCCTTGATATGAATACAACCTATATTCAATTATCAAAACATATCTTAGAAGTACTACCTACCACTCACATATTACAAGGCGATCGTCTGTTTCCCCATGCGGAAAGGCTCCCGCATTGACCACGTCCCTCCACTTCGACCCGACTGTCTTCTCCTTGTTATCCCAACTGTTCACCTCGACAATTTGAGTTTCAAGAAAGGAATGGCTATGAGAACTCCCAGTCTCTCGCCAGACCCTCCATCGCTGACGCGCTCCCCTTAGAACCACGATGGACCCATCCAGCGATGATGTGATTGCCTCCGAGTCCACCAAGACCGCGCCTGACTTAACGAACCCTCCTGATCAAATGCGAAACGACTCGCTACCCGAGCAACATGTTTCGACTGCGGGACTACTGCAAGAAGCAATGGATTTTGCCCTCAATTTCCTCTCGACTTCCAGCAACGAGAAGATCGTCAGCGTCTTCGCTCTCCTAGCAATCATTATCTACATCGTGTTAGGACGAGTCGGACTCTTGTTGATTGGAATTGCGCTCGGAGTGATGTTACACGCGTCATGGGAAGGCGCTCACGGACAAGGTGAGGAGGGATTACAATTGTCCAAAAAGCGAAAAGAACTGGCCCTGGAGGTTTCCAAGAGGCTCTTGGATCGGCCCAAACGCCTTACCTCTGCCGAGATTGGTACCCAGGGCAATGACAATCTCGTCACTGCGCCGGAAGATTTGACTGCCACGGACCTCAACTATACGACCTTCCGACCCGCGACTGCTGCGGCACTGAGATTGCTCACCGACGCAGTTGTTAAGGATTATGTAAAGTGAATACGCCCTTGCCCCTTTCTCTTCATGTCCGGACCCAGCTAACAAAAAGTCAAGATATTGGTACGAGCCAATTCTACCTAAAGAATCGGTCTTTCCGGAGTCCTGTCGGAGGACTCTGACCCATTTCGTGACGACTGTCTCTTCCCATCTGTCGCGGAAGCGGACAGAAGATACCTTCCTACAGTTTCTCACCAATTCTTCATCTATCATAATCGTATTTCTTAACGAACTCGCTGCTGCATTTTCCGCCGGATCTTCTTCCATCGAAGCCCGGGAGATTGTTGACCAGTACCTCGAAAATGCCCCCGACAGCAGCCTCGCAAACGTTCTGTCCGAGGAACAGCAGCGCAAAAAGCTCAACATGATTGCTGATGATATTCTGTCCAACTTTCTCGACCCAAAAGCGTACGGCTGTTCCCCCGTGAGGGATTTCCTTCGCGAGGTTTTCTCGGGAGTCGTCTTGGAGTCAACGGTGATGAGCCTTTCTCGCCCCGAGTTCATCAATGACTGGATCGTCTACCTCCTAGAAGATGGTGAATCTGAGATCATGCATGCAATCGATGCTGGCGTCGAGGGTGCACGAAACCAGGGCGTTAGTACCCCGAAAGTCTCGGAGGAGGCAAAGGGTGCGCTGCCAGAATCGAAAAATGACCAAGTTCTGTCTCACAATACTGAACATCATAACCACTCGGATAAGGCAACGGAAGAAGCCATGGTAGAGGCAAAACGGTTGAGCGCGATGATTGCTTCTCAAGACGTACATGGCGCCAATGAACCACCCGCCGAAACCGCTCAATCCGCAAAGATGCGTCCATCGACTGATGAGACCGATAGATCATCGATGCAACTTGCAAATGGAAGCCAAGAGTCGAACATTTCGTCTGAGGCGGGCGCGATGGAAGATCAAATGCCGTTTACCAACTCGGAAAAGCCATCGTCAATTGCCATTTCATCCCTCCGAGAAGACTCTCCGGCTCCCTCTTTAAGCCTTCATGGTGCCCTGGTCATGGTCGATGACGATGGCGCCGGGAGCGAGAAAGGACCCATTAAATCACGGCCTACGTGGGATTATCTCCTGCAGGTCGAACCGACGTCCACTCGTTCTACCGGATGGATGGTGTTCCGGAAGTATTCTGACTTTCAGTCTCTCCATGAAATGCTGGAGACGGTATCACGCTTGAACCGAATCACTAGCTTCTCTGAACAGTTTCCAACTCTACCCGCATGGAAAGGCCGGACGCGAGAGGCTCTTGCGCGAGACCTGGAGCGATATCTACAGCAGGCCATGAAGCATGAACCTCTTGCGGAAACAGACCGAATGCGAAGATTCCTAGAAAAGGAGGTGGGAACTAGTGAAGTCACCTCTGCCAAGCCTGGATTCTCTTTCCCGAGCCATAGCGCATTTGAAAATATGGGCAAGGGGGTCTTAGGGGCGCTCACCAATGCCCCCAAAGGTGTGGCGGGGGGTGGCAGAGCGGTTTTCGATGGAATGACCGGGGTCTTTGGGGGCGTTGGACATAGCAGGAAGCCTACAAATAACGAGCGACTATCGCACCCCCAGAAAAGCCCATCACGATCAGAGCGTGGACATCCGAGCAGCTCTGGCTCTGTGGGTGACTTGAACCGCGTCAATTCATCCACAGAGTTCAGTACGGAAGATCACTTTGACTCGTCCCGATCTAGCGGAGAAGATCACTCGACGCTAGCCTCGTCGCCAACTGCTTCTTCGTTGGGCACGCAGAGAGAAGAGATAATGTCCAAGTCGCTTTCCGCGCGCGATTTTGGCAATGGCATAAACCCGGTGGTCAGTGAGCAGGACGCGTGGCCCTCCGAGTCGACGCTCACGCCGTCTGAGGCCCGAAAATCGCTCGGGTCGATCGGCAGCGGAAAAGCAGTCGAAGTCAAAGAATACTCGGATCCGGCGCCATCCAAGCCAGGAAACAAGACCGAGTCGACTGGAGAGTGGGAGGCTGGTTCACAGAACGCGCGCCGACAACGGCAACCCATCACCGCAGATGAGACACAAATCGCAGTCGAGCTGATATTTGCCGTGATCAACGAACTTTATACTTTGTCATCTGCGTGGAACATACGTCGGACCTTACTGAATGCCGCCAAGACGTATATCCTCCGCCCTGGAAGCCCAACGCTCGAGACGATCCGTGAATTACTGCAGGATTCCATGATCGAAAGCCATACGTCGGATGATGCACTTGGAGAATACCTGAAGAAGCTGCGGGAGAATGCACTGCCGACAGAGGAAGAGCTAAAAGCCTGGCCTCCTCCGCCCAGCGAGCAGGAAAAGGCACAGTTGCGGGATAAAGCACGCCGGTTGTTCGTTCAGAGAGGCATCCCCCAGGCACTGACAAGTGTGATGGGTGCAGCAGCCAGCCGGGAGGCCCTCGAGAAGATTTTTGACAGCCTCCAGGTGGAGAAAGTCGCACGAGGATTCGTATTCTCAGTGCTCCTGCAAGGACTACGGGTGTTGACACTGTGATCATCTGAATCTGAAGATGTTTGACGAAACGCGATAGCGAATGACGTAAGAGTCGAGCTCTCTTATCGTCACGTGACTGACGCGTCTCTCTGGACGCGCATCGCTTCTCCCTCTACGTCTGTCCCTCTGCCTACCATCCAAGAATCTCCTCACTTCATCATGACATCCCGAAAACGCTCGTCAGACTCACGGGGACCTGGTGAAGATGCCGGTTCTCATTCAAAGAAATCAAAGGTCAGCACCGGCGAGACAAGTAAGGTCGATACCAACGGGGATCGTTATTGGGAAATCTCCAAAATGCGCCGAGTGACCATCTCCTCTTTCCGGGGCAAAAATCTGGTCAATGTTCGGGAATATTACGAAAAGGACGGACAGGAACTCCCCGGCAAAAAGGTAGGTGGGCTCCTATTCCCCATCCCCATGTCTCGGCACATTTTGTTTCCAAAGCTTGGCATCCTGATAATCGACATATATTTCAGGGAATATCTATGCCGGTAGATCAGTTCTCTACTTTGATCACCCTTCTCCCCGACATTGAACAGGCCCTGAAGGAACGGGGCGAGTCTTTACCTCGGCCGACATACCCTAGTGACGCGGGTCAACCGGATAAGGGCAACGTCGAAGAGCCGGGCAGGACTGCCAGTCCTTCCAAGCAGAACATCGAGGCTACAAGTGACGAGGAGAGTGAGACCTAATTTGGCATCCGGCCACTGGCGGAGCGAGATCCTTCTTTGTAGCATATGCCAATAGCTGGGCTAACACACGCCATAATGAATTGAATTCCTTAGCATAATTTTAACTTCAAGAGGCTCTGGAGGTCTTAATACCGCACAAGCCATATCGATCAATCCTGTACTTGGTTACCTAAGGTCACTTTCACACGGAGAGAAAAAGAGCTTAGGTGGATGGCCCTCTTCATGATGATACGGATCTACGTTTACATACTTGCTTCTTGAGTCGCCGTGTGGCTAGCAATGGAGCCTCCCCGCCAGCTATGACGAGCGTCCTGCTCTCGCAAAAGCTGTTGTTGATCTCCAGCTCGACCCCATCCTCCGCCACCAGGGGTTCGAATAATAATCCTCTCGCCTGATTGCATCTGGGCGGAGTTTTTCCCACCGAGACTGATAATTCTTTCCTCCCATTCCCCATCGGTCTTTTGGACACGGCGGACCCAAAGGTTCTGGCCGCATTGAGCATCCTCGCCCCCGTCCAGGCCGTAGGGTCGGTAGACTCGACGTTCAGAGAGAATGGACACCTGGACTGGGATGCGGAATTCAATGTCCCGGATGACCCCGTCTCCACCGCGGTGCTGTCCATTGCCCCCGGAGTTTGCTCGAATGGCAAACTCCCGGAGCAACACCGGGTATCTTCTTTCAAAAACCTCGGCGTCGGTGATGCGGGTGTTCGTCATATGCGTGTGCAACCCTGATATGCCTTCCCAGTCCGGTCCTGCGCCGCTCCCGCCAGCGATGGTCTCGTAGTATCCGAAGCCTTTGGTTTCGGCCTCACCTTGCATGTTGCCGCCAAAGCCGAATGTCAAATTGTTAGTATCACCCTGAGAGGCAGCGCAGGCCTGGAAGCATTTCAAAATCACATCGGTTACACGTTGACTCTGGTAATTGGGAGAAAAGGGGGATCAAAGTCAGCAATCAGGGACAGAGAGACGATCGAAAGCTCTATCTCACCGTCAATACGTTGCCTCCCACAACCGCCGCGGATTCGGAAGGAGACAGGAGACTTCTAGGTGGAATTCTGACATCAATGGGCTTCAGACAACCCTGGTTCAGCGGGATGTCTGCAGAGATGAGACACCGTAGACAGTATATGATCGCGGAGTACGTGACAGCTTCCGGAGCATTGATATTACCTAGACTCGTCGTCAGCAAGGACCTACCTATCACTCCCTCTCTCTGGGGATCCTACCATATACCTCCGGGCCTGTCCCATCAAAGTCAAAGATTGCCTCACCCTTCTCTGCATCAATAGATATCTTCAGTTGAATGGGCGTCCCGTCATCCATGTGGTCCGTGGCGCTCAAGTTACGACCCGCAAATTTCGAGCTGACTTCCTTCAGCAGATTTCGCACACTGAGCTCGGCATTGTCTTGGATTTGGTGCATATAGAATAGAACTACCTCTTCGCCGTATTCCTCGATCAAGGTACTGATCAAGTTGATTCCTTTCTTGTTGGCGGCAATCTGGGCTTTGAGATCGTTCAGGTTATCTGCGAGACAGCGAGTCCCACTACAATCGGGGTATCGGGCCGGCTCGTTGTAGAGCAGCTCTGTAATGCGTTCCTCGTTAAACTTGCCTTCCGATACCAATTTCTCGCTCTTGATCGCCGCTCCCTCCTGGTAGAGTTCTCTCGAATGGGGCGGCATGGAGCCGGGCAAAATGCCGCCGATGTCGGCTGGAAACGAGAAATGGATCAGACTGAAAAGCTATCCTCGTGCTGAACTGGATTTCACTTACCGTGATGCGCTCGGGAGGCCACATAGAAGATGATTTTTCCCTGACTAAAAGCAGGCTGGAGGACCGTGATGTCAGGGAGATGAGTACCTCCAAACTCTGGGTGATTGGAAACGATAACATCGCCGGGTTGGAGTTTGCCTTGCCAAATCTGAGCCTGCATTCGGACACAGGTGGACATACTGCCCAAGTGGACTGGTAAATGGGGGGCATTGGCAACGAGCCCGCCTTGCGCATCGAAGAGTGCGCACGAGTAATCAAGACGCTCTTTGACGTTTGTGCTCACACTTGTCTTCTGGAGCGCACGTCCCATTTGCTCCGCAATTGCCATAAACCGATGAGAAAAGACACTTAACAGGATGGGGTCTACCGTGGTCGTGCTGATCCGAGGAAGATTGGCATCCGAATCACCAACGTTGACCACAACGTGGGTCTTTGTCAGAAGCGCGGAGGCTCCCGGGGTCACCACGATGGTTTGCGTGTCATCGGCTAGAATGGCCGGTCCCTTCACTCGATCATTGATTTGCAGATCGTCGAGTTTGTAGATGGGCGTGTCATATCGGCCTCCTTCGAAGTACACTTGAGACTTTCGATACTCCGGACTTACCACGTCCCTGGGCTTCGAGTCCTGGAGTTGTTGGTCAATGGTCTTCTCGGATGACTTGAAGCCTTTTCCGATCCCTCTGACGCGCACATCGTCCACGATAACGTCGCGATCGGGGAGGGTGAAGCCAAACTCTTGCTGGTGCTGTCGAACAAATGCTTTGCCAAAGGCCCAGTCGTCACCGTCAAAGAGGCGATCGACTTCTTCCTTGCTAGGTTTCAATATCATCAGAGCGGATTCCGTGCCGCGGTATCGCATGTTCAAGTACTCTTCGAAGACGATCGACCCGTCGTCAAACCCCTGCTCGCGCAACCTTCTCGTCGATTTCTGCTTCAGTTCATCCATTTTCTTCGCGAGCTCCTGTCGCACCTCTTGCATATCGCCCCATACCTTAGATTCTGGCTCCTGGTTCTCATCAACCACATCGGCCAGAGCCATTCCATACGCAGAAAGCACGGATGAATACCTGTGAATCAGGATCTGACGAATACCCAGGTTCTCGGCGATGGCTACGGCATGCTGCCCACCAGCACCTCCAAACGTAGCAAGCCTGTGCTTCGAAGTGTCGTGGCCCTTTGCCTCGGTCAACGATCGTACGGGCCGAGTCATCGTCTCGTTGGCGACCTTGATAAAGCCAAAAGCCACTTCGTCGGGTGTCATCTTCTTACTTTGTCCGCTTTTGGCCATATCCTCATTGACTTCCTCTGTCAGCTGTTCGAACAACCTCCGGCTCGCCCGTTCTTCCAAGCCCTGGTCTTCACTGGGGCCAAATATCTTGGGGAAGAAATCGGGAACAAGTCTACCGAGAAAGAGATTGGCATCTGTCACGGTGAGAGGGCCATTCTTGCGATAGCATGCAGGCCCGGGGTGTGCACCGGCAGACTCTGGGCCAACAACGAAGAGCCCATTGCGGTAAAAAAGCCTGGAACCACCTCCGGCTGCCACGGTGTTGATATCCAGCTGGGGTGACTGGATAGTCACACCGGCCGTAGTGGTCTCAAAGACATGCTCGTAATGGCCGGAGCCATACCTGCTGACATCGGTGCTTGTTCCACCCATGTCAAATCCGATGACGGGGATTTGGGACACAGGATCATAGGAAGTCAGGGCGTAGCCAACGACTCCGCCGGCAGGTCCGGACAGGATCGCTCGCAGGCCCGAGAATGAGTCCACGTCGGCCAAGCCTCCATCAGATTGCATAAATTCGCAGCGGGCACCTCGAGCACCTTCCTGTCGCTTGACACTTTCGCTTCCAAGGCCGCCCTTGAATCCAGCCTGGAAGCCAGAAATGTATTTCTTGATAGTTGGGGTTAGATATGCGTCGGCACAGGCCGAAGTTGCCCGAGGCACAAGCTTAATCATTGGCAGGAGTTGGTGACTCAGGCTGACGTGGTGGAAGCCGATTTCAGTCGCAAGGCGTCCGATCAATGCCTCGTGCTCCGGAAAGGTGTACCCGTGCATGAGGCATACCGCTATACTTCGAATTCCATTATCGTACACATGCTGTAACTGTGACCTCACCACGCTCTCTGATGGGCGTCTCAGGATACGAACCGCTTCCGAGGAGAGACCACGGACAATTTCAGCATCTGCAGAGCTTTGTGCCTGGGTGACAGTAGTAATATGACGTTGCGGATCTTCTGCATAATCCTCCAGAGTAACTCGTTCATCCACTTCTACCACCTCCTCATACAGTACTTCGGGACGCTTGATCGCCAAATCAAAGATCCGCGGTCGCGACTGATTCCCAATCACTAGGCAGTCTCGGAACCCTTTGCTGACCACCAGCGCAATCTTCTCTCCTTTGCGCTCGAGTAAGGCGTTTGTCGCAATAGTGGTGCCCATACGGATGCTCTGAATCAGCGAGGTGTCGATCGGGTCCCCTCGAGGGATCTCACGCCCCGTGAACTTTGAGAGGATTCGCCGAATACCTTCAAGAGGCGCATCTTGGTAGTTGGAAGGGTCTTCAGAAAGAAGCTTGATCACGATATCGTCTTCCAATCGCCCGGTTCCAGGGTTTCCCACACAGTCAGTGAAGGTGCCACCTCTCTAGAGAGTTGCTTGTCAGCGTCACGAATACACGAAAAGGTTTAGTGAAAGGAGGTTGGGTTGGGGGGTGCAGGCGACTTATGCTCGTACATCGATGGCAATGCTGATTCCTTTTTCGTTGTATGGCTCCATAGTGCTTTGATGGAGGTAGCCCAACTTTTGCATGAAGACGTGACCAGACAAAGGCCCCGTACCCCGCACGTGGGCTTTCTACGTCATACATCCAGGCTGAGAGTTTGTCAAGATATTGTCATAGAAATACATATTGTAATCAAAACAAACGTTACAGGTGTTTCGAGAGCCCATTGCCCTGCGTCAGTCTACCAGAATCCTGCTGTAAGGAAGCGTCTGTTGCATCGCCGATGAAGCCTCAAGGCCGGTGTTTGTGGGCCCTCACAGACCTTGGTGCTCCAATACCAGTAGACGAACCAAGGATATACGACTCTACAAGATGATTCGAGTAAGGACATGGAATCCTCGGAAATCCGACCGGTCGGAGAGGGCGGGGGTGTAGGTGGAGGGTGGAGGGCATGGGAAATGGAGAACCGCTTTCATATTAAATCTGCGAATAAGACGGTAGGCGGGCGACATTCATGGTGGAAACACAAGGACGAGATGAGACGAGAGACGGGCGAGGACTAAAGAACACGATCGCTCGACGTTCGTTTCGGTGGTATCCGAGCTGCTGACCATGATAAATACCAATACCATCAGGTAGAAAATTTGTCAAACAAGGGGGATTGACAAGATCACTAAAACCCCGGCTATAAACAGCCGCAAGATCAAGCCTCGACGGTTGAAAAATCAAAGAAGCATGGGGGAAATCCACAATGTACGCGGGGCTTTTGTGAGGCGGGCAAAACTTTGGAGGGGATGCCTTTTTTTTTTTTTGCTTTTTTTTTTTGAGAGCCGTAGACAACAGCGCCTCGGGTGTGATACGAATTGTTCGGCGAGGGTTTCCGGGATGGGCAAGGGCACGGCTCGACTGGACGCTGGCACTGAGTTGATCTACTCAGCAGTATCAAGCTCGTCATGAGCAGAGGGAACAGGGTCCAGGGGTACTGTTCGCTGTAAGTACGAGTCTCTGGCCATTCGCACAAGATCATATACCTTTCCTGTCTTCGCCATTCGTGATAGGCTCACGCTCGTCATCACGGCGCTCTCGGTCATCGTCGCGTCTTTCGCGGTCGTCGTCACGCCTTTCACGGTCGTCCTTGATATCACGGTCCCGGTCGTCAGGAGTGCGGGAACGGTCACGGGAGCGCTCGCGATCACGGTCACGGCGGTCATTGTCTCGGTCGCGACGATCATGGTCACGATCCCGGCGTTCGTAGTCTCGGTCATCGCGACGTTCGTAGTCCCGTTCGTACCGATCGTCCCGTCGGGGGGAGTAGTCACGGGGGCGGCGTGGCGAGACGGAGCGTCCGCGGCGGGGTGAGCGGCGGCGGTCACGGCCGGCGGATTCGCGGCCGGAATCGAATCTCCACGACGCGGAAGGCGGAGTACGAGCCCACTGGGGATGGGAGTGAGATAGATCCTTGGAAGAGTAGGTTTGCCAAAGAACTGACCTCTATTTTTAGTAGGTCGTCACGCCCGATGCGCTTGTTGTGCATCTCATGGTAGGCGTCATCTGCATCGCGGCGGCTCTCGTATTCGACAAAGGCGAACCTAAACGATCGTCAGGAGTAGAATCTAAAAGCCATCATCAATGGAAACATACAGACGACTCGATTGAGTACGCGGCGCTGGAATGTCACATCGTACCAGGCGGCCGTAGCTATTTCAGTGGTCAGCACTACTACATGGAGATGATCAAGGTTGTAATGACAAATGTCTAATGACCAAGACCAGCATTTGTCTCTTCTTCCCAGGTGCTCATGGCAAAAAGGGAGATTACCGCATTGCCAGCTTCGACCCAACTCAATAGTTCACATTGGTGGGTGGTCATCGTCGGCGCCCGGAGAGATGGAGAGAGGGGGGTTTCGAGAACCGTGAGGGCTGAGGTAAAGGCGGCACGTACCGTTCGAATTCGTAGGCAAGGTCGCGAGCACGGGTGCCATGACCGAAGCCAGTGACATAGAGAGTGGTTCCCGATCGAGACATGGGAGGGTCGCAACAAAGCAGGATAGAAGGGAGGTTTTGGGGGGAGGAGAAGTTAGAAGAAACGAAGGAAGGACGAAGGGAGAAAAAGGTGAGGACGTGGCTACGGCGGACCGCAGAGACCACAGACGCCAATGATGAAAGCGACGAAGCTAAGCTGAGCTGAGCACGGCATGTACATCCTGAGGATACCTTACGGCGTGGGATTTGGTTAAGCGCTAAATGGTCACGAGAAAGAGGCGTATGAATATAACCAAATGCCATCCATGTCTGACATTTTAAATAGGTTCTATAGATCATAATACGGGGGTGGCACTGTCCCCATCGGAAGGTACCGCGTAGGGAGTCGAGACTCATCGGCAATCGGGATGACGGTTTGCACTTCCTCCACCTCAACCTCCGCCCAGGAATTTTCCTCTTATATTATTTTTCTAATCTCGAGGTAAAATCGCTCTTCTCTGCTCATCTATCGTTTGCAAGTCTCGTAGAGAAGACCCCGGCGATTCGGTTTGACAACTTGATATCACATCCCTTTCGTCCTTCCCTTCGGAACCGGGCTTTGTGCCCCGATCTTGCTGCGAAGCGAACATTCAAACCGAATAGGCTGGGTCTGTGGTACCAATCATGGATCTGTAGAAATCTCGCAAGAGACAACGAACAACCTTCATGGCCAGCGCTTCGCACCTTTCGATTATCCGTGCTTTCATCCTTTCGTCGCGTCGCCGATCCCACTCGGCTGCCCATTCATTCGACTTCCATCATTCTCTCCTGGTTTAGATTGCGAACCCCATAGGAGCCGTGTGAAATCATCTCGTCACTAGTGCATATTCTACACCTATTCGAACGGACTCGGATGCGCTTACCGTCACGATGAGTCTTGATCGCCAGGATGCGTCTCAGAGGAACGAGCTGAAAAGTGCTGGGAAGCCTGCATTGCAGGGTCTGCAATTGCCTTCTTCTTCCAGCCCGGTCGAGGTTGGTGGGATGCTTCAAGGCCCTTGGGAGTGTAACAGCTGACCATATCCAGGACTCCATCCGCGAACC
Source organism: Penicillium decumbens (assembly GCA_027569385.1). Classification (NCBI taxonomy): domain Eukaryota; kingdom Fungi; phylum Ascomycota; class Eurotiomycetes; order Eurotiales; family Aspergillaceae; genus Penicillium; species Penicillium decumbens. The sequence goes on along the minus strand of JAPDEZ010000004.1, from coordinate 39,098 downwards.
GCCGTCATTCTTGCACCGGACGAGGAATAGGCTTGCTGACCCGATCGTGGCCGCATTCATGGCTGGTGGAGTAGCCGGTGCAGTTTCTAGGACAATCGTGTCGCCACTAGAACGGTTGAAAATCCTGCTTCAGATTCAAAGCGTCGGTCGAGAAGCATACAAGTCGTCGATCTGGAAGGCCCTCGTAAAAATGGGACGCGAGGAAGGCTGGCGAGGCTTTATGCGGGGTAACGGCACCAATTGCATTCGCATCATCCCCTACTCTGCTGTTCAATTTGGAAGTTACAACTTTTACAAGAAAGTAGGTGATTTTCTTCCCCCTCGGTTCTCGGGAGTTGAGACTCGACATTGACCACTCTCGTACTAGTTTGCCGAGTCACCTGAAGGTGAAATGACACCTATGAGCCGCCTTGTTTGTGGTGGAATCGCAGGAATTACTTCGGTTACCGTCACATACCCGTTGGACATCGTTCGCACGCGACTCTCGATCCAGTCCGCTTCATTTGCCGAGCTCGGTCAGCGAGACCAAAATCAAAAACTGCCCGGCATGTTCACCACGATGGTCAGGATATACAAGACAGAAGGCGGCATGGTCGCCCTCTATCGCGGAATCGTCCCTACCGTCGCTGGGGTTGCTCCTTATGTGGGTTTTTACTTTTTTTTCCCTGGCAAGCCATGTCAAATTGGACTGCTGAGACTGACATAGTGTGCAGGTCGGACTGAACTTTATGACGTACGAGTCGGTGCGCAATTATCTTACATCGGACGGTGATAAGAATCCCAGTCCATCTCGAAGATTGTTGGCAGGCGCTATCTCCGGCGCAGTAGCACAAACTTGCACATATCCTTTGTGAGCTTCCTATGTTTTCTACATAATGCCCACACTGTAAGGCTAACTTTTCCGTCTAGCGACGTGCTGCGGAGACGCTTCCAAATCAACACCATGTCCGGGATGGGGTACAAGTATACCTCCATCTGGGATGCCGTGCGAGTGATTGTGGCCGAGGAAGGCTTGCGAGGACTCTTCAAGGGAATCGGACCCAATCTCCTGAAGGTTGCTCCCAGCATGGCCAGCAGTTGGTTCAGCTTCGAACTGACACGGGATTTCCTCGTCGGAATGGGTGATAGAGATTAGTTGCAATATACCTAGACTTGCCGTTCCTCTGTGATCGATATGCTATTGTCAGATTGATTTGTATATTGTCAACCCTAAGAAAATGGAAATATCAAAAACATACTTTGGCAGCTCACCGGGGTTGGGGATCACTATATTCCCATATGAGCCACGAAGCAGTACATATGGAATTAGTTCACTGCACTACATAGTAAGCATTAACAGAGCCAAGTGTCACGTGGCGACGCAAATACAGTACATAGGGTTGAGGTAACTAACATTTGCGGCCCTAACATGTATTATGTAATACACACCCAACGGATAAGTATCATGTGACTCGTTCTTCCCCAAATGGGGCCTAGCGTAGGGCTCAACCCACACACACCCGCGCAGCCGAAAGTCCTAGACCAAAAACCTCCTACACTTTCGCGACAGCAAGCCAACTCCCAGGTGTTCAATCCATATCAGCAGCCATGGGTATGTCCGTTCCACAGGCCCCATGCTCTTCGTCAGAGCATATAGAACTTGAATTGCCTTCCCATCCTCCATCCTTCAAGGCTGATCACATTTGAATTTTCAGGTATCGACTTGGACCGTCACCATGTGCGCAGCACGCACCGCAAGGCTCCTAAGAGCGACAACGTTTACTTGCAGGTGCTTGTGAAGCTGTACCGCTTCCTGGCTCGTATGAGACCCTCTCCCTCGATTTCGTTTGAAATGGCACATCTTGGAGGCGAATATATCCGGAAGCGAAAGAAATAAATGCTGATTAGGGATCTCTGGCAGGCCGCACGGAGTCCAACTTCAACAAGGCTGTTCTCCGCCGCCTCTTCATGTCGCGCATCAACCGCCCCCCGGTTTCGATTTCGCGTATTGCCTCGAACATCAACGAGGCCCACAAGGGCAAGACCGTCGTTGTGATCGGTACCGTTACCGATGATAACCGCCTTCTGACCGTCCCCAAGCTGTCGCTCGCTGCTCTGCGTGTCACCGCCACTGCTCGCGCTCGCATTGAGAAGGCCGGTGGCGAGATCCTTACTCTGGACCAGCTTGCCCTCCGTGCCCCCACCGGTGCCAACACCCTGCTCCTCCGCGGTCCCAAGAACGCCCGTGAGGCTGTGAAGCACTTCGGCTTCGGTCCTCACTCTCACAAGGTACGTTTCTTTTTGGACGATCGTGTCTTGGAATGCAAAATGAATGTGCTAACCCTATCTTCAACTTTAACAGAAGCCCTACGTCGCTAGCAAGGGCCGGAAGTTCGAGCGGGCTCGTGGTCGGAGACGCTCCAAGGGTTTCAAGGTCTAAGTGACCTTGTGAGGATGGTGATACAGGCGTCAGTCTGCCAGTGCGAATGCATCGTGGGTCCCTCGCACTGAATTGTCCGGGTGTTTATCTCGCCGAGTCTGGCCGGAGGCCTCTATTCGATGTACCTAGGATGACAAGATGTCTTTGGTTGGGCTGGGAGATTCAGATCTTATGAATGAAGGGAGGCGCGCAAAAGAAAAATGCATCCGGGCTTAGTCCTCATATTTTCTTACGACTGCGAATGTTTCAAAGGAAAAAGAAATCTTGTTTTGGATTATAGACTCTGTATCTTCATTCTCTTTCCCTCCATGTGGTGGCTACTCGTCAGTAGTCAAAGTGGTGTGAAGATATCGTCTTCCCCCTTGACCGTCGTGGTAATCCCCGGCGCCGTGACCATTCCCTCGGATTAAGTACTTGTAGATAGTCAACCCTTCCAGTCCAACCGGCCCCCGAGAGTGGATTTTGTTGGTGCTGATGCCCACTTCTGTGCCAAATCCGTACCTCATGCCATCGGCAAACCTGCTGGATGCATTCCAAAAGACACCTGCGCTGTCAACGCCGTTCATGAATGAAGTCGCCAACTCTCGTGATTCAGTCAAGATGATGTCGGTGTGTTTGGACGAGTGTACGTTGATATGAGCCATGGCTGCCTCCACCGCCGATGCAGGATCGTGTGTTGACGGGACGGTCTTCACTGCCAATACCAAGTCCAGAAACTCCGTGTCATAATCCCTCTCCGTCGATGGCTGCACCCGAGAGAGTTGTCCACTGGATAGTGTCTTAGTCAACGCAGCCATCGATGTCTCGTCGCAACGAAGCGACACTCCCTTGTCAATGAGAGCTGCAGCGACTGCGGGGAGAACGGATCCAAGGATATCCTCATGAACCAGTAACGATTCGAGTGAGTTACAGGCCGCGGGGTAATCCGTTTTCGAATCCACAATCACTTTCACGGCCGTGTTGACATTTGCGTCCGAATGTATGTAGGCAGAGCATAAACCATCAGCGTGTCCCAGCACTGGAATCTTCGTATTCTCCTTCACATAGCGGACGAGATCATTAGACCCTCGAGGAATGACTAGATCAATGAAGGAGTCCTGGGCTAGCAGAGAAGAGACAATGTCCCTCGTCTTGACAAGCTGAATCGATGATGTTGGCACTTGGCTGCTAGCAATGGCTTCGGAAACGACATTCGCAATGGCCACGAAGGATTCCATCGATTCTTTTCCGCCTGTTTCTGTTAGCACCGGGAGAGGCCTCGAAGTAGACGTTTATGAGAGGCAAGAAGCCATACCTTTCAAGATGGCAGCATTTCCAGACTTAATGGCCAGAGCGGCAATATTCGCAATTACCTCCGGGCGGGCCTCGAATATAATCAATAAGACCCCAATCGGGCAACTGACTCTCTCCAGGGTCAGTCCCTCATCCAAGAGGGTACGTAGCGTCAGCTTCCCGACTTATTCCCTCATAAATTAGCTTGCTTTTCATCAAACAGAACCGTAATGCTTACTAGGATCATCCAAGTCCCGCACGCTCAAGATCCCATCAAGCATATCGTCATACTTGCCAGGTCGGGACAGATCGAGTCTCTTGAGTACACTATGGTTCAAGTTACCACTATTGGCATCGCGGGTAGCGGCTTCCACATCCTTAGCATTGGCAGCAAGGATATTGGCTCTGTTCTTATCCAGAGCTTGGTGGAGTGCGGTCAAAGCTTCGTTGCGGGCGACACTGGGCAGCGTTGCGAGGCGACGAGAAGCAAGCGATGCGCTACGAGCGACATCGACTGCGGCTGACTCAGTCAGTGACATTGTTGTCGATTAGGCGAGCGAAGGAGAGAACGACAGAAAGATAAAAAGAGAGACAGCGAAAGCTCCTACATCGGCGGGGAGAATTTTGGATGACTCAGGCCGCAGAGGGGCATCCGCGGTGGGGCCCTTCCTCTTCGTCCGCCCTAGAGAGCTTCACTTGCAATCTACACTCACCGATACCTCCACGTCCACCCTGCTTTCCACTTATCCACCTCCCTCTCACTCGACATTCACCTCTGCTTCTCATCCTTGATCTAAATTTTGACTTGACAACCTCTCAACAAAATACTACATCTCTGAAATACTCCTCCGCGGTGGCGGTGGCGGTGTCGGAGTACCCATCGTCAATATGGCCGCGATCTCAGCTCTTGCTTCCGCGTCCACGAAATTGCGTAATTTCACCAGTTTGTCGAATGAGGGCTATGACCGTCAAATGCGCGATCACGTTGCATATTGCAGGAATTTGCTCTCGACCAAAGCTCTTGATTCTGTTTCTCGTAATGAGTCGGTGCTGGACGTAAGCAGTTTCTTTTCTTCTTCTGGTCACGGTCATGGTCTTCATCTGGAACTCACAGTACCTTTTTGAACAGAAATTTGATCCAGGGCGAGATTCTGTCGCCTTTCTCTTTCTTCTCCGTCTGCAAATCCAGACCCTGCAGGAAACGTCCCGTGGAGCGTTGCCTCGGGACTTACTACCCGTGGGAGGCCTATGGTCGAGAGCGGTGCGCTATTTGGAAGTATTCGATCCGGTTCAGATTAGATATGCTGGTCAGGAATTTCGCCAACTCCTTGAATTCGTTGGTCAAGCCTCGGAGGCTGCGTCAAAGGCATGGCTCTACCCCTCTGCGCTCTTTTCCTCATAGAACTGACTTTCCAAAGCCCTTGCTAGCTACTCGCCCAATAAGGGAAGCAATGCTTCGACTTGACCCATCGTGTGCTGTTTTCACGTCCACTCACCTTCTATTCGTCCGACTTTGTTTGCGAGCCAAGGCATATGCTTGTGCACTGCCAGTTTTAGACAGACATGTCTGCCATTTCCCAGCTCTATCTAGTCATGCCTCTTCGAAGTTCTCTTCGGTACTCTGTGCAAGACACGGATCGAGTCTCACGTTTATCACCAGTCACTCTGGGCTATCGTCTAAGTTGACATACAAGGACTATCTGCAATATTTCCTTTACGGCGGAATGGTCTACATGGCGCTTAAAGAGTGGCGCAAGGCGCTTCATTTCCTGGGTGTTGTTATCTCGATGCCTACAGTCGGTTCCATTAGTATGGTCATGGTAGAGGCTTACAAGAAATGGGTCTTGGTGGGATTGCTTGCGAATGGAAAGGTGAGTAGAAAATTATCATCTTTTAGGGTGTTCCTCCTGTCAGTCTATCTTGTACTAACGTTTCCATCCTGTCAGCTATGTTCACCTCCAAGCGTCACTGCTCCTCACGTGGTCAAGCTATACCACTCACTTGCCAAGCCCTACGTCAGCCTTGCCCAAACATTTGAGCGTGGTGACATGAAGAAGCTCGTGGCAGAGATAGATACTGCTCGTGGCATTTGGATTATGGTCAGCCACGATTTTTATTTTTATCTTCCTGCATTCTACCATGGTGCTGACGGCTATCATAGGATCGCAATATGGGCTTGGTCTCCCAGGTAGTGGATACTTTTTCGGGGCATGCCCTTATCAGACTCCGCAAAACGTTTGCCGCTTTGACTGTGGCTGAGGTTTTAGAGCAGGCGCCGCATTTGCCAGCGGATCCCAGAGCCACCGAGTCAGAGATTGCGTCTCTTATAATGTCCGGTGCTATGGATGCCACATTGGTGCATTCTCCATCTCATACCAGTGATACAATGCTGCGACTTTCGGTCAAACCTTTCTCTTCCCAGATGTCCCATGAAAGCCATATGCAAGTGCACTTCAATAATGAGGGACAGTTGATGACTGCTCTTATGGGCAGTCTCGAGGAAACTAATCGCGCCATGGGATTGAGTGACGAATTTGTGGACAGTTCATCCAAGGGTCAAGCATGGACAACTGCCTCCGACATGAATCAAGGGCTAGGTGAAGACTTAGGGCTTGATATGGATGAGGACATAATGGGTGGGTAATAGTTTCCGTCTTCGCTTCTAGGAATACTAGGATTCCTAGCATGATACCAAATTTCGGTCAGCTCGTGGCGTCCGTAGTGATGAGCCCTAGACAATACCAGGAATTTAAGGGAGCTTGTCGTTAAGTCGCGGCAAATTTGTGCACCGAGGCTTGTATTTGAATCTGTATATTCTAGTACGAGCTTCACTGTTTATGTGATGTAGCGTTCCCTACGGCCCCGATTCCTATATAAGGCTATTCAGAAGCCGCACCGGGATAGATATTATCTAGAGCCAGTAGGTATTAGAGACCCCCTCGGAAGTAGAGGTTATATGACCTACAGTGATGTTACTTGTTCCGCTCCCTAGACGGGATAAACTACCGAGTGGAGCACCCTAAAACGCGAAGTAGGTATAATAGAATACAGCTTTATATCACTACGATGTATTCAACTTCCAGTTATGACACTCCCCGCCATCCAAGAGAAAACGCCTACGTTCTATAGTTAGTGTAACACACGCTTTGTAGATAGCCTTACGGGCAGCAGCATAGATATATGAAGGATCGAAGCAACACTTTTTTAAACGGGAGGCTATGTTACGTATGACATATATGTATAGGCGTAGGATAGCAAGATGTATAGTTAACGTATTCCGCTATTGGGTGGACCGCACTATTAGGTGGATCACTACAAAACATATAGTAAATATGATAAAATATAGCTTCGTATCTCAACTATCAGGGCCTATATAAATAGCAAACTTAAAGTTTATAATCTATATAGTTGGTATAGTACCTTGGTAGAGGCTAGGAAATTTGGCGAGATAATATTAGTAAATTAGTAATACTCCTCGCACGTCGACCACGGCTCAACACTATTTCCCGGCTCAACACCATTTTCATTGATATTAACACTACTCACGCCCTATCTCCTACTATATATCCAGAAAAATAGAGGCTTTTAGATGCCTACGCCCTTATACTATTATTTCCAACCGATAAATCCCCTCTAGAATCACGTAGTACTACTAGCTACGGCTACTATTTCGTACGCTATCTTTGGTCTAACTTACTATCTATAGGCCCGTTTCGTCTTGATTATAGATACTTTTAGGGGAATTTATATAGAGAAAAGTCTCTAAATAATTGTAGTGATACTTAAGAATCTTATAACCTCTATATAAAGGCTTTTTTTATCGGTTAGGTACTATTTAACGAAGGATAAATCTGGTAGGATACGCTTCGAAAACGGCTAAGACTAGTTTTCGTCTAGTAGATAGTCCGACCTATTAGTCGTAGTAATCACACTCGTAGTATTACATACTCTAGTAATACTTACTAGATATAAAATATAGGGAATTAATCCTCTAGAATTACTTAATTTAATACTAGTCTCTTTAGCTTATATATACGTATTATAGCTTTTAGCTATCTACGTCGCGATAGTATTAAGCCGGGAAATAGTGTTAAGCCGTGGTCGACCTACCCGTATAGGGTAGGTTAGACGTACGATGAGTATATATATCTTAAGCTTATCTTGCTATATTACGTTGTAATTTACGTATTCTTATTATTAAACTCTCAGATTTGCCTAAAATTTTATATATACTAAAAAGAATGCTTATCGGTAGCGGTATACCTATATTTGAGTAAATTAATATGTTAGTTATTGAGACATAGTATTTTAAAAAGTAGTATTTAATATAGTATTCTCGATGATCTACCTAATCATACGGTCTACCAATAGTAAAATACGTTATGCCTATTATAATAGTAGAAATAACCTAGTTATTATGTTGTACTCCTATTATTCCTATTTGCTAATCTCTCTCTGTTTCGTTCTAAATCTTAGTTTTTCCTACATAGTAGTACCCTATAAATAGTATACTATACGTCTGTCTTTCGCCGCTAGCCCCTTTGCCGCTAGTAGCTAAGCTAGCTATACTATAGAAAGATTCTAATAGAGTAGACTCCCTATTTCCTAGAGAATAATGTAATATTTTTTCTACTAAGTCTAATCTTAAAAAGTTCTAAATAAACGAAATGGTTATTTAATATGTTTATATAGTATAGATAAAAAGATATATAGCCTACGATCTTTTATTATTATTATATTTAGCATAATTTATAGAAATACTAGTTATATTATATATATAGTGATTTTCATAACTAAAATAGATAATTTAGGTTATAGAGAGGTCTTTCAAATTTCTTAGGCCTACTTATACTGTATATACAAGGCTTTTAATTTAGCTTATTATTTCTAATCATAGAAAGTATTATAGATAATCATCTACTTCCTTATATAGCTACTATTAAAAATAGATTATATAGAGTATTATTATATTTGAAAAATATACTAAACTGGAGATATAATAGGCAATTGTAAGTTGATTAAGGGAATAATAACTAAATTATATTTCTACTAATCTCTTTTACATATTAAAGGCTAGTAATTATAGTAGGTTTTCTCAATATAACTTACTATAAGAAATAAAGGAAATATATGAAAGCTTCGATAGTTTTAATAATTAATACTATAAAATTTATTTAATTTTTGTTTGGTAAAAATAAAATTTACTAGTAATTCTCTATAAGCTATTAAATAACTATATTTCTAATTATCTATAAAATTAGCGTAGTAAATTCTTTATAGGGAATCCAGAATATAATTAATTTCTGGTCTTAGATAAAACAGAAAGTTTTAATTTTACTTTTGATATTTTAAATTTATACTAATATGACAAAAATTATAAGTACTATAATATATATTTAGCTTCTTTGATATACTAGAAATTAGCTGCTAGCTTTCATTAGGTCTATTATTACTTCGAATTATTTTAGTTAATTTTGATTTATATTTACTAAAAATATTTATTGAATAATAAAAAACTTAATAAATCTTATATAATATCGGCAAAAAGTCATTTATTTAACATAAACTAAATAGTTAGCAGAAGATATATACCTAGCTTTAAATATAACCTATTAGTATTACTACTATTATGATATATATTATATTATAATTTTTGCTTTTATTTAGATATTCGTAGATAAACTAATAATATATATTCTAATACCTTAATAAATTATTCTTATATTTGTTCTGTCCATCTCTATTACAGACTCTATTTCCATTGCTATTTATTATGTTTATCTTATTATTTAAATATATACTGTACTCCATCAAAATATACTAAATTAGTATAAAAATTTAAGGTATATCTATCTAAAGAAGTAGTTACTTAAGAGGAAATTGATGTAGTAGACAATATAGAAACAGAAGTCCTAAACTATATAGATCATTCAAATAGAATAGAAGTAGTTATTTGTAAGAAAAATATTCACTAATCTCTACTAATAAGAATTTTATTATGCTACCTTAAATAATTATTCACTACTAAGTCGATTCTATAATAGCACTAAGCCGATCACCGCCGAAAATTTTCAACAACCAACGTATTAATTTACTAGGTATACTACTAGCGATAAGCATTATCGACAATATATAGCTTTTAAGGGAACCCAAAAGTCGGATAATAAGAATACAAAAATTACGGCGCCATATAAGCTACATTTATGGATATCGGCAGTATTCTCTCACCAAAGATTTTACCGAGGCTCTAATTTGACTATATAAATATAAACTTAAGAGCCCGCTACCTACCTATACGAGCCTTAATTGTTGAATATAAATCTGTTATAACTTTTAGTATATGTTTTGGGGTGATCGGCTCGGTAGTGATTAATATTATAAATCTCAATTATTATATATATCTTTATCTAAATAAAAATATAGTCATGAAATATATACGGGTACTAAAATCGTTTTTCTTCTTATATACTGTAACCGGCTCCTTTTTAAACAGTAAACTTTATGAATAGGGCCGGAGATGGAGCGTCCGCTACGTATCTATAATAAACATAAATCTTACTCAAGGTTCCTAACCTGCTATAGTTGTTTATGTGAAAAGATACGAGTATTGAATAATTTCAAATAACTACATATTATTTTGTATACAGATAAATGAAAGCGACTAGACGTGGTTTAAAAGAAGAACTTTTGAAAAATGTTATTATTACCCCGTTTCTTACATATCTGTAGTTCCTATAACTTCGATCTTTTTTCTTACACAACTTTGTACTTCTAGAGTATTCCCCTTCTCTATATATATACTTCGTTCTTATTACCTCGTTAGAAGGAATAATACTAGTTTATCTTACTATACTTAGGCTATTTAATGTAGCCCGTATCGGGGAATATATAATTTCTGTTTCGATTCTTCTATATCAGACTAAATTTGCTTAGAAAGATAGACTACCTCAAATAAGTTAGCTGCTATAACGAACACTAGTTATATAGATGGCTTATATGAATGGCTTATGTTTAACCGGGCCTTCGCGCACCTACCGTCTTTTGTCTTGTGGGTGCTCCCTAACCTAGTAATAATCCTAAAGCCAATAATAATATCTATGCTCGAATCACTACTACGACCTATCTCCTACTATATCAATAAAAATATTAGGTATAACATTATCCTTAGCTACTATACTATCCCCCTAACGGGTCATATTGAGGGTAAGATCGACTAATATATCCTTATTAAGGCCTAAACCCATAGCTCTCTAGCCCTACTTAATTCTCCCCCTCGATATTTTCGGCTCCTATATTAGGAATTCTACGCCTAGTATACGTAGCTTTAACTATATTAGAAAGATATACTTAATGTTTAGTTAAATATTGATTTCGGTAGTTTTTCTTTGTTTAAAAGCGTAGAATGTGCTAATAAAGAAGCATCATATACCTAGTTTTTGCTATACTTTACTAATATATTTACTTAGCTCCCCTCGAAATTATACTCTTTTGACTAAGTATCCTTCTATTTGTAGTATCCGAAATTATTACTATAGTAGGCATATTACTTAGCTAATATAAGCGTTTAATCTTACTAAACTAATACTAATCATTACATATTGTTTCGATATTTAGTAGCCTTAATATAGGGCGATCGAGACTAACGACTCTTAATATAAGCGCGGAGTTGGTCAGTATAGAACGTCGTACTGACGCGCTAGGCTAGCGATTTTCGGCGATTTTTCGCGTATAGTAGTTTCGTAGGCTACTAAGATACGCTACTCGACGCTAACCCCTATTTCTATACTAACTAGCTAGCTATTATATAGGTAGGTAATAGTTGTTTAAATATAGAAATCACTTTAGGTTTAGAATTATTACTAGGTTAAGCTTAGTGTATAATACCTATACGGTATAATATCGGTAGGCACAACGGCATAGTTATACTTTAACTTATTAATAAATACCTATATTATAAGGTATAGGTATGTGTCTAATTCTACTTCTTCTTTCCAATTCTCTATCTAGCTTACTTAACTTTATATATTCTTAAGGGGTAATAACTAGGCCTACTAAAGGAAGAATTACGAAGGGAAAAACTTGTGAAAGTCATAAAGAAGGAATAAACTATCTAGCCTAGTACCTTAACTATCTAAGGGCTAATAGACGTGGGGCGATGAGATACTACCTGATATAGGGCCTTACCGCTTCCAATATATATTTAGTTTCTACGAATATATATTATTATAATTATTAATTTAGCTATAAAGCTTAGATTAATAGGCTAGAGATGTTATAGTATAAACCCTAACCTATACTATCCTACCTAACCGCCTTTATACGTAACTATTACTATATTTATATTCCTAAATTCCCCCTATACCTATTATAGCTCTTCGAGCTATATCCTATCTATATATCTATATATAGCCTAACTATAGAGAATCTAGTTAATAACTCCTAATCTATCTCCGCCCGCCTTATACCCTAATACTACGTAGCTCCTCCTATTAGGAGTTGCCGCCTAAAGAGCGATATCCGTTCCTTATCCCCCGTTCCTACCGTAGACCTTTTAAGAGTTCTCCGAATATATTACTACCTACCTAGAAGACTAGTTCGACTATTATAACGCCGTCTATAAGTACCTAGAATATACCGAAGAAAATTTCTAGTTAATAGAGTCGAAGCTAGGAGCTACTAAGCTCTAAACTATATAACTAAAATACGAGAATAAGAAAAAGGCCTTTACTTTTTAATACGAACTCGCCTACGATTATAGAGTCTACGATTACTAAGAAGAATAGTTATAGAAAATATAGTAGAAGCTTTTTAATGCCTTAAAAAAAAGAGACTAAGCTATTATTACTACTATATCTCTAGTTATTTTATCTTAATCCTTACCTATTCTTATTAAAGAATCTATAGCTAAAGCCTTTATAGCTATAACGCTAAGAACGCCTATATTATCTAATTCTATCTCTATTAGCTCTATTAGGCTTTCTAAATATATCTTAGACCCTAATAAGTTTAAAAATAACTATAAAGACTTTCGCGATTTTATTTCTTAGGTATATAAAAAGATAAAAAATAATAAAGATCGATTTCTAAATCTTTAGAGCTATATATAATATATAACTAGCTACCTAAAGAGAATTCTTTATAAATAGATCTTTCTATATATTTATAAAAAAGATTATATACTCTAAGACTATAATAAGATCTTATATATCCTAGAAGTATTAAGGATCTAAACTAAGTTTATAATACTAGAAATAAACTATTTAAGCTTCGTTAGAGTAATAAAAAATTTAGTATATTTTTTATAGAATTTTAATACTTAGGCTTTAAAGAATAGATAACTAAAAAGTTATTATCTATATTCTTAGAATAGTTTATTAATTAAGAGCTTTAAGATATATTAATATATAATAAATCTCTAATCTACGAATATTATTAGTTCGTAAAAATCTTATAAGACCTAGAAAATTATTATTATTAATATAAGATATTTTAGACGAATTTCTATCTAATATATTTTTAGAACTAGATCTCTAACTATCTAAATAAATCTAACTCTATCTTTATTATATCTATACTATAATACGTTATCTATCTTATAAACCTTATATTATAGACCTATCTATTACCTATTAACTTAGTATTTTATAAAAAAAATATAATAAATATTTCTATTATAGCTTTAAAGACTACTTAATCTAATCTTACTTATTTTCTAATAATTAATATATTTATCTCTATAAAATATATATCTAGGAATATTATTCTAGCTTTTTTAGCTTATCTATCTATATATTAGTACCTAATTCTACTTACAGCCGTCCTCAATAAATTTCAGAAAATCCACTTCGCCACCCCATAACCGCCTACCGCACCGCCTACCTAATAATAAAGCTATGGGATGGTATGTAGTATAGGGGATGATGTATGATATCATATAGGCGGCAGAATATAGGTGGAGAATAAAGTGGGACTTTCTGAAATTTATTGAGGACCCCTGTACTTAGCCTCGCTTAATCTATTAGTAAAAAACGTAAATTTAGCTTAAATCGTAACTAGGCTTCGGCCCTATATACTCTCCGAATATCTAATACTATCTTTTATAGAATATTATTAGAGGAAGAGACCTAGTATTTTAACTTATTAATCTTACTTATTAATCTAAACTAAAAAAGAAAAAAAGCTACTAACTATATAATACTAGATATAGATACCGAAGAAAAACGTTTTATCGATAAACTAACTAAACTACTAATAAAAACTATATATTAGTATCTTTAAAAATCCGATTCGACTAAAGATTTTTATTAGCTAAAAAGCTAAAAATAGTCTAATTTCCTATTTTATTAGAATATAAATAAGGATTAATAATTACTTAGAAAAAGAAATAGTATTTTTTACTATCTAATTAGTTTATTATATAATTATCTTTAGATTATCTTAGTTAAAAATATATAATCTATATATAAGATTTACTATTTATACTATCGAATTCTCTAATAAATACTACTAAGAATACTATAATCTATTAGTCTATCTTATAAAGATCTATATTTTATATAATATCTTCTTAAAGACCTAACTCTAAGATCTATTAAAATACCCTAAAAGATTAAAAAACTAAGATATTATCTTTATTATTTTATAAGCTTATATTATATATACTTAAATAAATTAATAAAGTACTAAATCTTTAGTCCGAAGATAAGAATCCTATTACTAACTTACTATTTAAGTTTAAATACTTTTATTAATATATTTTTACTAAAAAAAGCTAAGCGTTTACTTTTATACTAATTATATAACTATAATATTAAACTTATATCTAGAAAGATATCTTTATTTAGCCTATTATACTTAATATCCTAAGATAAGTTTAGAGTTTTATAAGACTAGATTAAAAAAAATTTAAGAAAGGGCTTTATCCGACTTAGCTCTTCGCTTACTATATTACTTATTTTATTTATAAAGAAGCCTAAAAAAAGACTCTATTTTTATATAGACTATTATATTTCTAATATTATTATAATAAAAAACTATTATTTACTATTATTAATTTAAAAGGCCCTAAATACTTAAAAAGAAATAAGATATTTTACGAAACTTAATATTATAGCTACTTTTAATAATCTATAAATTAAGAAAAAATAAAAGTATTAAACTATTTTTAAACCTAACTTAGCTTATTCGAGATTTTAGTAATATTTTTCGGACGAACCGACGTTTTTATAACGTTCTAATAGTTTATGAATAATGTTTTACGAGGCTATCTTAATCTATTTTATTCTATATATCTAGATAATATTTTTATCTATAATAAGATATAAGCTAAATATACTTAATATATTTATTTAGTACTTAACTATCTACGAGAAAACTACTAAAATATAAAATTATTAAAATATAAATTTAGTATATCTAAAATAAAGTTTTTTAGTATTATTATTAATAAAGATAGTCTTTATATAGATCTTAAGAAGATTAAAACTATAATAGACTTTAATATATATAACCGATATTAAGTCGTTTATTAGCTTTCCGAATTTTTATCGTTAATTTATATAAGACTATTCGAAGATTACTATATTATTAAATAATTTTATCTAAAAAAATATTATATCTATATAGTTTTTTATCTACTAATAAGTATTTAATATATTAAAATAAACTTTTATTTTTATCTTAATTCTAAAGCTCTTTAACTAGATAAAAAACGTAATCCTAGAAACTAATATATCTAACTATATCTCTACTAAAGTTCTATCTTAGTATAATAATAATAGATTACTATATTTTATAGCTTTCTTCTTAAAAAAGGACTCTTTAATAGAATATAACTATAAAGTTTATAATAAAAAACTAATAGCTATTATCTAATATTTCGAAGAATAGCGCCCTAAACTTAAGAGTATTTTTTTTTTATTAAAATTATTATTAATTACTACAGTCTAGAATATTTTATATCTACTAAGCTCCTAAATCGCTACTAAGCTTATTAGTCCGAATTCTTAAGGATCTTATTTTAATTTTAAGATTATTTATTATCTTAGAAAATAAGTTACTAAATTAAATACGCTAACTAAGAGGTTAGAGGATCGCTCTAAAGAAAAAGATAAATACTTTTAGTACTAAAGCTAAGTTATACTTAAGAAAAAGAACCTAGAATATCCTCTACCTAAATACTTAAATATATATACTATACCCTAAACTACCCCTAAAACTAAAGCTCTATCTACTTTAAAGAACCTAAAGCTTTATCTACCCCTAAAGAACCTAAAACCCTACCTAAACCTAGAAAAGTCTAATTTATTAAGGAATAGAACCTAGAGAATCTAGAACCTTTACTATATATAAAAGTATTACTAAAATTTTAAATAGATTTAAGTTAGGTCTTAAAAATAGCTATAATATTAAATTTTATAAAGTATTCTTTTTTTTATAGATTATTTAAAGTTTTTTAAATTAATAATAATAAATAATAGTTCTTTATTATAATAGTATCAAAAATATAGTAGTCTATACAAAAATAGAGTTTTTCTCTAAGGTTTTTTTATAAATAAGATAGATAATATAATAGATAAAAAATTAGATTAGATAAAATTTCCTTAAGTTTTCTTTTATCTAGTCTTATAAGACTCTAAGTTTATTTTAGGATATTAAGTATAATATACTAAATAAAGATATTATTCTAGATATAAATTTAATATTATAGTTATATAATTAATGTAGAGATAAATACTTAGCTTTTTTTTTAGTAAAAATATATTAATAAAATCTCTAAATTTAGATAATAGATTAGTAGTAGGATTTTTATTTTTAGACTAAAGATTTAGTATTTAATTAGTTTATTTAAATATAGTAGTAAAGATTTAGTATTTTAAGGATTAAGTATATATAATATAGATTTATAAATCAATAAAATTAATATCTTAGTTTTTAATATTTTAGGGTATTTTAGTAGATTTTAAGATTAGATTTCTAGCGAAATATTATATAAGATATAGATCTTTATAAAATAAGCTAATAGGTTATAATATTTCTAGTAATATTTACTAAAATAATTTAATAATATAAGTAATAAATCTTATATATATATTATATATTTTTAACTACAATAGTCTAAAAATAATTAGCTAATAAGCTAGCTAAATAGTAAAGAATATTATTTCTTTTTCTATATAATTATTAATTATTATTTATATTTTAATTAAACAAGAAATTAAGCTACTTTTAGCTTTTTAGCTATTAAAAGTCTTTAGTCGAATTAGGTTTTTTAGAGATAATAATATATAGTCTTTATTAATAGCTTAGTCTTTATTAATAAAATATTTTTTTTAGTATTAGTATTTAGTATTATATAGCTAGTAATTTCTTTTCTTTTTTAGTTTAGATTAATAAATAAGATTGATAGGTTAGAATAGTAAGTCTTTTTCTTTAGTAATATTCTATAGAAGATAGTATTAGATATTCGGAAGGTATATAAGGCTAAAGCTTAGGCTAGACTTATATTTTTTACTAATAGATTAGATAAAGATAAGCGAATAGAATTAGGTAATAGTATATAGATAGATAAAATAAAGAAATTAAGATATTATTCTTAGGTATATATTTTATAGAGATAGATAGATCGTTCATTAGGAAGTAAATAAAATTAGATTAAATAGTTTTTAGAGCTATAATAGAAATATTCGCTATATTCTCTTCGTAAAATATTAATTAGATTAGTAGATAGTAGATAAGTCTATAATATCTAGGTTCGTAGGGTAGGTAGTATACTATAGTATAAGTATAGTAAGGATAGAGTTTAGTTCCCTTAGAGTTCTAAGGGTATATTAGATAAGAATTTATCTAAGATATTTAATATTAATAGTAATAGTTCTCTAGGTCTTATAGAGTTTTTATAAACTAATATATTTATAAATTAGGGATTTATTATATATTAATATATCTTAAAATTTTTAGTTAATAAACTATTCTAAGAGTATAAGTAATAAGTTTCGCTACCTATTCTTCGAGGCCTAAATATTAGAATTCTATAAAAAGTATACTAAATTTTTTATTATTTTAGTAAAGCTTAAATAGCTTATTTCTAGCGTTATAGTCTTAGTTTAAGTCCCTAAATACTTATCTTAGGATATATATAATCTTATTATAGTTTTAGAGTATATAATCTTTTTTATAGATATATAAAAAGATCTATTTATAAGAGATTGTCTTTAAATAGCTAGTTATATATTATATATAGTTTAGGAGTTTAGAAACTAATTTTTATTATTCTCTATCTTTTTATATATCTAAGAGATAAAGTAGTAAACATCTTTATAGTTTTTTTTAAATTTATTAAGGTCTAGAATGTACTTAGAAAGTTAGATAAAGCAATAATAAATAATAAAAATAGAATTAGATAATATAGGTATTTCTAGTATAATAGTTATAAAATCTCTAGCTATAGATTTTTTAGCGAGAATAGGTAAAAGTTAAGGTAAAATAACTAGAGATATAATAGCGATAATAGCTTAGTCTCTCTTTTTTAAGATATTAAAAAGTTTTTACTATATTTTCTATAACTATTCTTCTTAGTAATTATAGATTCTATAATTATAGGCGAGTTTATACTAAAGAGTAAAGACTTTTTTTTTTTTTTTTATCTATTCTTGGATTTTAGTTATACGGTTTAGAGCTCGGTAGCTCCTAGCTTCGACTCTATTAACTAGAAATTCTCTTCGGTATATTCTAAATACTTATAGGCGGCGTTGTAATAGTTAAACTAATCTTCTAGGTAGGTAGTAATATATTTAGAGAACTCTTAAAAAGTCTATAGAAGGAATAGAGGATAGGGAACGGATATCGTTTTTTAGGCGGTAACTCCTAATAGGGAGAAGCTATATAGTATTAGGGTATAAGATAGATAGAGATAGATTAAGAGTTATTAACTAGATTCTCTATAGTTAGGCTATATATAGATATATAGATAAGACGTAGCTTAAAAAGCTATAATAGATATAGGGGAAATTAGGAATATAAATATAGTAATAGTTATATGCTAGGCGGTTAGGTAGGATAGTATAGGCTAGGGTTTATACCGTGATAAATCGAAGCCGAAGTCGAATAGCGGATAGAGATTATTATCGATAGATATATACCGGTCTTAGTGTATATAATACGTACGTATATATAGTAAGTCTATACAGTCAACTTCCACCTATACCACCCCCCCAAATCCATCAAAAAACAGGTGGCAAAGCTGAATGGTGTCAAACCTGCACGGATGACATAATATTTAGCTGATGTAATACATGCTAGCCCTATGCCCTCATTACCCTTTTCGGAATCCCATATCCTCTAGGGTCATCTACTTCCTACCATCCACCTGCATCCTAGTGAAATCACTAATTAATGCATTTATCTGGCGGATATGCTCGTTCGTCCCATGCTCTTTATGATGCACCCATAATAAAGCCTGCTTTATGCCCTTAATAATAGCCGCATCGGATAGAACGTCTGGTGGTGGCCCAAATATATAATCTTCATCCGCATCCCTATCCGTATCCCTATCCCTATCCCCCCCATTATACCCCCCATTATACCCCCTATTACCCTAGGATAATTCGAGGATAATATCGGACTGATCAAGCTTAGGTGCATCGTTCTCATCTAGGGGGTCTAGAAAATCATCCAATAGCATAATATCTCTAGCATTATTATTACTACTAGTAAGCCGGCTAGTTACCCTATCATATAGAGCCCCTAATTCTAGATTCTCTACATTAATGGGCTCATTTTTAGGCCTACTAGTAGTACGGCCTATAATAGTGCTTTTAATATAGCAGTTTTGTATGGTTTCATCCGACATCTGTCGCCATGCACTAGACACCTAGCGTAGTGTATAATTTAGGCTCATCATCTCCCGAGGGTCCTACCCCTAATTAAGCATATTAATCATCCAAAGCATCTATATTTTGCGATATCGATGCTTTAGGTTCTGAATGATGCCCTAATCTAGGGGCTGATATATTGAGGTCGCATTCGGAGGGAAAAACACAACCTTAATATTAGGGGGTAGGGGTACATCTTCTAGGCCTAGTAGATACGCAGAAAAATTGTCCATTAATAGCAGAATCCGCCTAGTTCTTCCAACATAGGTATAGAAAGAACGTAGCCAATCTGCCATTATTCTATAACGCATCTATGCCTTCTTATTCCATCGCTAAATATACCCCATTGCCCTAATATTGAGCCCTCGTAAAGCACGGGGGGTCTATGCGGTCCTAATTAACCATAAAGGTAATCGGTCCGAACTAGTCGCATTAGTAGCGACAGCGAGGGTGATTCTAGTCTTGTCCTGTTTCTATCCGGCGCGCCCATGCTTCGAGAGACCCCCATTAGGCATACGACGCCAGAATAAGCCCGTTTTATCTATATTATAGATGTTATTAGGCTCGTACTGGTCGTAGATAGCCTAGATAGGCTTCATATCGTTATGTATCGAGGCCGGGACTGATGTAGCTTCACCATAGAACGTATAGTATCGGAGCCTATGACGCTGCTTAAAGCGCGTAACCCAACCATCAGAAAATTTAGGCATCGGTAGGTCTGTATATTCTAGGATTTTCATCCAGAAATCGGTAGCTTTATACTACAGTAATGGGCCCATAATTGGGACCCTAGCATCGGTATACCGCTCGACCCATTCGGATAGCTTTTTGTCCAATGTAGGCTAGAACGATGAAGATGCACGCGTACTAGAGCCCATAGAACCAGTATCAAGGTATGCGTATTTAGGGGATAGGATTCTCGAGACCGTAGTGCGGTCAATTTCGCGCCCAAATTGGGCCTAGAACCACTTAGCACACTCTCTCTAGGTAGGCTTGGGCCTAGTTTAGGACCAATGTATACGTAGGGCCTGTTTCTAAGCATCACTAATGCCTAATTTGGCCCGTTTCGGTAGTCGTACGCCGGCAGGAAGGGCGATAGTTCTGCCCTTAGGCGCCCCCTAGGGGTGCTGAGAATTTTGAGGGTTGGGGATGAAACGCTGCATCCTGATTGGTCGGTTTGGGGTATGACTAAGCCAGAATATGGGAGGATAGGGTGTAGAAGGTGGTAGGTGGCAAAGCTGGTAGGATTATATGTAAAAACCTATAAAAGTGGGTCCATCCCTAAGAATCGGGTGGTATAAGCCGATGTGTGTAGAACATAGGCGTGACAAATCTGGAAGTTGACTGTAGTGGCGTTCGATTAGTTTAAAACACCCCCTATAGATTACATAAGCTTCTGCCGCATTTTCTGCCATAGAAAACTATGCTAACCGTGGCTCCACTCACTAGGCGTAAGCTATGAGCGCATTAGACCGCATTTAGGAGCGGTCAGCCAACATGGTAGGCGGTAGGGTAAGGCGGTCAAAGGGGGTTTTTCAAACTAAATCGAACGCCACTATACGTAGAAGCGGGCTATCGAGGAATACTATCGCTAGCGGTATTACGGATACATCGGTCGTAGATACGTCTATTATATGTATATTTATTGTACGCGTTAGGTAGATAGCCATAGAGGTCTATAGAGAGAGTTACCTCGAGAGTCACTATGAAAAAAGGTCTTATAATACCTATCGAGCCCTAATAGCATATAAATAAGGAGCCCTAAAGGCCTATTAAGCGTACGAAAACTATAGAATACTACGCTATAGGTAGGTTAGTCGCCTAACCTAGCGGTCTGTGATCCGACTGCCGTTGCTCAGACGTTAACCACATAGGCCAAAAGGTCTAACCAAACTGTTCGATGAGAACAGTTTCGGTTGCAACGGTATATATAGATAGGTAATACGTCCCATATCATAGGTCGAAGTTATACCGAGGAGTACTCTAGGGGAGGCTACTATAGTAGAGAACACTATGCGTAAGAATAGGTTATATTTTTGCTACCTCGGTGTATAGATAAGGACGCTAAAAAGACCGAATAATATTAAGGATAATAACGTAAATAAGCTTCTACGATACGTATATATTATAAAAATATATAGAGTAAAATTCAAGTATATTCCTATAAACGAACTAGATATATATCGGTACCGAAAGTAGAAAGAAGCGTAGCTATTATAGAAATATAGTTCCACATTAGAAGAATATAGGCTAGAGAAGGTAGAAGAGGAACCAAAACAATTCGCTAGAGTATATAATATAAGAGCCTATAGAAGCGACCGCTAGCCGTATAGACGAAGGAACTAGAATAGGAGCGGGCTAAATAATAGCGGTATATACGACGAGAAAGATAGTAGTAAAAGTCTCTTAAATAATATCTAAGAAAAAAAACCTAAAGCTATCTCGTAATTTATAATATACTAATTTTTACTATACCTAAATGACTTTAAGGAAGTCCTTTAAATATAAACTTTTTTATTAGAACTATATATATTAAAGACCAGATTTTATCAAAGTTCTCTAAATAGGTACCCCCTCTAAAATTATGATTTCACCGCTAGGCGCTTTTTTTCTACTATAAACCTTCTTAGATTATCTAGTATTTTTAGCAAGTAAACTAATCTTTAGTAATATAAAAGCTAATTATTAATAGGCTAGTTATAACGTTAATTAATCACTACCGAATAGGATACCCCAAAATTACATATCAACCGCAACTTCGTTTTGCTCTATTATTAGTCTACTAGTACTTCTTTATTATATGAGTGCCGATAGCTAGATCAATACCGTTTATGCTAATACTAAAAATTTCAAAGATTACTCTATATAAAGTAGATAAATATATATATCGGAAGCTACTAACAATTTTAACCTCGATCAATATATAAGATTACTATAAAGAGTACTAGCCAATAATAAGACGCTTCAAATAGTTATTGTTGGCGAGATATAAAGCTTCTATGTTATTATATTTAATATATGTATGGGGGTGTCCTACTCGGTGTATGTCCCACTCGGTAGTGATTAATGTTACTACCGAGCTAATTACCTATTGATTTTCTTCGCGTTTAGTGTATGCTACCGTTTTCAACTATTTAGTATCAACCTTAGTCGAGCCGAAATCTTATTAAGTAAAGAGGCCGTATCGGATTAGCTATCTAGCCTACAAAAAAGGGATATTCTATCTATACGTAAAGTAGCGTATTACTTTGCGGTCCTAGACCCTATACTCTAGATACGGCTATGGGGAACCTAACTCGCGCAGCTAGGTTACGTTGGTAATGCCGACGGATATACGTAATCAAAAGAACTCTACGAAATATATTAATAATATAATATGTTCACGAAACTAGACATTATCGCTATGGATTCGTGTTTACTCTAATAATGAATAGAATGGCTTTTTTAGATATAGTATAGACTATTCGAATAGAATATTATTTTTCAGTCTAACCAAAGCGCATACGACCTTCTAGGGATATTTTAACTAGGTACTATGAGAATATCTAGATAATTTCATATTAGTTTACGTCGACGATATTATTATTTACTCGCATAGGTCTTTTAATGATTATCGCCGAAAGGTTAAAAAAAAGTGATATAAAAACTTAAGAAAGTAAGCTTATAGTATAATATTAGAAAGTTAGGGTTCGAATGAATATCGGTTAAATATATTAGAATTATTATCGAAGTAGATAAAGGTGTATATATAGATCTAAAAAAGATCGAAATTATTTATTTATAGAAGATACCGAAAATAAAAAGAAGTATGAAGCTGGTTAGGTTTCGCTAATTTTTATTAGATATTTATCCCCTATTTTACGATCTAAAACAGATAAAAATATAGGATTTCGATAAGACAATACTTGTTAAAAAGCCTTCGTGGAACTAAAGAAGCCCTTTAGCAACGCCCTAATTTTATTACTATCTAAGAAAAGATATAAAACTATCTTTAAGACTAATTCTTGATAGGCTAGTCGGACTAAAGTTATCTTATTGTGATAGTAAGATAATAATATATTAAGACTATATATGTACTATTCCGTCAAAATAAACTCGGCCGAAGTTAACTACAAGATTTATAAGATATAACTTCTAGCTATTATTAATAGTCTATAAGAGTTATATTAGAGCTAAAAATAGTTAAACGTTTTACGGTTCTAACTAATTATAAACACCTATAGTATTTAAATAAAGCCTATATCGAAATAATAAATATAGTATGCTAGTCTTCTTACCGAATTCGATTACGACCTAAAGTATTATCTAAGGAAAGTAGTAAGTCGACTAAATACCTCTTTCTTAGAAAGAATAAGATATACCAAAAAAAGATAGCGAACAACGATCTAAATAACTTAGGAAGATATTCGCGAGAGTTTTAATCTGAATCGGCCGAATACGACTAGTCATCTAAGAATAATAATAAAAAACTAAGTTCGATTAATCAGTCCTAATATTTAAAAAAGGAGCCCTATAAAAAGAATAGGACCAGGTAAAAAAGTAATAGATATAACTTACTAAAAAATTACGCTCGCTCTAAAAATAGTAAAAAGCGGCGATTAGCTAATACTAGGATAAAAATAACTCTAGCTAAATATAGCCTAGACGAATAAAGAAGTTTATATCCCTAAAATAAATCTCTAGGAATAAATATTATCTAAAAGATCTAGGATTTATATATTATTAGCTATCTAGGCTAAGATATAATATGTATAATACTGTCTTATTAAAGTAATTCTTCTAGCCTAGAGCTGTTAAGGTTATTCGACGATCCTTACGAAACTATAATATATATAGACGAAGTATAATTTAGTATAATATAAAGTATCAACTTTTATAGCTAGCAAATATAAGTAGAAGTTTTAATAACTATATTGTAGGCCTATTACTATTTAGACTAGATAAAATAATAAACTCCTTGGTTATTACTAATTAATTTTTAATTAACATTAAAAAATAATATGGAAAGATATTTTATAGATATTTTCATAAAAATGGTATCTATATACTTCTATATATATTATAGCCTATTAATTACGGCTATTTGATACAAATTTTAATTTAGAGATAGATCGATAGGATAAATAAACTAAGAATAGAAAGAATTTTATATATATTTATAGTCTACATTTAAAATAATCAGATTAATCTATTCTTAATTATAATAGCTACTACTAATAATTACGATATACCTTTAGTGGGCTTTTTACTTTTTCTCTTTATATATAGCTACTATATCAATCTAATTAGATTATATAAAGACTTAATAGTAGAAGTAGATAAAGTTCCCCGAGTACTATTAGAAGAGACTAGATACTAGCTTATAAACCATTTATAAGATATTACAGACTAAATATAATCAGTAATTATGATTATATAAAAAGAAATTTTCACGGATTCGGGCCTTATGAAGATTATGTGATTTGATCGGTCCGAGCCTATATCCGGTTGGCCAATGAAGTGGCTAGAAATATGATGTATGAAAAGTGCAGATATGAAAGCACCATGAAAAGTGATGAGATTGATGATTTTCTATCTAGTTTTCGGGGGCATATTTATACGCATAAAGGCAGAGAATCAGAAAGCAGAAAATAGGGGGCTCATCCCTCACCGACCATGATAAGGCGCGGGGTTCAGCCTATAATATAATATGACCGTATGGGGCAGAAATGAAGCGAATACAGGTTGAAACGAAAGAGGATAAAAGATACGGAATACAGATAATATCCATGTTGAACTGGATATGCCTACCGAATGCGGTTAGGCGATGCCGACCTACCTGATTAGGTTTAGGCCGGGATGGATTGCACCGAATATTCTGATAGAAATATAACTAATCGACGTTAATAGCTTATACTAGTTTATAAGGTAGCCAATAAAATATACCTAAATTTATAGAATATTCGTACCGAGCGACTCTTAAAAAGTTCGACTAGCTCTATACGATATATATAGTCATAGGTCTATATAAGTCGTATATAGTAGAATTAGATATATCTACTAGTATCTATCCTATATTTAATATCGAATTAGTCCGTCCTACTATAATAGATCCTCTTCTATCTTAGGTCGTAAACGATTAATAGCTACTAGTAATACGGATCGATAGCGAAGACAAGTATTTAGTTGAAGGAATTATTATAGCTAAATAGAAAAGGTATAACCGCGGCTAATGACGATAGGTCTTAGTAAAATAGATAGGCTACGCCGAGAAGATATAGGAACTAATTAACGCTACTTAGGACTATTCGGCGATATATAAGTTTATTCGGATATATAGAGATCTAATAGTAGTTAATAGGCCGTAAGGTAAAACGGAATCATCTATCCTTATCGTTTGTTTAATATAAAGAGATAGAGAAGAGAGGGTATAATAGATAATAGCTAGAGCCAGCGAAGTATTACGTTCGAGAACGTAACTTACTAATATTATCGATCTATCATATTTAGGGTCTACTAAGCCTACTATATCTAAATACTTAAATATAAATATTATATTCTATCTATCCCTAAAAAACCTAAAGCCCTACCTAAACCTAGAAAAGTTTAGTTTATCGATAAATAGAACTTAGGGAATCTAGAATTTCTACTATATATTTAGAATATACTTAATAAAGTATACCTAAATAACTAAGTCTTATAGTTAATCTTAAAAGTCTTTTTTTTAAAGATGCTTCTTAATATCCTTAGATTAATTATCTTAACTAGTTATATATAATAAGAAAAATACTTATTATACTAAAGATATATCTATATATTTAATAATTTTTTAGCTAGATACTTTAGCTATATAGAAACCTATAAGCTTTTATCCTAAGAATACTACTAGTCTTATATATACTATTATATAGAAAAATAGATAGCTAATTATTATATTTATAGATATATTACTATATTCTATACGACTTATTAAAGAATCTTTTATTTCTTATCTATGTCTAAGAAAGCCTAGTAAAATATCTCTATAGATTTTATTATCTATCTATCTTTAAATAAAGATTATAATATAATCTTAATAATTATAGACGATCTAACTAAGATAAAATATCTTATTTTTTATAATAAAATCTATAATATTAAAGAAGTTATCTACTTATATATAAAATATATTTAGAAGCTTTATAAACTCCCGTAAATAACTATCTCTAATAAAGAAACTTAGTTTATTTTTTAGTTTTAGATATATCTAGCTAAACGCCTTAGAATTAATAATCTACTATCTACTACCTATTATCTAAAGACTAATAGTTAGACTAAGATTATAAATATAATCTTAGAATAGTATCTCTATATCTATATATTATATCTTTAAGATAATTAGTCTAAATAACTTCTATCTATAGAATTTATTAGTAATTTCTACTTAAGTCTCTCTATTTTTTACTAATGATAGTTTCTATCTAAATATTAGATTTAAATCTATCTAGTTTATAATACTAATAAATTTACCTACTAAATAAAAGCTATTACTAAATTTATTTATACTAAAATACTATCTATATATTAAATCTATTATACTAAATACGCTAACCGCTAAAAAAGTTTATCCATTATTTTAAAGTTAGCTAATTAGTCTAGCTAGACTCTTAGAATATATAAGGCCTATATTTTAAGAAGAAGCTTAACTGGAAAAATCTCGGTCTTTTTAATATTACTAAAATAGTAAGTCTATATATCTACTATCTCGAACTAGCTATGAATATATAAATATATCCTATTTTTAATATAAATCTATTCTACCTTATTATAAAGAAAACTATACCTAGCTAGATATAAGACCTATCTTCGCTAGTTAAAGTCGACGGCCTTAAAAAATAGGAAGTCGAAGAGATCTTAGACTCCTACTAAAAACGATAAAGCTATAGAGGCTTTTGCCTATACTATATAGTAAAATAGATAGGCTATAATAAACCTACCGAAGAGCCTACTAAGTATCTTAAAAATACGTATAAAGTCGTCGCTAACTTCTACCGTTAGTGTCCCTATAAGCCTCGCCTTAATATAGAGCTCGGCCTTAAGGAGGAGAGTACTATTATAGTACGAACCCTAACCTATACTATCCTATCTAACTACTTTTATACGTAACTATTACTATATTTATATTCCTAATTTCCCCTATACCTATTATAGCTCTTTAAGCTACGTCTTATCTATGTACCTATATATAGCCTAACTATAGAGAATCTACTTAACAACTCCTAATCTATCTCCGCCCGGCCTATACCCTAATACTACTATTATAAAATAGAAGACTATCTTTTATTATAGAATATCTATTCTTATCTATTCTAGCCTAATCGCGGTATTCGTCGAGAGACTAATAGTCTTAGTTTGTCTTTAAAGTCTATATAATAATACCGATTAGAAAAGACTCTGTTATCGGAGCTACTTCTACTGAAGTAATAGTAAATAAAGTAGGGAGGTCGTCGACGATATCGTTAGGGTATATACCATATTTAAGATATTCTCGAGAGAGAAGGACTTAGTCCTACCTTTACTCTACTAGATCTTTATACGATAGGATATTAGCGATAATATTTCGTTTACTAGCGAAATACCGAATAAAGAAATAGAATTAGGATAAGATTTTATACTATCTAGCCTATCTGGAGTTTAGCTTCTTACTTATTATAAAATACTATAACGATTAATAGTCTAAAAAGATATTAAACCGATCTCTTTACTATAGTTCTTCTAATTCTATTTTCTATATCTCCAGAGCCATAATAATACTATATATCTTATAGTCGTACGTATTCTATCGCTATTAGGTTACGTCGAGCTTTTTTAAATAGAAATAAATTAGATACTAATATTCGTTAGTCTAGAGCTATAATAATAAGACTCTCCTAATATATCTATCTAATATATTAGTCTTAATTTTCGTAGGTACTAATAGATTATAATATACTAATACTAAGATCAATATTATTATCTTCTTTAGCTTACTAAAAGCTTATTTATACTTAAAGGTCTATATGAATAGAACCCTGTCTTTAGTTAATTAATTTAATAGATTTATAATATAGCTATAGTTCTTAATAAATCGCTAATAGAATCTATAGAATCCGAGGAATAACTATACTTCTTAGACTATTTAGCTACTATTAAGCTATAATAACTATAATCTTTGCTAGATCTACCTTAATACTATTAGTCTTAATAATAAATCTAAAAAATGTAGTAGTCTACATATAAAGGTCGTACTTTCTTAGACTAGCTTAGAGTCCTATCTTATAAAGCTTCTAAAGTATCTTCCTAATATATTATATATATTATTTCTCTATCTTACTATAAATAAGGATATTATCGATAAATATAGTCGTAAAATTATCTAAATACGCTCTAAGAGTTATATTAATAAACTATTCGAAGATCGCTAGCCTATTTATTAATCTAAAAAATATTATTTTACACTTAAAAGATCTATAACGTATATAGAATATTATAAAAAATTTAGAATCAAGATATAGCTTAATCCGATAAAATCCCTATCGGATAACGAGCCTAGTAAAAAACTTAGCTTTTCCTAACTACTAGAAGATCTTATCGATTAAAAGAATCGGATATTAGTCTTTCTTAGTAATCGTATTTACTTTCCGATAGTTAACGTAAAAATAGAGTCTACTACCTAGCTTTCTTACTATTAGAATCGGCGATATAAATAGTATATTACTTTCTACGGTAAACCTTTTTGTAAGGTTTACTATAATATATATCTTTTGCTACCTAGAGATTTTTTTTAACTACTTATAGAGAGGGTAGTACCTTAGTATCGCTTTTTTTTGTTTAATAATAATCTTATATTTAATAAATTTACGATATAAGAGTATTATATTAGAATCCTACTCTAAAAAAGTATCTATATAGTTATAGTACTGTTTAGGAATATCATAGTAGGTTTCTTTGTTCTTTTATATATACTAAATATCCTTCTTGTTCTCTAGAATCTTACTAATTTCTTTTAATAAGATAATAAAGACTTTAGTATCTTCTTTCTAGGTATATCGATAGAAGCTAGCTACTCTAATTATCGTAATAATATCTAATAGCGAAATATAAGTCTAGGGAAGTCGTCGCTTTTATATTAGTATATCTAAAGGTTCTATTCTTTATAGAATATACTCTATTTTTATTAATATTTGATTATAGTTATTAACTATAGTCTTTAGTAGTTTATATGGGTAGGACTAATAGTCGGCCTTCCCGAATAGCTAATTACGCTAATTTATATTCTTCTAATAGTTAGAATTTAGGTTAGGTTATCGTAAGATCTTTCGAGAGAGTATTATTAGTAACTAGCTAGCGATCTTATCTTATAGGCTTACTTCTTTAGGCTAGATTAGATAATACTTTGAGTAATCTAAAAAGACCTTATATTCTATAAGCTATCTACGTCCGTGAATTAGGTTATATTTACCTAGATTAGCGAAAAATATTAGTAAGTAATATTATACATAACTATCGATTATGAATATTAGCTTAATAGTATATATAATAAGTTTTCTAGGATAATTATTAAATCTATAAATTAGTATCTCTTATTTTAGCTAAATTACGTACTATCTAAAGGCCTATAGCCTATAATACTAAGTATATATTAATATAGATAAATCTATTAGCTCTAGTATGACTTAATATATATATTAAAAAAGAAATATCTATTTAAATCTATTTAAGTATGAAATACTATATTTCCTCTTCCGAATATTCTCTTCTAGTCTAATATAAATAACGATAATATTTTTCTACTTAAAAAAAAGACTTATCCTAAGCTTAAGTATTTCCTAGCTTATTATTCGCTTTATAGGATTTATAAATAGTAAGCTTAGTAGTAGTATCGATAGTTACGATAGTAGCTTTCTTAGGATAGTTAATAGATATATACCCTAGCTTATAGTACTTAAAATATCTACTTTTTTTTAGATAGGTAATATGTTTTTCTAAGATTATTATCTTAAAGCTAGGGCTTAGTGTTCTTTTTTTCTTAATAGTCGGAGCTATAGAATTAATATATCTATATCTAGTAACTATAGATAGAGATCGATATCTATCCTATTCTAGATATAGTAACGATTATAGTTCGGCGAGTCTTTTTCTACTTATAGTAAAAGTTAAGGTTTAACGCTATATACTAATAGATAGTAATAAATTAGTTAAAGTCGATGATAAGATTATCTAGAAGAATTATAGTTTATTTTTATAGCCTCGACGATACCTTTCGGTAGAGTTTATATATATAGTTTTTCTTAGGATACTCTATTTTTTCTAGCAAGATATAGGAAATTAGCAAAAAAAATATTAATGTCGTTCTTAGGCTTTATAAATAGATATTCGTACTTATATAGAGCTTTAGCGACGTAGTTTAGGTTTATAAATATACTTTATAGGTACTTAATAATATTCTCTACGTCGGTATATAGTTAGGTCGTATTATTATCTAAATAGGTCTAGATATATAATATAGCTATTCTTTTATAGTAGCTTATAATATACTATATATAGTTATAGGCTATTAAGTAATAGTCGGTATTATCTTTAAGTTTATCTTATATCTAGGACTTCTAAACGCTAAAATATAGTTTATTATTATTATTTAGTATTAGCAGATTAAGTAACTTTAGGGATCGTTATATACGTATAGAGGTTATAACTTAAGTAGGGATAGGTATAAAAGTCGGTTTAGGTACCGAAGCTATAGAGATGTAAGATCGTAGTAAGATAAATTACTACTCTCGCTAATAATAGTAACGCTTATATAGGTTAACGAGTTTTAAGGTAAGCTACTTCGTAGACTAAGCAATAGTAAAATAATTCTATAGCTTAATATACTACTATTAGAGCTTCTTATACTTAGTATTAATAGCTTTAACTTAGTATTTATTAAAAAGTTATATATAAGCTCTACTATATAGAGATTATTCTAGATATACTATAGATCGATCTCCTACTATCTTATATAAATAGAGATATATCGGTTAACTAGCTCCCCTATTCGCTAAGGGATCTGGACTTCTATATAAAGATTTAAGTCTATAGTTTCGATACTCGGCTCTAGGTTCTCTAGGTCCTAGGCCGTATTCTAGTTTAGGTTCGATACTACGCTATTATATTAGCGAGATTAGGATTAGGTTATTCTTAGCGCTATAATATACGGTATTTAGTAGAAAAGAAGATTTAGGTCTCGGAATTACTTTAGTTCGTTAGTTTAGTTTTAAATATAGGGAATTACGTTAGTAAGACAGCGATAGCGAACTATCTTGGTCTATGTAGCTAATAACGATAGAAAAAGGTAAACAATAACGTTACTACTATATTGCGATAGCTAATATAATAGAAATAATTATACGCAAAATATAAAAGTAGTAACGTAGAGAAAGAATAATTATATATATATAGGGATTATTAATAATAGGGACCTAGATCATATAATCCTATAACTATAATCCTCTATTATCCGAACAACTCTCCTAGGTCAACTACCCTCCGATCCGACGTTATACGTTATAAGACTTCTCCCCTAATTTTTCTTCTCTAAGTAGGCCTAGCTTATGTCTCCCTAGGCCTCTTAATTAAGTTATATTAATATAAGTTTTACCTACGCCTATTACTAATATAATAGACGTAGGTAATTAGATAATCATATAATATAAGAAGCTATTATAACGGGCCGGTACCTATTATATATTCCGCTCCCGCTTTGTCTTATTTATTGTATATTACGTACCTTATATAATGTATAACCTCGGATCGGAGGATAGTTGACCTAGGAGAGTTGGTCGGAGATCGGAGGATTATGGTTCCGACATTACGTAACTCAAGGCCCTATTATCAATATTCCCTATATATATAATTAGTCCTTCTTTACGTTACTACTTTTATATTTCGCGTATGATTGTTTCTATCATGTTAGCCATCGTAACACCTTATCCGCCCGTATAGTACTTAGATATATCCTATTAGCTAGTCCTTCTTTCTTTCTTTAAGCTTCTTAAAGATAGTTTATCGCCTAGCCTAATTAGGATAATTTGTTCGGCTTTAGCCTTTTATAGGCTGTTGAGATATCGTATTATATAAAAAATTAGTATTTAATCTAGTATTCGGCGGTAATGGACTCGGTAGTAATTGACGTTATACTAAGTACGACTAATAGAGATCGACTCTTTCGAGTTTTTAGCCGGTAGAAAAAGCGTTAGAATATTGTATAATTAGAGGGCAGGCAGAGATTTTAGCGGTACTCCTATATAACTAGGGTAGTCAGTTATATATCAAGTTATATATCAACCGGTCTAATTTTAATTAGACTACTCTATAAGGCTCTAAGGGATAAGGTGGTAAGATTTTAACTAATATTATATATAGTGATATTAATACGACACTAAACTATTTTTAGGGATTGTCTATATAGGCTAAGGGTATCTATCTAGTACTACTCTTTTTAAAACTAAAAATTACTAAAAAAGAGATAGGGTTAAGCTATTCCTAGCCTACCCTAGCCTACTCCTATAACTAGTTAGTAAGTTAATGCTTTCTAACGTTAATTACTACCGAGTAGGATACCCCAAAATTATATAGTGAATATAGAAATTATATTAATAACTATAACTTCGTTTTGCTCTATTATTTATTTACTAGTATTTCTTACTATTATAAATAATATTATATTAGTACCGATAGCTATGTTAATACTATTTATACTAATACCAAAAATTTTATAGATTACTCTATATAAAGTATATAAATATACTATATATATGAGGGTATCCTACTCAGCGGTTTGTCCTACTCGGTAGTAATTAATGTTAGTTAACTATGTCTTATAAATTAGGTTCCTACTTTTCCCACTATATAAATAGGTTACTCCTAAATTATAAGATATCTATTTCGTTACCTAAAAAGCTTACAGTAGTTTTATAGTAAATTATAAGTTTTTTTTGCCTTTATATACTCAAGCCCTCTATACTAAAATAGAAATATAGTCTCTATAGAAATATAAGATTATTATTATATTTGCTAGATCTTTTAAATAGCTAATCAGATCTAGATATAATAGGGATTTTTTAACGTTAAGTATTAAGTTTGAATTAGTCTAGGCTATTATAGATCAAGTCCTAAGGAATATTATTTTTATAACTATTTTAAGATGAATAATTTTATTAATATTATACTATATATAAAAAATATATAAATTACTACGTCTTAGAAAGTTCCTATTAATGAATTTTCTATATTTGAAGCCGATTTAATATATAATACTTAGAATAGTATTATACGTAATAATATCTATATAGAGAAATATAATATATTTACTATAAAATTATAAAAAGAAGATTAGGACTACCTAGAATAAGGTTCAATAGATAAAATAGTATATCTAAAAAAGGAGCGCTAGACTAAATAAATATATAGCTAAATCCTTTTTATGTACTATAAATTATATAATCTCTAACTAGTTTAGAATATTATTTATATTAATGAAACTTTATATAAAACTTAGACTATAAGATTTTTTAACGATTTTCTAAGTATTAATTTTACGTTTTCTTTTTTAACTATATACCTCTAAAGATTTTAACTACGCTAAAAGTTCTACGAATAAAAGGCTATTTTAACTATATAGATATCTACGCTATAAGAAATAAAAAATCTCTTTATATTTTTATAGCTTTATACTATAGTATATATATCTATTATCGAGAATAGATATAGAATATAGTAGATTACTTGAATTGTTAATAGGTATAAGTTAACTACTACCGAAGATAACGTACTTATAGATTACCTTAAAAGTAACTATAGTCTAGTACTACTTAGTATTAATAATAAAAAATTATAGCAATAACTCTAACTATATATAAGTATAGCCTAGTCTCTATATAATATAAGTAAACATAACTATAGATTAAGTTTATATAGTATACTATATCTATAGGTAAGTTATATAAAAATTATTACGATATTTATAGAAGGGGAGTTAGAAATAGTAGAGAAAGCGGTTTAGGATTTACTAAGAAAGATCTTATACTAAGCCTAAATATAGGTAGATACTAAAGTAAGGGTTACAAGATTATCTATTCCTTATTTATGACTAATTGCTATAGTTATAAGATATATAATTATAATAGAAAAAAGTAAAAAGCTAAAGATTATTAAATAATAGTCTAATATTACTAAAGGTATAATTTATAAAATTTTAATAAAACTATATACTTTTTACTAACTAGTAGTTAGTTAGCTCAGCTACTCCTAAAATAATTACTTAGTGAATTATATTCTTCTCTACGACTACTTAAAATATATCTAGTATATATACCTTTTCTATTCTAATTTATCCATTAAATAATATTTGTTCTCCCGATTAGAACTCATTTTCTTATCTCTATACTACCTACCTAAAATATATACTATAAAATACTAAAATAATTATCTATAATTATCATATCTCTAGTTAATTATATACTACCTACTACTTTCTAGAATAATATAGCTTCCTATTTCTTTTACCTATAGCTAATACTACTATTATTACTATATTAGAATAATAGACTAAGAATTTAAGTAGTTTTTAGACTAGGATAATATTAGAAAATATAGGGTAGATAAAGCAAATTCTTTACCTCTATCATATTACTATATGGTTAGGCTCGTAGATATAGAGGAGAGATAAGATATAATAATATAGATAATTAGAAGGAATATAGAAAATATATAATTATAATAGTAGAGATAGATAATAAGACTAAGCTAAGAGTAGTTAACAGTATTTTAAGATATAAATAATTAAGATTAAGTAGAGATAAGATCTATTATAAAAACTAAGATTTCAAATTTCCATAGGTAAAGAAATATATTAGAAATAGAGATAACTAATTTATATATTACGAAAGATAGTATCTTCTTCATAGTATAGAGAGGGATAGGAGTAATTATCTTAGAAAAAGGTAGTATTAAGTAAAGACTTTAGACCTAATAATTATAGCTTGTTTAGTACTGCTCAAAAATAAGGTAATATAGTATTAATTACTACTAAGTAGGATACCCTAATATATATAATAAATCTTAATATATAACTTCATATCTTAATAATAATAACTATTTATAGGGTCTTATTATAGGTTAGTACTTTTATAGTAACTTATATATTAGTCGAGGTTAAGATTATTAGTAGCTTCCGATATATATATTAAACTACTTTATATAGAGTAATTTATAAAAATTTTAGTACCAGTATAAATAATATAGCTATTGGTACTGATATAATATTATTTATAATAGTAAGAACTACTAGTAGCCTAATAATCTATTAGAGTAAAACGAAGTTATAGTTATTAATATAATATTTTCTATTTACTATATAATTTTAGGTATCCTACTTAAGGGTTTATCCTACTCGGTAGTAGTTAATTAAGGTTAATTATAAATAGTTTATAAACCTAGCAGTATCTTTTTATATAATAAATATAAGTAACGTTGATTACTACGAAGCTAGTTATACTACTAGGTACTACTAGGCTAGTTACCTTATTCATTTTCTACGCGTTTAGTTCGCGTTACCTTTTTTAACTGTTTACTATATCTGTAGATTAGTCCTAAATCGACTAAAAAGCTATCGAATAAGAAGACCGTACCGAATTAGCTATATAGCTATAAAAAAATAGGGATATTCTATCTATATACTACGTAGTATATATTTTTCAGGTCCTATACTTATTTTATAGATATAGCTATAGAGGGTTATAGTTACGTCGATATTTACGTAAATAGGTGTAAATTAACCTAAATCGAATAGGAATTACTTATTTAGTAGATTATCTCTATATATAATTTATAGAGAGCTTCCTAATTATCGATAGTATAAGAAATAGCCGATTTATTACTCTCGAAGCGTGGTTTAATCTCTATCGATATAGTCGGCTATAATGAGATTAAGAAATTAATTAAATAATTACCTAAACGGCTTATATTACACTTCTTAAGATAGTATAGCTATAAACGTACGAAATAGGAGGATCCGAAGGTAATTTAGGAGTAGTTCTATCGGATACTATAAAACTAACGATTTAGCGATATAAGATTATAGACATAATATTTATAATAGGCTTTATAGCTTATACGAAAATAATTATATAGGCTAGATATTATTAGTCGGAGGGTAGTTTTATAGCCTAGGAATCGCGGATAGGTTAGTAGTATCGAAACTATTAATATAGCTAGATAGGCCCTTCCGTCTATAATTATCTTTAAAGTAAAACTTATAATTCTACTTAGTTCGAGGACCTCCTAAATAACTAGCGTTTCGAAATTAGCTTAAATATATAGACTACTAATACAATTAAGCTACGATAGCTTAAAAATACTTTATTCTAGCAACTAATAAGTCGTAAAGTTAGGCAGTATCGGCTTCTAATTCTCGATAGGTATAGTAGTTATTTAAATTCCTAAATCAGCTAGATATATACTAAAAGCGAGATTATACTAATCTATATACTAGTATATTTATCGTACCTATTATAGCCCCTCGATATAGGCTATATATATCCGTATTTCCTTATCGACTATCCTAATTCTATATCCCCTTACTTTAGAAATTACGTATTAAGCCCTATTTAGGTTTAGTATAAGGCTTTTCTTAGTAAGCCTTACTAGATACTATATAGTTTTACCTATCGCTTCTAACACCTTCTATAACTATCTTATATATACGGTTTTTGTATACTATTTTTTTACCTAGATTACCGATCGCGGCCGTAGGAAATAGGCTAGATAGTATAGTATAGAGGCTCGAAGAGATTATAGAGTATATAGAGGGCGTAAATAGCGTAGAGCGTAGTCGCGGTCGTAGGGATAGAGATAATAATAGTACTATAGAGTAGTTAGCGAGGTTATAGGAATTATAACTAACGTATAATCAATAGAGAGATATATACAGGAGGCTTAATTTTACGAAAAATATGTATTTAGTAGGGTTAAAATCTATAATTTTACTATAGAAGCCAGCATATACCTTCAATTATACGGTAGAAAAGGCGGATACCTAGTTTCTAAGGCAAGGAGGGTAGATCTAGCGTAATCCTAGTTATACCGACAAAATTAATTTCGTTATAATCTAGACGTACGAAAAAGGGCCTATAATCGGATACTACAAAAATAGCTTCATAGCTACTAGTTTACTCCTAATTAATACCAATTAGGTATATATTTTTAAGGCTTAATATTAAGCCCCTACGCCCCCCCCCCCCTCCCTATAAGCCGACTATCAAGCTATAGTATTTATATATAAAAAATATATTAAAAATACCTGAAACTAGCTATTATATAGATCGTTTATATTGTTTAACTAATAACGTACTAAGTAGCCTAATAAGCCGGTTTAGCCTATTCTATATGACCTAGTTTAGCCGGCTTAGCCCCTATAGAACAACCGCGACGGCGTCAATTTATATATTATTTATGGAATTAGGTTAGGCATCGCTTAGATATATATAATCGGAGATAGTTTAGTTAATTTATTGGTATTTTAGTAGGTAAAAATATATGTAAACTAGAATATAAGTAGTTAGATGTCCTACTCGGTAGTGATTAACATTATATTAGTTATAGGTTTATAGATATATAAGTATTATTAACTAGTTAAATTGGTATCTCAATAAATAGAGCGTACGAAGCTAAAGGTCTTACCTAAGCGCTAGAAGACGGCTTATCCTAAACTTCTAGATATAAGATAAGACTTTTAAACCTATATTAAATGCGGTAAAAATTTTAAAGTGAGCTAGTAGATATTACTTTAAATATAATACTAGTATTTACTATATACTATTCTTTTTTATAGAAGTTTTAATAAATACTAAAGACTAACTAAAAGCCTTTTTGATTATATTAACCAAAAATATAAACAATATCGCACCTTATCATAACTAGTTCCTATTAATAAATCCTAATTAAATCTATGTAGGTTCTCTTTTAAGTAACCTTAAAATTCAGAATTACGGACTAAATATAGTGATTATAAGAAAATTTAGAACTGTTGTGATTCAAAAAAAGAAAAAATTTAGTTAGTTGTGTAACTTATGAAAATTTCCTAGATTTTTTAATTCCTCTAGTTACTATACCTAGTTATTGTTTGGGCGATTTGAATTATATGTTATAATTATTATATTTTTATTATTACTATCTTTTTCTATCTATAATTCTATATATAGCTATAGTAAGGCTATAACCAAAGAGTTACTATAGTAGTATGACAAAATTACTAGTAATTAACTATGTAGCAAATAACAGGAAATATAATGTTGTAAAGGTAGAAAGGATTCGACTAGTACTTATTTTAGCTGAATTAGCTATATAGCTATTAGATACAGCGAATTTAATAACCGGGGGGGGGGGGGGGGGGGGGGGGGGGGGGGGGGGGGGGGGGGGGGGGGGGGGGGGGGGGGGGGGGGGGGGGGGGGGGGGGGGGGGGGGGGGGGGGGGGGGGGGGGGGGGGGGGGGGGGGGGGG